>LR738714.1:102965343-103012139 GCA_902687465.1 Secale cereale | reverse complement strand
CGCGGCTAAGCCCCCGAGTGGAGGGATGCTCTCACTCAGAGTAGTTTTTTAACTTAGGCGAGGAAGGGCTCGTGGCTAAGCCCCCGAGTGGAGGGATGCTCTCACTCGGAGTAGTTTTTGAACTTAGGTGATGATGGGCTCACGGCTAAGCCCCCGAGTGGAGGATGCTCTCACTCTAAGTAGTTTTTAAACTTAGGAAAGAATGGGTGCGCGACTAAGCCCTCGAGTGGAGGGATGCTCTCACTCGGAGTAGTTTTTTTAACTTAGGCGAGGATGGGCTTGCGGCTAAGCCCCCGAGTGGAGGGATGCTGTCACATCCCCAGCTTCACCTTGCATTAGGATAGCACCTGTCTGTTGCATCATGTTTATTTTCAAAGGAAACCTGAAATGGGGATGTTCAAACCCTTGCATCAAATGAATTCAACTAGGGTCAAATTAAAATCTTTTTCAATGAACCCAAAATGCCCTCTGGAAAAGTTCATCATTTTTGGATTGATTAAAAACCTCTGCCAAAAATGTTGCACATATTTCTAGGACCATTCTGGATTTTTGAATTAATCCATATTGTATTTGAATTGGAGCATTTAAATTCTATAAATAGTTTAAATGCTCTAATAATTGTGAAACTATCTGAGGGCTATTGAAATTAATTCAATATGTGCCCACAAATATTTTCATGATTTATGAAAATGCTCTAGCATTTTTAATAAAGCAAAACAAAAACAGAAAAATAGAAAACAGAAGCAATAATTAAAAGAGAGAGAGAGAGACTAACCTGGGTCAACCTACCTATGCAGCCCACCTGCTGCGGCCCAACACTGTTGCTAGCCCGGCCCAGAAAGCAGCCCAGCTGCTCCACCGTCTTCAACCTCCTGCCAGTAGGCAGGAGGGCGTGTGCTCGCCGCGCGTGGCCACACGCCGGCCAGCTCCAGGCTGGCTGCCTGCTCCTCGACCCCCCTGGAGACGCCACGCACCCCCCCTGGACCTCTCCCACTCTCTTCGGTGCTTCCCCTCTCCTCTTCTCTCACTCCCTCTCGCGTCCGAGCGGAGCTCGTCGCCGCCGTTCGTCGCCGGCATAGCCACCGTCCAAATCACCCCCTCCCTACGTGCCCATCGGACCCACCTGATGCTCACGGACCTCCACCCCGACACACGCATCTTCGGGTGCCCTGCTTTGCCCTCACCATCGACTTCTCCACCGCCGGCCATCGGAGATGCCCCTTCGCCCATACGTCGCCGTCAGGCCGCCCCCGAGCTCGCCGTCTTCTTCATACGAACCGCCGTGAGCCCCTCTTGCTTCTCCCCCTATCCCCTTGCCCACGCGCATGCTGTAGCTCCGACCCCCACCATGCCCGTGAACTCCACACTACCGACGATGTCACCGTCGTCGCTGCAGCCACCGGGGCTTGAAAATGAGCCCGGCACCATGCTCCGCACCCTCCCAGGAGTCGAAACCCCTACCTGCTCATCCTACGGTGCACCTCAACGCCGATCTCGAGCATGCCCGAACTCCAGCCACCGCACTTCCCCTCGCCGCCGTCGTTCTGGTCCTCCCCGGCGCGAGCTGATGGCTCCGTTGGATGCGGACGAGGACCAGCATCACGCCAAGCCCCTCCGCTGCTCTTTTGGTCGCCGGAGGCGAATTTCCGACGCCCTCCGCCGCGATCGGCCTTGCCGGCGGCTAGCCGCCATTCGTTTGGCCTGTCTGACCGGGGGTTTGACCTCCCCCGAGTCGCTGACAAGTGGGCCCTGGGCCCTGCTAATTTAAATTAAGTTTTGGTAAGCTTAATTAACCCTACTGACACTGACATGTGGGCCCTCGCGCCTAATTAGGTTAGTCTAATTTTCCTGTTTAGCTTAGTACTAATCCGGTGGACCCCACATGCCAGTTTTGACTTTGGTCAAGTCAACACCGACTGGTCCCACCTGTCATGCACACAAACCAGCCCTTAGTCACTGACCAGTGGGCCCCACTGGTCAGGTTTGACTGGACCAGCCCCTGTTGACTTGCTGATGTCAGCATGACCTAGTGCTGATGCGGTAACTATTTTCTGGGATTTTATATAAATCAGAAATGATTTATTTATTCAGAAAATAGCCAAAACTTCTAAAAATCACATAAAATAATCTATAACTCAGATGAAAATAATTTATATATGAAAATTGATCAGAAAAATTCAAGGAATCTATTTATGGAATTTTCATGCATGTTAGAACAACTTATGGCTGCTGTTTAGGGCAATTTGAATAAATGGCATTTGAATAATCACATATGGAGTTTGAATTTGAACCTTTGGTTCAAACCAACTTCATTTAATATGGTTGCTAGTTGCATTAGCTCAATCAACAGCATATTGCCATGTCATGATCATGCATCATATTGTCGCATTGCATTGATTGTGTTCTCTCTTGTTTGCCGGTGTTTGCCCCCTTTCAGTAGACGTGTTCCGACGATGTGATCGATGAGACCGATGAAGACTCAATGATATCTTCAGAAGTGCCAGGCAAGCAAAACCCCATTGAGCATTCCGATACAATCCCACTCTCTCGCTCTTGCTCTCTTTACTGCGTTAGGACAACAACGCTTCAACTGTTACCTGCTGCGGTAGTTGAACCCCTTTCCACTGCATGACATGTCATTGCCACAGTAAATAGTTGAAACCCACTAGCATGAGTAGGAGTTGTTTGAGCCATGTTGTGCCTACTCATTCATGCTTTCTGGTTATGCCTGCTATTGCTTAAAGTTGAGTCAGGTCTGATTCATCGGGGATGAATTGGAATGTGGTGAACATGTCCTACTGTGTGTAACCTAAGTGTGTGAACACGATTTGGTAAAGGTAGCGATGAGAGGCCATGTAGGAGTACATGGTGGGTTGTCTCATTGCAGCCGTCCTCAGGAACTGAGTTCTGTGTTGGTTGATCCATGACCAGTTACTACCATGCATTGGGCCCGAAACCAATGGACCCTCTCGACTTATTAACTGCCCTTGTTCTCTGTCCAGGAGTTGCAACTAGTTTCTGGTGTTTGTAGTTTACTGGAGGTCGTGCGCAGCGCTGACCCTCTGGGTGGGCTGTGACGCGGCAGGTACGTGGCACGGTGTACCGATCGCCCGTTTGGTGATGCGGGAACCCTGTACACATCGTTTGGGGCCGTGAGCGACACCCCGGCCGGATCTCCCCACGGATGGAACCCAAATAGGCGATAAACCTGGACGAGAGACTTGTGTGGTTAGTCAGGTCGTGGCCGGCACCCTCGCTGGGCCTCCGCTTGAAGGTTGCCGAGTACATGTCGTGTAAACGGCGGTAAGTGGTGAGAGCGTGTGTGAAGAAGTACACCCCTGCAGGGTTATATATATAATCTATTCGAATAGCCGTGTCCGCGGAAATGGACTTCTGGGTTACCTCTACAGTTCATAGACAAGTGGAAGTGGATACTCTAAAACGCGCAAGATAAGCGTGAGTGCTATGGATGGCCTTCTCGTAGGGAGACGAGAGCGGATCCATAGTGGTGTATTGATTGGTGAATATGTGGACTCGTGTGCGCCACCTCAAAAGAGTTACTTGCAGTTGTAGTTTAGGATAGCCACCGAGTCAAGCTGGCTTGCTGCAGTCAAACTCCACCACCCCCTTTGTTGATACTGATGCATATGTAGCTAGTTCTGACGTAAGTCTTGCTGAGTACCTTTGTACTTGCGTTTTCTTAATTTATGTTTTTGCAGAGAGACTTCAGTCTCGCTAGTGGTTCCACGTGGACTTCGACGTTTAGCTTGTTACCTCAGCTACGATCGTGTACCCTTTGGAGGGTCTTGTAGATAGTCAGGCCTTTTCAGTCTTCTTCATTTGTAGTTGTCTGTACTCAGACTTGTTATGCTTCCGTTGCCTGTATGCTCTGTATGTTGGGTCATGTGACCTCTCCTTGTAATAAATGCTATGATGGCTCTTCTGGGCCTTATCTATATGAGTTGTTGAGTTATGTTGTGATGCCATGTTGTACAGCACATACTTGCATGTTATGCGTACGTGTAATGTGTATTGCTATGTGTGGGATTCGACACCTAGTTGTTTATCTTTGGTAGCCTATCTTACAAGGAAATGTCTCCTAGTGCTTCCACCGAGCCTTGGTAGCTCGCTACTGCTCCGGAACACTTAGGCTGGCCGGCATGTGTCCTTCTTCGTTCCTGTATCTGTCCCTTAGGGGAAATGTCACGCGTTGTTCCTTTAAGTCCTTGTAGCTTGCTACGACTTGGGTTCATACGTTGATGACCGAGATGTTCGTTGTTGGGTCATGTATGCATGTCTCTGTAATTTAGTGCCACTTTTGGTTTATAACTGGTCATGTCGGCCCGGGTTCTCTGTCATAAGGATGCTAGCGACACTATCATATACGTGTGCCAAAATGCGCAAACGGTCCCGGGCCAGGTAAGGTGGCACCCGTGGGGATACCGTGCGTGAGGCCGCAAAGTGATATGGTGTGTTACAGGCTAGACCTATGTGACTTAGGATCGGGGTCTTGACAGCTTTGGTATCAGAGCCTGACTGCCTGTAGGATTAGTAAGCCAAACTGGTCGAAGTCGTGTCTAGAAACTCTTTAGTTATGTAAGGGAATTGTTTGTGGAAGGGAACGTAAAGCTCTTTTTACTCCTTTGCCCTATGACCTTCTGATCTGAGTCACCTTCTCCTATTCCACGGGGATTAAGAACTAGGCTTTCTCTTATGTCTATCAGGATCACGTTACTGTGGATTCAACCCTCAGTTCAGTTTCTACTACTTCTGTTTGTTCAACTGTTGGTCTCAGAACCTTGACATTATGATGTTAAGTGGATATGCTACCCTTTTTGCTTGGATCTCAAAAGTATTTTCGAGCATTTACAGCCGTTGTGCTGTCCGAGTCATTCCAAGTTTCTAAATAATCTGATGCATTTGCAAACCTTTCCTTCATGTTCCGATGTACCTTTGGACCAGACTAAGCACACTAGTCGGTGTGTTGAGGCACTCTGTTACCTCGACATATATGTTGGACTTATTATTATGACCCTAGGTGTCTTAGAAGATCACCAGTAATCAAGCAATGCTTTATATTCCCAGTGTGATGATTCCGGCCATCATTCTCGAAAGCATCCTGTGATGCCATTTAGTTAGTAGGCCTTCTATTTCTGGGTTCTTGAACCCAAGATTCACTCTACTTACTTCATATTGATAGTATTGCTCGTCCCTTTAGGATATTAGTAACCTTGTGATAGTCCTCGAGGTCCGTGGTATATCCTTCTTCCAAATACCATGAACCATCATGGCACAAGTTCTTCTGAACCAAAAGATCACAACCCGAGTGCTCTTGAGTAGTACTCCATTCATATTGTGACTCTGCCAATTCTACTTTCCGCATGGGTTATCCAGAAGACATATGTTGAACTCGTTCGACATGTTAATCTATGCATCCACAACTCAGAAGTTATATGTTCCTTGAGTTGTCTCTTTTAGTTGTATTATGACCCTCGTCTATCAATTGATAGTCAGGAGTAGTCGTGCACTTGTGTTCATCGATGCCTTTTACTCTTGTGGTCCGTCAAGCCATTCTATTCTGGAATGACTAGGAGAAACAAACTCCAGTACCTTATCCATATCCAGGATTTGGTCAAAGAAGTTGTACTTCGCAGATGAAGAATGCTAATGCAGCTTCTAAACTGTTCTATCCTGGAGTATTACCATCTTTATGTCAAGAATGTCATGGGAATTGCACAACCTCCTATGAACTCTTGATACAGTGATACTTCTCGCCATTATCGCTCATTCCTCGGTCTCCGTGTTATTGTAACCGGAATACCGACAAGTAAATTGTGATGTGTGAAATCAATACTCCTAGCAACTTTGTTGCTTGGTAGTAAATGGACAATAACCTCATCCTTAGCGAGTTGATTATTGAATCATCACCCTAAGGTTGATCGTGCTACCTAGTCCACCTTCCTGGTGCACTCCTTGATTGATGAGTTAGGATTTTGTTAAGTCCTTGCTCATTTGATCATATCATCTTGCCTTGAAAAGCAAGATTGTTCTCGAGCTTAGTAACATATCGGTGGTTCGTGATTTTCCCAATATCTTCTCGGAAGTATTACCAGGTTGTCACCTGACTGCTATGTTGAGTTCGTGATCAAGCTGGTTTCTCTCTAAACCACCCTTTCTCCAAGAATCTGTATTAGATACCCTGAAACTAGTTGGTTAAGCTAAACAACAACTTGGAGAGTTGGAAGATAAAAGCTTGTTCGACCTAGTTCCTTCTAAGGGATATCTTTTGTGTGTGTGTGTAGAAGAAAGATGATATCTTGATCGGTTGATCCTTGTGATCAATTATTGGTTCTATTGTCTTGTCCAAAACTTTGGTTGAGTGTGGGCTATCCTCAAATCAAATCAGAACCAACGATGTTCTTAATGTTGTCTTACTCGTGGGTGTTCCCCGAGCATACCTCATTATATCTCTTGGTCTGACCAATGCTACCACCTTGTTCATATAAATTGTGGAATTCCATTTCCATGGATATCTCGATGACCCGTTGTTGAGCCCATCAACATCACTTGTCTTGACCATGATTCATGTTTGAACATTTAAGTTAGTATTGGGAATTTTTCAAGCATGGCCTTCGTGTTCCGTTCGCGAAGTATATGTTTGGATGAAAGAAGAGACTTTCCCTAATTCATTTGTAATTAATGTAAGTTGCCACCGTGAGTTTGAGAAAGTTGTTTTATTTCCTCTGGAGTCATCCCAAGTCAGTCATGCATACGTGCGAAGTAATCTATGGTCTGATAGACTGATCATCTTCATTCTGTATGTATCCCTAGCACACCAAGCCACTGATAGATTTGTTCAAGGAGAAGAGGTTCCTTCTTAAGAATCATGACTTATGTTAGGACTTCGCTATCCTTGTTGATGGTTCCCTAACTGAACTCGATAGTGTGTTATTGTAAGACTACTACGTGGCCATGCTTGTCTTGGACAACGTGTTCACAGATTTGTAGCAGAACCAGCTCATGTTTTGGAGCTTGCTATCGTAGTTCACTCCCCGAGAATCTCGCAACGCCATCTCGTCGATTTGTGTTGTAAACTTTCATTTTTCCTTCTAGACTCGATGAGTCTGGAATATCCTGACACCAACCAGAACTGAATCTCAGGCAGTTATGATGGTTGGTGCATTTCCCAAGAGCTATAATATTGGTCTCTCGATTACCGGTAAAGTGGATGTCGTGGCCAACCCACCCAGCCGGAAGACCTATTGTTGTAGTATCTTGATTGAAGAAGTTGGCCACCTCCCCATAAGGATTCGTAGGATTACTCCCTAGTTGTTCCTTATGGACCTTTTGTGCTTCCGAAGTCCGACCTTTACTTGATGGCCATGTTGATGCTTTTAAGCATTGACCGTTGTACCTAGTACATCAAGGAGAACATTAGAAGCGGAGTGCTAAATGTCCCTCGGTCGATCATCCAGATTTTTGCTTCCTTGGCTCCGCAAAGGTAAAATCTGAGACGGTGTTATCTTCCTTTGCATCTGCATCGTCCATCACTATTCATCATGATAGTATGTTGTGTTGACAGGATCCTTGACACGGATAATGGTAAAACCTTGATGAATATGGAAATGCTCAAGTTCTTGAGAGCACACACGAGCACTAGGTGTTATCACTGGCACTAACCGGGATTGCTCCCAGTGTTCTTGGTTATATTATACCCTCTCAAAGAGTAGATCCACTCTCTACTTTTGGGTTTCTTCCCAGTTACCAGAATCATTCCCAGCATTTGCATTTTGTTCCCAGCTTGCACCGCCAATGTGCCAATTTTCCATGTGTTGCCCTTCTCAGCATCTGCTGTTCAGGATTATCTTCAAAAGTGGTTCTACCATGGGTCCCATTCATTTCCGATGATAAGCAAAATCAACCTTGGCATTGTCTTTTACAAGACAGTCCACATCATCCATCCTAGATGGAGAATGTCATTCTTTCGGATTCCGTCAAACGATCGATTGTGTTTGCCTTAGGCTGGTAAAGGGAATTTCAATGATCTCTATATCAAAAGTAATTCTTTTTGCCACTTAAGGGAATAACTCTACGAGTCATCTTCTTTAAAGGTGCCCCGTCTAGTGACATCGATCACCATCTTCTTAGGTGTGGAATTTTGCCTGCCAAGTGAACTTTCATCATTTATTTCACTCCATTCCCCTGGAGGTGTACTCCATGTCTCAACTCAAGAAATGTTTCGACGTCTCAATCCATGAGTTGATCTTGAATTACTCGATCTTCGAGAAGATCAAATCCTGTAGAATTCACGTTCCTTTGTTGTCGTGTTGGATGAAGCTTTGAGATCAAAGATGCCAAGATTTACATGATGCAATGAATCAACAATTTCGCGGAGGAAAACTGGATCGAGAAGATTGTGTTAGTTAGTGTCCCCTCTGATTTCTTACCCTATGCTCGAATCTCGGGACGAGATTCTTGTTTAGTGGGGGTGAGTTGTGATACGTCCAAAACGTATCTATAATTTCTGCTTGCTCCATGCCTTTTTTGTGTGATATTGCTATGATATTTATGCACTTCCATACACTTTTGATCATATTTGGACTAACCTACTAATGGTTGCATAAGTGCACAATGTTCTTGTTTTACACTTTATTGTGTAGGAATTACTTGGAAATTTACAAAAACGCAAAAGGAGTCGTATTGGAGTAGGACTCTGACTTTCCTGAAATCTGTCTGAGAACGTTTTTTAAAGATGGTCACGTTCCGGCCCTAAGACGATGTAAAACGGAAAAAGTCTAGTTGCGAAAGTTGTGGGGAATTTCGAGGCGATGCTTCTGGATATAAAATTCGTCCAAATCGGAGTCCGTACGGCTGAGTAAAGCCCGTTTTACTGAGGCCCAAAATCTGATGACGGGAATCCGAGAGTCTATATAAAGAGAGGAAACCTAGGTCACCAAGGGCCACGAATTTTCCTCCTCCCGAGCCGCCGTCTTGGAGGGGAGGACCAGCACCATTGCAGCACCATCCACAAGGAAGAAGGGGGGCCAAGGAGCCGCTGCCTCCTAGGGCCGCCGTCACCCCGAGGGCCGCCGCCGCCCCCTAGGGCCGTCGCCGCCGCCGCGCCCCCAAGGGCCGCCGCCGCCGCCGGCCGTCTCCTCCTCGCTGGGCTGCACCTCTCCATCAACACCATCATCAACCTCCTCCTCACCATGTCCATGTGTGAGTAGTCTTCTCCGGGGCCGAGGGCTCGTACGTGTAGCTATGTGGTTATCTCTCTCTCCCATGATGTGATCTTCGTTGTGATCATAGGCTATGTTAATCTAGGGTGATCCCATGATGTTTCCCCTTCCTCTATGTATTGGATTGATGTACTCACTTGTCTTTATCTAGTATAATTCCCGAGACCAAGGTGACAGCGATCTATTGGACATGGATTAGAAAAATATTTTCATGAGTGATTTCCTCTCTTGTGTGTTGATTGAAGATTGAGAGTCTCTTGGTGTTTGTCTTTGACTATCCTTTAGATATGTTGTGGTGATTGTGGGACTCTCTTTGGATGGCCGCGGTGACATTGGGAAATCCTTAGATTGAGAACTACGAACTTTGAGGTGTGCTTTTGTAGCCCTACATAATTCTCGTCCTCTCTTGACCACGAAGGAATGATCTCCGGGTACGTCTCCATTGCATGTTTTATGGGAAATATCATGTGATTCGATTATGTTAATGTTGTTGGGAGTTGCCACTAGTGAAAGTATGATCCCTAGGCCTTGTTTCCACTATTTCAATACCATTTGTGCTCACGTTTACCACTTGTTTGCTTGCTGCACTTTTTATTACAGATTTATATTACTTTGTTTTGCCATCCATATCACTTGCCATTTAACATCTCTTCGCCGAACTAGTGCACCTATACATCTAACAAGTGTATTAGGTGTGTTGGGGACACAAGAGACTTCTTGTATCTTAGTTGTAGGGTTGCTTGAGAGAGACCATCTTCAACCTCTACTTCCCTGAGTTCGATAAACCTTAGGTCATCCACTTGAGGCAAATTGCTGCTGTCCTACAAACCTCTGCGTTTGGAGGCCCAACATAGTCTACAAGAGTAGAAGCGTGTGTAGACATCAAGTTGTCACATCCCTAGCTTCACCTTGCATTAGGATAGCACCTGTCTGTTGCATCATATTTATTTTCAAAGGAAACCTGAAATGGGGATGTTCAAACCCTTGCATCAAATGAATTCAACTAGGGTCAAATTAAAATCTTTTTCAATAACCCAAAATGCCCTCTGGAAAAGTTCATCATTTTTGGATTGATTAAAAACCTCTGCCAAAAATGTTGCACATATTTCTAGGACCATTCTGGATTTTTGAATTAATCCATATTGTATTTGAATTGGAGCATTTAAATTCTATAAATAGTTTAAATGCTCTAATAATTGTGAAACTAGCTGAGGGCTATTGAAATTAATTCAATATGTGCCCACAAATATTTTCATGATTTATGAAAATGCTCTAGCATTTTTTATAAAGCAAAACAAAAACAGAAAAATAGAAAACAGAAGCAATAATTAAAAGAGAGAGAGAGAGAGAGAGACTAACCTGGGTCAACCTACGTGTGCAGCCCACCTGCTGCGGCCCAACACTGTTGCTAGCCCGGCCCAGAAAGCAGCCCAGCTGCTCCACCGTCTTCAACCTCCTGCCAGTAGGCAGGAGGGCGTGTGCTCGCCGCGCGTGGCCACACGCCGGCCAGCTCCAGGCTGCCTGCCTGCTCCTCGACCCCCCTGGAGACGCCACGCACCCCCCTGGACCTCTCCCACTCTCTTCGGTGCTTCCCCTCTCCTCTGCTCTCTCTCCCTCTCGTGTCCGAGCGGAGCTCGTCGCCGCCGTTCGTCGCCGGCATAGCCATCGTCCAAATAACCCCCTCCCTACGTGCCCATCGGACCCGCCTGATGCTCACGGACGTCCACCCTGACGCACGCGTCTTCGGGTGCCCTGCTTTGCCCTCACCATCGACTTCTCCACCGCCGGCCATCGGAGATGCCCTTCGCCCATACGTCGCCGTCAGGCCGCCCCCGAGCTCGCCGTCTTCTTCATACGAACCACCGTGAGCCCCTCTTGCTTCTCCCCCTATCCCCTTGCCCACGCGCATGTTGTAGCTCCGACCCCCACCATGCCCGTGAACTCCACGCCGCCGACGATGTCACCGCCGTCGCTGCAGCCACCGGGGCTTGAAAATGAGCCCGGCACCATGCTCCGCACCCTCCCAGGAGTCGCAACCCCCACCTGCTCGTCCTACGGTGCACCTCAACGCCGATCTCGAGCACGCCCGAACTCCGGCCAGCGCACTTCCCCTCGCCGCCGTTGTTCTGGTCCTCCCCGGCGCGAGCTGATGGCTCCGTTGGATGCGGACGAGGACCAGCATCACGCCAAGACCCTCCGCCGCTCTTTTGGTCGCCGGAGGCGAATTTCCGACGCCCTCCGCCGAGATCGGCCTTGCCGGCGGCTAGCCGCCGTTCGTTTGGCCTGTCTGACCGAGGGTTTGACCTCCCCCGAGTCGCTGACAAGTGGGCCCTGGGCCCTGCTAATTTAAATTAAGTTTTGTTAAGCTTAATTAACCCTACTGACACTGACATGTGGGCCCTCGCGCCTAATTAGGTTAGTCTAATTTTCCTGTTTAGCTTAGTACTAATCCGGTGGACCCCACATGCCAGTTTTGACTTTGGTCAAGTCAACACCGACTGGTCCCACCTGTCATGCACACAAACCAGCCCTTAGTCACTGACCAGTGGGCCCCACTGGTCAGGTTTGACTGGACCAGCCACTGTTGACTTGCTGATGTCAGCATGACCTAGTGCTGACACAGTAACTATTTTCTGGGATTTTATATAAATCAGAAATGATTTATTTATTCAGAAAATAGCCAAAACTTCTAAAAATCACAGAAAATAATCTATAACTCAGATGAAAATAATTTATATATGAAAATTGATCAGAAAAATTCAAGGAATCTATTTATGGCATTTTCATGCATGTTAGAACAACTTATGGCTGCTGTTTAGGGCAATTTGAATAAATGGCATTTGAATAATCACATATGGAGTTTGAATTTGAACCTTTGGTTCAAACCAACTTCATTTAATATGGTTGCTAGTTGCATTAGCTCAATCAAGAGCATATTGCCATGTCATGATCATGCATCATATTGTCGCATTGCATTGATTGTGTTCTCTCTTGTTTGCCGGTGTTTGCCCCCTTTCAGTAGACGTGTTCCGACGATGTGATCGATGACACCGATGAAGACTCAATGTTATCTTCAGAAGTGCCAGGCAAGCAAAACCCCATTGAGCATTCCGATACAATCCCACTCTCTCGCTCTTGCTCTCTTTACTGCATTAGGACAACAACGCTTCAACTGTTACCTGCTGCGGTAGTTGAACCCCTTTCCACTGCATGACCTGTCATTGCCACAGTAAATAGTTGAAACCCACTAGCATGAGTAGGAGTTGTTTGAGCCATGTTGTGACTACTCATTCATGCTTTCTGGTTATGCCTGCTATTGCTTAAAGTTGAGTCAGGTCTGATTCATCGAGGATGAATTGGAATGTGGTGAACATGTCCTACTGTGTGTGACCTAAGTGTGTGAACACGATTTGGTAAAGGTAGCGATGAGAAGCCATGTAGGAGTACATGGTGGGTTGTCTCATTGCAGCCGTCCTCAGGAACTGAGTTCTGTGTTGGTTGATCCATGACCAGTTACTACCATGCATTGGGCCCGAAACCAATGGACCCTCTCGACTTATTAACTGCCCTTGTTCTCTGTCCAGGAGTTGCAACTAGTTTCTGGTGTTTATAGTTTACTAGAGGTCGTGCGCAGCACTGACCCTCGGGGTGGGCTGTGATGCGGCAGGTACGTGGCACGGTGTACCGATCGCTTGTTTGGTGATGCGGGAACCCTGTACACATCGTTTGGGGCCGTGAGCGACACCCCGGCCGGATCTCCCCACGGATGGAACCCAAATAGGCGATAAACCTGGACAAGAGACTTGTGTGGTTAGTCAGGTCGTGGCCGACACCCTCGCTGGGCCTCCGCTTGAAGGTTGCCGAGTACATGTCGTGTAAACGGCGGTAAGTGGTGAGAGTGTTGATGGGCCTCGAACCCCTCGTTGGTTACCCCAAGTGGAAGGTGTAAGATGCAGTAAGTAGAAGTGTTTTCCCCTAGCAAAGATGCCAAGGATCGAATCCCGAGAGACTCCTAGGTTCAACAAGTAGGTGTCAATTGCTAACGGCGTAATTAGCAATCAACGTGGACCTGCACACAGATACAAATAACTTTGCTCCCAGCGAGTACAGAGAGGTTGTCAATCTCTCCGGCCTTGTAGTTCACAAAGGGTTAAAAGCAATATGATAGTAGTGATAAATAGTGTTTTGCAATAGTAAGTAAAATAGCGAAAAGTAAATAGTGGATGTGATCAATGATGGTAATATGGACCGGAGTCTCATGATGTTCACTAGTGATGTGTCTCTCCCAAAAGACGATAAAATAGCTATGTGAGGTAAACAAATTACAGCTGGGCAATTGACAGGACCACGAACGCAAACCAATGCTGATTACGTTGCCAGAAAGGTTGAGGTTCAAAGCATGGGCGGTACGCCAAAGTAAGTAGACCGAAATCCATCAATATCTACTACTAGTCATCCACCTTGAGATATCTATCCAGAACATCTCGCTGGTATTAAGTTGCGAGTCCCACCCATAGTGTAAACTCAATGCAACAGACAACTGCATTAAAAGAACTTTGCGTAAAGTAAACAATCCTTGCACCCGCGGGCACAAGCACCGTTGTTTTCCCCCTTGTGGCAACAACACATCCCCTAGACTCATGTTTCTGTCACTCAAGCTAGTCATCGAGGGGCATGAACCCACAATCGAGCATAACGTTCCCTCTTGGAGTCACTACTTACTACTCGGCCAAAGCAATAAATAACAACGGAGAACATGCAAGAATTACTTATGAACTAAAATATAAAAGAGGTGAATCAAATATATTACTCAAGATCATTCTGAACATAATCTCATAATCCATCGGATCCCAGCAAACTCAACATAGCAACAGCATAAGGATTACATAGGTGCCTCGATCATGTAGGGCAGCTCACGAGGACTAATTAGTGAAGCACAAGAACGGGAGGAGAACATCACATAGCTACTGGTCATGGACTCATGGTCCAAGGGAAACTACTCACGAGTCATCCGGGAGGCGTCCATGGTGGTGGAGAAGCTCCCGGTGGTGATCCTCCCCTCCGGCAGGGTGCCGGGAAGAGTTCTCCTGGTGCTCCCGATCTTGGAAGCGGCGGCGGCGGCGGAACAGAGATGGGATCGCGAAAAGAAGTCATGTTCTGAGGGTTACGGGGAACCCTTTAAATATATGCCAAAGTAGGGCACCGGGGGAGCCTCGGGGGGCCCAGGCCCCCCCCCCCCGGCGCGGCCCAGGGGGGGGGCGCGCCCACAGGGCGCCTGGAGCCCCTGTGCCCCCCCCCCCAGGCTGCCCTTCGGACGCAGTGTTGTTTCCGGTTCGCTGATTTTTTATATATTTTTTCTGGATTTTTCTGGGCAGTTCTCGAAACGTGAAAACCTGAAATACGAAAACAGCCGAAAACAGAAACTGGCACTGGGGTGCACTGGATTAGTAAGTTAGTCCAAATATGATCAAAAGTGTATGGAAGTGTATGAATATCATAGCAATATCACCCAAAAGTGGCATGGAGCAAGCAGAAATTATAGATACGTTTTGGACGTATCAACATCCCCAAGCTTAATTCCTGCTCGTCCTCGAGTAGGTAAATGATAACAAGAATAATTTCTGTGGTGACATCCTATTAACCATATAGGACTTTCTCATAGTCATATGACAAAAGCTTACTGAGACAATGATTCTAAAGTAATTAACTTGTCTCAAGAGAAAATCACAAATGACTGAAAGTTTTACAACATGAAACTGAAACATCAAAAAGATTTGCAATGAACATGATGTGCAAATATGATAAAGTGATATCTAGCTTGCCCCCTTTAGTGATGCAAAACATAAATGCAAGGGCACCTTCAAGGTTTAAATGATGACTAGATACAATCATTTCAGAATAAACGATATCACAATCATGCAAAAGACAATGCTACTTTGGGACAATGCACATTACACTCAGAATGACAATCATGCTCTCAGTAGTTGGTGCTTCAATATAAAGGTAAAAGAAAGGTTAAGTGCTAGAGCTTTTTATTTTGAAAACATGGAAGCAATTGTGTCAACGGTAGTAGTACTTCATATTTGTCATGTATAAAACATCTTATAAGTTGCAAGCCTCATGCATCGAATACCAATATTGCTCGCTCCTTGTCCTAATTAGCTCGGATCCCCATGGGTTATCATTGCATTGCATATGTTTTAACCAAGTGTCACAAAGGGGTACCTCTATGCCACCTGTACAAAGGTCCAAGGAGATAGATCGCATTTGATTTCTCGTTTTTGATAAATCTCAACTTGAGGACATCCATACCGAGACAACATAGAAAATAGATGATGGACTCCTCTTTAATGCATAAGCATATTCTCATAAGAGATTGAGGATTAAGGTCCAAGCTAAAACTTCCACCATGATGCATTGCTTTGGTTGGCGGCCCAATGTTCTTCTCTAACAATATGCATATTAATTCAACCCACGGTAAATCACCCTTACTTCAGACAAGACGAACATGCATAGCAACTCACATGATATTCAACAAAAGTGTGACAGTTGATGGCGTCCCCAGAAACATGGTTACCGCTCAGCAAGCAACTCATAAGAAATAAGATACATAAGCAACATATTCTTTACCACAATAGTTTTTAGGCTACTTTCCCATGAGCTATGTATTGCGTGGTTAGTTTGCTTAGTGCAGGTGGAGGTTAGCAAAAGACTAGGAGTGACCAACTAAGAGAGCAATGACGGTCATAATCATGCAGAGCGACAAAGCAATATTGAATCAGGCATGGTAGTTATATCGCTACTTAGAAACAAAAGATCATCAAGGCTTGACAGACTTTCTTTACAGTCTTGAATATGCGTGAGCATACGCCAAGTCAATCAAAATAAATTCTCGAAGGAAGATATTACTAAACCATACCACATCATAGGCAAACAAACCAAGTTGGTACTCCAATAACACATTGGGAACCCCCCAGCTATTTGAGATTAACCAAAAGAAAACCTGAACTACTAAGCACCATCATGAAAGTAGCATCTTTATCATAGACACATTAACCCATGCAACGGAAGCAAACTCTCTTAATAAGTTAAGCATGATAATTAAAGAGAGTTCAAGCAACCAACTAAATAAAAGCTCTTGAAAAGATAAGCATGAATACTAAGAGCAGAGTATGATAGTAGCTATTAAAAGACAAAGAACACACACAGCATAGATAGACATGAAAATTCTATGTAATGTTCTAGGTAGAGGTGGAGCGTGTTTCTCTCCCACATAAAGGAATGCTGGGTTCCGACTCGTTATGAAAAACTAAAAAGAAAACTAAAAGCAAGACGCTCCAAGCATAGCACATAACATATGAAGTGATAAAAATATAGCGAAACGAAAGACGAACTGATAATGTTGATGGAGAAGGGGATGCACGGGGGGCATCCCCAAGCTTAGACACTTGAGTCTCCTTGAATATTTGTTGGGGGTGCACGGGGGCATCCCCAAGCTTGAGCGCTTGACACTCCTGAATCTTTTTATCATCTTCCCTCGCACACTTGAAAACTCCCTTCATACACAACTCATCATAATCGGATTAGCGAGGTTAGTACCCTTAATAAAATAATTATACCTTGCTGGAAATAAGTATATTCTTTAAGTTCTACTGTTTCTCAAGATTGCCAAAAGGTTTTTGCAAAGAAAAAGCAAGTTCTTAATTTGCAAAGTGAAGGTAAGGCAAAACAGGACAGAATCTGTGAAAAACAGAATAGCAGGCAGTAATTGACCTGTTCGGGATACTTCTGCAACTCAAATCAAAAAACTCAGAACTGACGCACGAAAAACAATTATATAGAGAACGCTGTCGAAAAACTTCAGACCAAAAAGATGATCTGGTGATTTTATACGAATTTTTCTATCCAAGGACAGAATCTGTTTCCTGGACAGCACCTCACAACTTTTGAACTTTCTAGCAATCGGAGGCTATACTTGGCACAAATATGAAAAGAAAAGATACAATGATGATGCTACAGCAGTAAACAACATCAAGACACAACAAAAGCAAAAAAAATATTCATGTGGTCTGCCTCCCAAAAGCGCTTTCTTTTATGCCTTTAAGCTAGGCATAATGCATAGAGGAATCAATAATCATTATAGTAATCGGAGTTATAAATTAGTTCAAATGATTCCTCAACAAGTTCATTCTTGTTCCTTCTAGGAAAGGGGTACACACCTTTTGCCTTCCCGCGTAAGCAGATTTGTCCCTTACCTATATCGATGAAGCCTTTAACTGCTCGGAGGAAATCCCTCCCAAGCACTATGTTTCCTTGGTTTGGCTCCACGATGAAGAAATCAATCATTGCAATCCCTTTAAGGAATTTAACCGGTACGTCCTTTATTTTTCCCTGGATTTCAGAAATATCTCCATTAGTGTGTTCATGATAAGATGGTAGTATATCCATATTAAATTTTAAAGAATCATGAACAATTTTTGGCATAGTAGAAACCATAGATCCAATATCACAATAAGCAAGGAAGTCTTGATTAGAGATGCTAATCCTAACAAGAGGTTCCCAGTCATTATCTATTTCCAAAATATCTCTCTTATTGGGTTTGGGTTTATCTACCTTTATTAAATCTAGAGCATCCATTCTCTTTTCAATAGTAGCAAGTCTATCTATGATAGTATCAAAATTATGATCATAAACAAAGTAACTAGATAGACCATGTATAATTTCAAGAGCTCTAGCTTCATCACATTCTAAGAAATCTCCCTCAGCTATAATGTCAAGGGAGTGTTTACACCATTTAAAAAGACCATGGTAAAAAATCCTAAGCACAATTTTTATAGGTATCCAAGGCATAATTCTTCTATGTGCATCAGAAATTCTGTCCCATGCCTTCTTCATATTCTCTCCATCCCTTTGATGGAAATCTAGAACTTCTGATTCCCTCAAAGCACCAAATCCTAACATTTTTGGCTAAACAGAAAGGACTACTAATAAAAATACAAATAATATTTTTTTTGTGAATTTCGATAAAAGGAACTAAAGCAAAAATGAAAAGTAAACTAACAAGACTAAAAATCAAAGGTAAAAGATAGCATGCAACTCCCCTATCCTGAAGAGTGGAGTCCCCGGCAACAGCGCCAGAAAATACTCCTTGATGGGCCTCGAACCCCTCGTTGGTTACCCCAAGTGGAAGGTGTAAGATGCAGTAAGTAGAAGTGTTTTCCCCTAGCAAAGATGCCAAGGATCGAATCCCCAGAGACTCCTAGGTTCAACAAGTAGGTGTCAATTGCTAACGGCGCAATTAGCAATCAACGTGGACCTGCACACAGATACAAATAACTTTGCTCCCAACGAGTATAGAGAGGTTGTCAATCTCTCCGGCCTTGTAGTTCACAAAGGGTTAAAAGCAATATGATAGTAGTGATAAATACTGTTTTGCAATAGTAAGTAAAATAGCAAAAAGTAAATAGTGGATGTGATCAATGATGGTAATATGGACCGGAGTCTCATGATGTTCACTAGTGATGTCTCTCTCTCAAAAGACGATAAAATAGCTATGTGAGGTAAACAAATTACAGCTGGGCAATTGACAGGACCACGAACGCAAACCAATGTTGATTACATTGCAAGAAAGGTTGAGGTTCAAAGCATGGGCGGTACGCCAAAGTAAGTAGACCGAAATCCATCAATATCTGCTACTAATCATCCACCTTGAGATATCTATCCAGAACATCTCGCTAGTATTAAGTTGCGAGTCCCACCCATAGTGTAAACTCAATGCAACAGACAACTGCATTAAAAGAACTTTGCGTAAAGTAAACAATCCTTGCACCCGCGGGCACAAGCACCCTTGTTTTCCCCCTTGTGGCAACAGCACATCCCCTAGACTCATGTTTCTGTCACTCAAGCTAGTCATCGAGGGGCATGAACCCACAATCAAGCATAACGTTCCCTCTTGGAGTCACTACTTACTACTCGGCCAAAGCAATAAATAACAACGGAGAACATGCAAGAATTACTTATGAACTAAAATATAAAAGAGGTGAATCAAATATATTACTCAAGATCAATCTGAACATAATCTCATAATCCATCGGATCCCAGCAAACTCAACATAGCAACAGCATAAGGATTACATAGGTGCCTCGATCATGTAGGGCAGCTCACGAGGACTAATTAGTGAAGCACAAGAACGGGAGGAGAACATCACATAGCTATTGGTCATGGACTCATGGTCCAAGGGAAACTACTCACGAGTCATCCGGGAGGCGTCCATGGTGGTGGAGAAGCTCCCGGTGGTGATCCTCCCCTCCGGCAGGGTGCCGGGAAGAGTTCTCCTGGTGCTCCCGATCTTGGAAGCGGCGGCGGCGGCGGAACAGAGATGGGATCGCGAAAAGAAGTCATGTTCTGAGGGTTACGGGGAACCCTTTAAATATATGCCAAAGTAGGGCACCGGGGGAGCCTCGGGGGGCCCAGGCGCCCCCCCGACGCGGCCCAAGGGGGCGCGCCCACAGGGCGCCTGGAGCCCCTGTGCCCCACCCCCCCCCAGGCTGCCCTTCGAACGCAGTGTTGTTTCCGGTTCGCTGATTTTTTTAATATTTTTTCTGGATTTTTCTGGGCAGTTCTCGAAACGTGAAAACCTGAAATACAAAAACAGCCGAAAAAAGAAACTGGCACTGGGGTGCACTGGATTAGTAAGTTAGTCCAAATATGATCAAAAGTGTATGGAAGTGTATGAATATCATAGCAATATCACCCAAAAGTGGCATGGAGCAAGCAGAAATTATAGATACGTTTTGGACGTATCAAGCATGTGTGAAGAAGTACAGCCCTGCAGGGTTATATATATAATCTATTCGAATAGCCGTGTCCGCAGAAATGGACTTCTGGGTTACCTCTACAGTTCATAGACAAGTGGAAGTGGATACTCTAAAACGCGCAAGATAAGCGTGAGTGCTATGGATGGCCTTCTCGTAGGGAGACGAGAGCGGATCCATAGTGGTGTATTGATTGGTGAATATGTGGACTCGTGTGCGCCACCTCAAAAGAGTTACTTGCAGTTGTAGTTTAGGATAGCCACCGAGTCAAGCTGGCTTGCTGCAGTCAAACTCCACCACCCCCTTTGTTGATACTGATGCATATGTAGCTAGTTCTGACGTAAGTCTTGCTGAGTACCTTTGTACTCACGTTTGCTTAATTTATGTTTTCGCAGAGAGACTTCAGTCTCGCTAGTGGTTCCGCGTGGACTTTGACGTTTAGCTTCTTACCTCAGCTACGATCTTGTACCCTTTGGAGGGTCTTGTAGATAGTCAGGCCTTTTCAGTCTTCTTCATTTGTAGTTGTCTGTACTCAGACATGTTATGCTTCTGTTGCCTGTATGCTCTGTATGTTGGGTCATGTGACCTCTGATTGTAATAAATGATATGATGGCTCTTCTGGGCCTTATCTATATGAGTTGTTGAGTTATGTTGTGATGCCATGTTGTACAGCACATACTTGCATGTTATGCGTACGTGTAATGTGTATTGCTATGTGTGGGAGCCGACACCTAGTTGTTTACCTTTGGTAGCCTATCTTACAGGGAAATGTCTCCTAGTGCTTCCACCGAGCCTTGGTAGCTCGCTACTGCTCCGGAACACTTAGGCTGGCCCTCATGTGTCCTTCTTCGTTCCTGTGTCTGTCCCTTAGGGGAAATGTCACGCGTTGTTCCTTTAAGTCCTTGTAGCTTGCTACGACTTGGGTTCATACGTTGATGACCGACACGTTCGTTGCTGGGTCATGTATGCCTGTCTCTGTAATTTAGTGCCACTTTTGGTTTATAACTGGTCATGTCGGCCCGGGTTCTCTGTCATATGGATGCTAGCGACACTATCATATACGTGTGCCAAAATGCGCAAACGGTCCCGGGCCAGGTAAGGTGGCACCCGTGGGGATACCGTGCGTGAGGCTGCAAAGTGATATGGTGTGTTACAGGCTAGACCTGTGTGACTTAGGATCGGGGTCCTGACAGATGCTCTCACTCGGAGTAGTTTTTTAACTTAGGAGAAAACATATTTCGCGGCTAAGTCACCCACTTGGGGATTTGAACACATGTTTACACGAGAACAATCATTATGAAACTGCAGGAGTCGTGACTTGATAAAAAATCTAAAGAGTACTTCCTATTACATCTTGACAGTCTAATTGTCAAGTATAAAAACAACGAAGGAGATCCGAATTCCAGGAACGTGGCTCATCGATCCTTTTCTCAAGGTTGTAGAGGTGGTAGGCCCTGTTGTGTAGCACCTTGGTGACGACGAAAAGGCTTTCCCACGCGGGGGCTAGTTTGTTCGAGATCGCGCATGAGCAGGGACTTCAATCCTTAAAGGATAAGGTTGTTTGCTCTCTCAACTTGTCCATTCGACTGCGGGTGTGCAACAGATGCATAATCTACCCGAGTGCCTTGGGATGCGCAGAAGTTTCTGAATTCTTCCATGTCAAAGTTGGACCCGTTGTCCATGATGATGTTGTGTGGAACTCCGAATCTCAAAATCAGCTGTCTCATGAAACTGATGGATGTGCGTGAATCTAACTTCTTGATGGGCTTGGCCTCAATCCACTTGGTGAACTGGTCAACGGCCACTAGCAAATGAGTGAAACCGCTCCTGCTTGTATGTAGTAGTCCAACCATGTCCAAGCCCCACACGGTGAACAGCCAGACGAGTGGAATAGTGTTCAAGGCGGACGCAGGCTTGTGAGACATGTTGGCATATAACTGACAACCCTTGCAGTGTTTGACGATCTCTTTTGCAGCTTCATTGGTGTGTGGCCTATAGAAACCAGCTCGAAATGCTTGGCAGCAATGGTTCGGGAGGATGCATGGTGGCCACAAGTTCCCGAGTGAATCTCTTCCAGGATCAGTCGATCTTCTTCCGGAGAAATGGATGGCTGGGCCACTCCAGTGACACTCTCCGTGTAAAGTTGTCCATTTATCACTGTGAATGCTTTGGATCTGCGGAAAATCTGCCTTGCCTCAACCTCATCCTCTAGAAGCTCCTTCCTGAGAAGATGTGCAACGTACGGTGCCGTCCAGTCGGGCGTGATCACCAGAATTTCCACAACTAGGTCAACGACTGCTGGGACCTCGATCTTAGTCAGATCAGTAGGACCTATCGCTTGGGGAGGTTCTTCGGTGAAAGGATCCTCTTGTATTGAAGGGGAATGAAGATGTTCAAGAAATACATTGCTGGGGATAGGCTTCCAAGTGGAACCTATTTTAGCCAGATCCTCGGCTGCTTGGTTTTTGATTCGGGGGATGTGATGTAGCTCCAAACCTTCAAACTTTTTCTCCAGCTTCCTTACTGCATTGCAATATCCTGTCATGGCAAGGTATCTGATGTCCCACTCCTTCATCACCTGATTGACCACCAAATCTGAGTCGTCGTAGACCATCAGGCGACGGACGTCGAGTGATATGGTCATACGCAAACCATAGAGGAGTGCTTCATACTCGGCTTCGTTATTGGAGGAATCAAAGTGAATCTGGAGGACATAACTGAGTTTATCACCCCTTGGGGAGACCAGGACCACTACGGCACCAGAACAATTCAACATTTTAGAACCATCAAAGAACATGGTCCGGTGTTCCGAGTGAACTTGAGTCGGTTGTTGCTGTTCAATCCACTCGGCTAGGAAATCTGCGAGCGCCTGAGATTTGATCGCCTTCTTTGCCTCAAACTTGATATCGAAAGGAAGAAGTTCGATTGCCCACTTGGCCACTCGACCAGTTGCATCCCGATTGTTCATGATCTCAGATAACGGAGCATCACCGACGACTGAAATCGAGTGGGCTTGGAAATAGTGTGCAACTTTCTTCGCAGTCAAGTAAATTCCATAAACCAGCATCTGGTAATGTGGATACCTCTGCTTGGACGGAGTCGGGACTTCATAGACATAGTACACTGGGCGTTGAACTTTGTAAGCTTTGCCTTTTTCTTCTCTTTCCACTATGAGAACTGTGCTGGCGACTTGGCCAGTGGCTGCAATGTACAAGAGTAGAGGCTCTTTGCTGTTCGGAGCAGCAAGCACCGGCTGGGTGGAGAGCAAGGCTTTGAGCTTCATAAACGCTTCTTCGGCTTGAGGAGTCCACTCGAACTTATCGGGCTTCTTCATCAGTCGGTAAAGAGGTAGTGCCTTTCCACCAAGGTGAGAAATGAACCGACTCAATGCGGAGAGACGGCCTGTGAGTTTATTGATGTCATCCACATGCACGGGGAAATACATTCAGAGAAGGGCACTGATCTTCTCAGGATTGACGTCTATCCCTCGCTCGAAAACGAGGAAACCGAGTAACTTGCCTCCAGGCAATCTGAAAGTGCACTTGGAAGGATTCAACTTGATGTCATACCTTCTCAAATTGGCAAAGGTTTCAGCGAGGTCAGCCAGTAGGTCGGAACCTTTACGTGACTTGACCACAATATCATCCATATAGGCCTCTACATTCCGACTGATCTGAGTGAGCAGGCACTTCTGGATCATGTGCATGAATGTGGCGCCTACATTTTTAAGACCGCATGGCATGGTGATATAGCAAAAGCACCCGAATGGGGGTGATGAAGGACATTTTATTTCATCTGGCCCATACAGTCGGTCTGATGGTATCCAGAATACGCATCGAGAAAAGACAAATGCTCACACCCCGTAGTCGAGTCAACAATCTGATCGATGCGAGGGAGCGGAAAATGATCTTTCGGGCATGCCTGATTGATATGCTTGAAGTCAATACACATGCGGAGTGAACTATCTTTCTTGGGGACCATGACGACGTTGGCAAGCCACTCGGAGTGGTACACCTTATGTATGAACTCAGCTGCAAGGAGTCGAGCCGCTTCCTCGCCAATCGCCTTCCTCTTCTCCATGACGGAACGATGGATATGCTCTTTGACAGGTTTGGCCTTTGAGTCCACACGCAAACGGTGCTCAGCCAGTCCCCTGGGTACACCCGACATGTCTGATGGTTTCCATGTGAAGATTTCCCAGTTCTCATGGAGGAACTGGATGAGCGCGTGATACGTCCAAAACGTATCTATAATTTTTGCTTGCTCCATGCTTCTTTTGTGTGATATTGCTATGATATTTATGCACTTCTATACACTTTGGATCATATTTGGACTAACCTATTAACTCAGTGC
Source organism: Secale cereale (assembly GCA_902687465.1). Taxonomy (NCBI): domain Eukaryota; kingdom Viridiplantae; phylum Streptophyta; class Magnoliopsida; order Poales; family Poaceae; genus Secale; species Secale cereale. Next base: position 102,987,733 of record LR738714.1, on the reverse strand, counting down.
ACCCCAGTGCCAGTTTCTGTTTTCTGCTGTTTTTGTATTTCAGGTTTTCCCATTACTTAAATTGCCAGAAAAATTCCGGGAAAAATATATAAAAAAAAATCAGCGCTCCAGAAGCTTCCACGCGCCAGAAGTGGGGCCAGAGGGGAGCCAGGGGCAGCCCAGGCGGCCTGCCCATGCGGCCCCCCTCCTAGCCGCGCCGGGGGGGCGCCTGGGCCCCCCTCTCCGCCTCTGGTGACCCCCTTTGGCATATATTTAGCACGCGTCCCGAAACCCTCGAGGACAGAACCCTTTTTCGCGATCTCATCTCTGTTCCGCCGCCGCCGCGCTTCCAAGATCGGGAGCACCAGGAGAACTCTTCCCGGCACCCTGCCGGAGGGGAGGATCACCACCGGGAGCTTCTCCACCACCATGGACGCTTCCCGGATGAGTTGTGAGTAGTCCCCCTTGGACCATGGGTCCATGACCAGTAGCTATGTGATGTTCTCCTCCCCTCTTTGTTCTTCATCGATTAGACCTCGTGAGCTGCCCTACATGATCGAGGCACATATGTAATCTTTGTGCTGTTGCTATGCTGAGTTTGATGGGATCCGATGGATTATGAGATTATATTCAGATTGTGTGTGAGTAATATATTTGATTCACCTCTTTTATATTTATGTTCTTGAGTAATTCTTGCATGTTCTCCATTGCTGTTTATTGCTTTGGCCAAGTAGTAGGTAGTAACTCCAAGAGGGAACGTTATGCTTGATTGTGGGTTCATGCCCCTCGATGACTAGCTTGAGTGACAGAAACATGAGTCTAGGGGATGTGTTGTTGCCACAAGGGGGAAAACAATGGTGCTTGTACTTGCGGGTGCAAGGATTGTTTACTTTACGCAAAGTTCTTTTAATGCAGTTGTCTGTTGCTTTGAGTTTACACTTTGGGTGGGACTCGCAACTTAATACCAGCGAGATGTTCTGGATAGATATCTCAAGGTGGATGATTAGTAGTAGATGCAGATGGATTTCGGTCTACTTGCCTTGGCGTACCGCCCATGCTTTTGAGCCTCTACCTTTCTGTACAACATAGTTAGCATTGGTTTGCGCACATAATCCTGTCAATTGCCCAGCTGTAATTTGTTTACCTCGCTTAGCTGTTTTATCTTCTTTTGGGAGAGAGACATCACTAGTGAACATCATGGGACCCCGGTCCATATTACCATCACTGATCACACCCGTTATTTACTTCCTGTTCTTATTTCCTAGTTGCAGTCATACCTATCACTATTATCTCTTGCGTTTGATCCTTTGTAAACGACAAGGCCGGAGGGATTGACAACCTCTCTGTACTCGTTGGGAGCAAAGTTATTTGTATCTGTGTGCAGGTCCTGTCAAGCGGAAGTTTCTGGCGCTATTGACACCTTCTTGTCGACCCTCGGAGTCTCACGGGATTCGATCCTTAGTATCTTTGCCAAGGGAAATTTGCCGCTACGCTACATCTCAAACCTTCCACTTGGGGTAACCAACGAGGGGCGAGAAGCCATCAAGCAAGCTTCTGGCGCCGTTGCCGGGGACTCCACTCTTCAAGATAGGGGAGTTGCACGCTATCTTTTATCTTTGCTTTTTAGTCTTGTTAGTTTACCTTTCAATTTTTTTGCTTTAGTGTCCCTTACCAAAAAATCACAAAAATAGTTATCTTGCTTGCTTGCTGCTATGGGTTCCACCGAGAACACCAAGTTGTGTGACTTCACTAGTCATAACAACGATGACTTTATCTGCACGCCTATTACTACACCTGCCACTTCAGCACCTTCTTATGAAATTAAACCTGCTTTACTGAACCTAGTTATGAAAGATCAATTCTCCGGTGCTGGAGATGATGCTGCTTTGCACTTAAATAATTTCGTTGAACTCTGTGATATGCAAAAGTACCGAGAAGTAGATAGTGATATTGTTAAGCTTAAGCTTTTTCCTTTCTCCTTGAGAGGAGGAGCTAAAATCTGGTTTCAATCCTTGCCTAGAAATAGCATAGATTCTTGGGACAAGTGCAAGGATGCCTTTATTGGGAAATACTATCCCCCTGCTAAAATTATCCAACTAAGGAGTAACATAATGAATTTTAAACAATTGGATAATGAACACGTTGCCCAAGCTTGGGAACGCATGAAATCTCTTGTCAAGAACTGCCCTACTCATGGTTTGAGTACTTGGATGATTATCCAAACTTTTTATGCAGGCTTGAACTTTACCTCGCGGAACTTGTTAGATTCGGCCGCGGGAGGAACATTTATGTCAACTACACTTGGTGCTGCCACGAAGCTTCTCGATGAGATGATGACCAATTATTCCCAATGGCACACCGAACGTGCTCCAACAGGTAGGAAGGTAAACTCTGTCGAGGAGATCTCCTCCCTAAATGAAAAAGTTGACTTGATCATGTCTCTACTTTCCAAGCAACCTTCTATTGATCCTCGTGATGTTCCTTTAAATTCTTTGATTGCTCAATATCAAGTAGATGTGAACTTTATCTCTAGAAACAATTTCAATAACAATGCTTATAGGAGTAATTCTGGTAGCAACCCTAGACCGTTCCCCTCTAATTCCTATGGGAACAACAATGCTTATCCTAGTACCCAGAACTCCACCCAAAGAGATAGAGACATGCCTAGTTATGAAAAACTTCTAGAAATAGAGAAGGCCACTAAGAACTACATGCCCACCCAATATGAACAAAACAGGACCTTCTCGAGGCAATTAGATGAGCATACTGCTATCTTGCAAGACATTGGTAGACAACTGGAGAGCCTAAATATTGAGATTTCTAACCTCCAGACTAGCCTCACCATCACTGAGACCCAAGTTTCCAATATGTCCCACACACAAGCCACTTTGATAAACCAAATGGCAGCTAAACCCGAAGTGGTTGCACCCCTAAAGGAGGAAGAAGATAGAATTAAGAGCCTTCCTACCCATCACACTGTTGCTACTATCCAAGTTGTTGAGGATATCCAAACTCTTAGCACCCAATGCACTCCTGGTTCCATTGGACCTATTAATGGTGATGCTATGACCTCAACCGTAGAAACTCCTATGACCATAGAAGCTACCAAACAAGTGAGCCTAAAGGACACCACTACCACTTTACTTGATAGTAGTGACCTTGATTTTGATAATTGCACCCTTTCTGAAGTTATTGATTTCCTTCACAAGATGTCTAGAGATCCCCGCACTAGCACGCTTAATCTTGCCTTCACGGAGCATATCACTAATGCTCTCACCAAATCTAGGGAGGAGAAGCTTAGGGTAGAAGCCTCCATACCTAGAAAGCTAGAAGATGGTTGGGATCCTATGATAAAAATTAATTTGAATAACTTCTCTTGCTATGCTTTATGTGATGTTGGAGCTAGTACCTCCGTTATGCCCAAAAGAATATATGATATGCTTGAATTGAAACCTTTTGATTCTTGTCCTTTTGGTGTTCGTCTTGTTGATTCTTCCATAAAGAAACCTTTGGGGAGGATCGACGATGTTCTTATCATTGTCAATGACAATTATGTTCCCGTTGATTTTACTATTATGGATATTGAATGTGAACCTTCTTGTCCAATTATTTTGGGACGTCCTTTTCTTCGCACCGTTGGTGCTATCATTGACATGAAAGAGGGGAATATAAAATTCCAGTTTCCTCTCAAGAAAGGGATGGAACACTTCCCTAGAAAGAAGATTAAGTTACCTTTTGAGTCCGTCATACGGGCTAGCTATTCTTTTACTCTTGATAAAACTTGATCCTCTCTTTTTGCATTATGCCTAGCTTAAAGGCATAAAAGAAAGCGCTTTTGGGAGGCAGCCCACAATGAATAAAATTTTATTTTGCTTTTGTTGTGTCTTGATGTTTGTTACTACAGTAGCATCATCATTGTATCTTTACTTTTCAGCTTTGTGCCAAGTTTAGCCTCTGATTGCAAGAAAGTTCAAAAGTTGTGACGTGCTGTCCAGGAAACAGATTCTGTCCTTGGACAGAAAAAATCGTATAAAATCACCAGATCATCTTTTTGGTCTGAATTTTTTTGACAGCGTGCTCTATACAATTGGCTTTCGGGCGTCTGTTCTGAGTTTTTTATTTGAGTTGCAGAAGTGCCGCGAAAAAATTATTTACTACCTGCTGGTCTGTTTTTCACAGATTCTGTCCTGTTTTGCCTTTTCTTCGTTTTGCAAACCTTGAGCCTGCTTTTTCTTTGCAAAAACCTTTTGGCAATCTTGAGAAACAGTAGATCTTCAAGATTATATTTAATTCCAGCAAGGAAAAATTATTTTATTATGGGCACTAACCTCGCTAATCAGATTATGATGAGTTATGTATGAAGGGAGTTTTCAAGTGTGCGAGGGAAGATGATAAAAAGATTCAGGAGGGTCAAACGCTCAAGCTTGGGGATGCCCCCGTGCACCCCCAAGAAATATTCAAGAAGACTCAAGCGTCTAAGCTTGGGGATGCCCCCGTGTATCCCCTTCTCCATCAACAATTATCAGTTCGTCTTTCGTTCCACTATATTTTAATCACTTCATGCGTTATGTGCTATGCTTGGAGCGTCTTGCTTTTAGTTTCCTTTTTAGTTTTCTTTAGCTTTGCTTGCTGTTCATAACGAGTTAGAACCCAGATTTCTTTGTGTGGGAGAGAAACACGCTCCACTTCAACCTAGAACACAACATAGGATTTTCATGCTTATCTTTGTTGTGTATGTTCTTTGTCTTTCAATAGCTACTGTCATGTTTAGCTCTTAGTTTTCATGCTTTTCTTTTTAAAGAGCTTTTGTTTAGTCGGTTGCTGAACTCTCTTGAGTTTTCATGATTATCTTGTTAAGAGAGTTTGTCTGTTGCACTGAGTTGTGTGTCTTAACTTAAAGTAGGTAATTGAGGTTGCTATTTAATTTTAGTAGTAACTTGCAATAGTTTTGAGGTATTGCCATGAGTAATGTTTGAACTTTTGGTGACAAGAGCTTTAGCCTATTAGTGATAGATGTCGTATTTTGGGCAATCCGTGTTTATTTTCGAAAACCTACAAAATAGTTGAGAACTTTAGCTACTAAATGGATCACTAATCTTTGGAGGGATCGAATATTAGAGTACACTCACGTACCATGGGTCGAGGATGCGCAAGGGTAACCAAACCCCCATACACACCTCCTCGGGGTACTTTTCTCTTTGAGAACCTCCTAATTAGATTGAGAGTTACCGATAATAAGTGCATGAGTTCTTCGGACTAATGTGAGTATTCGAAGGTTGACACTTCCACCTATCCATATTTTTCTAGCCTCTTCGGTACCGTGCATTGCCCTTTCTCACCTCGAGAGTTGGTGCATACTTCGTCGGTGCATCCAAATACTTGGCATGATACGCTCTATCATCATAAGCCTCATTATATCCTTCCTCAAAACAGCCACCATACCTACCTATTAAGGCATTTCCATAGCCTTTCTGAGGTACATTGCCATGCAACATCCATCTTCTCATGACTTGATCTTCATGTCATACATGCTTTTTGCTTGATCGATGAGCCGCATGCTAGTTGGGCCTTGCCCTAATCATTGCTACATGACGCGCTAGTATCATTGCATATCCTGCTACACTGGCAGAGGCATACATTTGCATACATCATGATAGTTTCATTTTCTTTATGTTGAGTACTTTTGTAAAGTGGGAAAGATCTTCTATACTTCTTGTAATACATAGAGTGTTACCCCTAAAGTGAGGAAAAGATCCCAAAGAGGACAAATCAAAATATCCCAAAGAGGACAAAATCAAAAGATCCCAAAGAGGACAAATGAGAGATAAATAGAAAGAGCCATTGAGGCCACAAAAAAATAAAAAATAAAAGAGAAAAAGAGAAAAAGAAATAAAAAGAGAGAAGGGGGCACACTACTATTTCTTTTGAGAGATCCACACTCGTACTCCATCTTATACTTTGTACTCCATAGAGATTATCATTTATGCATATAGCTATGTGGGGACCTTTACACTATATAACTTGGCTTGTATATTCCAATGATGAGCCTCCTCAAAAGAGCTCTAGGTCTTCTTGAGCAAGCGAGTTGGATGCACCCCCACTAGTTCCATTGGAGAGCTTACCTTAGCTCATATGTGCATCCGTTGCATGGCAATCCCTACTCCTCACATCATATCTATCATTTGGCTTTCTCTCGCCGATGATTGTCCTCATTGATGTGAGCCCTTCACACCTTTTTTGTCTTCCCCCTCTATCATTTTTCTCTCTTTGCCATCCTAAGTGTCGACTTTCTTGCTTACGCTCATCCATTGCATGAGTGCTCAAAATATCGAAAGGGAGTGGATCATTTTGACTTGTACCTGGCTGACGGTCTGGGGATGAGTCAAGATAAGATTCCAAAGAAGACCAAGTGTGAAACTTTAGTATATTAAGTTCTCAACAATACAAAAACTATGTTTTACTCTCTCATATATCCCTATCCCCTTTCTTGCACGCAAACACCATTTGGAGACATTCGAGTCACGGACAGCGAGAGCTCTTGCACCTTTATGTTCTTATGTTACTTGTTACAATGCTAATATAGACTCTTGCTCATTATGACTTGAATTGGATTACATGCCTTGATTGCTTTACTTAAAAGTTCTTATATGGTTGATAGCATGTCACCACAGAAATTATGCTTGTTATCATTTACCTACTCGAGGACGAGCAGGAATTAAGCTTGGGGATGTTGATACGTCCAAACGTATCTATAATTTCTGCTTGCTCCATGCATCTTTTGTGTGATATTGCTATGATATTTATGCACTTCTATACACTTTTGATCATATTTGGACTAACCTATTAACTCAGTGCACCCCAGTGCCAGTTTCTGTTTTTTGCTGTTTTTGTATTTCAGGTTTTCCCATTACTTAAATTGCCAGAAAAATTCCGGGAAAATATATAAAAAAATCAGCGCTCCAGAAGCTTCCACGCACCAGAAGTGGGGCCAGAGGGGAGCCAGGGGCAGCCCAGGCAGCCTGCCCACGCGGCCCCCCTCCTGGCCGCGCCGGGGGGGGCGCCTGGGCCCCCCTCTCCGCCTCTGGTGACCCCCTTTGGCATATATTTAGCACGCGTCCCGAAACCCTTGAGGACGGAACCCTTTTTCGCGATCTCATCTCTGTTCCGCCGCCGCCGCGCTTCCAAGATCGGAAGCACCAGGAGAACTCTTCCCGGCACCCTGCCAGAGGGGAGGATCACCACCGGGAGCTTCTCCACCACCATGGACGCTTCCCGGATGAGTTGTGAGTAGTCCCCCTTGGACCATGGGTCCATGACCAGTAGCTATGTGATGTTCTCCTCCCCTCTTTGTTCTTCATCGATTAGACCTCGTGAGCTGCCCTACATGATCGAGGCACATATGTAATCTTTATGCTGTTGCTATGCTGAGTTTGCTGGGATCCGATGGATTATGAGATTATGTTCAGATTGTGTGTGAGTAATATATTTGATTCACCTCTTTTATATTTATGTTCTTGAGTAATTCTTGCATGTTCTCCGTTGCTGTTTATTGCTTTGGCCAAGTAGTAGGTAGTAACTCCAAGAGGGAACGTTATGCTTGATTGTGTGTTCATGCCCCTCGATGACTAGCTTGAGTGACAGAAACATGAGTCTAGGGGATGTGTTGTTGCCACAAGGGGGAAAACAACGGTGCTTGTACTTGCGGGTGCAAGGATTGTTTACTTTACGCAAAGTTCTTTTAATGCAGTTGTCTGTTGCTTTGAGTTTACACTTTGGGTGGGACTCGCAACTTAATACCAGCGAGATGTTCTGGATAGATATCTCAAGGTGGATGATTAGTAGTAGATGCAGATGGATTTCGGTCTACTTGCCTTGGCGTACCGCCCATGCTTTTGAGCATCTACCTTTCTGTACAGCATAGTTAGCATTGGTTTGCGCACATAATCCTGTCAATTGCCCAGCTGTAATTTGTTTACCTCGCTTAGCTGTTTTCATGTCTTTTGGGAGAGAGACATCACTGGTGAACATCATGGGACCCTGGTCCATATTACCATCACTGATCACACCCGTTATTTACTTCCTGTTCTTATTTCCTAGTTGCAGTCATACCTATCACTATTATCTCTTGTGTTTGATCCTTTGTAAACGACAAGGCCGGAGGGATTGACAACCTCTCTGTACTCGTTGGGAGCAAAGTTATTTGTATCTGTGTGCAGGTCCTGTCAAGCGAAAGTTTCTGGCGCTATTGACACCTTCTTGTCGACCCTCGGAGTCTCACGGGATTCGATCCTTGGTATCTTTGCGAAGGGAAATTTGCCGCTACGCTACATCTCAAACCTTCCACTTGGGGTAACCAACGAGGGGCGAGAAGCCATCAGCGCGGCTTCCTATTTGCTGACGAGCGTTGTTCAAATGTGAGTCAGAGCAGCTGTGGGATCTTCCGAGTGGATATGAACTAGCTTTGTCTCCCCTGCCGACTAAAATGCGGATTCTGAAGCGGGCTTCTTAGCGCGGAGCAAGTCACTTGGATCAGCATTCTTCTTGTATTCTTCTGGCTCTACAACCGACATTTGCTCATCAGCAATCTTGGAAACCTTTTGGAGGCATTCCTCCGCTCTCTGCCTATTCCCAGTTACTGTGATCACACCTCTGGGTCCGGGCATCTTCAACTTGAGGTACACGTAACATGGACGGACCATGAAACGAGCATATGCTAGTCTACCCATAATAGCATGATAGGCAATGTGAAAGTATACCACTTCAAATGTCTATTTTTCCTTTCGAAAATTCTTCGAGTCACCAAATACCACATCCAAAGAAAATTGGTTGAGTGATTTAGCCTTTTTCAATGAGATGACTCCGTGAAATGTCATGCTGCTTTCACTGAGTCGGGACATCGGAATGCCCATTCCCTGGAGGGTCTCAACATACAGAATGTTCAAACCACTTCCACCATCCATGAGAACTTTACCCAACCGAGTGCCCCGACGACTGGATTGACCACCAGAGCTTGCCGCCAAGGGGTAGCAACATGCGCTGGGTGATCCGGCTGATCGAAGGTGATAGGAGTCTTTGACCACTTGAGGTATGTTGGGGTTGCCGAAGCGACCATGTTCACTTCGTTGTTGATGACTTTCAGTCGACTTTTGCTCTCAACATCATTGAAAATAACCAAAGTAGCATTAACCTTCGAGTAATCTTCTGCCTTTTCTTCATCTTCGTCTTTGTCAGAACCCTTCTCGCTCTGCTGATTCTCGTGAAATTGCTGCATAAGAAATCTGCACCGTCGAGTGGTATGTTTGGGAACAATCAAGTTACCCTCTTCATCCTTCCTCGTGTGGATGGGACACTGAAGGTCTAGGACGTCTCGACCCGACTGATCTTTCATCTTTTTTGGTACCCAGTGCTCTTTGGCTTTCCCTTTGAATTTGCCTTGAGGGGCTATCATTACGGCTTCCGCTTGACCAGCAACCTCAGCTTTGCGTTTCTGTTTCCGACCGGTATTTCCGCCTCCGGCATCGTGATCTGCGGTATTTCCCTTGCCACTATGGAGGCGATCTTCTTCTTCACCATTTGCATACCGAGTGGCAATCTCCATCATACGGTTCAGAGTCATGTCACTAGAGCGGCCAACCTTCAGAATGAGCTCCCTGTATATGACGCCTTCCTTGAAGATGCATACCGCCTGATGTTCTAAAACGTTCTCCACCACATGATGAAGTGTTGTCCAACGCTGGATGTAATCTCTCAAGGCCTAACTCGGCTTCTGGATGCAATGTTGCAACTCAGTCAGTCCAGTGGGCCGCTTACAAGTGCCTTCAAATGTCTTGATGAACACTCGGGCCAAATCTTCCTAGTAGTATATACTAGCAGGGGCCAATTGATTCAACCACGCCCTGGCCGAGCCTTCAAGCATCAAGGGCATATGCTTCATGGACACTTCATCATTACCTCCACCAATCTGTACAGCCACTCGGTAACCCTCAATCCACGTGACTAGCTTCGACTCGCCAGTAAATTTTCTCACTCCCACGGCCAACCTGAAGTTGGGAGGTATCTCTCCAGCCCGAATGGCTCTACTGAAACACTCAGGACCTGAGGTGAATGGTCTGCTTCCACTCGGACGATCTCTGTCCATACCTTCTCGGTTAGCCCTTCATCTATTGACCAGGCCCTGCACAAGGACTTACCTCGCATCGAATCCAGGCTCACGGGGGTCGACTGGAATCCTTCGTCATCACCATACGGGCGCCAATCATCGCACCGCCTGGGCGCGTACGAACCATCCTCGAAGGGGGCGTGGGCACTCGACGACGATCGTCACAGTGATACCAAGGATCAAACTGCCCGTGGCCTTTATCCATGTACTGGTCTTGGCGATAACCACGATCTTCACGCCGCGGAGGCAATCTTGGGTTGTGGGCCGACTGAACTCTATCCGCTCTAACAGACCTGCTGTGTATCCTGTTGCGCGATAGAGAAACAACAGAATTCTGCTCCCCAGCCACCCTGAGCAACGTCCGAATCTGCTCCATGCCTCTCCCGGCCTCGGATCGTGATGGTTGAATCGAGTCTGCGATATGTGTGGTAGCTGCAACATTCTGAATGGGAGTGTGGTATACCTGACACTCGTCTCGAGACCCAGTCAGTGATAATTGCCGCTATCGTCGACTAGAGCTTGGGATCCGTGTGCGAGCACGGTCGTCGAGTGCCCTCTGGAGATTCTCCAGGTGTGCACGCTAAGCCAGAGTGGCCACGCACGCGGCCTCCAAAGCCTGGGATTCGACGGTCTCCCCAACGATGGGGGTCTGGAGAGCTTGCTCGTCTCTACGCCGCGTTGCTTCTCTCTGCTCCGTTGTGAGGGCTTGCGGGTAGTACTCTCCATTGTCGTGTAATGGACCGCCGCTATCCTCTCCGCCGCGGGGAAATCCGGGCGGGCTGCGCTGAGAGCCAACCATGAGGACCTCCGTCACAGGTTCGTTGCTTTCGCACTTGGAAAGCAAATTTGTATGGCCAGTCGACACATCGAACATGCCATAAAGGGACTCGTCAGGGCTCGATTGCCGCAACGTGAGGAGTGGTCAACTAATGATCCACTGCATGCTTGAGCCACCGCTGGAGCCGTGAGTGACTGGATTTCTTGTGACAGCGAGCAGTGGAGGAGGAGGATGCCACCGGAGCCGACCGATACTGAGTCGACGGCTGCCGGAGGAGGACGCCGCAGGCACTCGCGCAGAAGTGTGCTGCCCCGCGAATTGGGAGCCCCTCAACGTCGAGGGGGGCCTCTTGGAGCCAGGCTGAATCGTCGGTGATGAAGACGAGTGCGCCGAGACGGATCTCGTGGCCCAGGAACAACTCACCACCGGAAACCATGTCGAAAGAGTTCGAAGAACGCAACCTCACCAGAAGTCGCTTAGACGCGAGCCCCACAGTGGGCGCCAATTGTCGTGGAAATGGATCTGATAGTAGAGATGGGGGGTACGTAGGAGGAGGCAGTGCCTAGCTACGTCGAGGTTGTACACTCGGATTTACGAGTTCAGGCCCCTCTCGGAGTAGGTAATAGCCCTACGTCTCGGTGCCGCGGAGGCTTGTTGATTGGAATGTTGAGTTATAGGGGGTGCGAACCCTTGTGCCTGAGGGGGAAGCTTATATAGAGTGCGTCGACCCCTTACAGTGATCAGTTATACAAAGGTTCAATGAGAGAATAAAGTCTTGAATGTTACTGGTAACGCCCGTATTTAGTGGTCATTACTAAGATGGAGTGAATGCCTGCCCATTGCCATACTGCGGTGGCTCTTGGTCTTCTCTGCTCCGAGTGGAAACAGATTCTCCGAGTGGATGTTGATCGTCGAATGGGATTGGGATATCCGAGTGAACAATTGTCGAGTGGATCGTATCCTTGAAGATTCTAGTCGGGGCTTTTTTCCTGTCCTTGTAGGACTAGGTCTCTTGTGTAGTGTCCTTGGGTAAGGTATATAGATCATGTCTAGGACCCTACCCCCAGGTACATGTCTTCGTCAGGACCTGCATGAGATGTACGTCATGTCGAGGAGTCAGAGGGCCAGCAGAGAAGAAGACTCGATGATGATTGTGGCGCTAATCGACGCAGGCTGATGTCGCCAGCGATGGTCGGGGTAGACGAAGTGGTCGGGGAAGAAGACGGCGACGCTGGCGATAGGCTGGTGCTTGACAAAGACGAAGGGGTGGATGGGCCACGGCGGCTACATGGATAGCAGTGGTGGCGGCCAAATAAGAGCGGCGGCGGTGGCTAGGTTAGGAGCGCGGTGGCGGTGCTCGAAGTAGGCGAAGAACCAGACAGCATGACGAAGACCGGCACGGACGGTGGCGTTCCCGCACCGAGGGAGACGGCGCGGCGCATACCATGGGAGGTCGACGCGTGGTGACGGCGGAGTGGACCGCGGGACGCAGCGCTACGGCCCTAAGGGGCGACGCATCGACGGCGGGCAGGTCGAGGCGGTGACGGGAAGACCTCGGGGCGGTGACGGGGACCGCGAGCCGCGGCGCTATGACCCGAAGGGGCGGCACAGCGGCGGAGCGCGGGTCGGTGCAACCACGGGGATTTCCTCGGGCGGCGGCGTGGATCACGTGCCACACTCGCTACGGCCCGACGGGACGACGCAACGGTGGCACGAGGGTCGGCGCAGCCACGGGGACGGCCCGGAGCAGACGCCTCGGGGCGGCGGTGGACCACGGGCGGTGGCACTATGGCTCGAAGGGGCGACACGGTAGTGACTCAGGTCGGTACAGTCGCATAGAGAACCGCGGGGCGGCGACGCTGCGGCCCGACGGAGCGACAACCCGATGCTCGATCGATGGAGAGGCGCGCTGTACTCGGGACAATCTTCACGTGATTTCTGGAGGCGCGCGCAACCGACGGGCCATGTCGGTTGCATTGCGTAGATGAGGTGCATCGCAGCGGCGGGTGGGTGATCTCGCCCCCCCCCCTCCCCCGACGTCGCTTGGTGGAGGCGGGGTGGCGACGGAGTCCAAGATGAATCTGACGATGACGGCGCAGCCGACGAGTCCAACGCAGCCGGCCCAAGGTAACCGGCAAGGCCGAGGCACCCGGCCCGAGGTAGGCAGCGACGGGGCCGCAGCCAGCGTGCCCGAGGTAGCCGGCGACGGGGCCACACAGACACGGGGGACACGATGGATGATGAAGAATCCTGATCGGAGAAGGTCGGCAACAGGCAGGCCGACGCGCGGATGGCGGCAGGCCGTGATGGGCCGCCTCGTCGCGCATGGCCACCGGGTCGGAGGAGAGGCCGGTCGGTCGTGTCGGTGTCGTAGTAGAGATGCGGTGGGTCGATAAGGGCGGCGGGCGACGCAAACTGATCAAGCTTAGATCAGAAAACCAAAAAGAAAAATGGCAATCAAGGTGACCAGCGGGAGAGAGAAATAACCTGGAGCAAGGGTTCGGGAAAAAGACTCTCTAAAGCAGCAGGAACACTAGGTACGGGCGACGCGACCCCCGGCGGCGGTCATGGAGCCCGACCGCCCCGGGGGCGGCGTGCGGGCGGCGGCTAGGGTTTGGATCAGTTAGGCTGATACCATGTTAGAAGAGAGAGAGAGGAGATTGACGGAATATGATGAATGTATTACTTAGCCTCGAGGGCGAGTATATATTGAGTACAAGATTTAAAGGGTAAAACACCTTTCCTAGAGATAAGGTAGGAGACGAATTATAAATTCTAAGCTACCAAACATGTATAACATAAATATATCTGTAACATATGCATCACTTTAAGGTAATCCTTCTTTTCAAAAAAGAAAGAGAAAGCCTAACATAGTTTGAAAGTAGATTCACTTTTACTCATCCAAAATTGCAAAACCTCGGTTACATGTGAAAGAGAATACACAGATGCGTCACGAGTGGATATTTTCTTTTAAAGTGTCTATGATTTAGTTGAATAGCTATTTTTCATTCGATATTGATAACAGTCTAATCCAAACATTTTTATACATTTTGTATTTGTATGGATCTCATGTCTACATCGGACAGTTCTTAGTGGTGAGCCCAAAACAATGATTACTCGGTGGCTTCAGAAATACTCACTCTGTTTTATAATATAAAAACGTTTTTCGTAAAATATTTTTATATTATGAGACGAAGAGAATAGTAAAATCCTTTTATTTTTCTTCACTACAGATGATGTATATGCATATATTGTCAACACACGCATGCAGCATGCTTACTAGTCTCCGTGACACATCTGCAATTATTGAAAAAAAAAGGAACGGAGGGGGAATTAGAAGACACCCGTCGTCATTTACAGGAGAAATTCCACAGGTAAGACTCGAACTCGGGCGGGCGACGTCCCCATTAGGTATTGTCTACTAGTTGGCCCTAGCTCAGTTTAATTGTTTGACAATAAGAATAGGTCAATGAATCTCACAAAAGTCTATACTGAAAGGATTACCGCAATCTTATTTGACCAACTTGTTTTTGCACATTCTATAGTATGCTTGGTCCACTTTGCTTATTTAGTGATTTTTATTACTGCATCAAAGTACAAAGTAAGTATAACACAATAAAGGCCGCCAGCCACAAACTAAGCCCAAGACAACAGTCACTTATGTGTGAAGGATTTGAAACACTTCACGAAAGTGCTATTCGGAACCTCGAGGCATACAAACTATTTTTTGTAAACTTGGCAAAAGATAGTATATATAAGTTTCGAAATGTACTAAAAACTTGTAAGTTAGGAGCAGAACAAATTGTTGCAATGCAATTTTTGTAACTACATATTGTGATTTTCACAAGGTTACACATGATCTATTATTTATGGAAATTGCAAGAGTAACTAATATGTGATATGATTTGTGTTAGGTTTAGAAAAAATAGTATAAATATATATCAGGTTGCAAATATGTGCTCTCAACTTACAGATAGAGTCGTGCCCTCACAACACACAAATCTAACACCCATCAAAAGACAAGTCACAACTCAACCACACATGGAAAGGTTGTCCTCCACTTTCTTTGTTTACCATGTGATAACGTTTAATGCTTGCTGCATCAGCTATAATTAAGTGTGATTTTGACAAGTCGAGGATAATTATTTCCCATCTTCTGATCGGCGGGTGCAACTCCATCATTCATTAAAGTGTATTGTGCAGAGGTTAACTTGGGCATTAATTTTGAAGGTTTTAGTCTCACCAATGTAGGTCCAAAACAGACCCCAAAATAAAAATGCAAGTCCAAAAGCGGCAAAGAACGAAAAAAATACTAGATGAATCCAAGGCTTTAGGATCTGCCCTGCTTACTCTATGTTAAATATTTAAATTATCCCGTGAATCTTTTTATTTTAGAAAAAGTCTCTGCAGCAACTCATCAAGTATAGTTTGAGCACCAATGACATACACAAACAAAAGAACTTGTAAACAAAGCTCAAAACTAGTTGCCTTACATATGACGAATTTCATTTCAGAATGCATTTTTACATTTTTCTTACTAATATTAAGGTAGTTGCACCAACCAACTCTTCCTTTTCTCATGTCAAGTTTAACACTATATGTTAATGATTCGAGTATCATCCCTATTATGATTATCATGGTTTATCTACTCTTTATGGATCAAAGTTAATGGAAAATTGTTCAATATTCAACAATATGTGCAAACAATTATCCAACAAAGCTAGGTCCTCCACTTCATGGTAGGTCATCCTCTTGTTCGTGAAAACACGACAGTTCCTCTCCTTCCAAATATTTCATTGTGAACATATCATGGTACCACTATGCTCTGCCACGCTCTTTCCCGAGGCGTTGGCAAGGGTACCCTCCCACTGCAAGTTGATGAAAATTTTAGCATCTGGCGAGCTTGGGTTAGGCATTCCTTCAGCGATATTGACAGGCCTCCAAACCTCCTACGAGAATGCGCTATATATGCACGACAGTCTCATTGTATGCAAGGCGAAGGTGACTAGTAGGATTATGGGGCCATCCACGAATTGCCAAATTCTTCATCATGAGGATTCTTCCGTGTAGAACAAGCCAAGCAAAGAGTTTGCATTTAGGGTGGCTTGACTTTCCAAATAGTAAGATTTGGTGGATTGTCCCCAAAGCTCGTCCAATTCCAATAGATGATCCGAATGAGGGGGATCAATATCGGGGCCTGCAAAAGCTGCGAAATGTCGAGGAATTCGTGAAGCTAGTCCACGATGCTCATAAGGGCAACGGCACTAATCCATCTATCCCCTCAATGTCATAAATATGTGTCCTATTTTTTCTTGTCGCAATCTTGTATATCTCAAGAGCTCGGTTGCAGAGGGAGAATCCCAGATCCATTTACCGTTCCAAAAAATGGTACGTTTCCCATCTTCGATGGTGATAGTAGGCGAGGCTCTAAAGAGTGCAATGTCAGAGTCGCTGCAGGCAGATCGACTCCTACCCATGGTCGGTGAGGGGACAATCCACGCATACCCCGGACACCTCAGGTGTGGGGTCCAGCCAAAACAATCCAAATCATACACCCCAAGACCACTAAAGTATTTAGGGATACACACCATCTTCCAATGGACTAGGGAGAGACAACTGTTGGCGTTCTCATTGTTAGCGTCATTCAAAAAAATCTTGGAGGTCCAAAGAGTGCATGTTGCCAAGCATGGGTGCGGCTCTATTGGCAAAGAGTTTAGATAAAATCTTGAAGGTCCTATGTATCAGGCTGATTGGGTGGTAGTCTCGCACATTTTGCGCATCTATGGACTTAGGGAGCCGTACTATGTTGGTGGAACTGATGATGTTTGCGTAGTCACCATTCATACTTGCAAGGCGCAAAATGGCAACGGTAAGATCATCTTTGACAATTTCTCAAAAAGACTCAAAATAAAAAATCCGATGAAGCCATTCGGGCCCGGCGCCTTGAAGGTAAAGAGAATACCGTCTTTTTTATCTCCAGCTAACAAATAGAGTCGTGCCCTCACAAGGCACAAATCTACCACCCATCAAAAGAGAAGTCACAAATCAACCACACATGGAAAGGTTGTCCTCCACTTCGTTTGTTTACCCTGTGATAACGCTTAATGCTTGCCACATCAGCTATAATTAAGTGTGATTTTGACAAGTTGAGGATAACTATTTCCCATGTCCCGAACGTCCTGCTTGTTCTCTTTTATAATATTTCTTAATTATTCCATGACTCATTTTATTTTAGAAAAAGTTGCATCCAGTAACTCATGCAAGTCTAGTTTGAGCACCAATGAAACGCACAAACAAACAAAACTTGTAAAATAAAACAAAACTCAGAACTAGTGCCTTACGTATGACGAATTTTTTTTTTTTTCGAAACGGAGGCAAAAGCTTTGCCTCATCTCATTAATAAAGAAGGGTTTAAACATACATAGTCTTAAGCGGGGATATCACCCCGCCACGAATGGAGAAAGACCTACTCTCGCGGCATGATATCACCCCGCCACGATACGTATGACGAATTTTATTTCAGAATGCATTTCTACATTCTTTATTCTTATAAATGTTAAGGTAGCTGCAGCAACCAACCCAAGTTTAACACTATATGTTAATGATTTCTGGTTAAGCTGCCATGTTTGCCTCTCCATAGGCAGGCAAACACATATGCATGGATGTCAAGGTCATGTACCTTGTCTGGTCAACAGGGAAAGAGATGTCCTTCATGGTTGGTTCACAGTGAGCCCAGGTCACAGGAAAGCTCTCTGGACCATAAATCTCAAGTATATTGGGCATCCATGATGGGGGCTATAAATTATTTTGTTAGGTGTGCCGGCCATGAGAAGGCGCAGACAACGACGGATGCTATTGCTGCCTGAGATCGTTAAAGGGTGGTAGTAGCACTCTATCAAGAAGCAATCATATTTCTCCTGCAAAGTAAAATAAGCAGTCATATCTCCTGTTTTCACAATTAAATCTGAGAAGACAATACTACACTGCTCTAAGCATGCCCATGATTATTCAGTAATGTTTCCTATACCCCAAGAAATTCCAAGATTGGCATTTCTAAGAACAGGCCTAGTTGAAATCTCAAACAGTCGTCATAATTTCTCAGTTTTGTGTGTGTGTGTCTATATATATTTTCAACGAAACTCACGCGGATTGCGGACGACGAGCCGTAGGGTACGCGTTGCCTTTTTGGCCTTGAAGTGCTTACAGGCATATCTCTCATGATGATGACAACTTTAAGCATTGGGTTCCTCTTATAATAATAAACATTAACAATAACCAAGCAGCAGCACCACTTAGCAACGAATTTCCCTCCGCATGATGATTAGCCACCGCAGTAAACCTCGCCCCTCTATTCCTCCCACGACGATCGCGACGCGCGAAAAGAGAGAGGCCCGTCCGCATTGGATCGGTCGACCGATCGATCACGCGAAGATATCTTTCCCCAAATCCGCCAGGTGCTTTCAGAAAGTTCACGAGCCTCTTTGCGCAACGGCGGAATAAATGAAAACAAAGGCATGTGAGACGGGCAGGCCAAGGTAGCTGAAGAACTAATTGCATTCCGTAAACGGGCAGCCGGACAAAAGCCCGGGTGGAACCGCCGGAAAGCAAGTTTGCAAGGTTTGCTCAACATGGACAGACGGCTATATATGGCAAAAAGATGAATAAACAAGCTACTGGTACACATGAAACTCTTTTCCTACTAAATGCATCCGGAGACAACTAAAGAAATCATAGTGTGGAAGCTAAAGTGCTCAGCTTCACAAGAGGACAAGCACTTGATTCTCATGCCCAGGCTCGATTGTTATTTTATTTTTTTGTCTATGTTGTTATATTTTAATTCTCATATGCAGATGAAAAAGGAAAAGTTATTGATTCTCATTGGGAAATTAATATTGTTATCATGGAATATTCTACTACAATTATGAGAGATAAAGTGGTTTTTTACATGTGCAACCCCCACTAATTATTAGGAAAATAAAATAGAGTAGTAGTACTACAACAAACCATTTATCCCTTTAAAACACCTTCTACCACCAGCACAATCTCGTCCCTCCCTCCCTTCCCTCCTCCATTAGTATTCTTCATCGGTGAGACAGGTGGTCAGGAGGGAAGAGAAGAGGGATGGGAGTGTGGAGAGCAGTACAAAACTGAAGCCCACACCCCTCTCTCCCTCTCCCTCCCCCACTCTCTTCCCGCGAGAAAATGATGACGAGGTCTCTAGAGCCGGCAGCCGAGCACAAGGCCTCGTCGTCCTTCGGCAACCTGCTCTCCATCTTCCTCCGGGTCAGCTCGTCCGAGCCCAAGCCGCCGAGGCGGAGCTTCGACGCCGAGGGCGTCGTCGGGCTCGGCATCGTCGCGGCCATGAGCCATGCGTGCCTCACCGCCCAGCCGATAGCGATCGGCGCTGCTGCACGCCGCCGCGCGCGCGAGGCGGATGAGCTCTCCGAGAGCTACACGTGCGTCATCACGCACGTGGCCGCCGGCACCGGCGAGGGCGGCAGCATGCGCAAGCGCGTGTACTTCGGGTTCGGTGACGGCGGGGACGGCTGGTTCGTGGAAGCCGCTGAGGAGGCGCCGGCGAGGGCGGCCGACTTCTTGAGCCGGTGCTGCCTCTGCAACAAGAGGCTTGATGGGCTCGACATCTACATGTATAGGTGAGTGGTTAACCAACCAACAACTAACGAAAGGAGTTAATAACTGATCCCTCAAAAGAAAAAAGGAGTTAATAACTGGAAAAAAAAAGGTACAAGATGCATATCATCCTTTAGGATTTAGGAATCTCATATGATCATATCAATTTGTATGGAATACATTCCTACTGTTTTCTTTTTCCTAAGAATTTTGTGAGAATTTTAGCTACCATCCTTTGGGAATCTTCTTTCCCTGGTTTTATTTTGGTTGTGTGGACAGTGGGCCTTCATGTCTATTGGTCCAAGCAAAGTTTGATGTACATCACATCTTAGTTTCTTGTTTTATTTAGGTGAGAATATTTTCCACCTTCCTTTCTCAAAGAACAATCGGGGTAGGTCTACAGTTGAAATTAAGAGATATCAAATGTGCTTATGCGTTCAGAGTAGCAATAATCATTCTTTGGCCCTGTGTTACTTTTACCTCAAGCCATTCATTAGGCCTTTGGTTGAAGGATGCCATGATTAATTATCTATTCCTGGAACACAACCTAGTTCAATCAGCTATCCTAAAGAAAGCAGAAGACAGATAAGTTGTAATAGGTGTATAATTTTATCTAACATTTCACCTTAATAAGCATCACTCATCTCAGCATATATAGTTTAATAAGATTTGTTTTTCTCTTCTATCTCCAATTCCGAAATTGGTATTTAGGGGTTATGCAGTAAACATTTTCTTTTCAAAAGTAAATCGCCAGATCTGCTTCTGTAAAAAAGTCGATATGGCACGCACCTCGCATAGACATCTTTTAAATGGCAAGCATAGCTCATGAAAACTTTACTCTGTAATATTTCAAAATTTTGTGGCAAGAAACAGTGGCTAATCACTCGCTTACCTTCCTTCTGCTCTTGACATGCAACTGTAGGGGGGAGAAAGCCTTCTGCAGCCCCGAGTGCCGATGCCACCAGATGCTGATAGACGACCACGCAGAAAACTGTGGATCAGAAGCCCTCAGAGCCAACAGCTACTCGGCATCGCCGTGCTCTGCGCCGATGTCCTTCTCCCCCAGCGTCGCGGCGGCCTAGTCGACTGAGCTGCGTAATGCCGTCAAGCTGCTCCTCAGTTTGTAGTAGCAGAGAATATAGAGATCTA
Organism: Secale cereale; assembly: GCA_902687465.1. Taxonomy (NCBI): domain Eukaryota; kingdom Viridiplantae; phylum Streptophyta; class Magnoliopsida; order Poales; family Poaceae; genus Secale; species Secale cereale. The sequence continues at coordinate 102,967,037 of LR738714.1, read as the reverse complement.
AATGATCTTTTAAGCGAATGGAAACATAGAGTAATTACTGAAAAAGAAGTGTCTGAACTGTGGCTCGAATAAAAGAGAGGAAGGAAAGTTTTGGGGTCATGTCCACCGCAAGATGTTCAGTGCTGGAGCGTGATTGCATTTCTCTGTACCGAGCAAGGGGTGATTATGGTGCTTAGCAAAGAAACTTGATGTCGCGTCCTATCCTGAAGCTGCATGAAGAGATTTGCTACATGTTAAACGCTTAATTGGCCTGAGTACAAATATCCATTAACAGACTTGTTCTGAGGGATAGCAGAATTTATTTATAGGTGGCATTTCAGTACATGCCAGTTCTAAACTCAGGTAAATCACAGCAGAACATGGTCTCCTGACGCAAAATCAAACTCTGGTAGTAGTACATCCATATGGTCCATGCATGTGCATGCAGATCGCAGGTGCCTAGCTGAACTCAGCTTGGAATCTCCACCGTGCACCCACATTATTGTTCCCGTACCCTGCGCCACCATCATTGCTGATGCTCCCTTGTGGTCACGAGTTTCAGTATGGAGCTTAAAATTCAATCTTGATGGTGTTATTAGGACACGCTGGGAGCTTAAAACTCAATCCTGATGACATTCTCTTGGCACTATTCATCATTCATCATTACAATACCATAATACTCCACCACCCCGCGTTTCAACCACAAGGAAGGCAATTCCCTCTATCAGCAAGCAGAGCCCCAGTATTCACAGCGGCAGAGTCTGGCGCGGACCTGCCTCAGCTGTACCTTGGGCATCATCACTCAAATAATGGAGAGCAAATATCTGAAAGTGCTCTCAGGATACGTACAGGTTATAGGTGCCTGGTGGTAGGCCACTAATACCACGAGGAAACGAATCATGCCACCTTTCAGGGGCTATGAAGGGAAGCTCACCATCATAGCCGTCGCTCGTCGCGTTCTTCAGCAGGCTGAACAAGATCAGCATTCACCATGCGTTCATGTCTGTCATGCATGGAAGGCCATAGCATACTACTCCCTCCGTTCGGAATTACTTGTCTCGAAAATGGAATTACGTGCGTCGATGTTACCATATCGTGCAGCGTCAGAACCAAAAGAACATAACCATCTCCCTCCCCATCAGCAAGCAGAAGACCAGTGTGCAGTTGAGCAGAGCCTGCCCAGACATGCTTCAGTTGTATTATGAGCATCATCAGTCACATAATGGAGAACAAATCTCTGAAAGTGCTCCCAGGATATATCCGGCACGGACAACAAACAGATAGTCTGAGATGCTCAAATTGTAGGTGGTGAGGCCACTAATACCACGAGAGCCGCAAAATCGAATAAGGCCACCATTCAGGGATATGTAGCTTTTGCTCAAAAGAAAGTGGCAATGTCACAATGAACTGAGGCTCTCCATAATGGCTGTCGCTTATCGTGTTCTTCGGCAGGCTGAACAAGATCGCCAATCACCATGCATGCGTGTCTGTCAGCCATGGAAGGTCAGCTGATTGATACTGAAGTTCGCCGCCTGTGGCAGAGAGGTTAATGACTGTGCATTTGCTGTCAGTGGAATATATTGACGAAATACAACGGCAATCTATGGAAGTAACGCAATGAGCATGTTAAATGGTATTCACTCCCTCCCTCCCTCGTCGCCCCCGTGTGGCGACAGGGAGGAATCCCGTTCTCGCCGCCGGACCTCCCCCCCCCC
>LR738714.1:102834581-102965266 GCA_902687465.1 Secale cereale | reverse complement strand
CCCCAGCTCCTCCCTCGCCGCAGCCAGAGGGTGCGGCCGGGCAAAGCCCAGTCAGCGCCGGCGGGTGGTGCACGGCGGCTCGACGCGCTCGTCTTTGGTTGGCCACGGGGCCAGGGGCGCTCCGGGGAGATGGCAGGGGTGCCTATACGGGTCTTGCTGTCGCCGGGGGTGGTGACGGCGGCCCGAACCCGGTTCGAGAAATGGCGAGGGGGCTGCGGCTTGGCCGGTGGCCTTCCCCTTCCCCTTCCCCGCTCCGGCCGGCTGGGCCTCATTCTTGCCCAAAGGTGGTGCTTTGTCGGCAACAGTGTCGGTGGACCATGGTGCAGCTGGTGGGATGATCTTGAATACCGGGGCAGCGGCTCTGGTGGTGGCAGTATGGACTCGTGGGCGGAGCCCGTGGCTCGGGTGCTTCCCAGTGGCCATGGCCGCGTGGGCGGTGTGGTGACCGGGGTACGACGTTCGGTGGCGGTGGTGCCGCGTTCGTTCCATCACCCATCGTGAGGAAACCCTGATCCTCGGATCGGGCGATGGCGACGCTTTGGTGCCGTGACCTTCTGAAGGCGTCGCCTTGGAGCTCATGGTTCGTCATATGCGGCTTCGTCTCCTCACGGTGGCGTGTTCGCGGTGGAGGACTCCGGTAGCTCTTGTAGTGGTAGGGTGTGGTGTATCTCATAATTGGCACCGGAAGATAACATGATCTGGCCTTAAAATACCATGATTTATTAACATGATCAGTAATCCCAGCATTTTGCAAGAGAAGGGACGTCCCCATTTGCTAATTCATTGTAAACTCACAGAACTATCAGAACAGGCCCATAGATTTCTCCATACTATATGTTCACATGGTGGGCCTAGTGGCATGCTGCCACATATGTTCTCGCTGAAATTCCTTTCTCCATCTTCAAATATATTCTGCATCTGGCAAGAGCAAATCCGAATATGGCTTCTCCAACAGAACCCAGTTCATACTGTTAGAAGGGAGAGAGAGATTTGGTGGAATAGTTGTTTGTATTGCTTGAGCCTCGTGGGCATATATATAGGAGTACAATGATCTACTTGGAGTACAAGACAAGCCAGAACAAATCCTAGTCTATCTCTTCTTTCCTAATAAACATTATACTCAACATCCCCCCGCAGTCACAACGGTAGCGACGCAGACGGTGAGACTGGAGAAGAATCCGAAGGCAAGCCGACGGACACCCCCCCCCCCATAGTCGGAACGGTCGACGCATCGCGGAGTCGTGACTGGAGTTGGAACCGACGAGGTTGCTCAAGCAGGCGGTAGCCCTTTGTGCCGTTTGTCGATGTAGTCGAGAGCGTAGGTGGTGTAGTCGTTGTCGAGGTTGCCATGCGAAGAATGCCGTGGTCCATGTCGAGTCGGGGTAGCCGGTGTCGAGGAAGTCGCCGTGGAGCCGCGGGCGCAAGGGGGCGCCAAGTTAGCATGGGCGCTGTGGTGTCGAAGTAGTGGTGCGCCGGGAAGAAGATGTTGTTGACGACGCGTCCCGGTGGGTTTGCCAAGCCCGGGGACGCATCGTAGACGAAGGCACGCACCGGTGTTGCCAGCACCGGGCATGCGTAGACGGACGAAGACGAAGTTGACGAAGCGCCGACCAGGCTTGCTAGGCCCGGGGACACGTCGTGGATGAAAGCACGCATCGGTGTTGCCAGCACCGGGCATGCGTAGACGAGGGACCTGCACGAGCTGTACGCCATGTCGGAGAAGTCGGAGGGGCCAGCAGAGAAGAACTCGACTACGGTTGCGACGTCCATCGACGCGGGGCCGACATCACCAACGGTGGTCGGAGTAGACGAAGTGGTCGGGGTAGATGATGGCGACGCTGGCGACGGGCTGGTGCTTGGACGAAGACGAAGGGGGTGGACGGGCGACGGCGGCAGCTATGAAGGTAGCGGCGGCGGCGGCCAAAGAATAGCGGCGGCGGCGGCGGCTAGGTTAGGTTTGCGGCGGCGGTGCTCGAAGTTGGCGAAGAACCCTGACAGCGTGACGAAGACCGGCGCGGACGGTGGCGTTCCCGCGCAAAGGGAGACGGCGCGGCGTATACCACGGGAGGTCGACGCGCGATGACGGCGGAGTGGACCGTGGGCCGCGACGCTACGGCCCGAAGGGGCGACGCAGCGGCGGCAGGCGGGTCGGGGCGCTGGTGGGAAGACCTCGGGGCAGCGGCGGGGACCGCGGGCCGTGACGCTGCAGCCCGAAGGGGCGACGCAACGGCGGTTCGCGAGTCGGTGCAACCGCGGGGACGGCCTCGGGGCGGCGGCGGGGACTGCGTATCGCCGCACTACGGCCCGAAGGGGCGACGCAGCGGCGAAGCATGAGTCGATGCAGCCGCGAGGAGAACCACGGGGGCGACGGCGCTGCGGCCCGACGGGGCGACGCAGCGGCAGCCCGATGCTCGATCAGCGGAGAGGCGCGCAGTACTCGGGACGATCTTTCGTGACCTGCAGAGGCGCGCGTGACCGACGGGCCAGGTCGATCGCGTAGCGTAGATGAGGCGGATCGCGGCGGCGAGCGGGTGATCAAGCCGACCGCGCGCGAGGTCGGGACGCCGCTCGGTGAAGGAGTGATGGCGGAGTCCTGGATGAGGTCGGCGACGACGAACGGAACGGGATGTCAGCGCCGGCACCCGGGCTGCCAAAGCAGCGCCGGCGCCCGGGCGGCGAGGCCCGAGCGACCAACGGAGCAACGGCGCCTGAGTTGAGGCAGACGACGAGCCTGATGCAGCCAAGGACGAGGCCGGCGAGGTAGACCGCCGGGCCGCCGTGCAGACGCGGCGGAGGCGGGTGACGTGGATCGATGGGCGAGCCGCGCACGAGCGATGACTATGATTGGCCATCGCATGGCGCGAGGCCGCCGGGTCGGGGCGATGTAGGTGTTCCGGTCGGAGTAGGGCGGTGACGGTCGGCGCAGGGCGACGGGCGGACCGACGCGCGGACGACGGCTGGCCCGGACGGGCCGCCTCGGCGCACGTGGCCGCGGGTCGAAGGAGAGGCCGGCTGGTCGCGCCGGGTCGGAGTAGAGGCGCATAGGGTCGACGACGGCGACGGGCGACGCAAACCGATCAAGATTAGATCGGAAAACCAAAAAGAAAAACGCCGATCAAAACGACCGGCGAGAGAGCGAAAAACCCGGAGCAAGGGCTCGGGAAAAAGACTCTCTAGGGCAGCCGGCCAACACGGCCGGCGGACGAACCCTAGGTACGGGCGGCGCGGCCCCCGGCGGCGGTCATGGAGACCGACCGCCCCGGGGGCGGCGCGCGGGTGCGGAAGCGGTGGTGGCTAGGGTTTAGGATCGACTTGCGATAGATATCATGTTAGAAGGGAGAGAGAGATTTGGTGGAATAGTTGTTTGTATTGCTTGAGCCTCGTGGGCATATATATAGGAGTACAATGATTTACTTGAAGTACAAGACAAGCCAGAACAAATCCTAGTCTATCTCTTCTTTCCTAATAAACATTATACTCAACACATACTTTAAGATGGGATTCGGAGAGATATAGTTGAGAGGCAAATACTCTAGATAAATGATGTATTATTTTCAATAAAATGCCCCATCAAGGGCACATCGTATTTTTCTCACAAAAGAAGGCACCTCATATTCACTAAACCACAGAAAATCAACTACCTAATGTTACACAGTTGCATAATTTTCCTCCTTTTCACATGATGCTGATTTAATGGGTAGCGAGAAAATACTTGATCGGTTTCTATGAGGCTATATTATTTTCATTTCTCATTGGCTCATCTGAATCAGCAAAATCTCTAATTTTGAGGGAGATATATTATTATCTTTTAAGTAAGTTATTAAGCCACTGATTCTTGACATCTTGTAGATATGATCATGAGTTCATGGCTAAAGCTTCGTAGCCGCATAATGATGCCACAGATATCATACTAACTTGCTACCTCCGTCCCGGTTTATTCATCCCCTTATTATTTTGTGCCAAATTTAGACCATGGATTTAATTAAAAAAAATGTTAATACATGTCACAAAAAATAGTACGTATCATTGGAAACTATGTTCAAACACCAATCCACCGATATAATTTTTTATGACATGCATTAACATTTTGTCGGTTAAATATATGGTCAAATTTTGACACAAAATACGAAGAGGACCAATAAACCAGGACGGAGGTAGCACATTTCTAGATGATGGTAAGATGTGTGTAACCTTGGAATTTCCTCCAAATTAGTTACTGTCAAACTAACAAAAATTGTGTGAGGAAAAGTGCATCGCGTCTACCGCAGAAAGAACAAAGAGGGGGAAAATCGAATTAGTATGAACAGCACATGCAGGAAAAGTTATGGAGGTCATCTTGCTCCACGACTCAATTAACAGCACCATAGAAGCTGAATGCAACCTTATAATTATTGAAAGGTGTTTTGCTGCCACACGGAACTAGCAGAGCCCACCCACTACAGAATGAAACACTAAATAATATCTAAATCCATTCAATCAATTTAACTAGCATATTTAACCTAGTCCACCTAGGTAGTATATGCCGGTGCAGAGCAACTATGTAGCATCCAAAGAATCTGTCCCATAGCCACTCAGATGATAAAGCTTAAAGAATAAAATGTAGTCACCGGTCCTCTCCATATCAACAATGAAGAGCTAATTTGGTTGCACCAAATGCTTTGTCCTTGGTGAGAAGAATATAATCAAATTCGCCAAATGTGGATTACACGTGTTTACTTGTGAAACGACAACGCGTGATGTTACTTCCTCCGGAAAACCATATGAGTAAACAATATTGTTGATGCCACGACAAGAGTCATATATGTACTGATGTACATATTTAGCATGCTACATGAAAAGAACTGCTACACGTCTAGAAGAACATGACTACAGTGATGCAGGAGGTGTAATTATACTCCCTTTGAACCAGGCTCGAGTCCTCTTTGACTAAGATTTGGATGTCTATTCTTATTCATTAGATGGATATATCTAGCTCCTCGCAGGTATCCCTCATTCCTTTCACAGTTCAAGAAAACAGACACGGTAACTGGTAAGGGGGGAACATACTGATGCCCGGCTAAAAACAACATTTTCGTTCAGTGTACAGTGTGCATAATCATTACGATGTTTCCAAGAGAGACATGCAAGTACGTCTTTTTATGACTGCAACCTCTGATTTACTCAGCGTTACAAAATTTGAAATCCAAGATAGATCTGAGTCAAGATTCCTCGGAATGAACTCTACATGTCGAGGGTTCAGTTCTGGTATATAGGGAACTCAGTGAGACAAGGGAGCCTAATAGCACCTTAGCTTTCGAAAGGACACAAACCACTTGCTGAGAACACATTTAACCTTTCCAAGTTCCAACTGGATCTGCATGCTGTCAAGGTCTAACTCGGGGAGGCTCAAAGAACGAAAAAGCATCTATCATGTGAACAAGGCATAATGCAGAGCACAGAATGAAATAACTTTGCACTCAGACTGCTCATTCTCAATTTTGCATTTTCACTAGCCTGTAGACTACTTATTGACACAAATTCACTAGATAACAGAATCATTTACCACTACTATGGCAAAGCTATCTTGAATGATGGAATCCATGAAACAGCCTTGATTCTTCAGTCATATTTGTCCACATAAATCCACTACTGCTTTATAATTCCTCTGTACAGCACAGATTGTATGAAACACCATAGATACAAAGTTGAAGGGAGAATATATTTTTTCCACTATAAATAGACAGTACTCAGTGTGACTATGCAAGTAAGGAACCAGGACCCCCTCCCCCCTTTCCCCGCCTAACCGCTCCAAAAGGAGAAACAATTCTCTTTAGTGCAACACAGTACTAGAAAAGAATGAATAATTCTCTTGTAGTATACCTAAAAAGTCTTCAAACTTTCTGTGCATGTGCATCCACCAAATTCTCTTCTTTTGCCAAATCTGCATGGAAATCTATGAAATACTCCTGCCAGTTCATCTGCCAAACTAACCCGCTCTTTATCCAAGTCACCTATTTCTCCTTGATCTCATTTGCTGGATATGAAGCCCTGAAGGTTCTTAACTATCGAGATAAGTCAAATACTCTGAAAAACTTAGACGTGTTGTTTACTTCTGTATCTGCATCAACTGTCTCAAGCATGGCTACTGTTGAAATGGAGGAATTCTCAAGCAAACAACTCTGGGTTTTGGCAATTTTAATGCTGATTGGCAGTGAGGTATTCACCTCAATACTTGGTCTTCACTTCATGAGGGCTAAATTCAATACAGAAAATTCACTCAACACAAGGGACCACATATCTCATATTGATATGGAATCTATTAATGTTGCAAACTTTGATCCCAACACTAGCCATGGCACAAAAGATGCAGTGTCATTTTCCGAACCCCGCCTGGCAAACAAACAACATGTTGATCCCAAGACAACTGTACTTTTAGGTACTGCAGTGACGGTCTATCTTCTGATAACAAACTTAGGGAGCTCCTTACTTATTTACCTCTACCTTCAGCTAGTACCAGATGCACAAGAAGTTCTGAAGAGAAAAGGGATTGGGCTCTTTTGATTTTCTGCATTTATGGCTATATCCTCGGTTGCAAACTGCGGCTTCACTCCAGTAAATGAGAATATGATTATCTTCCAGAAGAACTCTGGTCTGCTATTGCTAATTATTCCTCAGATGCTAGTAGGAAATACATTATTTGCACCAGGCTTGAGATTCATGGTGTGGTCACTTCACAAGATTACCGGGAAACAAGAATGGAGTTTTATTCTTGAGCATCCAAAGGCCATCGGATACAGGCATCTTATGAGTACAAGAAAGTGTGCTTATTTAATTTTAACTGTTGTGGGCTTCATCATTCTGCAAACCATATTGCTTTGCTCTTTAGAATGGAGCCCCGAGGCTTTGCAGGAAATGAGCAGCTATCAAAAGATAGTAGGTGCTCTTTTTCAGTCAACCAATGCGAGGCATGCTGGTGAAACTATTGTGGATCTGTCAAGCATCTCTTCGGCAATAATAGTCCTATACACCGTCATGATGTAAGTTCCTTCTCTAACCTTCTCCCGGAAATAATAATGCTCGTTACGAAGAAAGTTTCCTGGATTTACTGCAGCACTTACATTAGTAAAAGAAACTGGATTTACTGCACCCTTACATTAGTCAAATATAGTGGTTCTATTGACTAGGTTGAATGATATGCAAATATGTCGTACTTAACGAATAACTATATCTCATATTATAGAGTAAGAGACATAAGATTCTCTAATGTATGCTATCATTTTTACCAACTTGTATCAGGTACCTTCCTGGTTACACATCATTTTTACCCAATTACGATGATCGGTATTCTGAGGCCGAGAAGAGATACAACAGAAAAGGGCTATTGGAGGACTGGATTTTGTCCCAGTTGTCTTATTTGGCTATCTTTGTCATGCTAATTTGCATCACTGAGCGTGAAGCACTGACCACAGATCCCCTCAATTTCAATGTTTTCAGCATACTGTTTGAAGTTCTCAGGCAAGTCACTGAAACTAACTAAACTAAAGAGAAACTCGTGGTTATTCTTGCCATGATTATCATTACTGAACTTCTGGCTCTGATGACTGATTGTTGCAGTGCATATGGAAACGTGGGCTTCTCGATGGGTTACAGCTGCAGGAGGTTACTGAAACAAGACCTACACTGCAAGGATGCTTCATATGGTTTTGTCGGAAAATGGAGCAACAAGGGGAAAATGATTCTGATCATCGTCATGGTCTTCGGGAGGCTTAAGGCGTACAATTTGAAGGGGGGGAAAGCATGGAAGCTTAGATAGCATCAACTCTGTGAGGGCCTAGTATTCCCCCTCCCAAATAGGTGTATAGCTTCGGACATGCATAACAAACTGCATCGTCGCTTTTCCTTCACCAATAATCTGTGTCCACATTGTAGGCGTACAATGCTAGTGAGGATATGAATAAAAATACTATAATTGTACAAAGATACTAAGCACACACCCACAGGAGTGTTTGGTTTCCATTTACCGTGAGCATCATCAATTCGTCATACACATCACCCTGGTTCCCTACATCAATGCGACAATACCGAATCATCTAGCCTCCATAATTTACCCTTGGCAACTCATACTTGATAAATTTTTCAAGCATTCACCAAAAAAGGAAAGCGCGGGCAAAACTTTTGGAAATCAGAGTTGTTGATCTCGGCCCTAGCACCAAGAGATGTGGTAACATGGTGTCAAATGCACACGTGATAGCACAGTGACTGGTGCCTAGTGAGGAATGGATGAGTGGCTCGGTTCCACAACAATTTCTCGAAGCAGCTAATGAAGGCAACCACCCTAAGGGCCAGTTCTTTTGTTGGCTTCTAGAATAAGCTGAAATAAGCTGCCCCCTACCCAGCTTATTCTAGAAACCCAAACCAAATTATTTTTTTAGAAGCCTAGTAGTTAGGACTTCACTAGTAGGTTTCTACTCCCTCCATTCCATATTACTTGTCGTGGTTTTAGTTCAAATCCTTCCGTTCCATATTACTTGTCATGGTTTTAGTTCAAACTAAAACCACGACAAGTAATATGGAACGGAGGGAGTAAAAGAAAAAATTAACTTAGGCTTTCAGAATAAGCTGGGTTGGCAGCAGCTTATTATGAAAGCCCAAAAAACCCAGTAAAAGAACTGGCCTAAATCAAACCACGGAGACGCACCCCTAGCCGGTAAACTAGGGTGACCTCCGCAGCAACCCGCGCCGCGATGGAGCGGAACCGCGGATGGCAGCGGCCGAGATGGTGAGCCGTCTGATTAGCGGGACGAGCTCGAGAGAAGTACCTGCATCTCGCGGGGTGGAAGCGACGGCGCGGCGGAGGAGCTTGGCAGGGGGAAGGACGAGACGGGCGGGCGCACGACGGCGAGTGGCAGGACTCGCGCCGTGAGAGGTGACTGTTTTTTTTTAGGTGACTGGTGAGGCCTATTCAGTTCGTTCACGGGCATGTAACTTCGCTCGGCCCGATTAGTTTGTTTTCTCCGTCGACAAAACAGGCCCGTGAACAGAGTATTATGAAGTTACAGGCCCGTGAACAGAGTATACTTGCAGGCTACTCATGCCTGTGGGCCGAGAAAATATTATACGAATATTTTGTTTCCTTTCGAAAATGCATCAAAAAGCTAGTGCTCAAATATGACTATGAACTAAGATGGTCATATTTCTTATGGTGAAATCAGCTCATTCGCGTTCAAATTAAACTTGACATGGATGCTCGTATATTTTTCGAATTTATTTCAGGTTATCTAGCGCTATTTTAGTGTGTGCCAATATTTATAAGGATGAGTGTGCGAGTGTATATGTGGGCGCCTGTTCAGAAGTTCGGCTAGAGATGCTATGACATGAGATGGTAGAGTCTGCCAACTTTCCCAAGTTTCAGTCTTAAAGCTTAGGGCTCCTTTGATACAAGGGAATTTCATAGGATTTTTTTAAGGATTTGGAACCATGGGATTTTTTTTCCTACGATGGTCGCCTAATTCGTAGGATAAAACTACTTAAAAAAGTCATAGGATTCATGTGTATTATATTTTGGAAGAAACTTTCATCCACTCAAATCTCTTGGTTGGATTCCTTTGCTTTTTATGTGCTATCAAACACTCTTCCAAATCATGTCATTATATTCCTGCATTTTTCTTATTCCCACATTTTGAGAATCTTGCGAATTAAAGAAGCCCTTATTCTTTCTACTCATATTATTTGCTATCACATTGTTTATCATACAATAGATTTCAACAACAATAACGTCAGGAGCACTGAAAGTCCTTTGTTAACTTCGGAGGCATCTATTGAACAATAGTCATATCTGTTACAAGAGAGTGGATCAATAAGTCAGGAGGATGAACATGCCACTCCACAAAAAGTTTTCCCTAGTAACTAGCTTCGGCCAACCAATACTGCAGCACTGCTTTCCTGACCACAATGCACAATCATCGCCTTGCCCAAAGAAGTCAAGAACTTCCTAATGGTGTCCCCTCTGTCTTTCTTATTAATATGCATATAAGATTTTGAGTGAAGTGCGTTGTAGGCCTCGAAAGTGTTTTAGGGATGTCATGTAGGTCCTCAAACTATGAAAATCGACATCCAGATTCTCAAAGTGCAGTAAGTGTGTCATTCAGATTCACAATATGTCCGGCCCTGCGTGACCGGCCAGCTGACGCCATTGACCCATGGAACGTGAGACAGGGGCCTGCATAGGTCTAGAATTCAAGTCGAGTCGAACCAGCTCGGCTCGACTCGCTAGAGCTCGTTTCGTTAACGAGCTAGCTTGACTCGACTCGTACTATAACAAGCTCAAATCCAAGATTGACTCGACTCATATAACTCGTGACATAGCTCATTTAGCTTGTTAAACTCGCTAAAAATATGAACGTAAAACCTTACGAATAAGATAAAAACGATTACTTGAAAAATGTAAAATGTACATATTAAACATGTACAATGTTCACAAAGAATTAGCAGTGGAACCATATTGCCTTCTTTTTCGGACTTCGAGCTCGGTGTCTTCTCCATGGTCACCACCGGCTCGTTGATGGGGTCGAACAGAAGAATGCATGGATCAGTAGTAGAAGGAACAAAAAGAATATGAAGAGAGGAGCGGTGTTGGCAGGTAGTGATCAACACACACATCGCACAAGCATAGGCCGCTGGTCGAAGAGGTGGGTTTGCAACGTAGACGCGGCTCCGACGCCGTCACGATTCACAGGAGCAAGAAACATAGAAGACAGAAGGGAAATCAATCGTCTATAACTTCGCCAGGAACGAAAGGAGAGAAATCGGTGGCTGAGCCTTGTGTTGTGTGCCTAGGACGCAGGGTGCATGGCTGATCTTTTGTACCGAGCATAACGAGTTATACGAGTGCTTGTGAGATCGACTCGTTTAACTCGGTTTATAAACAATCTTAAATTAAACATTGACTCGACTTGTTATTCTTCGAGTTCGAGTTGATTGGAGCCGAGTCACAAGCTACTCATTTAGCTCGCGAGCTTCAAGCTTTTTTCCAGCCCTACCCTCGCAAGGTAACGACTGGTGATAGAAATGTACAAATAAATTCAAATTCATGATTTCGAGAAAAATCATGAATAAGGTAAAATGTTCGTTACTTTAAAAAAGTTCATTAGTCTATAAAAATGTTCGCGAATATGGATAAATTTCCCAACTTTATAAAATCGTTCATAATAGATTAGTCTGAAAAATAGTTGGCGAAAGATAAATTTGAAAAAAATGTTCACGACTTTAAAAACTTGCTTGTGAAAGATAAATTTTAAAATAAATTAAATTTAAAAACATGTTCGTGAACAACAAAAATGTGCACAAACATGGAATAAATGTTCGCAACTTTTAAAAGGTATTCTCGAATGATAAATTTGAAAATATGTCTGGGATCAAAAATATTGTCTGCGATATGTAAAAAATGTTCGCAACTTTAAAATACTATTCATGAACGATAAATTTGAAAATATGTTCATGAACTACAAATATATTTTGTGACTATGGGAAAACAATATTCGCGACTTTAAAAAAATGTTCGCGGACGATGAGTTTGGAAAAGAAAATATCCGCGACCTTAAAGAAACTAATAGAATGCCCGTGTGTTGCCACGGGATCTTAAAATATTTTACAGGAGTAATATAAAGATAATGCATGTTAAATTTCACACGTAGAGACAATATAACAAATTAATAATTGAAGTCCACTTCACTTGCAATGTAAATTGATAACAAAAAAGAAAAATTGACGACATGTTCGTGTAACAAATGAGCGATGATCTAACTAAAAATATTTTACAAATTTTTACGATCTACTTGATACGCTTAAAAAATTCTCGCACAATATCAGCAAAGTTTTCTTCAACTTCACCCCCATGATGTTTTAGCAAGTATAATAAAAAGTTCTTCCTCAACTCATACCCATCTTGCACAAGAATTATATGCAGTTAGCATGAATATTTCACATCGAAGGTCTTAAAACGTGTAACAGACGAATTTTGAACCTGAATGATGCACTTACTACACTTTGAGAACCTAGATGCCAATTTTCATAGTTTGAGAACCTACATAACACCCATAAAATGTTTAGAGACCCGCAATTCACATCACTCTAAGATTTATTTTAAGTCAAACTACAGAAAGTTTAACCAAATTTATACTTAAAAATATTGACAACTGCAATATTAAAGTTATATGGTACCAAAATTAATTTCATCTAACGATATTGATTTTATAATAGGAATATTGATTGGTCAAGCTTTAGAGCATGGCTAATAGTACAGTCGATAACCGGATATATAAATTTGGCATGTTACATATAGTCAACTTAACAACGAACATGTATAGTAGCTTCTATCACTACAAAACATGTATAGTAGCTTAGTTACTAAGACGAACTATTAATTATTATACATGACTCAATTACACTCTCACAATAATTTTTTAAGCCCGTGTTTGTAGTTGGCTGTTGGTTTACAACCTGCCTCCTTTCTCTTTCTCATTTTCTCTCTCATTCAACTGGACAAAAAATATAATACGTTAGTCCTTATAGCCTCTTGATTGCACCCTATTGCTTGACTATATGCAGATTAAAAAATTGTTTACTAGTAGCTTGGAATGGCATGGTAAGGTGGAAAAATTACATCCTTCGTAAGGTTATAAAAATGAGGAATAGAACACGTATAGGATTAGGGATGAGACTCGATGTTAGATTTCTTATAAAATGTAGTATAAAAAATAAATCGAAGGACCCGTGTAGGAAAAAATCCTAAGGACTTGAATCCTTAAAAATCCTGTAGAATTCCTTTGAGATTCAAAGGAGCCCTTGCCGTGTTCATTTTACACTGTACAGAGCTTGCGTCAACGGGAACAGAACATTACGTTAAGCAGACGGTCACCGATCCAGACACACACACACACACTCACGCTGCCTTGTCACTTTGCCTGCGCCGGATGCGTGTCGCCGAAGGCTTCTAGACCACGAAGCATCAGCTAAGGAAATGAAAGGGACACACGAGGCACCTCCAAGATAAACAAGAGCGAGGAGGGGCTTGGTTTGGTGAGACGTGCGACGGAGCGAGTGGGAGAGGGGGGCAAGAGGACAAAGCAGCCAACTCGGCCAAGTGCGTCACCTGACTCGGACGCCCCCGTCCCCCGTCCACCGCTCCCGTCCCGTCTCCACCGCCCCACCGGATCCTCTGCGGCTCGCCGTCGCGGGTCCAGCCTCCGCAGCCTGCACCACGCCGTTGGTTCCCTCCCATTAGCGTCGCAACACGTGCCCGCGCAACAGGGCCATCTGCATCCAGATGGCCGCAGAGGATCCGGGGATGCCGACGCGTACCTGCTTGGCCAATGCGACGGCCGCCTCGCTCTTCCACCGCGACGCCCGCGTCTGCCCGTCTCACTGCGCGCGCGTCCCCACCACGTCTGACCCACGTGTCAGCGGCGGCTCGAGTGGAAAACCATGTGGCCGGGGACGGGAGGAGTCCACGTGCTCGGCCCTCGCGGCCCCGGAGGTCGGTGCGGATCCGAGTCAGCTCCCATTCCTCGGCGGCTGAGAATTGTCCGGAACGCCCCGCTCGCTGTCGCTGGTTTCATTCACACCTGTGAACCGCCTTTTGCACCGGTGACGTCGTGGTCCGTCCTCGTGCTGTCCAGCTCGCCCCGCCGACCTTGTCTTTTGCTTCGGTTGGGTCGCTAGCGGGGGCATTGGCGATCTCATCGGAGGGGGATGCCGAGAATGCCCTCGCTCGACCGGCATCTTTTCTACCGCGTCTTTTCTTTTCTTTTCTTGGTCTCTTCTATCTATCGTGTTACGTGCGTGTAGGGGTGGGGCGGAAAAGATACACGTCGGTCGTGCGTGGAAGAAGGTGACATCAAAGATACTACTACAGGCGTTTTGGAAATGGAGCGTGGTGTGTGTGGTAGTAGGAAGGAGCCAACGAGCTTGCGTTTGCTGTGTGTGAGCCTACGCCAACGAGCTTGCGTTTGCTGTGTGTGAGCCTACGGGGTTGTTTGGTTTTAGGCCTAACAATGGCACACTTTGCCATACAATATTGTCATATTTGCCTAAGGTTAGTTTTTTAAAATGAGAGCCACAATTTGGCAAGCGTAAGAGAATCTTGACACACTTTTTGAGTGTATGTGATGTGGGACCCTAGTGTGGCTTGTCTAAGGTGTGGCTTGAACCAAATACCCACCTAAGGCTGGTGCCAACGCACCGCCCCACTATCGCCCCGCCACGTCAGCTTTTACCCTCACTCTCACCCCACTCTCACCCCACTCTCACATCACGGTGCCAGTGCACGGGCTGTAGTGGCAGACTACCGCCACGTCATCTTCTCTCTCCTCAGATTTAGTTATTTCACTCGCATTTCTTTAGACATTCAAAATAATGTAAGAAAATAATTTTATTCAACTACAAATTGTACTGATTACATAATAAATAAAAAAATTACATAATAAATAAAAAAATTACATAAAAAATTAAAAAAATTACGTGGACGAATCAGAGCGCGCCGTGGACGAATCAGAGCGCGCCACGTCAGCTAGCCGTTGCCGCCCCCACTACCGCCTCACTACCGCCCCGCCACGCCATCGCGCCGCCCCGCCTCCCGCCTCACTGCCGCCCCACTGCCGCCCGCCTGCCGCCGCCAACGCGGGCGAGAGCGGGGCGATAGCGCCCGCTCTCGCCCGGCGACGGATCCACCGCCCGCCCCTCTCGTCTCGCCCCTCTCTCGCCCCGCTACCGCCCGACCGCGGGCGGTACCGCCCCCACTACCGCCCGCGTTGGCACCAGCCTAAGTTGATCAAATTTGCCTAATCTTAAGGGTGGCACCCTTAGGCAAACTTAGTCTTAAACCAAACAACCCCTACATATCAAGCAGCTATTGGAACGTTCGGGAGCCTACATCTCGGGTTTGATACCATTCAGCTTCAAGTATAACCAGCGGCGGACCTGACAATGTTTCAGCGATGAGCACGCTTCAATTTTATTGTTGTAGTATCGTACGTGCAATATATAAATTGCTAAAGTAACAGTGCTTAATAAAAATGTTTCTTCTTCCGATCATTTTTACTCTGCATATTATATTTGTCTGAAGTCAATTTTATTCAACTTTGATCAAGTTTATACAAAAAATTATTAACATTCACATAACAAGACCAATATCATTAGATCCATCTTGGAATATATTTTCATATTATATTTATTAGATAGTATAGATGTTAATATTTTCTAACATAAATTTGATCAAACTTAGCAATGTTTGACTTCACACAAATCTAACGTTCCCTCTCAAAAGGAAAATGGCGGTTGTGTCATGCAAAGTGTCTAGACTCGTATGCAATAATTTTGTTTTGGAAAAATAGTAGTAATAAAATAGAGTGCTGTAGAAGCACACACACCACCCGGCCCCCTCCCAATCACCCTGCAATATGGTTTTTCCGACCCTTGCAGGTGGGTCAACATGTGATCGCAGCAGACTAGGGGCACGAAAATTTCATGATTATCACTCAAAAAAGTAAATCATGATTAAACAACTCACTATAAACACCTCACACACAGACATCGTCCACTTAACAAAATGCACGGGACATCAAATCTCGGGTTTGATACCGTTGATCTCGAAGTATAACCACTTGCGGACCTGACAATGTTTCAGCGATGAGAACGCTCAAATTTTTATTGTTGTAGTATCGTACATGCAATATATAAATTGCTAAAGTAACCATGCTTAATAAAAACATGTTATTATTTAACTTGGTAAAAACATAATCCAGAGCAAAACACACCACTCATACAAACTCTCATCGCTAGAAGTAGAAGGAGAGAAAGTTGTAATACGTTCATGTTGCGTTGCTTCAATGGTGAAAGTCAGAGTTCCGTATTGCGTGCTGATGCATTAGTTTGATATGCTCTTTTAGCCCAACATGTGTTTGCATGTGTGTGGCTCCAGTGATATCGCGCATTCATGCGTCACCGATATAGCCCAACCCTCATCACCCTCATCTGTCGAGTCGGGATTTGAGAAAAGAATTGAGAGGAGGAGTATCAGGATTTGGACAATGTGGAAAAATCCATATGTTTCAATCATGAGTGGCAGGATAGCGGAAAAGTTGCCGGGAGGGGGATCTGTTTGTGTACTAGGATTTGGTTAGTGAAGTTGGGTTTTCTCCAGTTTTTGCATGCGTGTCAAATAAAGATATGATCCCGGGCGCATTTGACATCCGCCAGTTTCGACCGATCACTGTGATCAATGTGATCTTCCGGATCTTGGCCAAAGGGTACGCCAATAGGGTGACCCTCCTAGCCGACACCATCATCCAGCCCAACCAGTCTGCCTTCATTCAGGGGCGGTATAATTTGGATGGGGTGTTAGTCCTCCACGAAGTACTTCACGAAGTCCGGTCCAAGCACCATCGAGCGGTCTTCCTGAAGCTAGACTTCCATAAAGCGTACGATACAGTCCCCTGGCCTTTCCTTCGGGAAGTCCTTCTCCGTAAGGGCTTTGATGACCGGTGGGTGACCAGAGTTATGCAACTCGTCTCCTGCGGTCGGACCTCGGTCAACATCAACGGGGAGATAGGACCCTACTTCCCTACGCTCTGTGGGGTGCGCCAGGGTGACCCGTTTTCCCCGTTTTTGTTTAACGTAGTGGTCGATGCCCTGGCTGTCATCCTAGATAAGGCCAAGGCTGCTGGCCACATCCACGGCGTAGTTCCTCACCTGGTAGGAGGGGGAGGGGTCTCCCTCCTAAAATATGCTGGCGATACCATAATAATGGTGGAGGGATCCACATCCGACATTGCCAACCTGAAGTTCCTCCTCCTCTGCTTCCAGCAGATGTCTGGTCTCACAATCAACTTTGATAAGAGCGAAGTGATGATCCTGGGCTACTCCCCGGAGGAGGCCCAGTCCATTGCCGATCGACTGAACTGTCGGTTGGGTTCTTTTCCCACGACTTACTTGGGGGTCCCTATTAGTGACTCGCGGCTCACCGTTGCTGATTTACGCCCTGCCGTGACTCAGATGCAGCACCGGGTGGAGCCCTGGAAGGGGAGGTGGCTCTCGAAGGCGGCCCGAGTGATCCTCATCAACTCCTCCATTGCTAGCCTACTCTGGTTCCTCATGAGCTTCTATAGCCTTCATGAGACGTTACATTAGGAGATCGCCAAGTACTAGTCCAGGTTCTTCTGGGCCGGAGAGGGGGACAAGCAGAAATACCATATGGTGAGCTGGCCCGACATCTGCAAACCTAAGGACCAGGGTGGCCTCGGGATCTTGTCCTCTCGGCGCATGAACATTTCCCTCCTAACCCGCTGGCTCTGGCGTATCGCCAACGGAGAAGGAGGCCTTTGGCTGTCCATCATCCGCAATAAATACCTTCGGGGCCAACCCCTTGCTTTCTGTCAGCGCTCTGGTGGCTCTCAGTTCTGGCAGGCCGTGATCCGGCTCCTGCCCGTCCTCTGCATAGGCACCGCCATATCGGTTGGCTCCGGGTCTTCGACCCTGTTCTGGTTCGACCGGTGGTTAGGGGACTCCCCCCTGGCCGCCCGATTCCCGGAGCTATTCGCCATTGCGGTTGACCCTCGGGTCTCCGTCGAGACGACCCTTATTGACTTAGGGCATCTCGCCTTCCGGCGTCCCTTCGCCCCCCCTGAGGTGGCCGCCTGGGACTCCCTCCTCCAAGACATCGCCCTCTTGCCAATGGACGTGGATGGTGCCCATGACTCTATGTCTTGGCATTTGGAACCCTCAGGCCGCTTTTCCACGAAGTCCTTATACTCAGTCATTGCCCCCTCGTCGGCTCCCGGGCCCTTTAGCTTAATCTGGGACATCCGCCTGCCTCTGAAGATCAGGATCTTCCCGTGGTAGTGGATCCGGGGACGCCTGCCATCTGGAGTTGAGGTCCGCAAGCGTAATGGCCCTGGTGACGGTACTTGCCCCATATGTGGCACGATGGAGGATGCTAATCACATCTTCTTCTCTTGCCCCACTGCTCAGTTCCTGTGGTCTTGCTTCTGCGAGACGGTTGGTGGACAGTGGTGCAACTCCAACTTCCCAGACCTGCTGGCAGAGATCCACGCATCAGCCCCTCGTCACCGCCATATTAGATGGCTTTGCATTGGGGCTCTCGCTTGGACCCTTTGGACGATTCGCAATAAACTTGTCATTCAGAAATTCCCCCTTCGACGTGCGACTGACGCGGTCTTCAAAATGTGTGGTTACTTGCAGCTCTGGCGGCCGCTTAGCCGCCACCAGGATCGGGACACCATCAACAACCTCCTCGCCGACCTCCGCTCGATGGCCTTCAGCTTGGCGCCCCCGCTGCCGCCCCCACCCCCAGAGCTCGATTAGTCGTCTCCTAGATCTGTTGTGGGCGGGTGTGCCCCCTTTTTTTGTTTCTTTGGGCTTGTTGAGCTGTGCCCTCAGCATTAACCTGTTTCTACTTTTGTGTTGTGGAACCTTTTTGTGTGTGAGTGTGTCTCTGTTTGATGTTTGGCTTGGGCAGTTGCTTTATAATATAAAGTGGGGCGAAAGCCTTTTTCGGTAAAGATATGATCCCTTAAAAGGAATTCAAAAAATTCAGGGTGAACCAAGATCCACACATCCTACACGCCAGGTCAAACCATGAGTATAACCCTAGGCGTCAACCATGCATTGGTTCTAAACTCAAGTACGGAATTGCTGACCATATTCCCTATATATGTTACCAGTTTACCTTTCTGCAGTGGCTATGCAAACACCTGATAGAGGAGATTGTTTCCTCTCTGTAAAACTACATATGCATTGTTCTCCAGAAATATATACTAGGGAATCGTTATTGTCTGATAAAATTTGTAAGAAATTTCAATGGTGTAATATTTATGGCTAATCCACATTTTATTGGTTAATTAAATTCTTGGCCAAAGTAAATTCTTGAAAAGATGTGCGTGCCTAAAAAATGTGAACGAAAGGAGTATATATCTAAAAGAGGCTATGTGTTTTATTGAAGAAGGCAGAGCTTAGTTAAAAAAAAGCAAGCCAGAGTTGCGGCCTTGAAGCGTTTGAAGTTGCATAGGGAGTTAGAGCTCTCGCGAAAGCGACACAAATGTCAATCTACACTATCATTTTCAACCTAGACTTTAAAAAACTATGTTTAGTATGAGTTTTCGGCTCCTGAGCACTAGTGATTTCTTAACTTAGAAACATATTTTCAGGAAAAATAATTCTAACATAGAATGTACTACTGCTAACACAAAAGAACCATCTATCTCGCGGAGTATAGTTGTAGGAATATGTCTTAATCATCCATAGTGTATTCTCACATGCAGACACAAGAGTATCTACAACCGGACTGGCCAAACTTGTCCCAAATGTACGGGGTTGTCTAGAACTCATCAAACTCAGCCTATATGTGAGGCATATATGAAGCGGTACAAACACAACCATCATCCTGCCACATCGGACCGGCACATGCTAGCCCACTCCGATCCCACAAAAACTCCATCCAAATGCCCACCCGGACCAAACCCTAATTTCACACTCAAACATTCCGCTCCACTTCAATCCCTCCCATTCCCATCAGTTCCCCACTGGCCACCCCACGCCATCATGGATGACTCCGGAAGCGAGGCTGACCCCATTGGCTTCGACGCGCTCGCTGGCATGTTAGATTCGAGCTCTGCCTTGGACGAGGAAGCGCTCACCCTATGCCCCACCACTCGTGGATGGATAAGACGGGAGCTCAAGCTCCGCGACCTCACCGATAAATTGGAGGGGCAACTCAAGCTCTGCGCCCTCATGGGAGAGGCGATGGGGTGATCAGTGGCAGCGACCACCTCCAGCCCTTGCTCACCCTAGACGGTGTCGGGTGCTCGTGCCCGCATAACCGAGTCAGAGGCATGGGTCACTCGTGGTACGAGGCAGAGGGCAGCGCAGGCCGGATCTAGCCGGCCTAGCTACCGGTCGTGCAGATTCGTGCCTGGCCTTTGCCACCCGTTAGCTCGAACGACGACCTCCTCCACGACGTCATCCGCTGGTCTTTGACCTCGGCGAAGATGGGCACTCGCCGCCGAAGCCGCAAAAATGCCAAGGCATTGCGGGGCCTGCACAAGCGGTGGAGCATGTAGTTTAATTCGATACAACTCACAGATCCGTGCCTGGCCTTTGCCACCCGTTAGCTCGGAGGACGACGTCCTCCGCGACGTCATCCGCCGGTCTTTGACCTCGGCGAAGATGGGCACTCGTCGTCGACGCCGCAAAAATGCCAAGGCATTGCGACCTAGCATCAAAAAGTCCGAGCGGCTCACACGGCACATGGGTTGCTATATTTTGTCTATGCTATATTCAGTTTGATCACATTGCATGGGGTTCACAAATTTGTAAGTTTGAATTTGAGGAGATGGCTTCAGACACGAAAAAATGTGAGGTGACCGGACGCTGTCCGCAAACATATAGGTAGCCGATTTTCTAAAGTCCGGTCGTAGATGCTCCAAGAGCGTTTTAAAATCTTTTACAACATGTTTCTATTTTCCTTCAAAGCAAGGAGCCCACGGGAGCTGGCAAATTTTCGTGTTTTGACCCTTTTTCGAAACTTATTCGAGATTTGACCCTACTTTGCAAAAATTTCGGGATCTGACCCTTTTGGCCTCTGGCGGTAGGGTATAATAGCCTACCGCCAAGGCCCCTGGCGGTAAGGTATAACAACCTACCTTCAAGGTCTCTGGCGGTAGGGTTGTTTTTTTTCCTAAGTACGAAAAACAGTGCATGCTCGCACCTATCGCCAAGGCCCTTGGCGGTAGGGTTGTACAGGCTACCGCCAGCCTGTTTGGCGGTAGGGGTGTTTCCTACCGTCAAGGCCCTTGGCGGTAAGAAAGGGTCAGATCCCGAAAATTTGACAAACTAGGGTCAGACCTCGATTTACTTTCAGAAAAGGGTCAAAACACAAAATTTTGCCACGGGAGCTCGACACCCCCGCACGTAAAGGCAAATTTTCGTGTTTTGACCCTTTTTGGATACAAATTCAGGATCTGACCCCGGTTTAAAAAAAAATCGGGATTTGACCCTTTTTCTTACCGCCACTGGCTCTGGCAGTAGGGTTAGACAGCCTACCGCCTGGGTCCTTGGCGGTAAGGTACTAATCCACGTCAGCTAGCAGAGACGGCCTCCGTCCCCCTCCATCGCACCCTACCGCCATGGTACCTGGCGGTAGGCTGTCTAAGCCTACCGCCAGAGCCCCTGGCGGTAGGGTGCGAGCGGTTATTTCGCCCGACCCCCTACCCCATCTCCCCACCCCCTCCCCCTCCCCCCGTCGGCAGTTCTTCCCCAGGTCGCCCAAGTCGCCCCTCTCTCCCTCTCTCATCTCCTCCACTCTCCCTCTAGGATCTTCATCGATTCTTCACCGTTTTTGCGGATCGAGATGGCCCCGAAGAAAGAAACGTAAGCTCCTCCAATCCCTCCAATTAGTTTTTGCAAACTTTCTTCCGATTCGACGCATTATTTGCTTGAAATCCCTCATATTTTTGAACTTAGATTGGATTTTTTTCACCTAAGATTGTTTTAGGTAGATTGTAGTTCTAGTTCTTAGTTCTTTAGTAAGTAGTGGTATTGAATATGAACTCAAATCCCTAGTTCATATGTTAGTTTTAAGAGCCCTAGTTCATAATTTGTTTTGTTAAAAAAATTAAGTTGTATGTTGATATGATGATGAACCCTAGTTTGATGATGCATGTTGATATGATGAGATGATGTAGTGTGAAGATGAACCCTAGTTTTATGATGCATGTTGATATGATGATATGAAGATGTTGTTGGAAAAAACTATTTAAAAATATGATGATATGATGTATGTTGGAGGATATTTTTTTGATATGATGCATGTTGATATGATTTGCTCCATCATGTGTAGTACATGTTGTTGGACGAATATGCTTAAGATTTTATTTTGATATGATGCATGTTGATATGATTTTGATACGATTTCATTTCATTTTTTGTTTATGTATGCTTCTGCTTATGATGCTTTTGTTTATGTAATTTTATTAAGGCGGGCACCTCTTGCGGACAACATCGACCCACGATGCTCCATGCTGGACTGGGCATTCGACAAGGGTCATAGTGCCCGTTTCATAGAGAACGGAGAGGTAAGTGATATGAATGAAATATTGAACAAAGTTTTCAGATTGATGAAAATAAATTCCTAACTTTTGGCATTCACTTTTTGATAGATACTCCAGTCACTGCGCATGAGGGGTCATGGGGTATATGGGCATATGGAATACGACGAGCGCTACGCGCCGTTCTTCAAGAAAGCCCGTCTGTTGGGTTTTGTGTTACAGTTCAAGTGTAAGCCGCCGACGCTTGTCCACACAGCTCTGACAACGTTGATTGACCGGTTGCGACCGGAGACCCATTCTTTCCATCTGCCATGTGGGGAGATGACGGTGACCCTCGAGGATTGGTCTATGATTACTGCAATGCCGATCGAGGGTCATCCACTCACCGGGCGAGTGGAGAGGGCCAACTGGCAGGACAGGGTTGCCACCCTCATCGGCGACTGCCCCGTTGCTAAGGGTAACCGTACATCCGGTGTGCCGTTGATCTGGCTCGCGAAGCACCGGAACAGATGCCCCGAAGGCGCCGACGAGACGACTGTGGAGTGGTACGCGAGGGCCTACCTGTGGTACATTCTCTCGGAGGTCGTGTTTCCACACAGCTCCGGGAACTCTGCCAACTGGTCGTATCTCTTCTTCCTAGCGGACTGGGAGGCAGGGTACAGTTGGGGGACCGCATCTCTCGCCTACCTATACCGTTCGGTAAGAGAGTATCTAATTGCCTACGTACCTACGAAAGTGTGTCCATGACATTTTGTTATATCTGATCCTTATTTGATGTTTTGCAGCTTGACGACACAACGCAGAGGACGGGAGACAAGTCCAATATGGGTGGCTTTGTCTGGGCCCTCTCCATTTGAATGTGGGAGCGGCTGCCGGTGGGGCGTCCAGAGAAGATACGAAGAGGCCCATGGGGTGCCTATAGCGAAGACGGCGACGAGACTCGAAACCCCACCGTAGCTCACGAGTGGGACGTTGTCAAACTCTACACGGGCCTAAACAAAACTTCGTACAAGACCTACACCAACGAGATGTACGCTTTGACGATTTCGCAGGTATATGAACTCGCTCAACACCTTTATCATTGATTCCACTTTTGACCGAGAGTGGGAACTTACCAATGTATATGTAATAGGTAAACTGGTGGCCGTATCATGACCGAGAGCAGGGTTTCGATCTGAACGTGATGTGCACCGCGGAGAATGGTCTCTGGTGGTGCATCATGCCCATGATCTGTGTGTACGCCGTGGAGTGGCACTTGTCACACCGCGTGGCCACGCAGTTTGGGATGTATCAGCATGCCCCACCGGCCGTGCCCACCGATACTGGCGGCCACACGCTCCACATGTGAGCGCTTTGTTCTCTATGCACATAATTTCATTGTGTGGCGACTTTATTATGATGTTTCTGTGGCCTATGCCTTGCAGGATGAGCCGACAGAAGAATCAGTCGATCACAGACTGGGGAGAGCAGCATAAAACTCATGTGACGGAGTGGAACAAACGGAAGTATCGTAAAGATAGGGAGAGGAGAGTGACCGACTGGGATGATTACGAGGGCCGACACATGAGGTGGTACGATGATGGCCAGAAGCACCGTCTTCGTCTCAGGCCTCGGTGGACGGCAGAAGACATCGTGGAGCTGGAGAGGGATGACCCCGAGGAAGAGGCCTACCAGACCGGCATCAGAGACATGCACATTGGAAAGAGTGGTAAGTCCGTTCAAACTTATGCCTTTAAATTATTGTATTCATCATCGGCACTGACTTATGCCTTTGCAGTCTGGTGAGCTGAACAGATGCATCTTTGAAGCCTCAGATGCACTAAGTGATACCCCGGAGGCGTAGAGTGTAACACCCCCAGTGTCATGCTACAATGATCTCTCCTCTAATATTCCATGTCATCTTGAATGACTATGCAAATTGTCACTTGCCCAAAAATCAAAGTCAATTCATTTTCATATTACAAGTGAAATAAAGAATTTCTCAAACATGATCACAAAAATGTTCATCATGTTGGAAATAATTCCTAGGTAATTAAGTTGAGGAAAACAACATCACCCAACTTCCTAAAATGCCGTGACATCCACAACAGTAGCAAAACATGCCCCAATTTAAATCTTTCCATTTCAAAGAAAATTCAGATGAGATTATCTTGCCTCAAAACCATTTTATAAAAGTGGCAAATATAGCATTGTAATTATTGGATCAAGTTACATAATTTATAAAACTATTTTAAAATTAAAAGTAATGTCAAATAGGTAACAAATAAAGAATAACAGAAAACAGGGTTTAATATATAAAAAGGAAAAGAAGGTAATGCATACTGTGCACCTTGGCCCGTATACTACAGTACAACCCAGCCCAACAGTCCCCCCCTTCTTCAACCCCTGTTCATCAGGGGCTGGCTGGCTACCTCTCGGCCGCACACGACGCCGATGGCCACGGGGCAGTCATCCGGTGCGCCTGGCATCTACAAGGCCTCCCCCCACGCCCCTCCCCGAAACCCTAACGCCCGCACAACCCTCCTCTCTCGCTCGGTCTTCCCCCGATCTGAATCGAGATCGGGGCGGGGACCCGAAGCCGCCTGACGCCGCCATGCTGTCGTCGTCGTCACCTCACCTTGCCGGGCCACCCCACTATCTCCGTCAACGCACGTCCTTCTCGTCCTGCTCCCCGAGCCCCGCTGCCCTAGTCCCTACGGCCACGCGGTGAGGCCCCCGACCTCTCTTCCTCTTCCTTCCTCGTTCGGTCACCGCGACCGCTGCAGCCGCCCACGCGCCCGGCGTCGTGCTCCCCACGCCGCGTCCCGCGGTCGCCACGCCGCGCCACTCCGTTCACCGGCCGCCCCCTAGCGTCGTTCCGCCCATGCCAAGCCACTACACCGCGTTCGTGCCCTGCTGCAGCCGCTGACCGCAGCCGCCCCACGGCCGCACCGGCGCCACCGCAGCCGTGCTGCCTTCCCACGCGCGTCGTCCTCCGCCGGCGCCACCCACAGCCGCCCGCGGCCCCGCCTCAGCTCCCGCGCCCGGTGGCCGCTGATGTCTACTACACGCTTCTATTCCTGTAGACAGTGTTGGGCCTCCAAGAGCAGAGGTTTGTAGGACAGCAACAAATTTCCCTTAAGTGAGTAACCCAAGGTTTATCGAACTCAGGGAAGTGGAGGTTGAACGTACCCCTTTCAAGCAACCCTGCAATCAAGATACAAGAAGTCTCTTGTGTCCCCAACAGACCTAATACACTTGTCAGATGTATAGGTGCACTAGTTCGGCGAAAAGATGGTAAAATATGGATGATAGGAGTGGCAAAGTAAAGTAATATAAATCTGTAATAAAAAGTGCAGCAAGCAAACAAGTGGCAAACGTGAGCACAAATGGTATTGCAATGGTGGAAACAAGGCCTAGGCTTCATACTTTCACTAGTGGCAACTCCCAACAACATTAACATATCGAATCACATGATATTTCCCATAAAACATGCAAGGGGGGCGCACTCGGAGGTCATTCCTTTGTGGTCAAGAGAGGACGAGAATTATGTAGGGCTACAAAAGCACACCTTAAAGTTCGTAGTTCTCAATCTATGGATTTCCCAATGTCACCGCGGCCATCCAAAGAGAGTACCACAATCACCACAACATATCTCAAGGATAGTCAAAGACAAGCACCAAGCGACTCTCAATCTTCAATCAACACACAAAAGAGGAAATCACTCATGAAAATATTCTTCTAATCCATGTCCAATAGACCGCTGTCACCTTGGTCTCGAAGATTATACTAGATAAAGACAAGTGAGTACATCAATCCAATACATAGAGGAAGGGGAAATATCATGGGATCACCCTAGATTAACATAGCCTATGATCACAACGAATATCACATCATGGGAGAGAGAATTGACCACATAGCTACTGGTAAGAACCTCAGCCCCGAGGAGGAACTACTCCCGCATCATGGAGGGAGGAAGCAACGTCGATGGAGATGAATCCGGGGGCACTTCCCCGTCCCGGCAGGGTGCCGGCACAGGAATTCTGGTCCCCCGAAACTTGGTGGCGCGGCGGCGGCGGAACAGAGATGAGATCGCGAAAAGGGTTCCGTCCTCGAGGGTTTGGGGACGCGGTGTAAATATATGCCAAAGGGGGGGCGTCAGAAGAGGCAAGGGGGGCCCAGGCGCCCTGGCGGCGCGGCCAGGAGGGGGGCCGCCCCCTCTGGTCGCCTGGAGCCCCTGTGGGCCCCCTCTGGCCCTACTTTGGCCGCATGGAAGCTTCCGGAACGCTGATTTTTTATATATTTTTCCCGGGATTTTTCTGGCAATTTACGTAATGGGAAAACCTGAAATACAAAAACAGCAGAAAACAAAAACTGGCACTGGGGTGCACTGAGTTAATAGGTTAGTCCAAATATGATCAAAAGTGTATGGAAGTGCATAAATATCATAGCAATATCACACAAAAGAGGCATGGAGCAAGCAGAAATTATAGATACGTTTTGGACGTATCAACATCCCCAAGCTTAATTCCTGCTCGTCCTCGAGTAGGTAAATGATAACAAGCATAATTTCTATGGTGACATGCTATTAACCATATAAGAACTTTTCACAGTCACATGACAAATGCTTACTGAGATAATGAATCTGTAGTAATTAAGTTGCCTCATGAGAATATCACAACTGAAAATTTTACAATATGATACTGAAACACTCAATAGATTTGTAGTGAGCATGGTGTGCAAACATGACAAAGTGATACCTCACTTGCCCCCTTTAGGGAAGCAAAACATAAATGCAGGGGCACCTCCAAAGTTTAAGTGACGACTAGATACAATGATTTCAGAATAAACGATATCATAATCATGCAGAAGACAATGGTACTTTGGGACAATGCACATTACACTCAGAATGACAATCATGCTCTCAATAGTTGGTGCTTTAAAGAAAGAAGGTGGAGACTATCAAACCGTGGCTTTTGATGGCAAGGTTGAAAACCCGTGGTCGGAAACAAAAACTAAACATGTACCAGAGTTCTTGGTTTTTAAAAACAGAGGTAAAAATTATTTTTTAGAGATGCATATTTCGTCAACGAATGCTAGTAGATAACTCAATTACTTCTCGAGCTGGACAAGTTTCGAGGAACGGCTCCCGTGCGAGGACGATCACATCCCCTTAATCTCCTTTGTTTATCACTGCCAAAGTTTTCTGATTTCTCATGAACAAAGCGTGAAGGAGGGTTTGTTTGTTGTATATTTTTTAATGAGCCGGGCACACTCTTTGCCAGTTCCTTCTCGTGTTAGGGGTTTGCACATTAGACACGCAATCCCGGGGTGAAGCTTGTCCAACGTAAAAAGATCATGAATTAACTACTACTTCCTCATGAGCTAAAACAGAGGCACAAAAGAGAAATGCTTTTTTGATTAATTTCGAGAGAGCAATGACGGTCATAATCATGCAGAGCGACAAAGCAACATTGAATCGGGCATGGAAGTTATATTGCTACTCAGAAATTAAAGATCATCAAGGCTTGATAGACTTTCTTTACAGTCTTAAATATGCGTGAGCATATGCCAAGTCAATCAAAATAAATTCTTGGAGGAAGATATCACTAAACCATACCACATCATAGGCAAACAAATCATGTTGGTACTTCAATAACACATTAAGAACCCCCCAGCTATTTGAGACTAACCATAAGAAAACATGAACTACTAAGCATCATTATGCACATAGCATTTTTATCATAGACATATCAACCAGTGCCACAGACAAACTCTCTTAACAAGATAAGCATGATAACTCAAGAGAGTTCAGCAACCAACTAAACAAAAGCTCTTTAAAAAGAAAAGCATGAAAACTAAGAGCTAAACATGACAGTAGCTATTGAAAGACAAAGAACATACACAGCAAAGATAAACATGAAAATCCTATGTTATGTTCTAGGTTGAAGTGGAGCGTGTTTCTCTCCCACACAAAGAAAGCTGGGTTCTAACTCGTTATGAACAGCAAGCAAAGCTAAAGAAAACTAAAAAGGAAACTAAAAGCAAGACGCTCCAAGCATAGCACATAACGCATGAAGTGATAAAAATATAGTGGAACGAAAGACGAACTGATAATTGTTGATGGAGAAGGGGATGCACGGGGGCATCCCCAAGCTTAGACGCTTGAGTCTTCTTGAATATTTCTTGGGGGTGCACGGGGGCATCCCCAAGCTTGAGCGTTTGACACTCCTGAATCTTTTTATCATCTTCCCTCGCACACTTGAAAACTCCCTTCATACATAACTCATCATAATCTGATTAGTGAGGTTAGTACCCATAATAAAATAAATTTTCCTTGCTGGAAATAAAGATAATCTTGAAGGTCTACTGTTTCTCAAGATTGCCAAAAGGTTTTTGCAAAGAAAAAGCAAGCTCAAGGTTTGCAAAACGAAGGAAAGGCAAAACAGGACAGAATCTGTGAAAAACAGACCAGCAGGTAGTAAATAATTTTTTCGGGGCACTTCTGCAACTCAAATCAAAAACTCAGAACAGACGCACGAAAGCCAATTGTATAGAGCACGTTGTCGAAAAAATTCAGACCAAAAAGATGATCTGGTGATTTTATACGAATTTTTCTGTCCAAGGACAGAATCTGTTTCCTGGACAACACGTCACAACTTTTGAACTTTCTTGCAATCAGAGGCTAAACTTGGCACAAAGCTGAAAAATAAAGATACAACGATGTTGCTACAGTAGTAACAAACATCAAGACCACTAAAAACTGAAAAAGCAAACTGAAAGCAAAGATAACAAGGGTTGTCTCCCTAGAGCTCTTTCTTTATAGCCATAAAGATAGGCTTAAGACTTTAATGATGCTCTCATAGGAATAAGAGTTGAAGAACAAAAGAGAGCATCAAGAAGCAAATACCAAACATATTTAAGCCTAACATGCTTCCTATGTATAGGAATATTGCAATAGAATAATTCATTGAAGCACAAAGCAATAAGCATAGGAAGACAAAACAAGTGCAGCTTCAAAACCTTCAACATAAAGAGAGGGAACTTAATATTATTGAAATATCTATAAGCATATGTTCCATTCTCATAATAATTTTCAGTGGGATCACGAATAAACTCAACAATATAAGCATCACACAAAGCATTGTTACCATGATCCACATGCAAAAAGGTACTCTTACTCTCCACATAAGCATAATCTTTCTCATTGGTAATAGTGGGAGTAGGACTATCATAAACAACTTGAACACTATAGATTAAATGTGTATTAGGAAGATGGTGTTCAACAAGGGAGTAATTCCCTCCATGATCATGACAAGTTTCATAAGGATAATTTCTCCTTATGTCATAGGTACCTTTATAATCACTATAAATTGGAGTTATAACATCATCATAGTAGAGAAGAGCATTATCATTGCTAGCAACTATATTTGTAAACATGTTGTCTTACTAGCAAAAGAATTATCAATTATCACATCACTAGTGGGTAAAGGATTTGCAATCCTATCATCCCCAAGCTTAGAGCTTTCCATATCATCACTTTCAGAGTTGGTACCAAAAAGATTTTCAAGATCATAAGTAGCATTATCATCATTTTCCCAATCACAATAAGTAACATGCATATCATAATCAAAATCATCTTCAATAGTACCTATGGACGTATCATCAAGATGATAATTAAGGCAATAAACTTCACCTTCTTCTTTAAACTTACAACCGTTAGGATAAAAGTTGATGGGAGGAATATGCTCAGGCCAGGTTGATACCCATTCTTCTTCCTTCTTGCTCCTCTTCCTCCTCCTCTTCTTTTTCTTCTTCTTCACCTTAGGAGGGAGTGGTTGGAGATGAAGCTTCTCCTCATATCCTGGTTTATCATTAGAAACAATAGGTGAAACTTGGGAGAAACTCTCCTTTTTATTACCAGAAATATAAGAGACATTTTTATACTTTGGTAAAGTTCCCTCCTTTCTAATCTTACTTATGTAATCATTTTCATGGCAATTAACAACACAATAGAGATGGCAATTTTGCAAAGTGTTTTTCATTCCTATGGCATTAACATCTAGCCAAGAAGTCTTTTCTGATAACTCTTCACACATCAAAAATAACATAAGCTTATCATAAAGATCAGGGGTGATCATGTTATCACACAACTGGTTAACAGTTATGTTTTGAAAGTGCATGCATTGAAAATTAAAGTGACCCTCTATACAGCAAAGTTCACAAGTAAAAGGATAAAGGTCACACAATTCTCTAGCAATTTCATTTAAATCTCTAACCCAAGTGATTGTTCTTTCATGCTTATGTTGCTTACAATACTTCTCTTCTTCAATCATAGGCCTTTCACAAGGTCTATCCACTCCACAAAAATTAACATGCTTATATAAAACTTCATTTTTAGGAATTGGATCATGCATGTTGCAATCATCATGAACAATTTCATTTTCTTTGCAAATCTCTTTAAAAGGTTCATGATGCTTGATCCAATCCTCCTTAGGCATATAAAGATGTGAAGCAAAAGATTTGAGGAAATCAACAAGGAGTTGAGAATCAAGCCCAAACTTAGCACTAAACTTATTAAAATTTGTAGTTTCAACAAAGGACTTAATGCAATCATACTCATAAATTATACCTGACTCTTTACCTTTGTCGACCTCCCAATCTTCAGTGTGGCGTTGAATTCTTTCAAGGAGTTCCCATTTAGCATCAATCTTTTCGTTTGTGAAAGAACCCATAGAGGAAGCATCGAGCAAATCTTTATCCTGTCGAGAAAGCCTCGCATAGAAATTAGTAATAATCATATCTTTGGGGAGCCCATGGTTAGGAAATTTTAGCATTAACGTTTTCAGTCTCCCCCAAGCTTGAGCTATGCTCTCTCCGTCATGAGGATAGAAATTATAAACATAATTCCTATTCTCATGGACTTCATGAAGAGGATAAAACTTGGAGTAAAAGAGAGACTGGATCTCTTCCCAATCCAGCAGGTGAGAGTCATCTAGTAGCCTATACCATTCCAATGCTTTTCCTTTCAGTGACAAGGCAAATAATTTCTTCATGACTCCATCTCTTGTCAAACCTGAAATCTTAAACAACTCACAAAGTTTTGTAAGTTTCAACAAATGAATACTAGGATTGACCGTCCCATCATAGCAATCATTCAAAATTATTTCAATTATCCCAAGTGGTATTTGGAACGGGATACATTCAGTAGGTGGAGGAGACTTCTCTACCACGGGTGTGGTAAAGCGGCCTTCCCCAAGCAGCGAACTAAGAGTGCGGTTTTCCATAAACATAACTAGTGAAACTAAAAACAAGAAACGAAAAGATTTAATTGCAAGATCTAGAGAAGGTACCTTCACTTACCTCACTTCCCCGGCAACGGCGCCAAAAATAGCTTGATGTCTACTACACGCTTCTATTCCTGTAGACAGTGCTGGGCCTCCAAGAGCAGAGGTTTGTAGGACAGCAACAAATTTCCCTTAAGTGAGTAACCCAAGGTTTATCGAACTCAGGGAAGTGGAGGTTGAACGTACCCCTTTCAAGCAACCCTGCAATCAAGATACAAGAAGTCTCTTGTGTCCCCAACACACCTAATACACTTGTCAGATGTATAGGTGCACTAGTTCGGCGAAAAGATGGTAAAATATGGATGATAGGAGTGGCAAAGCAAAGTAATATAAATATGTAATAAAAAGTGCAGCAAGCAAACAAGTGGTAAACGTGAGCACAAATGGTATTGCAATGGTGGAAACAAGGCCTAGGCTTCATACTTTCACTAATGGCAACTCCCAACAACATTAACATATCGAATCACATGATATTTCCCATAAAACATGCAAGGGGGACGGACTCGGAGGTCATTCCTTTGTGGTCAAGAGAGGACGAGAATTATGTAGGGCGACAAAAGCACACCTTAAAGTTCGTAGTTCTCAATCTATGGATTTCCCAATGTCACCGCGGCCATCCAAAGAGAGTACCACAATCACCACAA
Organism: Secale cereale; assembly: GCA_902687465.1. NCBI lineage: Eukaryota > Viridiplantae > Streptophyta > Magnoliopsida > Poales > Poaceae > Secale > Secale cereale. The sequence goes on along the minus strand of LR738714.1, from coordinate 102,933,199 downwards.
CATATCTCAAGGATAGTCAAAGACAAGCACCAAGCGACTCTCAATCTTCAATCAACACACAAAAGAGGAAATCACTCATGAAAATATTCTTCTAATCCATGTCCAATAGACCGCTGTCACCTTGGTCTCGGAGATTATACTAGATAAAGACAAGTGAGTACATCAATCCAATACATAGAGGAAGGGGAAATATCATGGGATCACCCTAGATTAACATAGCCTATGATCACAACGAAGATCACATCATGGGAGAGAGAATTGACCACATAGCTACTGGTAAGAACCTCAGCCCCGAGGAGGAACTACTCCCGCATCATGGAGGGAGGAAGCAACGTCGATGGAGATGAATCCGGGGGCACTTCCTCGTCCCGGCAGGATGCCGGCACAGGAATTCTGGTCCCCAGAAACTTGGTGGCGCGGCGGCGGCGGAACAGAGATGAGATCGCGAAAAAGGGTTCCGTCCTCGAGGGTTTCGGGACGCGGTGTAAATATATGCCAAAGGGGGGCGTCAGAAGAGGCAAGGGGGGCCCAGGCGCCCTGGCGGCGAGGCCAGGAGGGGGGGCGCCCCCTCTGGTCGCCTGGAGCCCCTGTGGGCCCCCTCTGGCCCTACTTTGGCCGCATGGAAGCTTCCGGAACGCTGATTTTTTATATATTTTTCCCGGGATTTTTCTGGCAATTTACGTAATGGGAAAACCTGAAATACAAAAACAGCAGAAAACAGAAACTGGCACTGGGGTGCACTGAGTTAATAGGTTAGTCCAAATATGATCAAAAGTGTATGGAAGTGCATAAATATCATAGCAATATCACACAAAAGAGGCATGGAGCAAGCAGAAATTATAGATACGTTTTGGACGTATCAGCCGCCTCTTACCTCCGCCGACCTCGCCTACGCGAGCGCCCACACCCCCCGCTTCCCCTGTGCCGTGCCTCGGCACTCGCCTCGCCCACAGCCGCTCTGCCCCGTCGCCCTCGCGTCGCCCCGCCTCCGCTCGCCGTGGCTGACCGCGTCCGCTAGAGTCGCTGCTCCCCACTGCCGCCCGGCCACGCCGCGTGTGCTCGCGGCCTCCCCTGCCCGCCCGCCTGTCCTCGCGCGGCCCGCTCCCGCCTCCGGCCATCGCGCCCCCTCTCGCATCCGGCTGTCGCGCCCCATCCCGCCTCTGGCCGTCGCTGGCCCCGGCCGGCCGCCACGGTCGCGCCCTCCCTGGCCGCAGGTGGCCTCGGGCGATACTCGCCCGTAAGCCCAGCACCCAAGTGGCTGCTGGGCCACTTAGTAGTGGAGCCCCCAACCCCTTTAAAAATAGTTAAAAAAATCGTAATAAATAAAAGTTAATTAATTAATTAATAATTAACTTAGTTAATCCTAATAATTAACCCTAATTAATTATGTTTAATTAAACTAATTACACATTAGTGTAATTAAACCTGGTTAATTAAATAAGTATATGATAGCACGGCCCCACACGTCAGTTTGACTAAGTCAACTGACCGCTGACATCACCCTGACATCATGCTGACATCATCACTTACTATTCTGGATAATGTTGATTTAAATTAATTAAATAAATTCCTAAAAATGTTTAAAACTTTAGAAATTCATATAAAATAATCTGTAACTCGGATGAAAATGTTTGATATATGAAAATCGCTCAGAACAACGAGACGAATCCGAATACGCGGTCTGTTAATCCGCCACACGTCCCTAGCATAGTGAACCTGCAACTTTCCCCTCCGATTCATCTAACCGAAAACACGAAACGCGGGGGATACTTTCCCGAGTGTTATCCCCCTTCGCTGGTACCGTGTACCACCGCGTTAGAGCACCCTAGCACTGCGTGCTGATGTGTCGTGCTTCTCTGTTGCAACTATTTGCTTTATATTTACTGTTTTTCCCCCTCTTCTCTCCGGTAGACCCCGAGACCGATGATGCCCCGGTGATCGACTACGGTGTTGACGACCCCTCCTTCTTGCCAGAGCAACCAAGCAAGCCAACCCCCTTTGATCATTCTGATATCGCCCACTCTCTTCTCTCTTATGCTTGCATTAGAACTGCTACTGCTTTTTGTATGATCCCATTCTGATGCATAGCCTGTTGTTGATACTGCTTTCATACCTTACATGTTTATACTAAACTGCTTAGTATAGGCTGGTTAGAGATCCATCTGTGACCCCCACATTGTCCCGACTGCCCCGCTGGATTATCAGAAGACCCGATCAACGGGATCGAAGACCAGGACCTGGCACCGCACATCACTTTCCCCTTAGTTGCTCGACACTACTGGGTTACTATCAAGTGCCGAGGGTGAGACCTCATCAGCACTTCTGATGTAAACCTTGTAGGTTAGTTCATCGGTAGTGGTCATCGAGGGTGATTCCTCTTTCTCCACTCCCGATAACGACACTGTCATGCAACTCCTCAAGAGTGGACCTCGAGGGTGACTCCTCTTTCGTTCACCTTGACGATAAACATCAGGTGGAATTCCATTGAGGGTGATTTCCTGAGGTTTCCCTTTGGTGCCAGACACATAGTTACTATGGTTACTATGACTTTACACTGAACTTGGTTACTAAAGACGGGTCGACCCTGAGGGGTACCCGCGCGAGCTTAAATGTGAGTGATGTGTAGTCGGGTTGACCTGGAAGGTGCCCGCGAGATAATACGAGGCATGGCCGGGCACTCGCCCTTGCCGCAAGTTCTCGAGACGCGGCGATGGGGTCACATGTTCGTGAGTCTCTGCTCGTTACCGCGCGTTCCCAAGACACTAAACGGTTTGGATATTTGATCCAAGGGGCCTCTGGCCTGATAGCGCTAACCATCACGTGGGCATAGTATGGGCGTTCTGCGTCGTATGCATCAGCCGAAGCTTAACTGACGTCATTGCGACTGAGCGGCGCGCGCTGGGTTGGACTGGTTAGGCTTCTACCTTCTTAAAGGAGGTTGCTAGGTCTGCTCACCGGTCGCGTACGCAACGTGCAGGAGTTCCCGGGGCGATTGGCCCATGACCCCTGGGGGCATAGGGTTTAGTCCGGCGTGCATGACCTCTCTATTAAGCCTAGGTCGGGTTGCGGCGTATTGTTTGGCCGAAGGCGGGCATGAGCTCATGGTGTGTCCGGCCGGAGTTAAGCAAGTGTGTTGGGTAAGTTGGTGCACCCCTGCAGGGACGAAAACATCTATCGATAGCCTGTCCTATGGTAACGGACACTTGGAGTTGTATCCCGATCGCTACAACTAGAACTGGATGCTGAGGCATTGTTTGGATATGTTGCTTCGGGAGTCGAGAAAGGATCCCGGAGCGTTGGAACAACAACATAAATATGACTTATGTTACATTACTCTACTTCCCCCTCTTGCTGCAAGACGGTGGTTTCCAGAAGATGCTAGTCTTCGATAGGACTAGCTTATCCCCCTCTTATTCTGGCATTTTGCAGCTTAGTCCACATATACTACCCTTTTTCATTGATACCGATGCATATGTAGTGTAGATCCTTGCTTGCAAGTACTTTGGATGAGTACTCACGGTTGCTTTGCTCCCCCTTCCCCCCTTCTTTCTTCTTGCTGGTTGATGCAACCAGATGGTGGAGTCCAGGAGCCAGATGCCACACTTGACGACTGCTACTACCCCGACGGAGCCTACTACTACGTGGAGACAGCTGACGACCAGGAGTCGTTAGGAGGTCCCAGGCAGGAGGCCTTGCCTTTTCGATCATTGATGTTTTGTGCTAGCCTTCTTAAGGCAATCTTGTTTAACTTATGTCTGTACTCAGATATTATTGCTTCCGCTGACTCTTGTGTATTCGAGCTTATGTATTCGAGCCCTCGAGGCCCCTGTCTTGTAATATAAAACTTGTATTATTTTAATTTGTGTCTAGAGTTGTGTTGTGATATCTTCCAGTGAGTCCCTGATCTTGGTCGTACACATTTGCGTGCATGATTAGTGTACGGTCAAATCGGGGGCATCACAAGTTGGTATCAGAGCCGACTGCCTGTAGGTACCCCCCTTTCCAACTCCTTGGCCGAAGTCGAGTCTAGTCACTACAAAACTTTTACTAACATGGCTGTGTGTCTTACGGGCCCACGTCGCCATTGGGTGGTATTAGGATCTTCTATTCCTCGTCTTTACTCTGGGACCCTGATCTCTCTTCTATTGGGGTTAAATGATTTTTCTAACTCCAACTCTAGGTTCTCGTAAATACTTTCTCCCGGAGAACCCTTCATTCCAGATGATCACCTGCTGCATCAGAAGATTCTGAAGATACTCTTCGATGTTCTCTTGAGACTTTGTGCCCAATGCTTTTGCGATTCCCTACCACTGAAATATCCCCATGAATAAATACTTACACCTGTCGCTCTTAAAATTATTCCCAATTGCTCTTGTTATTACAAGATACCCTGAAATACTTCGGATATTCCGAGAATCCTTCGTGCATGCTGCCTTGCAGCTCCTTTTCCGCATGAATACATGTATGAATACTTCCTCACATTTACTGGGAATTCGTTCATCCCTAGTTGTTCATGTGTTTCACAAATGTCTTCGAAATGCTATTCAATTTCCTAAAATCCTCAGCAACATATTGCTCTGGAAAGTTTTACCTTCTTGCATTATGGTTAATTCCATATGTACAGCAATATTCGTTAAAATCCTTTGTGATTGACTTTACGATCTTATTCATTCAATAGGTTGCAAATACTCGCAATCATCAGTCAAACTAGAATTCATTCTTCCAGCTCAGACGTCATTCCGAATATGAGCTGGTTCTCGACCAACCAAATTGTCGTCGATTGCACCCCTAAGTCATTTCAACTTACCCATTCTTAATCAGAGCGGTTTCTTTTGATCGTTTGATATGGAAATCATAATTCCGTTGCATTTGAGATTTGAATTAGTCAGTTGTTTCTATAAACTGATATCCCTGCATCTTTTTTCTTATGGTTGAGTACCGATGCTCACATCAGATCCCTGGTAGACCACCAGATCCTTTAATGGATTATTATCCAACAATGCCCCTCATATTTAATCTCCTTGTGAGTTCATCCCGGATACATAACGCCTTGATAAATTGTATCCTGTCTCTTTAAGTTTGTAGTTTATGTTCCTAAGAGGCTCCTATGGGTTGAACCTATTCCTTCCCTAATCTGTGTGAACCCGAGAGTTTTCACGAGTTATACTCCTCTGGCATTTTGCCAGATATAATTTTGACACTACGACCTCATCGGAAGCGAGAAGTGAATGGAAGGTTATGCATTGAATAAGTGGGAGTCGACCTTGAACTTTGCGTTCATGCCCATGGACCTGATGTGGAACTTATCATGGAAGCTTCTCTTAAAATTAATTATCCCCTTGTTATAAGTTCATCTTATATCTGGAACTGTCCTTTTGCAACCGTGGTTCCGACCATGTTCTTCTTTAAATACCGTTTCTCGTACAAGTTTAAGCACTTGTCAGAGCAATACACCAGCCCAACCTCTACTTTGAGATGTCGTCGAGTATTACCCCCATGGTATCTTGAGATTATCATGGAGCTGCATAGCTTCTTATGAGTTCTTCATTATGTGTTACATTTTCACTGACTCCAATTTTCCCCGGGTTCTGAGTTGTTAGACACTCAAGGACATCGATAAATGAATCAATTTCGCACTCCAATTCAATAACTCTAAGTAATCTCCATTGCTCATGAGTTTATTAATTCTTCAAGTCATATCTAGCCTGATCATCTATATCATTATCGTGCATCTTTTAAACTGTGCTACCTGGTCCTTCTTCCTGGAGCACAATTTTCGACAATGAGCTAAGCTTACGCCGATCTTCCTTGACATATCATTTCGCCTTGAAAAACTAGCTTGATTTCAAATTTGTATTCTACTAGTGGTTTCGATAACCTTTCGCTCCATCATTCATTTGACTTGATGTCATCGTCGACCGAATACATCTTAATGAAATCTCTCGACAAATGTGTCGTGATCATCATCAACAATGATTTGCCTTCTTCCAAGTTGTAAATCGACTTCGTGGTTGGAAATACCATCCTTGACCCTCGATGATTTGTGCTATCATCGACAACATTTATGCCTTCGCCCCAACACCAACTTGTTCATATAATTTTGGAATTACATCCTCTTTGACATGATGATGGATTGCAGCTGAACCCGTCGGCCACATCCTCATCCTTTCCTTGCTGAAAATGTAAGACTTATTCTATAAGTTGTTCCTTATGGATCCTTTGTGTATTCAAAATATGATCTTTACCCAATGATCATGACGGTGATATCTCGAAGCATGTCTGTGTTACTTCGAAGATCTACAAGAACATGGTAAGCGCAACGCTAAATGTTCTTGATCAACTATCCAGCATCGTTGTGTGGGTACATATCATAATTCTTCTTACCTTTTTTTTCTCTATATGCTCATGACTTTGATCTCCTGACACGTATATCATGCCCTGCATAATCTTGAGAATGATATACTCCTATTCATTGTGCTTAAACACATTTTCCTTTCCATTTGTTTGTTTAACCTTTCGTTGATCTACATATAATCTACGCAGTAATAATTTTTCTGCTTATGTAAACACCTTAGTGTACTACTCTGTCAGTAAGACCCTGTTACTATTGTTGATTGTTGACAACATTCCGGTAACCACCGATGGATGAGAACCTTGCCTATTGGTCCGCCCCGTTTCAACGAGCAGGAAAACGGTTCTCTTCGTCCCTCGCCCTTGGTACCGACATTGTTGCTGACATAACTGACAAGTTATGCTATGACATGCCTTGCTACCATGACCGTGCAATATGTCAGTGTCCTTATTACTTTTGAACCACATGGTGGGCCCATAATCCACAGTTCCATAGGATCGAAACCTGACTCGCCCGTACAACCTTGATTCTGAAATATTCCTTGCACTTGGCATCATATGTAATTCACAAGCTAAATTACTCACCATGTTTCATTCCGGTATCAGAGATAACATTATTCTTCATTGCTCTGAACCCCTTCATCACCATTTTTATGCATCAGCTGGATGCCTACCTGGTTGAGTCTTGTTGAACCTTCTAATAGCACTCTCGATATGTTTCCTGATGCTTAAAAAATCTTCTTCCTTGAGATAACTACCGGATGCCGATCTTTTCAGACATCCACCCTTATAGCTTCCCCCTTATTCCGCGCCTTAAATCTCGGGACGAGATTTCTTGTAGTGGAGGAGATTTGTAACACCCCAGTGTCATGCTACACTGATCTCTCCTCTAATATGCCATGTCATCTTGAATGACTATGCAAATTGTCACTTGCCCAAAAATCAAAGTCAATTCATTTTCATATTACAAGTGAAATAAAGAATTTCTCAAACATGATCACAAAAATGTTCATCATGTTGGAAATAATTCCTAGGTAATTAAGTTGAGGAAAACAACATCACCCAACTTCCTAAAATGCCGTGACATCAACAACAGTAGCAAAACATGCCCCAATTTAAATCTTTCCCTTTCAAAGAAAATTCAGATGAGATTATCTTGCCTCAAAACCATTTTATAAAAGTGGCAAATATTGCATTGTAATTATTGGATCAAGTTACATAATTTATAAAACTATTTTACAATTAAAAGTAATGTCAAATAGGTAACAAATAAAGAATAATAGAAAACAGGGTTTAATATATAAAAAGGAAAAGAAGGTAATGCACACTGTGCACCTTGGCCCGTTTACTACAGTACAACCCAGCCCAACAGTCCCCCCCTTCTTCAACCCCTGTTCATCAGGGGCGGGCTGGCTGCCTCTCGGCCGCACACGACGCCGATGGCCACGGGGCAGTCATCCGGTGCGCCTGGCGTCTACAAGGCCTCCCCACGCCCCTCCCCGAAACCCTAACGCCCGCACAACCCTCCTCTCTCGCTCGGTCTTCCCCCGATCTGAATCGAGATCGGGACAGGGACCCGAAGCCGCCCGACGCCGCCATGTTGTCGTCGTCGTCACCTCACCTCGTCGGGCCACCCCACCGTCTCCGTCAACGCACGTCCTCCTCGTCCTCCTCCCCGAGCCCCGCTGCCCTAGTCCCTACGGCCACGCGGTGAGGCCCCCAACCTCTCTTCCTCTTCCTTCCCCGTTCGGTCACCGCGACCGCTGCAGCCGCCCACGCGCCCGGCGCCGTACTCCCCACGCTGCGTCCCGTGGTCTCCACGCCCCGCCACTCCGTTCACCGGCCGCCCCCTAGCGTCGTTCCGCCCACGCCAAGCCACTACACCGCGTTCGTGCCCTGCTGCAGTCGCTGACCGCAGCGCCCCGCGGCCGCACCGGCGCCACCGCAGCCGTGCTGCCTTCCCACGTTCGCCGTCCTCCGCCGGCGCCACCCACAGCCGCCCGCGGCCCCGCCTCAACTCCCGCGCCCGGCGGCCGCCTCTTACCTCCGCCGACCTCGCCTACGCGAGCGCCCACACCCCCTCGCTTCCCCTGTGCCGTGCCTCGGCACTCGCCTCGCCCACAGCCGCTCTGCCCCGTCGCCCTCGCATCGCCCCACCTCCGCTCGCCGTGGCTGACCGGTCCGCTAGAGTCGCTGCTCCCCACTGCCGCCCGGCCACGCCGCATGCGCTCGCGGCCTCCCCTGCCCGCCCGCCTGTCCTCGCGCGGCCCGCTCCCGCCTCCGGCCGTCGCCCCCCCTCTCGCATCCGGCCGTCGCGCCCCATCCCGCCTCTGGCCGCCGCTGGCCCCGGCCGGCCACCACGGTCGCGCCCTCCCTGGCCGCAGGTGGCCTCGGGCGATACTCGGGCGCCCGCCCGTTACGCCCGTAAGCCCAGCACCCAAGTGGATGCTGGGCCACTTACTAGTGGAGCCCCCAGCCCCTTAAAAAAAGGTTAAAAAATCGGAATAAATAAAAGTTAATTAATTAATTAATAATTAACTTAATTAATCCTGATAATTAACCCTAATTAATTATGTTTAATTAAACTAATTACACATTAGTCTAATTAAACCTGGTTAATTAAATAAGTCTATGACAGCACGGCCCCACACGTCAGTTTGACTAAGTCAACTGACCGCTGACATCACCCTGACATCATGCTGACGTCATCGCTTACTATTCTGGATAATGTTGATTTAAATTAATTAAATAAATTCCTAAAAATGTTTAAAACTTTAGAAATTCATATAAAATAATCTGTAACTCGGATGAAAATGTTTTATATATGAAAATCGCTCAGAACGACGAGACAAATCCGAATACGCGGTCCGTTCATCCGCCACACGTCCCTAGCATAGTGGACCTGCAACTTTCCCCCTTTGATTCATCTAACCAAAAACACGAAACGCGGGGGATACTTTCCCAAGTGTTATCCCCCTTCGCCGGTACCGTGTACCACAGCGTTAGAGCACCCTAGCACTGCGTGCTGACGTGTCGTGCTTCTCTGTTGCAACTATTTGTTTTATATTTACTGTTTCTTCCCCCTCTTCTCTCCGGTAGACCCCGAGACCGATGATGCCCCGGTGATCGACTACGGTGTTGACGACCCCTCCTTCTTGCCAGAGCAACCAGGCAAGCCAACCCCCTTTGATCATTCCGATATTGCCCACTCTCTTCTCTCTTATGCTTGCATTAGAACTGCTACTGCTTTTTGTATGATCCCATTCTGAGGCATAGCCTGTTGTTGATACTGCTTTCATACCTTACATGTTTATACTAAACTGCTTAGTATAGGCTGGTTAGAGATCCATTAGTGACCCCCACATTGTCCTGACTGCCCTGCTGGATTATCAGAAGACCCAATCAACGGGATCGAAGACCAGGACCCGGCACCGCACATCACTTTCCCCTTAGTTGCTCGACACTACTAGGTTACTATCGAGTGTCGAGGGTGAGACCTCATCAGCACTTCTGATGTTAACCTTGTAGGTTAGTTCATCGGTAGTGGTCATCGAGGGTGATTCCTCTTTCTCCACTCCCGATAACGACACTGTCATCCAACTCCTCAAGAGTGGACCTCGAGGGTGACTCCTCTTTCGTTCACCTTGACGATAAACATCAGGTGGAATTCCATTGAGGGTGATTTCCTCAGGTTTCCCTTTGGTGTCAGACACATAGTTACTATGGTTACTATGACTTTACAATGAACCTGGTTACTAAAGACGGGTCGACCCTGAGGGGTACCCGCGTGAGCTTAATTGCGAGTGATGTGTAGTTGGGTTGACCTGGAAGGTGCCCGCGAGATAATACGAGGTGTGGCCGGGCACTCGCCCTTGCCGCAAGTTCTCGAGATGGGGCGATGGGGTCACATGTTTGTGAGTCTCTGCTCGTTACCGCTCGTTCCCAAGACACTAAACGGTTTGGATATTTGATCCAAGGGGCCTTTGGCCTGATAGCGCTAACCATCATGTGGGCATAGTATGGGCATTCTGCGTCATATGCATCAACTGAAGCTTAACTGACGTCATTGCGACTGAGCGACACGCGCCGGGTCGGACTGGTTAGGCTCCTACCTTTTTAAAGGAGGTTGCTAGGTCTGCTCACCGGCCGCGTACGCAACGTGCAGGAGTTCCAGGGGCGATTGGCCCATGACCCCTGGGGGCATAGGGTTTAGTCCGGCGTGCATGACCTCTCTATTAAGCCTAGGTCGGGTTGCGGCGTATTGTTTGGCCGAGGGCGGGCATGACCTGATGGTGTGTCCGGCCGGAGTTAAGCAAGCGTGTTGGGTAAGTTGGTGCACCCCTGCAGAGACGAAAACATCTATCGATAGCCTGTCCTACAGTAACGGACACTTGGAGTTGTATCCCGGTCGCTACAACTAGAACTGGATGCTGAGGCATTGTTTGGATATGTTGCTTCAGGAGTTGAGAAAGGATCCCGGAGCGTTGGAACAACAACATAAATATGACTTATGTTACATTACTCTACATCCCCCTCTTGCTACAAGACGGTGGTTTCCAAAAGATGCTAGTCTTCGATAGGACTAGCTTATCCCCCTCTTATTCTGGCATTTTGCAGCTTAGTCCACAGATAGTACCCTTTTTCATTGATACCGATGCATATGTAGTGTAGATCCTTGCTTGCGAGTACTTTGGATGAGTACTCACGGTTGCTTTGCTCCCCCTTTTACCCCTTCTTTCTTCTTGCTGGTTGATGCAACCAGATGGTGGAGTCCAGGAGCCAGATGCCACACTTGACGACTGCTACTACCCTGACGGAGCCTACTACTACGTGGAGACAGCTGACGACCAGGAGTCGTTAGGAGGTCCCAGGCAGGAGGCCTTGCCTTTTCGATCATTGATGTTTTGTGCTAGCCTTCTTAAGCCAATCTTGTTTAACTTATGTCTGTACTCAGATATTATTGCTTTCGCTGACTCTTGTGTATTCGAGCTTATGTATTCGAGCCCTCGAGGCCCCTCGCTTGTAATATAAAGCTTGTATTATTTTAATTTGTGTCTAGAGTTATGTTGTGATATCTTCCAGTGAGTCCCTGATCTTGGTCATACACATTTGCGTGCATGATTAGTGTACGGTCAAATCGGGGGCGTCACATAGAGTCTGTGAACAATATGAGGGGGACGATGAAGGTACAACTTCAGCCTCCTCGGAACAGATGCATCTGGTTCACTTGCAATCATAAATCTGATAGGGTCCCCGGCGGTAGGGTCACACAGCCTACCGCCAGACCTTCTGGCGGCAGGGTGAACCTACCTACAGAAGGTTTTACGGCAAAACCCAGCCACAGCCTACCGCCAGGAGCTCTGGCGGTAGGATTAGATAGCCTACCGCCAGGAGAGGCGGCGGTAGGGTGCTTATCCACGTCAACATAGACAAACGGCGCCGTCCCCCTCCGCCGTACCGTACCACCAAGGCCCGTGGCGGTATGCTGTCTAAGAGCATCTCCAGCCGCGCACCCCAACAGGCCCCCCAAGGCCGTTTTTAGCGTCGGCGCCGAAAAATCGGCCCAGTCGCGCCCCCACGATCCTGTTTTTCGCCGGATTGGGCCGAAATTGGCGACGGAGCACCCAACCCGAACCCGGCGCGCTGGGGGCGCCCGGGGGCGCCGACGCGAACATTTTGGCGCGAAAGAGTGGCGGGACCGGCGCGTCAACGAGACAAAGGCTGGTCGTTCTCATCGTCTCAGTTTACCCGCGGGGAATCAATGCCAAGGCTGCCGCCGGTCAGCTTGCCATTGATTCACGGGCGGCGCTGTGCGGCGACGCCGCCCCGCCTTCCGCCACGCGTTCGCACTACGCGGCCGCCCCCCGAGCCGCTATAAAAGGCGCCCCTGGCCGCGCCGGTGAGGAACTCATCCATCGGCAGTCCTCCCCCTCCTCGCCGCTGCACTTCCTCCCGCCGTTCGAGCCCCTCTCTCTCTCTCCCCCCGGCAACCATGAGCGCGAGGTACCCCGGCGACGCGGCGGCGACCAACGGCTTCGGCCGCCGCTCGCTGCATGAGTGGGAGGCGTACCTCCTCCACGAGGCCAACTACCCCGCACCGCCCGACGTACGCGCTCCGTCGCGGTGGAGGCTCAGCGCCGGCGGGGTCCCTGTCCCCCCTCTGCCCGTCCCCGAGACGCCCGCCTATTTCCAGCCGAGATCGAGCGTGCGCGGGTGATGACCCACAACCGTAAGGGATCTACTGCAGCGTTTTCGATAAGTAAGAGTGTCGAACCCAACGAGGAGCAGAAGGTATTGATAAGTGATTCTGAGCAAGGAATAACTGCAAGCACTGAAAGATAACTTTTTAGGGGTTTTCTTGATATAAGCAACAGGAAAGTAAAAGCGAGCAAAGTAAAAGGCAATGGAGAGTAACAAGTGGCCCAATCCTTTCTGAGCAAAGGAGAGGCCTAGCAACTGAACTTATAAAGGCTAAAGTGTTCTTGAGGACACACGGGAGAGGTAGTCATGTGCTTTCGCCATATTCCATATCGGTACTATGTGATGTGTTGATAAGTGTTGAGTGGGTGGATCTATGCTAGTACACCCTCTAGACTAAGATGAGTGCACTCTTATGATTAAACACCTTGCAAGCATCCGCAAAAACAAGATAGTATTGAAGGCACAAGCCTAACCATAGCAATACGATCGATGATCCATTGTTCCCTTGTGCAAAAGCGTGCGAACTGGGGTTCAGGTTTCTGTCACTCCGGCAACCCACCGTAAGCATTCTTTGTACACAATGTATTCCCCTAGGTCCTTAATAAGGCGAAGTGTTGAGTGTTCGACTCACACAACACCACTAGGAAAATAACAACACAACTTAAGTATCAAACAACACATATTAGTTCAACATCATATGACTACTAACAACAAGACTTCTCCCATATCCTCAAGAACTAAAGTAACTACTCACAAGACATAAAAGAGATCATGATCAGTGGAGATAGATGGATGATAAACAATCTGGACACAATGATGTTTCTCCAACAAAACTCAATAGCATTCACCACAAAGTAGTAATCAACACCGATAGGGTAGAGAGGATAGATAGTACGGATTACAACACAAGTTGCAATTGTGAGATGAGATTGGATGAAGATGGAGATGGTGCTGACGTTGGGGATGATGTTGATGATGATCTCGATGATGCCCGTGACGATGGTGATGACGATGGCGATGATCTCCCCTTCCGGGAGGTGATCTCCCCGGCGGAATCTGCCCGCCGGAGATGGCTTTTCTTCTCTGTAGGTTTCCGCCATGGAGCGACGGCGAAACTCCGTAAACTCCCCTCCTTTTAGGGTTTCTGGATGACGAGGAGTATATAGGCCAGAGGGGGGAGCCTGGAGTGGGCCAGGGGCTCCAGGCGCCCTCCCGGCGCGGCCAGGGTGGGGGCCGCGCCAGGTGGCCGCCTGGGCACCCTGTGGCCCCCTCTGGTTGCTCTTTTGCGTATCTTCGTGATCCTTCTGGAAAATACCCTCCGTCGATTTTCAGGTAATTTGGAGGTATTCTTCTTCAGCAACTCAGCGTCCACTTTTTACCGCTGAATCCTGCGTCTGCTGCTTCGGCACCGGAAAGCTGCAAACTGTGTAAAATAGGACAAAACAACATAAGAACATCATCGTAATGTGAAATATATCAATGAATAAGGATGAATTACGATATAAAATAGTGATGCATTTTGGACGTATCAACACCCCCAAGCTTAGACCTCGCTTGTCCCCAAGCGAATACTGAGCTCGGTAAACCTGTCCACATGTTTAGAGAGTGACGTGTCGATAAATAGAATACGGGCAAGAAGCATCACAGTTTCTTCACCAAACTCAAATATCCTCAACATCAATCTTCAACTCATAAGGCCCTTATAAAAGAGTGGTAACACTTATAATCGAAAGTAGGGCTAAGGAAACTCATCAAATCATGGCAAACATGTCCTTTGGTCAAAGAACAACTAATAGCTTTTACTTTTGCTCTTTCTCTTTATGTTTTGATGAGATTAATTGAAGCTTTTGAAAGAACATGTTATTAGGCAAGAAGTGAAAGTGTTAACACAAAGGAAGATGTTTGCTTTAGCTGGGCTTGACAAACAACTTACTTATCAAATGATAATGTCAACAAGGATATGATATGACAAATCTTAATGCAACTTTATATGAATGAATCCTCGTCAACATCAAATGTCTGCTCTCTTTAAGAATAGAAGGAAGTAGGAATAACTGACTCAACCTAAAACTAAGAGATAGGCCCTGCTCTAGGGAAGTAGGGAAAACTCATGTGCTATCCTTAAATCAAACAGAATGAAAACAAGTTTTGAGAGGTGCATGATTTGTCAACGAATGCTAATAGATAACTCAATTACTTCTCAAACTGGACAAGTTTCGAGGAACGGCTCCCGCACGGGGACGATCACATCCCCTTAATCTCCTTTGTTTATCACTACCAAAAGTTTTCTGATTTCTCATGAACAAAGCATGAAGGAGGGTTTGTTTGTTGTATTATCTTTTATGAGCCGGGCACACTCATGCCAGTTCCTCCTCGTATTAGGGGTTTGCAGATTAGACATGCAATCCCGGGGTAAAACTTGTCCAACTTAAAAAGATCATGAATTAACTACTACTTCCTCATGAGCTAAAACAGGGGCACAAAATAGAAGATTTTGAACATTTAAGGATAACACATAAATTCTATACTTTAGGAGGTGGTAGTGGAATACCACGAATAGGAACGTATGGTGGACTCATATGGAAGGTATTGGTTTAAGGGCATGGATGCACAAGCAGAATTCCGCTTAGTACAGAGTTTAGGCTAGCAAAGGCCTTGAGAGAACAGACAATTGATGATGACTAAGATGCAAAGCAATATAAAGCATAAACATTAAAATAAGCATAACACATCAAGTTGTCTTCCTTGTCAGCATAACACTTCAAGCATAATAACATAAAGGTTTTGGCTATGTCGCTACTTTAAGAAAATCATGCGTGTTGTTATGACCCAAGCTATGTTTGCCAAGATTAAATAAAGTTTTCAAAGCCATACCTGATATAAGGTCAATACTCCCCATAAGAATCATCATATAAGGTCGATTGCGTGAAGAGAATACCGAGTGCAACAAATGAACCAATAGACTTCTCATTAATATTCCATCATAGACGACTCCACACTCACGGATACAATCTCTCCACAGAAGGAGTGATAGACCTCAATGCACACACCTATTTCATATAATAACCTCCCTAGACATGATACGACTCTACTTGACTCTAAAAGACAAAAGATAAAGATAAAGATACCGGGCACTCCCCCAAGCTTGGAACAAGCCAAGGGGATGCCATTACCCAATGAGATTTCACTCCTCATTCTTGTTGACGTTGATTCTTCAAATCTCTTATGACACGGCAAAGGGTTTGGTTTTCCTTCCAAGATCTCCACTTGTACCTTTAGTACACGGAAATCTTCGCACAGCTGATTGGTGATGCGATAAGCCTCGGAGATAGTGGAGAGCGTACATTGATCTTCAAGTGAAGTAGAGGGCCCTGAAAGGTTAAGAGAAAGATCATGATAAGGTTGGACAGATCCCACCATGATGGGATTGCTTGGGCCTCCTTGTTGTTGGGCAGTGATAGTCTTGACTTCCTCCCTCACGGAGCGCTCCATCTCCGCTTGTCTTGCGGCAATCTCTTCTTCGGTAGCCCAGTCAACGTGCTTCCCTTGATTAAGATCCTTTTGGACTTGACGTAGACGCCATCCCAAGAAGTCCTCTCCGCTCGAGCCACAAGAAGACATCTCTAACAATAACTTTTTACCCTGGCAGAAACAGATCGAAAAGAAAACACACGAAATCGCGAGATACGTTGCCGGAACAATCCGGGCAAATATATAGCAAAAATTTCTGCACAGAAAGGAAGGTAACAAGCTAAAGTGGGGTCTGAGACGGACTCCTGAGTGCCCAGGCGGCCTCCCGGCGCGGCCAGGAGGTAGGCCGTGCCAGGGGGGCGCCTGGGCCCCCTGGAGCTTGTCTCCGGCTCCACTTAGGCTTAGAATTTTCCTAATTTTGCAATAACTCATAATATGGAACTTTTATGGCGGTTCGCGATGTTTCCTTACCGTAATACATACCTTTTCTTATTCTGCTTCTGCTGGTGTCTGAAACAGGGCTGCAACATGTTCTTCGTGAGTTGTTGTGTATATCATATTCACATCAACATTGACAGGGTCTCCTGCTATGTAATGCTTAAGTCTTTGCCCATTCACAACTTGAGGTTTGGTGCCTTCAAAATTGTTAATCTTGATTGCACCAGACCGATAGACTTCTTCAATATGAAATGGCCCTTCCCACCTGGAAAGTAGTTTGCCTGGAGAAAACCTGAAACAGGATCTAAACAACAAAACTTTATCACCAACATTAAATTCACATTTCAGAATCCTCCTATCATGCCACTTCTTTACCTTTTCCTTGAACATTTTAGCGCTCTCGTAAGCTTCACTTCTCCACTCATCTAGAGAAGTCAAGTTCATGAGACGCTTCTCACCAGCTAACTTTGGGTCAGCATTAAGCTCTCTAACAGCCCAGAAAGCTTTGTGCTCTAATTCTAATGGCAAATGGCAAGCCTTGCCATAAACCATCTTATAGGGGGACATGCCCATGGGGTTTTTGTAAGCAGTTCTATACGCCCACAAAGCATCTCCTAACTTATTTGACCAGTCCTTTCTATTTCTGTTTACTGTCTTCTGTAAGATCAACTTGATCTCTCTATTGGTGAGCTCAACTTGCCCACTAGTTTGAGGATGGTACGGTGAAGCAATTCTATGTTTGACATCGTACTTGGCTAAAGCTTTTCTAAAAGCTCCATGCGTGAAGTGTGATCCTCCATCAGTCATGAGATACCTAGGTACACCAAACCTAGGGAAAATCACAGCTTGGAGCATTTTCAAAGATGTCTTGTGATCAGCACTTTCAGTGGGGATTGCTTCAACCCACTTGGTCACATAATCAACAGCTACTAAAATGTGAGTGTACTTGTGCAAAGAAGGAAAAGGACCCATAAAATCAAAACCCCAGCAATCAAAAGGTTCAATCACTAGTGAGTAATTCATAGGCATCTCATTCCTTCTACTAATGTTACCAACTCTCTGACATTTATCATAGGCTAAAACATAATTTCTAGCATCCTTAAAGAGAGTAGGCCAATAAAAACCTGATTGAAGAACCTTATGTGCGGTCCTCTCACCGGCATGATGTCCTCCATAGGGACTATCATGACATTGTCTGAGAATGTCCTTCTGCTCATGTTCCGGTATGCATCTTCTCACGATCCCGTCTGGACCTTCTTTGAAAAGATGTGGGTCATCCCAAAAGTAGTGCCTCAAATCATGAAAGAACTTCTTCCTTTTATGAAATGTTAAACCTGGAGGCAAATACTTCGCAACGATAAAATTAGCATAATCTGCAAACCAAGGATCGGAAAGAGATTGTACTTTTACAACGGCAAGTTGCTCGTCTGGAAAACTGTCGTTGACTGGGATGGGATCATGCGGTATATCTTCCATCCTTGAAAGATTGTCCGCCACCGGATTGTCTTCTCCTTTCCTATCAACAATCTGCAAATCAAATTCTTGAAGAAGGAGTACCCATCTGATAAGTCTTGGCTTGGCATCCTTCTTTGTCATAAGGTACTTAATGGCAGCATGGTCAGTATGAATAATAACTTTGGAATCAACAATATACTGCCTAAACTTATCACAAGCAAACACTACAGCTAAGAATTCCTTCTCAGTAGTAGCATAATTCTTTTGAGCACTATCAAGGGTTTTACTAGCATAATGTATAACATTCAATTTCTTATCAACCCTTTGCCCTAAAACAGCTCCAACAGCAAAATCACTAGCATCACACATAATCTCAAAAGGTAAATTCCAGTCAGGTGGTTGTACTATAGGAGCGGTTATTAAAGCTTTCTTAAGAACTTCAAAAGCCTCCTTACAATCTTCATCAAATACAAAAGGAACGTCCTTCTGGAGAAGATTAGTGAGGGGTCTGGAAGTCTGAGAAATGTCTTTAATAAATCTTCTATAGAAACCAGCATGACCGAGAAAACTGCGAATACCTTTCATGTCCCTTGGATAGGGCATCCTCTCAATTGCTTCGATCTTGGCCTTGTCCACCTCAATTCCCCTTTCGGAAATCTTGTGACCAAGAACAATTCCTTCGTTAACCATGAAGTGGCACTTCTCCCAGTTGAGTACCAGATTTGTCTCCTCACATCTCTGCAAAACTTTATTAAGGTTGTGGAGACAATGGTCAAAGGAAGTTCCATAGACGGAGAAATCGTCCATGAAGACTTCCACAATCTCCTCACAGAAACCATGAAAGATAGCAGACATACACCTTTGAAAAGTAGCAGGGGCATTACATAAACCAAAAGGCATACGCCTGTAAGCATAAGTACCATAGGGACAAGTAAAAGTGGTCTTCTCTTGATCAGCAGTGTTAACATGAATTTGAGAGAAGCCAGAATAACCATCGAGGTAACAAAAGTGGGTATTTTTGGATAACCTTTCAAGCATTTGGTCGATGAACGGCAACGGGTAGTGATCCTTCCTGGTTGCCTTGTTCAGCTTCTTGTAATCAATACACATTCTATATCCAATAATAATTCTCTGAGGTATTAGTTCATTCTTATCATTAGGAACCACAGTTGTACCTCCTTTCTTAGGAACGCAATGTACCGGGCTTACCCACTTACTATCAGCTATAGGGTAAATAATACCTGCGGCTAGAAGCTTGAGAATCTCAGTTCTTACAACATCCATCATCTTCGGGTTCAACCGTCGTTGATGATCAACAACTGGTTTAGCATCGGGCTCAAGGTTGATAGTATGTTGACAGATAGATGGACTAATCCCCTTAAGGTCATCAAGGGTATAGCCAATTGCACCTCGGTGTGTACGAAGTACTTCCAATAGTCGCTCTTCTTCATATCCTGAAAGGTTAGAGTTGATAATAACATGATATACTTTCTTTTCATCTAAATAAGCATACTTGAGCGTATCGGGAAGAGGTTTAAGATCGAACACCGGGTCTTCTTTTGGTTTTGACAAAATTCCCAAAGGTTCAACCGGAAGGTTGTGCTTCAGGATAGCAGGTTGTCTCAAGAATATTTCATCTAGTTCATTTCTTTCCCGCATATGCAAATCATTCTCGTGGTCCTCCATATATTGCTGCAAAGGATCATTAGGGGGAATAGCAATAGAAGCAATACTTTCAATAATTTTATCATCACTAGGTAAATCAGTACCACGAGGCTGCTTAGAGAACTTAGAAAAGTTAAATTCATATGGCTCACCATTGTATTCAACAGAAACTTTACCTTTCTTGCAATCTATTATAGCTCCACAAGTTCTGAGAAAAGGTCTACCAAAAATAATAGGACAAAAATTGTCCCTCACTGAACCAAGTACTAGAAAGTCGGTAGGGTATTTTACCTTTCCACATAGGACTTCAACGTCTCTCACAATTTCGATAGGAGAGATAGTTGCTCTGTTTGCAAGATGAATGGTAACATCAACTTCTTCAAGTTCACAAGGTGAAATCTCACCGATGATCTGTTGACAAAGTGAATAGGGGATAGCACTAGCACTCGATCCCAAATCGCATAGCCCATAATAATTCTGATCTCCTATTTTAACAGATACTACTGGAGTACCTGAAATTGGGCCTTTATTCTTGGCTGTGACAAGGTCAGTGGAAACAACACAAAAATTTACATTGGAATCCAAAACATCATTAGTAACAAGGTCTTTAACCAATGCAACTTGAGGATCGACCTTGATCTGGTCCTTAGGCTCATCAATTCTTCTCTCACTTTTATTTATTATGCCTGTCACAAGAGAGTGCTTCCTTATCCTTTTGGGAAAAGGAGGCTTTTCATATATAACTGCAGGCAAAATAGGGTCAGCAACATGAATATCAACAGGTAACTCTTTGAAAGGTTCATGATGCTGATCTCTCTTCTTTTTAAAAGAATCAACGTGAGAGGCAAAATCCTTACAGAAATCAATCATTAGATGGGAATCAAGACCAATCTTAGAGCAAAAGGTATTGAAGTAATCAGCTTTCACATAGCTCTCAATATAATCATGCTCATAATTTATAGCGGGTTCAATACCTTTATCGATTTCCCAATCTTTGGTATTCCTCTGGATCCTTTCAATGAGATCCCACCTTTCTTCAACGCTCTTTGTCTGAAATACCCCACTAGAGGAGGCATCCAGCATCTCCTTATCCTGACGAGAAAGCCTGGCATAAAAATTTGTAAGTATAATTTTCTTGGGGAGCTCATGAATAGGACATTTGAGCATTAGGGACTTCAATCTCCCCCAAGCTTGAGCAATGCTTTCTCCGTCACGAGACCTAAAGTTATAGATATAGTTCCTGTCTCGATGAATTTCATGAAGAGGATAAAACTTGGTATGAAAGAGAGACATAAGCTCTTGCCAATCAAGCAAGTGTGAGTTATCGAGAAGCTTATACCAATCTGAAGCTTTATCTATAAGCGATACGGAGAACAATTTCTTCATGACAAACTCCATTGATACACCTGCAAGCTTAAATAATGAACATAGTTGTGACAGATATAGCAAGTGTTCACCGGGATGTCTGTCGCCTGCATAACGATTAGCCAAAACATAATCGATAATACCAGATGGTATTTTATAGGGCACAATTTCAGTAGGGGGAGGAGCAACCACCACAGATGTGGGGCGTCTTCCCACAAGCAACGATCCAATAGCAAGGTTGTCCATAAGGACAAAGAGCAACAACAGCAAAATAAAAACAGAAATATAAAAACTTCCTTACCAGCTTCACTTACCAATAGCGCTACACTCCCCGGCAACGGCGCCAGAAAACGGTACTTGATGACCCACAACCGTAAGGGATCTATTGCAGTGTTTTCTATAAGTAAGAGTGTCGAACCCAACGAGGAGCAGAAGGTATTGATAAGTGATTCTGAGCAAGGAATAACTGCAAGCACTGAAAGATAACTTTTTAGGGGTTTTCTTGATATAAGCAACAGGAAAGTAAAAGCGAGCAAAGTAAAAGGCACTGGAGAGTAACAAGTGGCCCAATCCTTTCTGAGCAAAGGAGAGGCCTAGCAACTGAACTTATAAAGGCTAAAGTGTTCTTGAGGACACACGGGAGAGGTAGTCATGAGCTTTCGCCATATTCCGTATCGGTACTATGTGATGTGTTGATAAGTGTTGAGTGGGTGGATCTATGCTAGTACACCCTCTAGACTAAGATGAGTGCACTCTTATGATTAAACACCTTGCAATCATCCGCAAATACAAGATAGTATTGAAGGCAAAAGCCTAACCATAGCAATACGATCGATGATCCATTGTTCCCTTGTGCAAAAGCGTGCGAACTGGGGTTCAGGTTTCTGTCACTCCGGCAACCCACCGTAAGCATTATTTGTACACAATGTATTCCCCTAGGTCCTTAATAAGGCGAAGTGTTGAGTGTTCGACTCACACAACACCACTAGGAAAATAACAACACAACTTAAGTATCAAAAAACACATATTACTTCAACATCATATGACTACTAACAACAAGACTTCTCCCATGTCCTCAAGAACTAAAGTAACTACTCACAAGACATAAAAGAGATCATGATTAGTGGAGATAGATGGATGATAAACAATCTGGACACAATGATATTTCTCCAACAAAACTCAATAGCATTCACCACAAAGTAGTAATCAACACCGATAGGGTAGAGAGGATAGATAGTACGGATTACAACACAAGTTGCAATTGTGAGATGAGATTGGATGAAGATGGAGATGGTGCTGATGTTGGGGATGATGTTGATGATGATCTCGATGATGCCCGTGACGATGGTGATGACGATGGCGATGATCTCCCCTTCCGGGAGGTGATCTCCCCGGCGGAATCTGCCCGCCGGAGATGGCTTTTCTTCTCTGTAGGTTTCCGCCACGGAGCGACGGCGAAACTCCGTAAACTCCCCTCCTTTTAGGGTTTCTGGATGACGAGGAGTATATAGGCCAGAGGGGGGGAGGCTGGAGTGGGCCAGGGGCTCCAGGCGCCCTCCCGGCGCGGCCAGGGTGGGGGCCGCGCCTGGTGGCTGCTTGGGCACCCTGTGGCCCCCCTCTGGTTGCTCTTTTGCGTATCTTCGTGATCCTTGTGGAAAATACCCTCCATCGATTTTTAGGTAATTTGGAGGTATTCTTCTTCAGCAACTCAGCGTCCACTTTTTACCGCTGAATCCTGTGTTTGCTGCTTCGGCACCGAAATGCTGCAAACTGTGTAAAATAAGCCAAAACAACATAAGAACATCATCGTAATGTGAAATATATCAATGAATAAGGATGAATTACGATATTAAATAGTGATGCATTTTGGACGTATCAACACCCCCAAGCTTAGACCTCGCTTGACCCCAAGCGAATACTGAGCTCGGTAAACCTGTCCACATGTTTAGAGAGTGAAGTGTCGATAAATAGAATACGGACAAGAAGCATCACAGTTTCTTCACCAAACTCAAATATCCTCAACATCAATCTTCAACTCATAAGGCCCTTAGAAAAGAGTGGTAACACTTATAATCGAAAGTAGGGCTAAGGAAACTCAGCAAACCATGGCAAACATGTCCTTTGGTCAAAGAACAACTAATAGCTTTTACTTTTGCTCTTTCTCTTTATGTTTTGATGAGATTAATTGAAGCTTTTGAAAGAACATGTTATTAGGCAAGAAGTGAAAGTGTTAACACAAAGGAAGATGTTTGCTTTAGCTGGGCTTGACAAACAACTTACTTATCAAATGATAATGTCAACAAGGATATGATATGACAAATCTTAATGCAACTTTATATGAATGAATCCTCGTCAACATCAAATGTCTGCTCTCTTTAAGAATAGAAGGAAGTAGGAATAACTGACTCAACCTAAAACTAAGAGATAGGCCCTGCTCTAGGGAAGTAGGGAAAACTCATGTGCTATCCTTAAATCAAACAGAATGAAAACAAGTTTTGAGAGGTGCATGATTTGTCAACGAATGCTAATAGATAACTCAATTACTTCTCAAACTGGACAAGTTTCGAGGAACGGCTCCCGCACGGGGACGATCACATCCCCTTAATCTCCTTTGTTTATCACTACCAAAAGTTTTCTGATTTCTCATGAACAAAGCATGAAGGAGGGTTTGTTTGTTGTATTATCTTTTATGAGCCGGGCGCACTCATGCCAGTTCCTCCTCGTATTAGGGGTTTGCAGATTAGACATGCAATCCCGGGGTAAAACTTGTCCAACTTAAAAAGATCATGAATTAACTACTACTTCCTCATGAGCTAAAACAGGGGCACAAAATAGAAGATTTTGAACATTTAAGGATAACACATAAATTCTATACTTTAGGAGGTGGTAGTGGAATACCACGAATAGGAAGGTATGGTGGACTCATATGGAAGGTATTGGTTTCAGGGTATGGATGCACAAGCAGAATTCCGCTTAGTACAGAGTTTAGGCTAGCAAAGGCTTTGAGAGACCAGACAATTGATGATGACTAAGATGCAAAGCAATATAAAGCATAAACATTAAAATAAGCATAACACATCAAGTTGTCTTCCTTGTCAGCATAACACTTCAAGCATAATAACATAAAGGTTTTGGCTATGTCGCTACTTTAAGAAAATCATGCTTGTTGTTATGACCCAAGCTATGTTTGCCAAGATTAAATAAAGTTTTCAAAGCCATACCTGATATAAGGTCAATACTCCCCATAAGAATCATCATATAAGGTCGATTGCGTGAAGAGAATACCGAGTGCAGCAAAGTAACCAATAGACTTCTCATTAATATTCCATCATAGACGACTCCACACTCACGGATACAATCTCTCCACAGAAGGAGTGATAGACCTCAATGCACACACCTATTTCATATAATAACCTCCCTAGACATGATACGACTCTACTTGACTCTAAAAGACAAAAGATAAAGATAAAGATACCGGGCACTCCCCCAAGCTTGGAACAAGCCAAGGGGATGCCATTACCCAATGAGATTTCACTCCTCATTCTTGTTGACGTTGATTCTTCAAATCTCTTATGACACGGCGAAGGGTTTGGTTTTCCTTCTCCAAGATCTCCACTTGTACCTTTAGTACACGGAAATCTTCGCACAGCTGATTGGTGATGCGATAAGCCTCGGAGATGGTGGAGAGCGTACGTTGATCTTCAAGTGAAGTAGAGGGCCCTGAAAGGTTAAGAGAAAGATCATGATAAGGTTGGACAGATCCCACCATGATGGGATTGCTTGGGCCTCCTTGTTGTTGGGCAGTGATAGTCTTGACTTCCTCCCTCACGGAGCGCTCCATCTCCGCTTGTCTTGCGGCAATCTCTTCTTTGGTAGCCCAGTCAACGTGCTTCCCTTGATTAAGATCCTTTTGGACTTGACGTAGACGCCATCCCAAGAAGTCCTCTCCGCTCGAGCCACAAGAAGACATCTCTAACAATAACTTTTTACCCTGGCAGAAACAGATCGAAAAGAAAACACACGAAATCGTGAGATACGTTGCCGGAACAATCCGGGCAAATATATAGCAAAAATTTCTGCACAGAAAGGAAGGTAACAAGCTAAAGTGGGGTCGGAGACGGACTCTTGAGTGCCCAGGCGGCCTCCCGGCGCGGCCAGGAGGTAGGCCGTGCCAGGGGGGCGCCTGGGCCCCCTGGAGCTTGTCTCCGGCTCCACTTAGGCTTAGAATTTTCCTAATTTTGCAATAACTCATAATATGGAACTTTTATGGCGGTTCGCGATGTTTCCTTACCGTAATACATACCTTTTCTTATTCTGCTTCTGCTGGTGTCTGAAACAGGGCTGCAACATGTTCTTCGTGAGTTGTTGTGTATATCATATTCACATCAACATTGACAGGGTCTCCTGCTATGTAATGCTTAAGTCTTTGCCCATTCACAACTTGAGGTTTGGTGCCTTCAAAATTGTTAATCTTGATTGCACCAGACCGATAGACTTCTTCAATATGAAATGGCCCTTCCCACCTGGAAAGTAGTTTGCCTGGAGAAAACCTGAAACAGGATCTAAACAACAAAACTTTATCACCAACATTAAATTCACATTTCAGAATCCTCCTATCATGCCACTTCTTTACCTTTTCCTTGAACATTTTAGCGCTCTCGTAAGCTTCACTTCTCCACTCATCTAGAGAAGTCAAGTTCATGAGACGCTTCTCACCAGCTAACTTTGGGTCAGCATTAAGCTCTCTAACAGCCCAGAAAGCTTTGTGCTCTAATTCTAATGGCAAATGGCAAGCCTTGCCATAAACCATCTTATAGGGGGACATGCCCATGGGGTTTTTGTAAGCAGTTCTATACGCCCACAAAGCATCTCCTAACTTATTTGACCAGTCCTTTCTATTTCTGTTTACTGTCTTCTGTAAGATCAACTTGATCTCTCTATTGGTGAGCTCAACTTGCCCACTAGTTTGAGGATGGTACGGTGAAGCAATTCTATGTTTGACATCGTACTTGGCTAAAGCTTTTCTAAAAGCTCCATGCGTGAAGTGTGATCCTCCATCAGTCATGAGATACCTAGGTACACCAAACCTAGGGAAAATCACATCTTGGAGCATTTTCAAAGATGTCTTGTGATCAGCACTTTCAGTGGGGATTGCTTCAACCCACTTGGTCACATAATCAACAGCTACTAAAATGTGAGTGTACTTGTGCAAAGAAGGAAAAGGACCCATAAAATCAAAACCCCAGCAATCAAAAGGTTCAATCACTAGTGAGTAATTCATAGGCATCTCATTCCTTCTACTAATGTTACCAACTCTCTGACATTTATCACAGGCTAAAACATAATTTCTAGCATCCTTAAAGAGAGTAGGCCAATAAAAACCTGATTGAAGAACCTTATGTGCGGTCCTCTCACCGGCATGATGTCCTCCATAGGGACTATCATGACATTGTCTGAGAATGTCCTTCTGCTCATGTTCCGGTATGCATCTTCTCACGATCCCGTCTGGACCTTCTTTGAAAAGATGTGGGTCATCCCAAAAGTAGTGCCTCAAATCATGAAAGAACTTCTTCCTTTTATGAAATGTTAAACCTGGAGGCAAATACTTCGCAACGATAAAATTAGCATAATCTGCAAACCAAGGATCGGAAAGAGATTGTACTTTTACAACGGCAAGTTGCTCGTCTGGAAAACTGTCGTTGACTGGGATGGGATCATGCGGTATATCTTCCATCCTTGAAAGATTGTCCGCCACCGGATTGTCTTCTCCTTTCCTATCAACAATCTGCAAATCAAATTCTTGAAGAAGGAGTACCCATCTGATAAGTCTTGGCTTGGCATCCTTCTTTGTCATAAGGTACTTAATGGCAGCATGGTCAGTATGAATAATAACTTTGGAATCAACAATATACTGCCTAAACTTATCACAAGCAAACACTACAGCTAAGAATTCCTTCTCAGTAGTAGCATAATTCTTTTGAGCACTATCAAGGGTTTTACTAGCATAATGTATAACATTCAATTTCTTATCAACCCTTTGCCCTAAAACAGCTCCAACAGCAAAATCACTAGCATCACACATAATCTCAAAAGGTAAATTCCAGTCAGGTGGTTGTACTATAGGAGCGGTTATTAAAGCTTTCTTAAGAACTTCAAAAGCCTCCTTACAATCTTCATCAAATACAAAAGGAATGTCCTTCTGGAGAAGATTAGTGAGGGGTCTGGAAGTCTGAGAAAAGTCTTTAATAAATCTTCTATAGAAACCAGCATGACCGAGAAAACTGCGAATACCTTTCATGTCCCTTGGATAGGGCATCCTCTCAATTGCTTCGATCTTGGCCTTGTCCACCTCAATTCCCCTTTCGGAAATC
This sequence comes from Secale cereale, assembly GCA_902687465.1. NCBI lineage: Eukaryota > Viridiplantae > Streptophyta > Magnoliopsida > Poales > Poaceae > Secale > Secale cereale. Next base: position 102,905,882 of record LR738714.1, on the reverse strand, counting down.
TTGTGACCAAGAACAATTCCTTCGTTAACCATGAAGTGGCACTTCTCCCAGTTGAGTACCAGATTTGTCTCCTCACATCTCTGCAAAACTTTATTAAGGTTGTGGAGACAATGGTCAAAGGAAGTTCCATAGACGGAGAAATCGTCCATGAAGACTTCCACAATCTCCTCACAGAAACCATGAAAGATAGCAGACATACACCTTTGAAAAGTAGCAGGGGCATTACATAAACCAAAAGGCATACGCCTGTAAGCATAAGTACCATAGGGACAAGTAAAAGTGGTCTTCTCTTGATCAGCAGTGTTAACATGAATTTGAGAGAAGCCAGAATAACCATCGAGGTAACAAAAGTGGGTATTTTTGGATAACCTTTCAAGCATTTGGTCGATGAACGGCAACGGGTAGTGATCCTTCCTGGTTGCCTTGTTCAGCTTCCTGTAATCAATACACATTCTATATCCAATAATAATTCTCTGAGGTATTAGTTCATTCTTATCATTAGGAACCACAGTTGTACCTCCTTTCTTAGGAACGCAATGTACCGGGCTTACCCACTTACTATCAGCTATAGGGTAGATAATACCTGCGGCTAGAAGCTTGAGAATCTCAGTTCTTACAACATCCATCATCTTCGGGTTCAACCGTCGTTGATGATCAACAACTGGTTTAGCATCGGGCTCAAGGTTGATAGTATGTTGACAGATAGATGGACTAATCCCCTTAAGGTCATCAAGGGTATAGCCAATTGCACCTCGGTGTTTACGAAGTACTTCCAATAGTCGCTCTTCTTCATATCCTGAAAGGTTAGAGTTGATAATAACAGGATATACTTTCTTTTCATCTAAATAAGCATACTTGAGCGTATCGGGAAGAGGTTTAAGATCGAACACCGGGTCTTCTTTTGGTTTTGACAAAATTCTCAAAGGTTCAACCGGAAGGTTGTGCTTCAGTATAGCAGGTTGTCTCAAGAATATTTCATCTAGTTCATTTCTTTCCCGCATATGCAAATCATTCTCGTGGTCCTCCATATATTGCTGCAAAGGATCATTAGGGGGAATAGCAATAGAAGCAATACTTTCAATAATTTTATCATCACTAGGTAAATCGGTACCACGAGGCTGCTTAGAGAACTTAGAAAAGTTAAATTCATATGGCTCACCATTGTATTCAACAGAAACTTTACCTTTCTTGCAATCTATTATAGCTCCACAAGTTCTGAGAAAAGGTCTACCAAAAATAATAGGACAAAAATTGTCCCTCACTGAACCAAGTACTAGAAAGTCGGTAGGGTATTTTACCTTTCCACATAGGACTTCAACGTCTCTCACAATTCCGATAGGAGAGATAGTTGCTCTGTTTGCAAGATGAATGGTAACATCAACTTCTTCAAGTTCACAAGGTGAAATCTCACCGATGATCTGTTGATAAAGTGAATAGGGGATAGCACTAGCACTCGATCCCAAATCGCATAGCCCATAATAATTCTGATCTCCTATTTTAACAGATACTACTGGAGTACCTGAAATTGGGCCTTTATTCTTGGCTGTGACAAGGTCAGTGGAAACAGCACAAAAATTTACATTGGAATCCAAAACATCATTAGTAACAAGGTCTTTAACCAATGCAACTTGAGGATCGACCTTGATCTGGTCCTCAGGCTCATCAATTCTTCTCTCACTTTTATTTATTATGCCTGTCACAAGAGAGTGCTCCCTTATCCTTTTGGGAAAAGGAGGCTTTTCATATATAACTGCAGGCAAAATAGGGTCAGCAACATGAATATCAACAGGTAACTCTTTGAAAGGTTCATGATGCTGATCTCTCTTCTTTTTAAAAGAATCAACGTGAGAGGCAAAATCCTTACAGAAATCAATCATTAGATGGGAATCAAGACCAATCTTAGAGCAAAAGGTATTTAAGTAATCAGCTTTCACATAGCTCTCAATATAATCATGCTCATAATTTATAGCGGGTTCAATACCTTTATCGATTTCCCAATCTTTGGTATTCCTCTGGATCCTTTCAATGAGATCCCACCTTTCTTCAACGCTCTTTGTCTGAAATACCCCACTAGAGGAGGCATCCAGCATCTCCTTATCCTGACGAGAAAGCCTGGCATAAAAATTTGTAAGTATAATTTTCTTGGGGAGCTCATGAATAGGACATTTGAGCATTAGGGACTTCAATCTCCCCCAAGCTTGAGCAATGCTTTCTCCGTCACGAGACCTAAAGTTATAGATATAGTTCCTGTCTCGATGAATTTCATGAAGAGGATAAAACTTGGTATGAAAGAGAGACATAAGCTCTTGCCAATCAAGCAAGTGTGAGTTATCGAGAAGCTTATACCAATCTGAAGCTTTATCTATAAGCGATACGGAGAACAATTTCTTCATGACAAACTCCATTGATACACCTGCAAGCTTAAATAATGAACATAGTTGTGACAGATATAGCAAGTGTTCACCGGGATGTCTGTCTCCTGCATAACGATTAGCCAAAACATAATCGATAATACCAGCTGGTATTTTATAGGGCACAATTTCAGTAGGGGGAGGAGCAACCACCACAGATGTGGGGCGTCTTCCCACAAGCAACGATCCAATAGCAAGGTTGTCCATAAGGACAAAGAGCAACAACAGCAAAATAAAAACAGAAATATAAAAACTTCCTTACCAGCTTCACTTACCAATAGCGCTACACTCCCCGGCAACGGCGCCAGAAAACGGTACTTGATGACCCACAACCGTAAGGGATCTATTGCAGTGTTTTCTATAAGTAAGAGTGTCGAACCCAACGAGGAGCAGAAGGTATTGATAAGTGATCCTGAGCAAGGAATAACTGCAAGCACTGAAAGATAACTTTTTAGGGGTTTTCTTGATATAAGCAACAGGAAAGTAAAAGCGAGCAAAGTAAAAGGCACTGGAGAGTAACAAGTGGCCCAATCCTTTCTGAGCAAAGGAGAGGCCTAGCAACTGAACTTATAAAGGCTAAAGTGTTCTTGAGGACACACGGGAGAGGTAGTCATGTGCTTTCGCCATATTCCGTATCGGTACTATGTGATGTGTTGATAAGTGTTGAGTGGGTGGATCTATGCTAGTACACCCTCTAGACTAAGATGAGTGCACTCTTATGATTAAACACCTTGCAAGAATCCGCAAATACAAGATAGTATTGAAGGCAAAAGCCTAACCATAGCAATACAATCGATGATCCATTGTTCCCTTGTGCAAAAGCGTGCGAACTGGGGTTCAGGTTTCTGTCACTCCGGCAACCCACCGTAAGCATTATTTGTACACAATGTATTCCCCTAGGTCCTTAATAAGGCGAAGTGTTGAGTGTTCGACTCACACAACACCACTAGGAAAATAACAACACAACTTAAGTATCAAACAACACATATTACTTCAACATCATATGACTACTAACAACAAGACTTCTCCCATGTCCTCAAGAACTAAAGTAACTACTCACAAGACATAAAAGAGATCATGATTAGTGGAGATAGATGGATGATAAACAATCTGGACACAATGATATTTCTCCAACAAAACTCAATAGCATTCACCACAAAGTAGTAATCAACACCGATAGGGTAGAGAGGATAGATAGTACGGATTACAACACAAGTTGCAATTGTGAGATGAGATTGGATGAAGATGGAGATGGTGCTGATGTTGGGGATGATGTTGATGATGATCTCGATGATGCCCGTGACGATGGTGATGACGATGGCGATGATCTCCCCTTCCGGGAGGTGATCTCCCCGGCGGAATCTGCCCGCCGGAGATGGCTTTTCTTCTCTGTAGGTTTCCGCCACGGAGCGACGGCGAAACTCCGTAAACTCCCCTCCTTTTAGGGTTTCTGGATGACGAGGAGTATATAGGCCAGAGGGGGGAGGCTGGAGTGGGCCAGGGGCTCCAGGCGCCCTCCCGGCGCGGCCAGGGTGGGGGCCACGCCAGGTGGCTGCTTGGGCACCCTGTGGCCCCCCTCTGGTTGCTCTTTTGCGTATCTTCGTGATCCTTGTGGAAAATACCCTCCATCGATTTTTAGGTAATTTGGAGGTATTCTTCTTCAGCAACTCAGCGTCCACTTTTTACCGCTGAATCCTGTGTCTGCTGCTTCGGCACCGAAATGCTGCAAACTGTGTAAAATAGGCCAAAACAACATAAGAACATCATCGCAATGTGAAATATATCAATGAATAAGGATGAATTACGATATTAAATAGTGATGCATTTTGGACGTATCAACACCCCCAAGCTTAGACCTCGCTTGTCCCCAAGCGAATACTGAGCTCGGTAAACCTGTCCACATGTTTAGAGAGTGAAGTGTCAATAAATAGAATACGGACAAGAAGCATCACAGTTTCTTCACCAAACTCAAATATCCTCAACAGCAATCTTCAACTCATAAGGCCCTTAGAAAAGAGTGGTAACACTTATAATCGAAAGTAGGGCTAAGGAAACTCAGCAAACCATGGCAAACATGTCCTTTGGTCAAAGAACAACTAATAGCTTTTACTTTTGCTCTTTCTCTTTATGTTTTGATGAGATTAATTGAAGCTTTTGAAAGAACATGTTATTAGGCAAGAAGTGAAAGTGTTAACACAAAGGAAGATGTTTGCTTTAGCTGGGCTTGACAAACAACTTACTTATCAAATGATAATGTCAACAAGGATATGATATGACAAATCTTAATGCAACTTTATATGAATGAATCCTTGTCAACATCAAATGTCTGCTCTCTTTAAGAATAGAAGGAAGTAGGAATAACTGACTCAACCTAAAACTAAGAGATAGGCCCTGCTCTAGGGAAGTAGGGAAAACTCATGTGCTATCCTTAAATCAAACAGAATGAAAACAAGTTTTGAGAGGTGCATGATTTGTCAACGAATGCTAATAGATAACTCAATTACTTCTCAAACTGGACAAGTTTCGAGGAACGGCTCCCGCACGGGGATGATCACATCCCCTTAATCTCCTTTGTTTATCACTGCCAAAAGTTTTCTGATTTCTCATGAACAAAGCGTGAAGGAGGGTTTGTTTGTTGTATTATCTTTTATGAGCCGGGCGCACTCATGCCAGTTCCTCCTCGTATTAGGGGTTTGCAGATTAGACATGCAATCCCGGGGTAAAACTTGTCCAACTTAAAAAGATCATGAATTAACTACTACTTCCTCATGAGCTAAAACAGGGGCACAAAATAGAAGATTTTGAACATTTAAGGATAACACATAAATTCTATACTTTAGGAGGTGGTAGTGGAATACCATGAATAGGAAGGTATGGTGGACTCATATGGAAGGTATTGGTTTAAGGGTATGGATGCACAAGCAGAATTCCGCTTAGTACAGAGTTTAGGCTAGCAAAGGCTTTGAGAGAACAGACAATTGATGATGACTAAGATGCAAAGCAATATAAAGCATAAACATTAAAATAAGCATAACACATCAAGTTGTCTTCCTTGTCAGCATAACACTTCAAGCATAATAACATAAAGGTTTTGGCTATGTCGCTACTTTAAGAAAATCATGCTTGTTGTTATGACCCAAGCTATGTTTGCCAAGATTAAATAAAGTTTTCAAAGCCATACCTGATATAAGGTCAATACTCCCCATAAGAATCATCATATAAGGTCGATTGCGTGAAGAGAATACCGAGTGCAGCAAAGTAACCAATAGACTTCTCATTAATATTCCATCATAGACGACTCCACACTCACGGATACAATCTCTCTACAGAAGGAGTGATAGACCTGAATGCACACACCTATTTCATATAATAACCTCCCTAGACATGATACGACTCTACTTGACTCTAAAAGACAAAAGATAAAGATAAAGATACCGGGCACTCCCCCAAGCTTGGAACAAGCCAAGGGGATGCCATTACCCAATGAGATTTCACTCCTCATTCTTGTTGACGTTGATTCTTCAAATCTCTTATGACACGGCGAAGGGTTTGGTTTTCCTTCTCCAAGATCTCCACTTGTACCTTTAGTACACGAAAATCTTCGCACAGCTGATTGGTGATGCGATAAGCCTCGGAGATGGTGGAGAGCGTACGTTGATCTTCAAGTGAAGTAGAGGGCCCTGAAAGGTTAAGAGAAAGATCATGATAAGGTTGGACAGATCCCACCATGATGGGATTGCTTGGGCCTCCTTGTTGTTGGGCAGTGATAGTCTTGACTTCCTCCCTCACGGAGCGCTCCATCTCCGCTTGTCTTGCGGAAATCTCTTCTTCGGTAGCCCAGTCAATGTGCTTCCCTTGATTAAGATCCTTCTGGACTTGATGTAGACGCCATCCCAAGAAGTCCTCTCCGCTCGAGCCACAAGAAGACATCTCTAACAATAACTTTTTACCCTGGCAGAAACAGATCGAAAAGAAAACACACAAAATCGCGAGATACGTTGCCGGAACAATCCGGGCAAATATATAGCAAAAATTTCTGCACAGAAAGGAAGGTAACAAGCTAAAGTGGGGTCGGAGACGGACTCCTGGGTGCTCAGGCGGCCTCCCGGCGCGGCCAGGAGGTAGGCAGCGCCAGGGGGCGCCTGGGCCCCCTGGAGCTTGTCTCCGGCTCCACTTAGGCTTAGAATTTTCCTAATTTCGCAATAACTCATAATATGGAACTTTTATGGCGGTTCGCGATGTTTCCTTACCGTAATACATACCTTTTCTTATTCTGCTTCTGCTGGTGTCTGAAACAGGGCTGCAACATGTTCTTCGTGAGTTGTTGTGTATATCATATTCACATCAACATTGACAGGGTCTCCTACTATGTAATGCTTAAGTCTTTGCCCATTCACAACTTGAGGTTTGGTGCCTTCAAAATTGTTAATCTTGATTGCACCAGACCGATAGACTTCTTCAATATGAAATGGCCCTTCCCACCTGGAAAGTAGTTTGCCTGGAGAAAACCTGAAACGGGATCTAAACAACAAAACTTTATCACCAACATTAAATTCACGTTTCAGAATCCTCCTATCATGCCACTTCTTTACCTTTTCCTTGAATATTTTAGCGCTCTCGTAAGCTTCACTTCTCCACTCATCTAGAGAAGTCAAGTTCATGAGACGCTTCTCACCAGCTAACTTTGGGTCAGCATTAAGCTCTCTAACAGCCCAGAAAGCTTTGTGCTCTAATTCTAATGGCAAATGGCAAGCCTTGCCATACACCTTCTTATAGGGGGACATGCCCATGGGGTTTTTGTAAGCAGTTCTATACGCCCACAAAGCATCTCCTAACTTATTTGACCAGTCCTTTCTATTTCTGTTTACTGTCTTCTGTAAGATCAACTTGATCTCTCTATTGGTGAGCTCAACTTGCCCACTAGTTTGAGGATGGTACGGTGAAGCAATTCTATGATTGACATCGTACTTGGCTAAAGCTTTTCTAAAAGCTCCATGCGTGAAGTGTGATCCTCCATCAGTCATGAGATACCTAGGTACACCAAACCTAGGGAAAATCACATCTTGGAGCATTTTCAAAGATGTCTTGTGATCAGCACTTTCAGTGGGGATTGCTTCAACCCACTTGGTCACATAATCAACAGCTACTAAAATGTGAATGTACTTGTGCAAAGAAGGAAAAGGACCCATAAAATCAAAACCCCAGCAATCAAAAGGTTCAATCACTAGTGAGTAATTCATAGGCATCTCATTCCTTCTACTAATGTTACCAACTCTCTGACATTTATCACAGGCTAAAACATAATTTCTAGCATCCTTAAAGAGAGTAGGCCAATAAAAACCTGATTGAAGAACCTTATGTGCGGTCCTCTCACCGGCATGATGTCCTCCATAGGGACTATCATGACATTGTCTGAGAATGTCCTTCTGCTCATGTTCCGGTATGCATCTTCTCACGATCCCGTCTGGACCTTCTTTGAAAAGATGTGGGTCATCCCAAAAGTAGTGCCTCAAATCATGAAAGAACTTCTTCCTTTTCTGAAATGTTAAACCTGGAGGCAAATACTTCGCAACGATAAAATTAGCATAATCTGCAAACCAAGTATCGGAAAGAGATTGTACTTTTACAACGGCAAGTTGCTCGTCTGGAAAACTGTCGTTGACTGGGATGGGATCATGCGGTATATCTTCCATCCTTGAAAGATTGTCCGCCACCGGATTGTCTTCTCCTTTCCTATCAACAATCTGCAAATCAAATTCTTGAAGAAGGAGTACCCATCTGATAAGTCTTGGCTTGGCATCCTTCTTTGTCATAAGGTACTTAATGGCAGCATGGTCAGTATGAATAATAACTTTGGAATCAACAATATACTGCCTAAACTTATCACAAGCAAACACTACAGCTAAGAATTCCTTCTCAGTAGTAGCATAATTCTTTTGAGCACTATCAAGGGTTTTACTAGCATAATGTATAACATTCAATTTCTTATCAACCCTTTGCCCTAAAACAGCTCCAACAGCAAAATCACTAGCATCACACATAATCTCAAAAGGTAAATTCCAGTTAGGTGGTTGTACTATAGGAGCGGTTATTAAAGCTTTCTTAAGAACTTCAAAAGCCTCCTTACAATCTTCATCAAATACAAAAGGAACGTCCTTCTAGAGAAGATTAGTGAGGGGTCTCGAAGTCTTAGAAAAGTCTTTAATAAATCTTCTATAGAAACCAGCATGACCGAGAAAACTGGGAATACCTTTGATGTCCCTTGGATAGGGCATCCTCTCATTTGCTTCGATCTTGGCCTTGTCCACCTCAATTCCCCTTCGGAAATCTTGTGACCAAGAACAATTCCTTCGTTAACCATGAAGTGGCACTTCTCCCAGTTGAGTACCAGATTTGTCTCCTCACATCTCTGCAAAACTTTATTAAGGTTGTGGAGACAATGGTCAAAGGAAGTTCCATAGACGGAGAAATCGTCCATGAAGACTTCCACAATCTCCTCACAGAAACCATGAAAGATAGCAGACATACACCTTTGAAAAGTAGCAGGGGCATTACATAAACCAAAAGGCATACGCCTGTAAGCATAAGTACCATAGGGACAAGTAAAAGTGGTCTTCTCTTGATCAGCAGTGTTAACATGAATTTGAGAGAAGCCAGAATAACCATCGAGGTAACAAAAGTGGGTATTTTTGGATAACCTTTCAAGCATTTGGTCGATGAACGGCAACGGGTAGTGATCCTTCCTGGTTGCCTTGTTCAGCTTCCTGTAATCAATACACATTCTATATCCAATAATAATTCTCTGAGGTATTAGTTCATTCTTATCATTAGGAACCACAATTGTACCTCCTTTCTTAGGAACGCAATGTACCGGGCTTACCCACTTACTATCAGCTATAGGGTAGATAATACCTGCGGCTAGAAGCTTGAGAATCTCAGTTCTTACAACATCCATCATCTTCGGGTTCAACCGTCGTTGATGATCAACAACTGGTTTAGCATCGGGCTCAAGGTTGATAGTATGTTGACAGATAGATGGACTAATCCCCTTAAGGTCATCAAGGGTATAGCCAATTGCACCTCGGTGTTTACGAAGTACTTCCAATAGTCGCTCTTCTTCATATCCTTAAAGGTTAGAGTTGATAATAACAGGATATACTTTCTTTTCATCTAAATAAGCATACTTGAGCGTATCGGGAAGAGGTTTAAGATCGAACACCGGGTCTTCTTTTGGTTTTGACAAAATTCCCAAAGGTTCAACCGGAAGGTTGTGCTTCAGGATAGCAGGTTGTCTCAAGAATATTTCATCTAGTTCATTTCTTTCCCGCATATGCAAATCATTCTCGTGGTCCTCCATATATTGCTGCAAAGGATCATTAGGGGGAATAGCAATAGAAGCAATACTTTCAATAATTTTATCATCACTAGGTAAATCGGTACCACGAGGCTGCTTAGAGAACTTAGAAAAGTTAAATTCATATGGCTCACCATTGTATTCAACAGAAACTTTACCTTTCTTGCAATCTATTATAGCTCCACAAGTTCTGAGAAAAGGTCTACCAAAAATAATAGGACAAAAATTGTCCCTCACTGAACCAAGTACTAGAAAGTCGGTAGGGTATTTTACCTTTCCACATAGGACTTCAACGTCTCTCACAATTCCGATAGGAGAGATAGTTGCTCTTTTTGCAAGATGAATGGTAACATCAACTTCTTCAAGTTCACAAGGTGAAATCTCACCGATGATCTGTTGATAAAGTGAATAGGGGATAGCACTAGCACTCGATCCCAAATCGCATAGCCCATAATAATTCTGATCTCCTATTTTAACAGATACTACTGGAGAACCTGAAATTGGGCCTTTATTCTTGGCTGTGACAAGATTAGTGGAAACAGCACAAAAATTTACATTGGAATCCAAAACATCATTAGTAACAAGGTCTTTAACCAATGCAACTTGAGGATCGACCTTGATCTGGTCCTCAGGCTCATCAATTCTTCTCTCACTTTTATTTATTATGCCTGTCACAAGAGAGTGCTCCCTTATCCTTTTGGGAAAAGGAGGCTTTTCATATATAACTGCAGGCAAAATAGGGTCAGCAACATGAATATCAACAGGTAACTCTTTGAAAGGTTCATGATGCTGATCTCTCTTCTTTTTAAAAGAATCAACGTGAGAGGCAAAATCCTTACAGAAATCAATCATTAGATGGGAATCAAGACCAATCTTAGAGCAAAAGGTATTGAAGTAATCAGTTTTCACATAGCTCTCAATATAATCATGCTCATAATTTATAGCGGGTTCAATACCTTTATCGATTTCCCAATCTTTGGTATTCCTCTGGATCCTTTCAATGAGATCCCACCTTTCTTCAACGCTCTTTGTCTGAAATACCCCACTAGAGGAGGCATCCAGCATCTCCTTATCCTGACGAGAAAGCCTGGCATAAAAATTTGTAAGTATAATTTTCTTGGGGAGCTCATGAATAGGACATTTGAGCATTAGGGACTTCAATCTCCCCCAAGCTTGAGCAATGCTTTCTCCGTCACGAGACCTAAAGTTATAGATATAGTTTCTGTCTCGATGAATTTCATGAAGAGGATAAAACTTGGTATGAAAGAGAGACATAAGCTCTTGCCAATCAAGCAAGTGTAAGTTATCGAGAAGCTTATACCAATCTGAAGCTTTATCTATAAGCGATACGGAGAACAATTTCTTCATGACAAACTCCATTGATACACCTGCAAGCTTAAATAATGAACATAGTTGTGACAGATATAGCAAGTGTTCACTGGGATGTCTGTCTCCTGCATAACGATTAGCCAAAACATAATCGATAATACCAGCTGGTATTTTATAGGGCACAATTTCAGTACGGGGAGGAGCAACCACCACAGATGTGGGGCGTCTTCCCACAAGCAACGATACAATAGCAAGGTTGTCCATAAGGACAAAGAGCAACAACAGCAAAATAAAAACAGAAATATAAAAACTTCCTTACCAGCTTCACTTACCAATAGCGCTACACTCCCCGGCAACGGCGCCAAAAAACGGTACTTGATGACCCACAACCGTAAGGGATCTATTGCAGCGTTTTCGATAAGTAAGAGTGTCGAACCCAACGAGGAGCAGAAGGTATTGATAAGTGATTCTGAGCAAGGAATAACTGCAAGCACTGAAAGATAACTTTTTACGGGTTTTCTTGATATAAGCAACAGGAAAGTAAAAGCGAGCAAAGTAAAAGGCACTGGAGAGTAACAAGTGGCCCAATCCTTTCTGAGCAAAGGAGAGGCCTAGCAACTGAACTTATAAAGGCTAAAGTGTTCTTGAGGACACGCGGGAGAGGTAGTCATGTGCTTTCGCCATATTCCGTATTGGTACTATGTGATGTGTTGATAAGTGTTGAGTGGGTGGATCTATGCTAGTACACCCTCTAGACTAAGATGAGTGCACTCTTATTATTAAACACCTTGCAAGCATCCGCAAATACAAGATAGTATTGAAGGCAAAAGCCTAACCATAGCAATACGATCGATGATCCATTGTTCCCTTGTGCAAAAGCGTGCGAACTGGGGTTCAGGTTTCTGTCACTCCGGCAACCCACCGTAAGCATTCTTTGTACACAATGTATTCCCCTAGGTCCTTAATAAGGCAAAGTGTTGAGTGTTCGACTCACACAACACCACTAGGAAAATAACAACACAACTTAAGTATCAAACAACACATATTACTTCAACATCATATGACTACTAACAACAAGACTTCTCCCATGTCCTCAAGAACTAAAGTAACTACTCACAAGACATAAAAGAGATCATGATCAGTGGAGATAGATGGATGATAAACAATCTGGACACAATGATATTTCTCCAACAAAACTCAATAGCATTCACCACAAAGTAGTAATCAACACCGATAGGGTAGAGAGGATAGATAGTACGGATTACAACACAAGTTGCAATTGTGAGATGAGATTGGATGAAGAGGGAGATGGTGCTGATGTTGGGGATGATGTTGATGATGATCTCGATGATGCCCGTGACGATGGTGATGATGATGGCGATGATCTCCCCTTCCAGGAGGTGATCTCCCCGGCGGAATCTGCCCGCCGGAGATGGCTTTTCTTCTCTGTAGGTTTCCGCCACGGAGCGACGGCGAAACTCCGTAAACTCCCCTCCTTTTAGGGTTTCTGGATGACGAGGAGTATATTGGCCAGAGGGGGGAGCCTGGAGTGGGCCAGGGGCTCCAGGCGCCCTCCCGGCGCGGCCAGGGTGGGGGCCATGCCAGGTGGCCGCCTGGGCACCCTGTGGCCCCCCTCTGGTTGCTCTTTTGCGTATCTTCGTGATCCTTCTGGAAAATACCCTCCGTCGATTTTCAGGTAATTTGGAGGTATTCTTCTTCAGCAACTCAGCGTCCACTTTTTACCGCTGAATCCTGCGTCTGCTGCTTCGGCACCGGAAAGTTGCAAACTGTGTAAAATAGGCCAAAACAACATAAGAACATCATCGTAATGTGAAATATATCAATGAATAAGGATGAATTACGATATAAAATAGTGATGCATTTTGGACGTATCAACACCCCCAAGCTTAGACCTCGCTTGTCCCCAAGCGAATACTGAGCTCGGTAAACCTGTCCACATGTTTAGAGAGTGAAGTGTCGATAAATAGAATACGGACAAGAAGCATCACAGTTTCTTCACCGAACTCAAATATCCTCAACAGCAATCTTCAACTCATAAGGCCCTTATAAAAGAGTGATAACACTTATAATCAAAAGTAGGGCTAAGGAAACTCATCAAATCATGGCAAACATGTCCTTTGGTCAAAGAACAACTAATAGCTTTTACTTTTGCTCTTTCTCTTTATGTTTTGATGAGATTAATTGAAGCTTTTGAAAGAACATGTTATTAGGCAAGAAGTGAAAGTGTTAACACAAAGGAAGATGTTTGCTTTAGCTGGGCTTGACAAACAACTTACTTATCAAATGATAATGTCAACAAGGATATGATATGACAAATCTTAATGCAACTTTATATGAATGAATCCTCGTCAACATCAAACGTCTGCTCTCTTTAAGAATAGAAGGAAGTAGGAATAACTGACTCAACCTAAAACTAAGAGATAGGCCCTGCTCTAGGGAAGTAGGGAAAACTCATGTGCTATCCTTAAATCAAATAGAATGAAAACAAGTTTTGAGAGGTGCATGATTTGTCAACGAATGCTAATAGATAACTCAATTACTTCTCAAACTGGACAAGTTTCGAGGAACGGCTCCCGCACGGGGACGATCACATCCCCTTAATCTCCTTTGTTTATCACTACCAAAAAATTTCTGATTTCTCATGAACAAAGCATGAAGGAGGGTTTGTTTGTTGTATTATCTTTTATGAGCCGGGCGCACTCATGCCAGTTCCTCCTCGTATTAGGGGTTTGCAGATTAGACATGCAATCCCGGGGTAAAACTTGTCCAACTTAAAAAGATCATGAATTAACTACTACTTCCTCATGAGCTAAAACAGGGGCACAAAATAGAAGATTCTGAACATTTAAGGATAACACATAAATTCTATACTTTAGGAGGTGGTAGTGGAATAACACGAATAGGAATGTATGGTGGACTCATATGGAAGGTATTGGTTTAAGGGTATGGATGCACAAGCAGAATTCCGCTTAGTACAGAGTTTAGGCTAGCAAAGGCTTTGAGAGAACAGACAATTGATGATGACTAAGATGCAAAGCAATATAAAGCATAAACATTAAAATAAGCATAACACATCAAGTTGTCTTCCTTGTCAGCATAACACTTCAAGCATAATAACATAAAGGTTTTGGCTATGTCGCTACTTTAAGAAAATCATGCTTGTTGTTATGACCCAAGCTATGTTTGCCAAGATTAAATAAAGTTTTCAAAGCCATACCTGATATAAGGTCAATACTCCCCATAAGAATCATCATATAAGGTCGATTGCGTGATGAGAATACCGAGTGCAGCAAAGGAACCAATAGACTTCTCATTAATATTCCATCATAGACGACTCCACACTCACGGATACAATCTCTCCACAGAAGGAGTGATAGACCTCAATGCACACACCTATTTCATATAATAACCTCCCTAGACATGATACGACTCTACTTGACTCTAAAAGACAAAAGATAAAGATAAAGATACCGGGCACTCCCCCAAGCTTGGAACAAGCCAAGCGGATGCCATTACCCAATGAGATTTCACTCCTCATTCTTGTTGACGTTGATTCTTCAAATCTCTTATGACACGGCGAAGGGTTTGGTTTTCCTTCTCCAAGATCTCCACTTGTACCTTTAGTACACGGAAATTTTCGCACAGCTGATTGGTGATGCGATAAGCCTCGGAGATGGTGGAGAGCGTACGTTGATCTTCAAGTGAAGTAGAGGGCCCTGAAAGGTTAAGAGAAAGATCATGATAAGGTTGGACAGATCCCACCATGATGGGATTGCTTGGGCCTCCTTGTTGTTGGGCAGTGATAGTCTTGACTTCCTCCCTCACGGAGCGCTCCATCTCCGCTTGTCTTGCGGCAATCTCTTCTTCGGTAGCCCAGTCAACGTGCTTCCCTTGATTAAGATCCTTCTGGACTTGACGTAGACGCCATCCCAAGAAGTCCTCTCCGCTCGAACCACAAGAAGACATCTCTAACAATAACTTTTTACCCTGGCAGAAACAGATCGAAAAGAAAACACACGAAATCGCGAGATACGTTGCCGGAACAATCCGGGCAAATATATAGCAAAAAATTCTGCACAGAAAGGAAGGTAACAAGCTAAAGTGGGGTCGGAGACGGACTCCTGGGTGCCCAGGCGGCCTCCCGGCGCGGCCAGGAGGTAGGCCGCGCCAGGGGGGCGCCTGGGCCCCCTGGAGCTTGTCTCCGGCTCCACTTAGGCTTAGAATTTTCCTAATTTTGCAATAACTCATAATATGGAACTTTTATGGCGGTTCGCGATGTTTCCTTACCGTAATACATACCTTTTCTTATTCTGCTTCTGCTGGTGTCTGAAACAGGGCTGCAACATGTTCTTTGTGAGTTGTTGTGTATATCATATTCACATCAACATTGACAGGGTCTCCTGCTATGTAATGCTTAAGTCTTTGCCCATTCACAACTTGAGGTTTGGTGCCTTCAAAATTGTTAATCTTGATTGCACCAGACCGATAGACTTCTTCAATATGAAATGGCCCTTCCCACCTGGAAAGTAGTTTGCCTGGAAAAAACCTGAAACGGGATATAAACAACAAAACTTTATCACCAACATTAAATTCACGTTTCAGAATCCTCCTATCATGCCACTTCTTTACCTTTTCCTTGAACATTTTAGCGCTCTCGTAAGCTTCACTTCTCCACTCATCTAGAGAAGTCAAGTTCATGAGACGCTTCTCACCAGCTAAATTTGGGTCAGCATTAAGCTCTCTAACAGCCCAGAAAGCTTTGTGCTCTAATTCTAATGGCAAATGGCAAGCCTTGCCATAAACCATCTTATAGGGGGACATGCCCATGGGGTTTTTGTAAGCAGTTCTATACGCCCACAAAGCATCTCCTAACTTATTTGACCAGTCATTTCTATTTCTGTTTACTGTCTTCTGTAAGATCAACTTGATCTCTCTATTGGTGAGCTCAACTTGCCCACTAGTTTGAGGATGGTACGGTGAAGCAATTATATGATTGACATCGTACTTGGCTAAAGCTTTTCTAAAAGCTCCATGCGTGAAGTGTGATCCTCCATCAGTCATGAGATACCTAGGTACACCAAACCTAGGGAAAATCACATCTTGGAGCATTTTCAAAGATGTCTTGTGATCAGCACTTTCAGTGGGGATTGCTTCAACCCACTTGGTCACATAATCAACAGCTACTAAAATGTGAGTGTACTTGTGCAAAGAAGGAAAAGGACCCATAAAATCAAAACCCCAGCAATCAAAAGGTTCAATCACTAGTGAGTAATTCATAGGCATCTCATTCCTTCTACTAATGTTACCAACTCTCTGACATTTATCACAGGCTAAAACATAATTTCTAGCATCCTTAAAGAGAGTAGGCCAATAAAAACCTGATTGAAGAACCTTATGTGCGGTCCTCTCACCGGCATGATGTCCTCCATAGGGACTATCATGACATTGTCTGAGAATGTCCTTCTGCTCATGTTCCGGTATGCATCTTCTCACGATCCCGTCTGGACCTTCTTTGAAAAGATGTGGGTCATCCCAAAAGTAGTGCCTCAAATCATGAAAGAACTTCTTCCTTTTCTGAAATGTTAAACCTGGAGGCAAATACTTCGCAACGATAAAATTAGCATAATCTGCAAACCAAGGATCGGAAAGAGATTGTACTTTTACAACGGCAAGTTGCTCGTCTGGAAAACTGTCGTTGACTGGGATGGGATCATGCGGTATACCTTCCATCCTTGAAAGATTGTCCGCCACCGGATTGTCTTCTCCTTTCCTATCAACAATCTGCAAATCAAATTCTTGAAGAAGGAGTACCCATCTGATAAGTCTTGGCTTGGCATCCTTCTTTGTCATAAGGTACTTAATGGCAGCATGGTCAGTATGAATAATAACTTTGGAATCAACAATATACTGCCTAAACTTATCACAAGCAAACACTACAGCTAAGAATTCCTTCTCAGTAGTGTTGGGGAACGTAGTATTTTAAAATTTTCCTACGATCACGCAAGATCTATCTACCAGATGCATAGCAACGAGAGGGAAGAGTGTGTCTACGTACCCTCGTAGACCGGAAGCGGAAGCGTCAAGTGACGCGGTTGATGTAGTCGAACTTCTTTGCGATTCAACCGATCAAGCACCGAACGTACGGCACCTCCGCGTTCAGCACACGTTCAGCTTGATGACGTCCCACGAGCTCTTGATACAGTTGAGCTTCACGGGAGACTTTCGTCAGCACGACGGCGTGGTGACGGATATGATGTATTCACCGGCGCAGGGCTTGGCCTAAGCACCGCGACGGTATGACCGAGGTGTGTTTCTGTGGAGGGGGGCACCGCACACGGCTGGAACATTTCAACTTGTGTGTCTTTCGGTGCCCCCCTGCTCCCGTATATAAAGGAGCAAGGGGGAGGCCGCCCGGCCCTTCCTATGGTGCGGCTAGGGTGCAATCCTACTAGGAATAGGATTGCAATCCTATTCCTAGTAGGTACTACCAAAGAAGGAAGAGAGGGAAAGGAAAAGAAGGAGAGGTGGCGCCCCCCAATCCTAGTCCAACTAGGAACCCTAGGTGGGGCGCCGGCCAGCCCCTATGGGCTGCCTCTCTCTTTTCCATAAGGCCCACTATGGACCATCCCCCCTCGTAGGGGGTTCCGGTAACCCCCTCCGGCAATCCCGTTAAATCCGAAACTTTTCCGGAACACTTCCGATGTCCGAATATAGTCGTCCAATATATCAATCTTTATGTCTCGGACATTCCGAGACTCCTCGTCATGTCTGTGATCTCATCCGGGACTCCGAACTACCTTCGGTACATCAAAACTCATAAACTCATAATACCGATCGTCATCAAACGTTAAGCGTGCGGACCCTACGGGTTCGAGAACTATGTAGACATGACCGAGACTCATCTCCGGTCAATAACCAATAGCGGAACCTGGATGTTCATATTGGCTCCTACATATTCTACGAAGATCTTTTATCGGTCAAAACCGCATAACAACATACGTTGTTCCTTTTGTCAACGGTATGTTACTTGCCCGAGATTCGATCGTCGGTATCTCTATACCTAGTTCAATCTCGTTACCGGCAAGTCTCTTTACTCGTTCCGTAACACATCGTCTCGTGACTAACTCATTAGTCTTTTGCTTGCAAGGCTTATTGTGATGTGTGTTACCGAGAGGGCCCAGAGATACCTCTCCGACACTCGGAGTGACAAATCCTAATCTTGATCTATGCCAACACCACGAATACTTTTGGAGACACCTGTAGAGCATCTTTATGATCGCCCAGTTACGTTGTGACGTTTGATAGCACACAAGGTGTTCCTACGGTATTCAGGAGTTGCATAATCTCATAGTCATAGGAACATGTATAAGTCATGAAGAAAGCAATAGCAGTAAAACTAAACGATCATAGTGCTATGCTAACGGATGGGTCTAGTCCATCACATCATTCTCCTAATGAGGTGATCCCGTTGATCAAATGACAACTCATGTCTATGGCTAGGAAACATAACCATCTTTGATCAATGAGCTAGTCTAGTAGAGGCATACTAGGGACACTCTGTTTTGTCTATGTATCCACACATGTACTAAGTTTCCGGTTAATACAATTCTAGCATGAATAAAAGACATTTATCATGATATAAGGAAATACAAATAACAACTTTATTATTGCCTCTAGGGCATATTTCCTTCAGTCTCCCACTTGTACTAGAGTCAATAATCTAGCTCACATCGCCATGTGATTTAATACCGATAGTTCACATCGTTATGTGAATAACACCCATAGTTCACATCGCCATGTGACCAACACCCAAAGAGTTTACTAGAGTCAATAATCTAGTTCACATCGCTATGTGATTAATACCCAAGAGTAATAAGGTGTGATCATGTTTTGCTTGTGAGAGAAGTTTAGTCAACGGGTCTGTCACATTCAGATCCGTATGTATTTCGCAAATTTCTATGTCTACAATGCTCTGCATAGAGCTACTCTAGCTAATTGCTCCCACTTTCAATACGCATCCAGATTGATACTTAGAGTCATCTGGATTTAGTGTCAAAGCTTGCATCGGCGTAACCCTTTATGACGAACTCTTTATCACCTCCATAATCGAGAAACATTTCCTTAGTCATCCATTTACTAAGGATAATTTTGACCGATGTACAGTGATCTACTCCTGGATCACTATTGTACCCCCTTGACAAACTCATGGCAAGGTACACAACATGTTTGGTACACAACATGGCATACTTTATAGAACCTATGGTTGAGGCATAGGGAATGACTTTCATTCTTTCTATATTTTTCTGCCGTGGTCTGGCTTTGAGTCTTACTCAACTTCACACCTTACAAGTGAGGCAAGAACTCCTTCTTTGACTGAATCATTTTGAACTACTTCAAAATCTTATCAAGATATGTACTCATCGAAAGTCTTATCAAGCGTCTTGATCTATCTCTATAGATCTTCATGCCCAATATGTAAGCGGCTTCACCAAGGTCTTTCTTTGAAAAACTCCTTTCAAACACTCCTTTATGCTTTCCAGAAAATTCTACATCATTTCCGATCGACAATATGTCATTCACATATACTTATCAGAAAGGTTGTAGTGCTCTCACTCACTTCTTGTAAATACAGGCTTCACTGCAAGTCTGTATAAACCTATATGCTTTGATCAACTTATCAAAGCGTATATTCCAACTCCGAGATGCTTGCACCAGTCCATAGAAGGATCGCTGGAGCTTGCACATTTTGTTAGCACTTTTAGGATTGACAAAACCTTCTGGTTGCATCATATACAATTCTTATTTAATAAATCCATTAAAGAACGCAGTTTCGTTATCCATTTGCCAGA
Source organism: Secale cereale (assembly GCA_902687465.1). Taxonomy (NCBI): domain Eukaryota; kingdom Viridiplantae; phylum Streptophyta; class Magnoliopsida; order Poales; family Poaceae; genus Secale; species Secale cereale. The sequence continues at coordinate 102,885,918 of LR738714.1, read as the reverse complement.
TTTCATAAAATGTGGCAATTGCTAACATGATTCGGACAGACTTAAGCATCGCTACGGGTGAGAAAATCTCATCATAGTCAACACCTTGAACTTGTCGAAAACCTTTCGCAACAAGTCGAGCTTTGTAGACAGTAACATTACCATCGGCGTCAGTCTTCCTCTTAAAGATCCATTTATTTTCAATGGCTTGCCGACCATCGGGCAAGTCAAGCAAAGTCCATACTTTGTTCTCATACATGGATCCCATCTCAGATTTAATGGCCTCAAGCCATTTTGCGGAATCTGGGCTCATCATCGCTTCCTCATAGTTCGTAGGTTCATCATGGTCCAGTAACATGACTTCCAGAACCGGGTTGCCGTACCACTCTGGTGCGGAACGTACTCTGGTTGATCTACGAAGTTTAGCAGTAACTTGATTTGAAGTTTCATGATCATCATCATTAGCTTCCTCACTAATTGGTGTAGGAATCACTGGAACCAGTTTCTGTGATGTACTACTATCCAATTCAGGAGAGGGTACAATTACCTCATCAAGTTCCACTTTCCTCCCACTCACTTCTTTCGGGAGAAACTCCTTCTCTAGAAAGGATCCACTCTTAGCAACAAAGACCTTGCCTTCGGATCTGTGATAGAAGGTGTACCCAACAGTTTCTTCTGGGTATCCTATGAAGATTTACTTCTCCGATTTGGGTTCGAGCTTATCATGTTGAAACTTTTTTTCACATAAGCATCGCAGTCCCAAACTTAAAGAAATGACAGCTTAGGTTTCTCATCAAACCATAGTTCATACGGTGTCATCTCCACGGATTTAGTTGGTGCCCTATTTAACGTGAATGTAGCTGTCCCTAATGCATAACCCCAAAAGCGATAGTGGTAGATCGGTAAGAGACATCATCGATCGCACCATATCTAATAAAGTACGGTTACGACGTTCGGACACACCATTACGCTGTGGTGTTCCGGGTGGCGTGAGTTGTGAAACTATTCCACATTGTTTCAAATGAAGACCAAACTCGTAACTCAAATATTCTCCTCCACGATCAGATCGTAGAAACTTTATTTTCTTGTTACGATGATTCTCTACTTCACTCTGAAATTCTTTGAACTTTTCAAATGTTTCAGACTTGTGCTTCATTAAGTAGATATACCCATATCTGCTCAAATCATCAGTGAAGGTCAGAAAATAACGATACCCGCCGCGAGCTTCAACACTCATTGGCCCACATACATCAGTATGTATGATTTCCAACAAATCTGTTGCTCGCTCCATAGTTCCGGAGAACGGAGTTTTAGTCATCTTGCCCATGAGGCATGGTTCACAAGCACCAAGTGATTCATAATTAAGTGATTCCAAAAGTCCATCACTATGGAGTTTCTTCATGCGTTTTACACCAATATGACCTAAACGGCCGTGCCACAAATAAGTTGCACTTATCATTATTAACCTTGCATCTTTTGGCTTCAATTTTCTGAATATGTGTATCACACGATCGAGATCCAACAAACCATTTTCATTGGGTGTATGACCATAGAAGGTTTTATTCATGTAAACAGAACAACAATTATTCTCTAACTTACATGAATAACCGTATTGCAATAAAACATGATCAAATCATATTCATGTTCAACACAAACACCAAATAACACTTATTTAGGTTCAACACTAATCCCGAAAGTATAGGGAGTGTGCGATGATGATCATATCAATCTTGGAACTACTTCCAATACACATCGTCACTTCATCCTTTAACTAGTTTCTGTTCATTATGCAACTCCCATTTCGAGTTACTACTCTTTAGCAACTAAACCAGTATCAAATACCGAGGGGTTGCTATGAACACTAGTAAAACACACATCAAGAATCTGTATATCAAATATACCTTTGTTCACTTTGCCATCCTTCTTATCCGCCAAGTATCTAGGGCAGTTCCACTTCCAGTGACCATTTCCTTTGCAGTAGAAGCACTTAGTTTCAGGCTTGAGTTTAGCTTTGGGTTTCTTCATGGGAGTGACAACTTGCTTGTCATTCTTCTTGAAGTTCCCCTTCTATCCCTTTGCCCTTTACTTGAAACAAGTGGTCTTGTTAACCATCAACACTTGATGCTCTTTCTTGATTTCTACCTTTGCCGATTTCAGCATCGCGAAGAGCTCGGGAATTACTTTCGTCATCCCTTGCATATTATAGTTCATCACGAAGTTCTACTAACTTTGGTGATAGTGACTAGAGAATTTTGTCAATTACTATCTTATCTGGAAGATTAACTCCCACTTGATTCAAGCAATTGCAGTACCCAGACAATCTGAGCACATGCTCACTGGTTGAGCTATTCTCCTCCATCTTGTAGGCAAAGTACTGTCGGAGGACTCATACTTCTCGACACGGGCATGAGTATGAAATACTAATTTCAACTCTTGGAACATCTTATATGCTCCGTGGCGTTCAAAACGTTTTTGAAGTCCCGGTTCTAAGCCGTAAAGCATGGTGCACTTAAACTATCAAGTAGTCATCATACCGAGCTTTTGTCTAAACGTTCATAACGTCTGCATCAGCTCCTGCAATAGGTCTGTCACCTAGCGGTGCATCAAGGACATAATTCTTCTGTGCAGCAATGAGGATAATCCTCAGATCATGGAACAATTCCGCATCATTGCTACTAACATCTTTCAACTTAGTTTTCTCTAGGAACATATAAAAAAATAAACGTGGAGCAACATCGCGAGCTATTGATCTACAACATAGATATGCTAATACTACCAGGACTAAGTTCATGATAAATTAAAGTTCAATTTAATCATATTACTTAAAGAACTCCCACTTAGATAGACATCCCTCCGGTCATCCAAATGATCACGTGATCCAAATCAACTAAACCATGTCCGATCATCACGTGAGATGGAGTAGTTTCAATGGTGAACATCTTATGTTGATCATATCTACTATATGATTCACGCTCGACCTTTCGGTCTCCAGTGTTCCGAGGCCATATCTGCATATGCTAGGCTCGTCAAGTTTAACCGAGTATTCTGCGTGTGCAAAACTGGCTTACACCCGTTGTATTTGAACGTAGAGCTTATCACACCCGATCATCACGTGGTGTCTCGGCACGACGAACTTTCGCAACGGTGCATACTCAGGGAGAACACTTATACCTTGAAATTTGGTAAGGGATCATCTTATAATGCTACCGTCGTTCTAAGCAAAACAAGAAGCATAATAAGATAAACATCACATGTAATCAAAATATGTGACATGATATGGCCATCATCATCTTGTGCTTTTGATCTCCATCTCCAAAGCACCTCCATGATCACCTTCGCCACCGGCGTGACACCTTGATCTCCATCGTAGCATCGTTGTCGTCTCGCCAACTATTGCTTCTACGGCTATCGCTACCGCTTAGTGATAAAGTAAAGCAATTACATGGCGATTGCATTTCATACAATAAAGCGACAACCATATGGCTCCTGCCAGTTGCCGATAACATTACAAAACATGATCATCTCATACAAAACCGTATAACTCATCATGTCTTGACCATATCACATCACAACATGCCCTGCAAAAACAAGTTAGACGTCCTCTACTTTGTTGTTGCAAGTTTTACATGGCTGCTACGGGCTTAGCAAGAACCGTTCTTACCTACGCATATAAAACCACAACGATGTTTCGTCAAGTATGTGCTGTTTTAACCTTCACAAGGACCGGGCGTAGCCACACTTGATTCAGCTAAAGTGAGAGAGACAGACACCCGCCAGTCACCTTTAAGCAACGAGTGCTCGTAACGGTGAAACCAGTCTCGCGTAAGCGTACGCGTAATGTCGGTCCGGGCCGCTTCATCTCACAATACCGCCGAAGCAAAGTATGACATGCTGGTAAGCAGTATGACTAGTATCGCCCACAACTCATTGTGTTCTACTCGTGCATATCATCTACGCATAGACCTGGCTCATGATGCCACTGTTGGGGAACGTAGTATTTTAAAATTTTCCTACGATCACGCAAGATCTATCTACCAGATGCATAGCAACGAGAGGGAAGAGTGTGTCTACGTACCCTCGTAGACCGGAAGCGGAAGCGTCAAGTGACGCAGTTGATGTAGTCGAACTTCTTCGCGATTCAACCGATCAAGCACCGAACATACGGCACCTCCGCGTTCAGCACACGTTCAGCTTGATGACGTCCCACGAGCTCTTGATCCAGTTGAGCTTCACGGGAGAGTTTCGTCAGCACGACGGCGTGGTGACGGATATGATGTATTCACCGGCGCAGGGCTTCGCCTAAGCACCGCGACGGTATGACCGAGGTGTGTTTCTGTGGAGGGGGGCACCGCACACGGCTGGAACAATTCAACTTGTGTGTCTTTGGGTGCCCCCTTCCCCCGTATATAAAGGAGCAAGGGGGAGGCCGGCCGGCCCTTCCTATGGTGCGGCTAGGGTGCAATCCTACTAGGAATAGGATTGCAATCCTATTCCTAGTAGGAACTACCAAAGAAGGAAGAGAGGGAAAGGAAAAGAAGGAGAGGTGGCGCCCCCCAATCCTAGTCCAACTAGGAACCCTAGGTGGGGCGCCGGCCAGCCCCTATGGGCTGCCTCTCTCTTTTCCATAAGGCCCACTATGGATCATCCCCCCTCGTAGGGGGTTCCGGTAACCCCCTCCGGCAATCCCGTTAAATCCGAAACTTTTCCGGAACACTTCCGGTGTCCGAATATAGTCGTCCAATATATCAATCTTTATGTCTCGGACATTCCGAGACTCCTCGTCATGTCCGTGATCTCATCCGGGACTCCGAACTACCTTCGGTACATCAAAACTCATAAACTCATAATACCGATCGTCATCAAACGTTAAGCGTGCGGACCCTACGGGTTCGAGAACTATGTAGACATGACCGAGACTCATCTTCGGTCAATAACCAATAGCGGAACCTGGATGTTCATATTGGCTCCTACATATTCTACGAAGATCTTTTATCGGTCAAAACCGCATAACAACATACGTTGTTCCTTTTGTCATAGGTATGTTACTTGCCCGAGATTCGATCGTCGGTATCTCTATACCTAGTTCAATCTCGTTACTGGCAAGTCTCTTTACTCGTTCCGTAACACATCATCTCGTGACTAACTCATTAGTCTTTTGCTTGCAAGGCTTATTGTGATGTGTGTTACCGAGAGGGCCCAGAGATACCTCTCCGACACTCGGAGTGACAAATCCTAATCTTGATCTATGCCAACACCACGAATACTTTCGGAGACACCTGTAGAGCATCTTTATGATCGCCCAGTTACGTTGTGACGTTTGATAGCACACAAGGTGTTCCTACGGTATTCAGGAGTTGCATAATCTCATAGTCATAGGAACATGTATAAGTCATGAAGAAAGCAATAGCAGTAAAACTAAACGATCATAGTGCTATGCTAACGGATGGGTCTAGTCCATCACATCATTCTCCTAATTATGTGATCCCGTTGATCAAATGACAACTCATGTCTATGGCTAGGAAACATAACCATCTTTGATCAATGAGCTAGTCTAGTAAGAGGCATACTAGGGACACTCTGTTTTGTCTATGTATCCACACATGTACTAAGTTTCCGGTTAATACAATTCTAGCATGAATAAAAGACATTTATCATGATATAAGGAAATACAAATAACAACTTTATTATTGCCTCTAGGGCATATTTCCTTCAAGTAGTAGCATAATTCTTTTGAGCACTATCAAGGGTTTTACTAGCATAATGTATAACATTCAATTTCTTATCAACCCTTTGCCCTAAAACAGCTCCAACAGCAAAATCTCTAGCATCACACATAATCTCAAAAGGTAAATTCCAGTCACGTGGTTGTACTATAGGAGCGGTTATTAAAGCTTTCTTAAGAACTTCAAAAGCCTCCATACAATCTTCATCAAATACAAAAGGAACGTCCTTCTGGAGAAGATTAGTGAGGGGTCTCGAAGTCTTAGAAAAGTCTTTAATAAATCTTCTATAGAAACCAGCATGACCGAGAAAACTGCGAATACCTTTGATGTCCCTTGGATAGGGCATCCTCTCAATTGCTTCGATCTTGGCCTTGTCCACCTCAATTCCCCTTTCGGAAATCTTGTGACCAAGAACAATTCCTTCGTTAACCATGAAGTGGCACTTCTCCCAGTTGAGTACCAGATTTGTCTCCTCACATCTCTGCAAAACTTTATTAAGGTTGTGGAGACAATGGTCAAAGGAAGTTCCATAGACGGAGAAATCGTCCATGAAGACTTCCACAATCTCCTCACAGAAACCATGAAAGATAGCAGACATACACCTTTGAAAAGTAGCAGGGGCATTACATAAACCAAAAGGCATACGCCTGTAAGCATAAGTACCATAGGGACAAGTAAAAGTGGTCTTCTCTTGATCAGCAGTGTTAACATGAATTTGAGAGAAGCCAGAATAACCATCGAGGTAAAAAAAGTGGGTATTTTTGGATAACCTTTCAAGCATTTGGTCGATGAACGGCAACGGGTAGTGATCCTTCCTGGTTGCCTTGTTCAGCTTCCTGTAATCAATACACATTCTATATCCAATAATAATTCTCTGAGGTATTAGTTCATTCTTATCATTAGGAACCACAGTTGTACCTCCTTTCTTAGGAACGCAATGTACCGGGCTTACCCACTTACTATCAGCTATAGGGTAGATAATACCTGCGGCTAGAAGCTTGAGAATCTCAGTTCTTACAACATCCATCATCTTCGGGTTCAACCGTCGTTGATGATCAACAACTGGTTTAGCATCGGGCTCAAGGTTGATAGTATGTTGACAGATAGATGGACTAATCCCCTTAAGGTCATCAAGGGTATAGCCAATTGCACCTCGGTGTTTACGAAGTACTTCCAATAGTCGCTCTTCTTCATATCCTGAAAGGTTAGAGTTGATAATAACAGGATATACTTTCTTTTCATCTAAATAAGCATACTTGAGCGTATCGGGAAGAGGTTTAAGATCGAACACCGGGTCTTCTTTTGGTTTTGACAAAATTCTCAAAGGTTCAACCGGAAGGTTGTGCTTCAGTATAGCAGGTTGTCTCAAGAATATTTCATCTAGTTCATTTCTTTCCCGCATATGCAAATCATTCTCGTGGTCCTCCATATATTGCTGCAAAGGATCATTAGGGGGAATAGCAATAGAAGCAATACTTTCAATAATTTTATCATCACTAGGTAAATCGGTACCACGAGGCTGCTTAGAGAACTTAGAAAAGTTAAATTCATATGGCTCACCATTGTATTCAACAGAAACTTTACCTTTCTTGCAATCTATTATAGCTCCACAAGTTCTGAGAAAAGGTCTACCAAAAATAATAGGACAAAAATTGTCCCTCACTGAACCAAGTACTAGAAAGTCGGTAGGGTATTTTACCTTTCCACATAGGACTTCAACGTCTCTCACAATTCCGATAGGAGAGATAGTTGCTCTGTTTGCAAGATGAATGGTAACATCAACTTCTTCAAGTTCACAAGGTGAAATCTCACCGATGATCTGTTGATAAAGTGAATAGGGGATAGCACTAGCACTCGATCCCAAATCGCATAGCCCATAATAATTGTGATCTCCTATTTTAACAGATACTACTGGAGTACCTGAAATTGGGCCTTTATTCTTGGCTGTGACAAGGTTAGTGGAAACAGCACAAAAATTTACATTGGAATCCAAAACATCATTAGTAACAAGGTCTTTAACTAATGCAACTTGAGGATCGACCTTGATCTGGTCCTCAGGCTCATCAATTCTTCTCTCACTTTTATTTATTATGCCTGTCACAAGAGAGTGCTCCCTTATCCTTTTGGGAAAAGGAGGCTTTTCATATATAACTGCAGGCAAAATAGGGTCAGCAACATGAATATCAACAGGTAACTCTTTGAAAGGTTCATGATGCTGATCTCTCTTCTTTTTAAAAGAATCAACGTGAGAGGCAAAATCCTTACAAAAATCAATCATTAGATGGGAATCAAGACCAATCTTAGAGCAAAAGGTATTGAAGTAATCAGTTTTCACATAGCTCTCAATATAATCATGCTCATAATTTATAGCGGGTTCAATACCTTTATCGATTTCCCAATCTTTGGTATTCCTCTGGATCCTTTCAATGAGATCCCACCTTTCTTCAACGCTCTTTGTCTGAAATACCCCACTAGAGGAGGCATCCAACATCTCCTTATCCTGACGAGAAAGCCTGACATAAAAATTTGTAAGTATAATTTTCTTGGGGAGCTCATGAATAGGACATTTGAGCATTAGGGACTTCAATCTCCCCCAAGCTTGAGCAATGCTTTCTCCGTCACGAGACCTAAAGTTATAGATATAGTTCCTGTCTCGATGAATTTCATGAAGAGGATAAAACTTGGTATGAAAGAGAGACATAAGCTCTTGCCAATCAAGCAAGTGTGAGTTATCGAGAAGCTTATACCAATATGAAGCTTTATCTATAAGCGATACGGAGAACAATTTCTTCATGACAAACTCCATTGATACACCTGCAAGCTTAACTAATGAACATAGTTGTGACAGATATAGCAAGTGTTCACTGGGATGTCTGTCTCCTGCATAACGATTAGCCAAAACATAATCGATAATACCAGCTGGTATTTTATAGGGCACAATTTCAGTAGGGGGAGGAGCAACCACCACAGATGTGGGGCGTCTTCCCACAAGCAACGATCCAATAGCAAGGTTGTCCATAAGGACAAAGAGCAGCAACAGCAAAATAAAAACAGAAATATAAAAACTTCCTTACCAGCTTCACTTACTAATAGCGCTACACTCCCCGGCAACGGCGCCAGAAAACGGTACTTGATGACCCACAACTGTAAGGGATCTATTGCAGCGTTTTTGATAAGTAAGAGTGTCGAACCCAACGAGGAGCAGAAGGTATTGATAAGTGATTCTGAGCAAGGAATAACTGCAAGCACTGAAAGATAACTTTTTAGGGGTTTTCTTGATATAAGCAACAGGAAAGTAAAAGCGAGCAAAGTAAAAGGCACTCGAGAGTAACAAGTGGCCCAATCCTTTCCGAGCAAAGGAGAGGCCTAGCAACTGAACTTATAAAGGCTAAAGTGTTCTTGAGGACACACGGGAGAGGTAGTCATGTGCTTTCGCCATATTCCGTATCGGTACTATGTGATGGGTAGATAAGTGTTGAGTGGGTGGATCTATGCTAGTACACCCTCTAGACTAAGATGAGTGCACTCTTATGATTAAACACCTTGCAAGCATCCGCAAATACAAGATAGTATTGAAGGCAAAAGCCTAACCATAGCAATACGATCGATGATCCATTGTTCCCTTGTGCAAAAGCGTGCGAACTGGGGTTCAGGTTTCTGTCACTCCGGCAACCCACCGTAAGCATTCTTTGTACACAATGTATTCCCCTAGGTCCTTAATAAGGCGAAGTGTTGAGTGTTCGACTCACACAACACCACTAGGAAAATAACAACACAACTTAAGTATTAAACAACACATATTACTTCAACATCATATGACTACTAACAACAAGACTTCTCCCATGTCCTCAAGAACTAAAGCAACTACTCATAAGACATAAAAGAGATCATGATCAGTGGAGATAGATGGATGATAAACAATCTGGACACAATGATATTTCTCCAACAAAACTCAATAGCATTCACCACAAAGTAGTAATCAACACCGATAGGGTAGAAAGGATAGATAGTACGGATTACAACACAAGTTGCAATTGTGAGATGAGATTGGATGAAGATGGAGATGGTGCTGATGTTGGGGATGATGTTGATGATGATCTCGATGATGCCCGTGATGATGGTGATGACGATGGCGATGATCTCCCCTTCCGGGAGGTGATCTCCCCGGCGGAATCTGCCCGCCGGAGATGGCTTTCCTTCTCTGTAGGTTTCCGCCACGGAGCGACGGCGGAACTCCGTAAACTCCCCTCCTTTTAGGGTTTCTGGATGACGAGGAGTATATAGGACAGAGGGGGGAGCCTGGAGTGGGCCAGTGGCTCCAGGCGCCCTCCCGGCGCGGCCAGGGTGGGGGCCGCGCCGGGTGGCCGCCTGGCACCCTGTGGCCCCCCTCTGGTTGCTCTTTTGCGTATCTTCGTGATCCTTCTGGAAAATACCCTCCGTCGATTTTCAGGTAATTTGAAGGTATTCTTCTTCAGCAACTCAGCGTCCACTTTTTACCGCTGAATCCTGCGTCTGCTGCTTCGGCACCGGAAAGTTGCAAACTGTGTAAAATAGGCCAAAACAACATAAGAACATCATCGTAATGTGAAATATATCAATGAATAAGGATGAATTATGATATAAAATAGTGATGCATTTTGGACGTATCAGCGGGCATCCTCGACGGTCGCGGAGCGGGCGCTCCCGGAGTACGCCGCCGGCAACCACGCGGCGTGGGCGGCGTACTTCGGACGCCGGCAGGAGAAGCGGCTCGCCTCCACCAACAACGTGCCGACGCCGCGCGGCCGCAACAACAGCGAGGGCCGTCGCCTGTGGTCGGGCGTCCCGGGCCACACGCTCAGCGGTGTCCTCGCGCACCTCGAGGACGGCAACGACCCGCCGTTCGAGTACCCGACCGGTCGGAGCGGCGGCGCGTGGCTGCCGAGGAGGATGATGGCATCCTCCTCTTCCTCCTCCTCCTCCCGATCCTCCTCTCACTCCTCCGGGGCGCCGGCGTTGGTCAGCATCAAGCCAGAGCCGGCCGAGACGTCGCTCGGTAGGCGCACCCGCGGCGCCGGCCTCGTCATCAACGACGGCGACCGTGGCTCCTCCTCCTGGCCCCTCCTCGCCTCGTCAAGCCGAAGAGGGAGCCAGGGCTGGCGAAGGTGAAGCCGGAGCCGGGGCTCGCCGCCGTGAAGCCGGAGCCTGCTCTCGCCGAGGAGGTCGACGAAGAAGAGGCCGCCTTGAAGTGGGCGCGCGAGGACTACGCGCGCATGGAGCTGGACCGCCAGCGCCGCGCCCTGGAGGAGATCGCCGAACGCCGCCGCCGTGAAGCAGCGCGCCGGGGCGAGGGGTCGAGCAGCGGCGCCGGCCGTGTCAAGGAGAAGCAGGAGGACGACGCCGAAGACGACTACGCCCTGCTTAGCGCCTACTTCGGCCCGTAGTTTAGGGTTTTTTTTCGTCCATTTTATTCGTGTAAAAAACGTCTAAATTTCGCCGAAATATGTCGTGTTTGTTGAAATTTGGCAGTGTTTGCTGAAATTTGGCCGAATTGTGGGGACGTCTGGGGCCCGACCCGGGGGCGACGGCTGTGGACGTGCTCGCCCCCACGCCGAAAAAACGCCGGCTCGCCCCCTAGCGGCGATTTTCAGCGCGTGTTGGGGGCGCAACGGCTGGAGATGATTTAACCCTGCCGCCAGAGCCAGTGACGATAGGAAAATGGTCAAATGCCGTTTTTTTCTTTCAAATAGGGGTCAGATCCTGAATTTTGTATTAAAAAGGGTCAAAACACGAAAATTGCCGCACGTAAACGTCAGTTCCTTTTTTTTGAACTCTTGCGCTGCGTAGCAATTTCGCGGTGACGAGGATCCAGAAAAGGAAAAAACCATGGCCCCGCGTGTCGGGCCCGGATACGGCCGGTCGAATGGCAGACTCGTAGATATCCCGGAAGAACGTGCCCGAGAGACGAGCCGGACCGCTTTCCACGCCCGACTTCACTCCTTCCAGCCAGCCAGCCACCTTTCTTTCCCTTCCGTTTTTTTCTATCCGATCCATCGATCGATCGCTCGCCCGCCGAAAAGAGCTTTTTCTCCAGCGTTCCGCCTCACTCACCGCGGCATCTCCCCTCTAAAAGCACCGGACGCCGACGCCACGTACCGGAGCACCCACCAGACTCCTCCGCAACCCTGCTCAGCTCACCTCAGCTTACCCACTCTCCCCGCAGCGAGCGATCGGCGATGAAGAAGTGCGCGTCGGAGCTGGAGCTGGAGGCCTTCATCCGCGGGCGGGGGCTCGCCGCCGAGCAGAAGCCCGGCGGCGCCGCCGCGGGCGCCAGCGGGCCCTACGGCCTCTTCTCCGCCGCCGACCTCTCCAGCGCCTTCGGCTTCGCTGACTCGGTGAGTCCGCCGTCCTCGATCGACCTCCTCTTGGTTCGTGTCGTGTGACGTAACGTGGCGCAGCAGAGGAGCTGATGAAACTGTGGCGCGTACTACAGAGTAGTATAGTATGGGAATTTTGGATGGTTATGGTGGCATGGCATGTTCTGAATTTCTGATGATCATAAGCAACACATGAACATATTTTCTTTTCCTCTGGATGCCATGAGATGGTGCTTGCATGATTCCTGCCGACTAGAATTAATTGAACCACCTGCGGTTTGTGGATGAGATGCGGGCCATGCGATTCGACCTAGCCTTTCCTCTCCTCTTGGCAACATGCTTAACATCCTTGAGAAAGAGATCATATTTATTTTTAAAATAGAACTATATTTTGGAGATTCCCATGCCAAAGTTAGGAGTGTGTTCGGTCTTCCTTTTCTTCCATTCGAATTTCGGTCATCAACTGAAACCAGTGACTTTTATGTTGATTTTGGCTTTTCGATTAGGCCAACACCAAAAGTCGTGTTTGAATTTGACTAAAATTCAACCAAAAAAGTATCAATTTTGTCAAACATCTGAATTCTGCTGGAGTCTACCATAATCAAGTGTCACCAAAACTTCTGGCTGAAATTCAGCTAGTAACAATTACCAAAATTTGACAAACAGTTGAATTATGCTTGAATCTTCCATTCCAACTGTCACCGACCGAGGATTTGAGCTTGCTTTTCTTAGCAGTACTCCTAGAAGATGCAAACGAATAATACAACTTTGTTATGCATGAGATGTTCTGCTGTAGAGCTCCACTTGGGCGATTGTTTTCACTGTACTGAATTTCTTTCATTTTGTCCTAATTAAGCAGACCCTCAATGGCACCATTCAGAATCACCTGTGGCCTCAGTCCCCGAACCTCGGCGCACGGCATCCCGCAGTCTCCACGACAATCGAGTCGCAGTCGTCACTCTATGGTAAATGCATCCAGCATAGTTCCTCTTCCACAGTTTTCAGTGAGTTCATATGATTGTGTTTAGAAGAAGAATGGTTCATCGTTGTGTGCCATGGTTTTCAGTATTAAACTGCACACTGAGTCACATGATATTCAGATTTTTGGGCAGACATAGTACTAGTGTGTCTTGCTCATGCTCTGTTGAATTCTCCATCTATGCAGCAGCGGCGAGTCCCACGTCCGCGACCAATCTAAGCATCAAAGAGAGCCAAGCTTTCGGAGGCACGAGCGGCTCGGACTCTGATAGCGAGTCAATGTTCGACGACGGTGGCTTGTGCGACAACGGCACGAACCCGACAGACGTGAAAAGGATGAGACGGTACATAAACAACCATGAACCATTATGTCTTTTTTTTCCCTTGTGTTCTTCATTCCCTGCTCGGTCTGTGCTGAATGATTGTTCGCCAATTACTTCAGGATGGTGTCGAACCGGGAGTCGGCGCGGCGGTCGAGGAAGAGGAAGCAAGCTCACTTGGTTGAGCTGGAGACGCAGGTAAGCTACACTATGGCGTGCGCACTGACTAATTTTCAAGGTTCAGTTAAGTTCATTCTGACTTGTGATCAATGGGTGAGGTGCAGGTGGATCAGCTCCGGGGTGACAACGCGTCGATCTTCAAACAGCTGACGGACGCGAACCAGCAGTTCACGACGGCGGTCACGGACAACCGGATCCTCAAGTCGGACGTGGAGGCGCTGCGGGTCAAGGTGAAGCTGGCGGAGGACATGGTGGCGCGCGGCGCGCTGTCGTGTGGGCTGGGCCACCTGGGGCTGTCCCCGGCGGCGCTGAACCCGTGCCGCGTCCCGGACGTGCTGGCCGGGCTGGACTTCCTCCCCGGCGGCGCCGACGACGCGTGCTTCGGGAGCCTGTCCCCGGGCGAGCAGGTCCAGAGCTCGCCGATGCAGAGCATGGCCAGCCTGGAGAGCCTCGAGCACAGCAGCCGGATGCAGCACGGCGGTGGCAGCGACGCCGTCGACGTCTGGGGCTGGGACTCCAGCTCCAACGGCGCCATGTCCAAGTGAAGCCGCGGTCCAGAGTCCAGACACCACACGCACGCACTATCGATCCATGCATACCTACGTCAGAGTGTTTGAGCTGATGAAAACTCTTGACGGACTTGAGTTTTTCAGAGTCCTCTCGTGTCGCGTCAGTCGTCGGTAATAACTCCGTGTCTTCGCCGTGCCTAGCTATGTAATGGAACTTTCTACCCAGAGTACATGTAATGGTAAGAGTGAGACCATGTCAGTTAACTGTGATGTGTCAGTCAGTGGTAAGCTTCATTTACAGATTCCACACGGCACACTTGCCTTCCCGCCATTTTCTTCATTTACAGGCTACGGTGGATTGTTTTGGATGGACGGCTCGTCGTCCCTTCCCGCCATTTCTGCCTCGCGTTCCCTGTCGTCCATCTCGTCCACCAGCTCGCCGTACGCCGCGGAGGCCAGGCCGCCGGCCTCGGCGACGGCGCCCAGCGCGGCCGCCAGCCCGACGCAGACCCTCCGCTTCCCTTCCTCCTCGTTCGGCGGCTCCTCCTCGGCGCTGCTGCTGCGGCGCCTCGCGGCCGTCGCGATGGCCGCCGCCTCGGCGGCGACGCCCTCCATGGCCCTGGTCGCCGCGTCCACGTCCACGGCCTCGACCGCTCGGGCCCAGGCCACGATCAGCCGCGGCATGTCCTCGCCGTCCTTGACGCAGCTCCGCGCCCAGCCCCAGAGCGCCGCCGCGTACCCGCGCTGTGACTCGGCCCAGGCCTCCAGCGCCGCGCGCCAGCCGCGGAGCTCCGTCGCCAGCGCGCCCGCCGCGGTGGCCGCGCGCGTCGGCCCCGGCGGCGGCGGCGGCCCCCTGATGCCCCCCTCCGCCCGGGCGGCCGAGGAGGAGAGGAGCGCGCTCGCCTCGTCGGCGGTGCGCTTCATCACCCGGTGCGCGTCGCCGATCACACGCCACATCCTTGCCAGCCTGAACAGCAAAGCGACGAGGAACATCGATCAAACACCTGCGGCGTCACCATTGTCGGGGGAACCGATCGAGCACGCCATAGTAAACACACGTACCCTCGGATGAGCTCCGCGAGCTGCGGCAGCAGCTCGTCGTCGCGCACGGCGACGATCCTCCGGGACACGGCGTCGACGGAGGCGAGGGAGATGTTGAGCTTGGTCTGGAGGTCCCTGATGGCGGCCCTGGTCCTCTCGATGGCGAACGGCTCCGCGCCGTTGGCGTCCTGGCTCCTCAGCTGCGCGACCTTCTTCTCGTACGACAGCCGGACGCGCTCCCCTGCCTGGAAATGCATTTCATATCACATCTTCATGCTAACTGGTTCTGAACTTCTGATGATTATACGAGAGTTGGAGTTAAATTTGGAGAGAAGCGCGTGTGATCGATAGAACGTACCCTGACTTCCTCATAGAGCTTCTTCTCCCACGCGTAGAGCCTGTCGAGGCTCTCCTTGTGGCTCTGGAAGAGCTGGAATGGCTCCGGCGAGGCTTCACGGGCGCCGACCTGCTCGTCGCCGTCGTCGCCATCGGCGTCCCCTCTCGGAGCAGCTGGTTGAACTGTCTATGCACAAGATGGCAATGATCAATGCTACAGCTCTACCACGTCCACATGCCTGAATGATTCACTCTGTTCTAGTAGCAGTATGAAGAAGAGCAACTGACATGACAGGGTATAATCTGTAATCGTAATTCAGAAGTTCAGACTCAGATTGGGGAACAGGTTTTGCTTGACCCTACCTTTCTTCTTGTAGGGGACGACCTCCAGCAGCACCGAGACCTCGCCAGCGGTTTCGGCGACCTTCGAGAAATGGCCCTTGATGTCCCTCATGGCCTCCGCCACGCTCGCCGGTGGCCTGTCGACGAACACGGTGAATCGGCCGGGGGTGCTCTGCTGCTCGACCTCGGCGCTCGCCCGCACCCTCAGCTTGTTGCCCACACCCGCCACCTTCTTCTTTTCTTTTCCCTCCCTTGGCTCCACTACCACCTGCGCTGCCTCTGCCTGCTCATGACCAGGCGCCTCCTCCTCCGATTCGCCTTCTCCATTGCTGCCATCCTCGCTTATTTCTTCCAGCTCCGGCATCTCACCATCTTCTTGATACACATTCGCCTCTTGGACGCCGTGATTCACATAGCCCACGCGATCGGTCGGCAGCGAAGAGAAGGGGTCGACCCAGAACACGTCCCATGCCGACGGCAGGTGCGACGGTGAGGAAACCGGCATGTCGTTCGCCCGAGGACGGAAGAGCCGAGGATCCACGCCGAAGAAGCCATCAACCACGGCGGCCTCGGCGGCTCCAGCCTCGCCGTCCCACCGCCCCACCAGCGGGTGCACGGGCGCCCCTCCTTGCCTCAGGCGGTTGACGACGAGGAGGACGGCCTTCCTCTCCGGGGAGCACGGGCGGTGGGTGCACTGCGCCGACGTGTCCTGCAGGAAGTAGAGGTGCTCATCCTCGGCGAGGCAGTAGAAGAGCGCGAGCGAGACGCGGCGGAGCGACTGGAGGTAGGCGACGTGGGAGGAGGCCAGGAGGTCCCGCTGCGCGATCGCCTTCTTGACGAAGCTCCGGCGGTCGTGGCACGTCTTCACGGCCTCCTCCTCGTCGAGCTTCTTCGACGAGGAGCAGCCCATCGGTCCCGGCAGGCCAGATTGCTCGCTGCTGCCGTTGGGTCGGTCGGGACGAGGACGAGAGGAGGACGTGGTTATTATCTCGTTCTGTCACATGTTCTTGTAGTAGGGATTAGTTGGCGACTTGGCGTTGAGATGCTTTGGTTGTGTCGAGTCTCTGCAAGAAACGAACAATGCCCTAGGGAGGTGAACTGAAGCTGAGGGAAACATGGAAGAGCTCAGGCTTGCAAAGAATCTCTCGCTGACAAGGAATGGTCGCAGCGCTTCACACACTCTGCTTCTTTCCTTGGATTGATGGACAGTTTTTCTGCCGTGGATGTCGCAAGTTGCACCGTAGCATTGCTTGTCTCCGACCCATGAAACGAAGATGAGACATGTGTGTCTCCATTTTTCTGTTCGGAGGTGGGTAGACAAAATGTGGTATGAGCACCTTTTACCATGGTGTTTATCTAGGGCATCCCTAATTATCCACCACAAATGTCCAAGTCCATTTTATTCTACTCTACATCACTTATCATTTGCCTGTCATCATAAATGATTTAAATACAAATAGTCTGCCGTAAGCAAATCATGAACAAGATGGGGAGCTGGTGATAAAAAAAGGCGGTGTTCTAGTTACCGTCCGTCAAGGCGGAGCTTTTTAAAGTCTTCTTGGAAAACTGTCAAGATTATCTCACCGCTGCCATTCAATACCTTGTTAGCTTGAACCACGACTATGCAAAGCTCATATATTCTGCCAACATTGTCCTACTCCCTAAGTTTGTTGATGTGCAAAATATGGGGACTACCGGCAATGAGCTTAATCCACGGCTCTCCAAGCTCCTTGCCAACAGTCGGGTCCGAGCTTGGCAACATCGTATTAAAGAGGCAGAGTGCACACAAAGAATCTGATCTAGAATCCGATCAAAGCTTTGCACACAAAGAAGAACCCAACCCAGTCTTAAAGCTCAATATATCTAAGCCTTTCGACTCTGTCGATTGGCCATATCTGTTTGAGGTGTTGCAAGCTCTGGGTTTTGGCCAGAACACGCGCGACTGGATTTCTTTGTTCCGGTCATCCTCGACTTCTCGTGTTTTACTTAACGCCCCTCTAATGCCCAGAATGCGACTATGTCTCCCACGTGTCGAGGCACGACTTAAACACATAAGCGCATACTAGAATGATCTCAAGTATGACATCTTTGCACAACTCATGTAAATTCAGGGATGAAATTGTAAAAGATAGTTGGCTTACACTCGTCACGTCACACAATGAATACAATAACATACATTCATCCAAATAACACAGGGTCCGACTACGGACGAAACCAAACGAGAAAAGATACTATAAAAACAAGGCCTGATCGCCCTAGTAGAAACCACTACTGATCGTCGGAATACGATACATAGTAACGACCACGCTTTTCATCGAACTCCCACTAAAGTCCTGATCCATCTCCTGCATCGTTCTCGGCGATACCTGCATCTGGTGTGTGTAGTAATCTGTGAGCTACAAGGACTCAGCAATCCCGTTCCCGGGTATCAAAACTATCAAAGCCTTAAGTGAGGAAAGGCTATAAACAAGGGTTGCAGCAAGCACTAAGCACTAGCTTACGAGTTTAGAGCGAGAAGAGAATAAGTGCCAACGGTCGCCAAATTGATCAAGAAGTGATCCTAACTACTCACGATCAAACATAACCCCACCGTGTTCACCTCCCGAAGCCCTTCGGAAAGAGACCATCACGGTTACTCACACAGATAGTGTATTCTTATGAATATGGTGTCAAGTTATCTACAACCGGGTATTAACAAATTCCCATCTGCCACATAACCGCGGGCACGACTTTCGAAAGATCAAATCCCTGCAGGGGTGTCCCAACTTAGCCCATCACAAGCTCACGATCTGCGGAGTCGCAACTCCAAAGTGGGAAGACCCGAGTATCCTCGAAATCCCGTGCCCAAGATATTTCGACAAAGGTAAAACTAATCCAGCAAGACCTCCCGGGGTGCCGACACCCTGATAGTAGCCGCGCGTATCTCGTCTCAGGCCATGACCGGATGGGCGATTCTACAGGTTATACCAGATACCTCGGGTTTCCCCAAGGCGACCTCGCAGAACCCCCAGTTTGGACCAACACTCATGAGGAGCACTGACCCGGTTTTTAAAATTAAGTCCTCGGGTTAATTACTCCCTATGCAAGTTTTTAGTTGTTAGGAAAATGGTAAAACCAAAGTTGGGCCTTGCTAGAAAAGCTATAAGCAGTGCGAATTATCAAGGGGGGCGCATAAACCCCAACCGTGTTAGGATCAAGGAACATAACACCGGTTTATCGGTTTCTAAGGTGGCATGAGTGGAACAAAACACCAAGAAAAAGGCCAACCTTTCACCCATTGCCAAGTATATAGGTGTGTTAATATATTTAAGAGATATTGTGATATTCCAACAACAAGTTCCAATATGAAGCAATCTTCATCTTCACCTACAACTAACAACGCTATAAGAGGGGCTGAGCAAGCGAGTAACATAGCCAAACAACGGTTTGCTGGGAAGGTGTCAAAGGTTAGAGGTTTCATGACAACAATAGGAGGCTGACAAACAGGAATAGGCATCGAGGCATATCTAAAGAGCGAGACAACTAGCATAGGCAAAGATAGAGGTGATATCGGGGAATGGTCATCTTGCCTGGGATTCCGCATAGAAGAAGAACGAGTCCATGAAGTAGTCGAACAAAACCTCACAACTCCGGAGCGAAACCGAAGCTAACGAGAGAAGCATACCGGAAAGAAGCAAACAACACGGTAACTACTCAAGCATAAACATAGCATATGATGCACAACCAAGTATGATGCATGTCCGGTTTAATTATGAATGGCATGGCAAAGTGCAACAAACAACACTACAAGTTAAGTGGGGCTCAATATGCAACGAGTTGCATATTGATGAAACACCACATTCTATTTGTTTAGTTGGCTCTCATTTATGTAGACAACAAGTTTAAAGGTTGGTTAACATGGCATGAGGTGAAGCACAAGTAAACTATCTATTTAGGCAATTTAAATAGGGACAGAAGTAATAAACAACAATTCCGGAAAATCCCCATGTGCATATTTTGAATATGGTACTGTTCTGCCTAAAAACATATTTATTGTTGTTAAACATGGAAATAAAGTGAATCAAGTTAATCTACACATTTTTCCACCCCATTTACATATAAAGTTTATTAAATTTGGAGCAACGGTTAAATAGTTATTAAATAAACCATTTTAGCATGTCATTTAAGAAAATTAAAGCAAACATCCATTTTAAACATTTTAACAAGAATGGAAGTGGCATGTTATGAAACTAGATTAAATTCTAAGCATTTTACATATATAAAACATTTTGAATTGATGCACAGTTTGTGAGATATTAATGCATGAAGATGAGGGACTTTTCTATAAAATAGTAAAACCTAGACAAATAGGCAAATTCGCAGTGCACGAAAGAAAAAAAACACCACGGGCTGAATCTGACTGGGCACTGGATCCGCGGGGACTCTCCATGGGCCAAGGCCCAGGTCGTTGGAGAGGGCAAGGCCGGCAGGGGAGCACTCGGCCTCGGCCTTGGCGCTCTTGAAGGCCCGTGCGGTCGAGCGAGGAGGCGGGATCGGCTCGCGGCTGGGATTGGCGTAGGCGCGGTCAACGCGCGGCTGGACCGAGCGAGGTCGAGGCACTAGTCCTCTGTTCGACAGGGAGCAGAGCAGCGACGACAGCAGGGAGGTGGAGGTCGACGGCGCGAGGTGTCAGGAGGTCAGGGATGGGGAAGACGGGGTTGCGAGCTCCCGTGGACTCCAGGAGGACGGGCACTAGCCATCCATGGCGCTGCATCGAGAGTTCAACAGGGAGATGTGAGGCAGGGAAAAGTTTAGGGAAAGATGGAGGAGCAGCAGCAGGGCGTCTCACCGGCGGAAGAAGTACGACGACGCGGAGGAGGAGGAGCGACGGGGCCAGCCTAGGGTCCTGGTGGCTTTAGTCTAGGGCGCCAGTGTGCTCGCAAGACGGGGCGAAGCGAGCCTTCAAGAGCTCCTGGTGGCGCTCGAACAGGGAGGAAGAAGTAGGGCAATGCGAGGAGGAGAACTCAGACGCAACAGATGACGCAGCTCCGGCGAGGCAGGGGACGGTCGGAGGTCGGGGATGGACTGGTCCATGGCGGAGGCGGCGAGATCTGGCGACGCGGGAACTTGACGGGGCGAAGGAGAAGCTTCAGAGCGGCGTCTTGGCTCGATCGAGAGAGGGAGCTGGGTGGCCGTGCGAGGCAGGGGTTGCGGGTGCATTCCTCTGCTCGACATGGAGCAGAGCGGCGGTAAGGCAGAGTGCTCGAACTTGAGCCCCTGAACAAAGACGAACGCGGCAACGGGCACAGGAGAGATCCGGCGAGCAAGTGGATCTGGCCGGAGATGGCGGCTCGGCGGCTTCGGGAGCTCGGCATCGAGCCTCCTGGTCCAACCGGAGGAGGAAGCTTGGTGGTTGGCTGGGGAATCAAGGGAAGGAGGTGGTTGGCTCGGTGGGGACGAGGAAGGAGGAGGTTGATTGGTCGAGGAGGGATTTGGATCGGGGAGGCTAGCTGTTGGTGGAATGGAGATCCCGAGGAAGAAGAGGACTGGCGGCGGCAGGTGAGGGGACTTGGTGGATGGGACAAGCCCCTATGATCTAGGGTTAGGCTGATATTTATAGCAAGTGGGTCTAAAAGCAGACTAATGAAACCCTTAGATCTAAATCGGACGGACGAGAAAAATAGGCTAGGAGAGTCCAACAAAGAACCGATGATATTTTAGGGACGTTTGGGGATGATCCGGACCCATCGGGCACGACAGTCTGGGTCGGGTCTGGGGAAGTTTCGGACAAGTAGTGAGGAGAGGAAAAGTGGGCTGTGTAGAATGTGAGTAGGCTGAGAAGAGAGGGAGATGGCAGCCCAGCAACAGGTTTCAGAGCACTGAAGCGTCCGACGTTAAAACCGGCTATAGTGCTGCTATATGTTTAACGGTTGGGCTAGCAAACGAACTTCGAATGCGACGAAATTTGACAGGCGATCTACCTACACTAAAATAAGACCACACGTCAAGTTTCGTCTCATTTCGAGAACATTTTTCAGCCACTCATAAAATAAATATTCAGAGGTGCCACGGGCACGTGCGAGGTGTCTGGGCTCAGAACGGACAACGGAGAGGACATGGCAACTATGAACGGATGCAAGTTTTGGAAATATGAGGATGCAATGAGAACGATGCGATGATGAGTGCCACAAACAAATAAATAACATGGCGAAACCTGGAATAGCTAGAAGTCTTCTTGAGCATCGGTCTCGGGGTGTCACAACTCTCCCACACTAACAGAGGATCTTGACCCGAGATCCTAGAGATGGCACCGGATAAAAGTAGAAGAGGAAGAGGTAAAACAAAGTTGCTTCTTTGACAAATGAGTGAAACCAATGAACCTGATAGGTTGAACAGCTAAATGAAAGAAAATAACGGAGATGAACGAAATTGAAAACACTTCATTAGACAAGAGGAACAAGGAATACGACGAGAACCTTGTAGGTTGAAAGAGATGAAACAAGAGCTTACTCACCAAAAGAATATGAAACCGCAACGGTATAGCCAAGCAATAAGAATGACATAATTTGGACAGCACTCCGACTGAAAATAGAAGGAATTTAACATGAACTTGAGAAGATGGGATGATACTTGATGAAATCAGCAACACACTGTCTCCGAAACAATTAAAAGAATGGCACAAGGTTAAGAAAGATTTCAGATAGCACTCCGGTTGAAAAGAGAGGCAAAACTTGATAAGATGAGAGAATTTGAATGGAGAACAACACTCCGGATAAATGGATAAGCAGAGGAAAGAACATGATCTCGATAAAATGAGATGATGGTTTGGAGAGAGCAACATCACAATGCCTCCGGAATGGAAGAATAGAATATAGATCAATGAAAGAAATGAACGGAGAAGAAAATGACAACTTCTCCCACAAATGAATTTGAAAAGCATCCTTACAAAGAAGGGTTGAACGGAGTTGTTTAAAAATAAACAACAAAAGAATGAGGTTGCTGTGGGATTATGGAAAACATCTCAAAATTTATGAGGTGACAACCGGCCACTGACGAAAACATTTGATTGGATTGAGATCAACAAGGAGACGAAAAACTTATTTCACCGGGAGGATAAATGAAGAAATTGGGTAATTTATAAGCACCACAATAGCAACAATCCTTAGGGAAAGCTTTTAGGTGAAATACAACCCAAGATAACTCCAATGAATAAATTGAAGGGTTGAAAAGATCTCCTGAACAAAGGAAAATGATGGGTTTTTAATATCTCCTTCCTCACAACTTGTGAATCATGAAACATGACGGGAAATTGTCAAGATTGACATAACACCACCTCAAAATATAAGGAAGCAAGAATTGCAGTTCAACATGCATGAAGAAGAATACTTGAGGCCCAACAGGAATCTTGAAGAAGACTTCGAGGATGAATTAAATCATGATGAACCACCAAGAAGAACTCCGGTAACAAAAGGATGAGGAGTGAAGGATGAAAAGAATAAGATTGAAGCCTTGCAATGATTAGATGAAGCTTTGTGATGAGATAATTAATATAGCTTGGACCTCCGGAAAAGAAGATGAACAACCAATAATTTGATATCATGAACGAACTTCAGACAAAGGAATTAAATCACCTTGAAGGAATAAGAATAAGAATTATGTTATAAGTATCCTTCACCAATTTAAATTGATGACAACCAATGGATTTGGCATACTACTTATTCTTGTTGCAAAGAATTAAAGAGAGTTCTTGCACAATCTTGATAAAGTATTCAACGAATCACCTATAGGATTTCAGAAAGAACGAATTAATTGATATGATGACAAAGGGAAATGAATGTTGAACGAACCACAGTAAAAATCGAAACCGAGTGATGATAGAGAACAGACCACCACGAAGAATTAGAAAATGAACGAAGATACATGAGGCAATCTTAGATACAAAAGAACGAATGGATCACGAGCAGAGTAAAGAATACTTGAATGATGCACCGGAAGAATATGGAGACGAACGGAGAGGCATCGATGAAGAATATTTGGAGGACGAAGTTGAAAACTGAGAACAAGGAAATCTTCTGAAATGATGGCCTTCGGAGGAACACAACGAAAAGAATTCGTGAAATACTCCGAAATAATGAAAAGAGGAAGGTTTACCTGAGGTTGAAAAGAATTTGAAAGCGGTCTTGAAGAGGCATGTGACTGATGGAATCCATACATACGTCACACTTTGAAAAGAATTTCAGAATAACTCCGGAAGAATTAGAAGAGTCAGGTAAGATTCTGGAAAAAGACCTGTGGGTTAGGGCCCACTAAAAAGAAATCACCGTTGAAAAAGATTGCTTAAGAGATATTACAGCGGTTGAATTAAATGGCTTGAATAAGATAACAATCCTCAAAATAGCTTGAACGGATTAAGAATTGAAACACGAATCTTCTGAGATACCTTGAACACTCCGGATAAGAATTAGAGAGAGTTGAATAAGCAAGAGAGACTTCGGATAAGAAATCCAAACATGGGAAATTATGTGAAACAATAGGAAGGATAAATCAACACCAAAGCTTGAATTAAATCCACCAGCAGAATTTGAGAACAAAAGAATGATGAACTTGAAGTTCCTGAGCATCTTCCTGAGAAATCACCGGATAAAACATTAAATAAGATTGATGAAGAGGCATCACAAGAATATAAGGACACTTGATTAAGGACTCTGACTCCATAAAGAAAAGGGGGGAGGGTGGGGAAAACAAAGACAACTTGGGATGAATGAAACAGACACCGTTGAGAAAAAACCCACGACTTGGTCTACACAAATTAAAAGGATCGGGTTAACTTGAAGAGAAGCACGTCGGTTGAAAAGAATCTACATGACAATTTCGATGATCAGAAGGAATAACACTCACATGGAAATATGAGAACACCGATTAAAAAAGGTATGGAATCAACACTTGATGTCGAAGCAACTCGAATACCAGTATCAAAACAAAAACAAAGGATAGATATGTTGCAACATAATCTTCACAATATCATTCAAACAGAGAATTGAACGAATGAATTCCATAGCTTAATGGTACATCAACTTGTCGAGAAGCCACTTGAGAGAACAAAATGATAGAATAAAACAACAAGGTACATATGGAACAAATACATAATAGAGGTTTCGTCCCACATGTTCGTGCTGAATGGCCCATGGCACGTGTTACAAAGGGTCTTGCAATGCTCGGTTTAGCATAGCCAAGGATCCTTTAAGATGCAACTCCCAATTGGAACAGCGCCCATGAAACCTCTTCACTAGATGTTGAACCCCGAACCTCATACCATGCACTCGTTGGAAGAATGCCTACGAGCTACTTGAAATCCACCTATTAATTCCCGAAGCTTTCCGGTTATGCAATCTGGTGTTGGGGATACAGGGGAAGCACCGCGCACTCAACTCTAAACCTACATCCAGCTGTATACATCCGTCAACACATAACCAGTCATCTTCGGAAACCGTTTACCTCGGACCTACGAAACACATCCGCTATACTAGCTGTGGCAATACTCCCGAACTATCCCACTAGTACTGGGTGACGTCGGGGTTATCTCACCATTAACCGCATAGAAGAGTTTTCGATGTCGGCCGCCTCTGGTTTCTAGAACCGCAACGATACATTTGTGACGACAACACCTCGGAGCTCAACTCCCCGGGACACTGCCACAACCCCAAAATGACCGGAGGCATCGAGAACAATGTTCTCGTCACAAAGATATCGGAACAATCCAAACAATACCCGCGTGATCCTAAAAAAATTGGTGAAATTTTGAGAATAGTGATGGTAAAACAACGTCAGGAGTCCTCACCAGAGCGACGAAGGGGATGAGGAGTAAAAAGAAATCCTACTCTCCGATATATATATATATATATATATATATATATATATATATATATATATATATATATATATATATATATATATATATATATATATATATATATATATATATATGACTCCAAACATTTTTGTGTCTATGCCTAGACTCAACCATCAGCGATTCGATCAATCCGGGGGCTCCTAGGTCGGATAAGGCTCTGATACTAACTTCTAATGCCCAGTATGCGACTATGTCTCCCACGTGTCGAGGCACGACTTAAAGACATAAGCGCATACTAGAATGATCTCAAGTATGATATCTTTGCACAACTCATGTAAATTCAGGGATGAAATTGTAAAAGGTAGTTGGCTTACACTCGCCACGTCACACAATGAATACAATAACATACATTCATCCAAATAACACAGGGTCCGACTACGGACGAAACCAAACGAGAAAAGATACCATAAACACAAGGCCTGATCGCCCCTAGTAGAAACCACTACTAATCGTCGGAATACGATACATAGTAACGACCACGCTTTTCATCGAACTCCCACTGAACTTCTGATCCATCACCTTCATCGTTCTCGGCGATACCTGCATCTAGTGTGTGTAGTAATCTGTGAGCCACAAGGACTCAGCAATCCCGTTCCTGGGTATCAAAACTACCAAAGCCTTAGGTGAGGAAAGACTATAAACAAGGGCTGCAGCAAGCACTAAGCACTAGCTTACGAGTTTAGAGCAAGAAGAGAACAAGTGCCAACGGTCGCCAAGTTGATCAATAAGTGATCCTAGCTACTCACGATCAAACATAACCCCACCGTGTTCACCTCCCGAAGCCCTTCGGAAAGAGACCATCACGGTTACTCACACAGGTAGTGTATTCTTATGAATATGGTGTCAAGTTATCTACAACCGGGTATTAACAAATTCCCATCTGCCACATAACCGCGGGCACGGCTTTCGAAAGATCAAAACCCTGCAGGGGTGTCCCAACTTAGCCCATCACAAGCTCACGATCTGCGGAGTCGCAACTCCAAAGTGGGAAGACCCGAGTATCCTCAGAATCCCGTGCTCAAGATATTTCGACAAAGGTAAAACTAATCCAGCAAGACCTCCCGGCGTGCCGACACCCTGATAGTAGCCGCGCGTATCTCGTCTCAGGCCACGAACGGATGGGCGATTCCACAGATTATACCAGATACCTCGGGTTTCCCCAACGTGGCCCCGTAGAACCCCTAGTTTGGACCAACACTCATGAGGAGCACTGGCCCGGTTTGTAAAATTAAGTCCTCGGGTTAATTACTCCCTATGCAAGTTTTTAGTTGTTAGGCAAATGGTAAAACCAAAGTTGGGCCTTGCTGGAAAAGCTTGAAGCAGTGCGAATTATCAAGGGGGGCCCATAAACCCCAACCATGTTAGGAACGCAAAATCAAGGAACATAACACCGGTTTATCGGTTCCTAAGGTGGCATGAGTGGAACAAAACACCGAGCAAAAGGCCAAGCCTTCCACCCATTGCCAAGTATATAGGTGTGTCAATATATTTAAGAGATATTGTGATATTCCAACAACAAGTTCCAACATGGAGCAATCTTCATCTTCACCTGCAACTAACAACACTATAAGAGGGGCTGAGCAAGCGAGTAACATAGCCAAACAACGGTTTGCTGGGAAAGTGTCAAAGGTTAGAGGTTTCATGGCAACAATAGGAGGCTGACAAACATGAATATGCATCGAGGCATATCTTAAGAGCGAGACAACTAGCATAGGCAAAGATAGAGGTGATATCGAGGAATGGTCATCTTGCCTGGGATTCCGCATAGAAGAAGAACGAGTCCATGAAGTAGTCGAACAAAACCTCACAACTCCGGAACGAAACCGAAGCTAACGAGAGAAGCATACCAGAAAGAAGCAAACAACACGATAACTACTCAAGCATAAACATGGCATATGATGCACAACCAAGTATGATGCATGTCCGGTTTAATTATGCATGGCATGGCAAAGTGCAACAAACAACACTACAAGTTAAGTGGGGCTCAATATGCAACGAGTTGCATATTGACGAAACACCACATTCTATTTGTTCAGTTGGCTCTCGTTTATGTAGACAACAAGTTTAAAGGTTGGTTAACATGGCATGAGGTGAAGCACAAGTAAACTATGTTTATGCTTGAGTAGTTACCGTGTTGTTTGCTTCTTTCCGGTATGCTTCTCTCGTTAGCTTCGGTTTCGTTCCGGAGTTGTGAGGTTTTGTTCGACTACTTCATGGACTCGTTCTTCTTCTATGCGGAATCCCAGGCAAGATGACCATTCCTCGATATCACCTCTATCTTTGCCTATGCTAGTTGTCTCGCTCTTAAGATATGCCTCGATGCATATTCATGTTTGTCAGCCTCCTATTGTCCCCACGGAGATGTACTCGGTCTGATGAGACCCATACTCTCCTGCTTATCAAGCTGCTTCTTCAATTCCTTCAATTCATCCGGAGAGAGCTTGTATGGACGCCGGCAAGCAGGTTCTGTGCCCGGCTCGAGTTCAATGACAAACTCCACCTGACGGTGTGGAGGCATGCCTGGAAGATCTTCTGGAAAGACGTCTTGATATTCATTCACCACTGGAATTTGTTCTATGGCATTAATTTCACCCTTATCATTAAGAGAGAAAAGCCGAATAGTATTATCCCTGGAGGCGAAGATAATCACATCTTCATCAGAATGAGTCAATTTAACTTCCTTTTGAGCACAATCAATGTGAGCATCGTGCTGAGAAAGCCAATCCATTCCGAGAATGAGGTCGATATCAGAATGACCAAGAATCACCGGAGAAGCCAAAAATCGATAGTCACCCATGCGAATAGAAACATCCGGAGCCACCATACTAGAACTCAATCTCTTGCCAGGTGATATGACACTCAAAGGTCTTGGCAAGGCTTCAGAGTGAACATTATTCTTGGATGCAAATGGATATGACATAAAAGAGCAAGAAGCACCCGAATCAAATAACACTTTAGCAGGTATAGAGTTCACTGGAAGGTTACCCAAAATGACATCGGAAGAAGCCTCCGCTTGTGCTGCATTCATCAGATTGACCCTGGCAGCCTTTGGATCATGCCTGACAATAGCTGAACTCACAGGTGGTGGAGGAGGAAGACGCTTCGGATTCAGACATCTGTTGGCATAGTGACCTTTCTGAGTGCATTTGTTGCAAGTCACTTCTGAGAGAGGACGGAACTGAGAGCCACTGGACTTGGAGCCTTGAGACTGAAACTGCTTCTTCGACTGGTTGCTTGGGTTGGGTGGGTGGGAGAAACCACGACCACTTGAGTTCTTGTTGTTGGAGTTGTTGAAGTTGCCGGAGTTGTTGTATGGAGCTCGAATCACTGGAGGAGGAGGAAGCCAGAATTTCTGTTGTTTCGCAGCCAACTGAGACGATGAGGAAGAGTGAACAGCATCTCGAATTCTCTTCTTAGAAGCCTCCATCTTGAGCTGAGCTGCTTCTTGTTTCAAAGCCATGTTATAGAACTTATCGAATTCGTCTGGCTCGAACAAAGTGAGAGCAAGCTGAAGTTCATCTTTGAGACCTCCATGGAACTGATAGATTTTACTCTTTGCATCAGGAATGTCTTGCTTTGCATAGCGAGCGAGGTTTTGGAACTTGACATTATACTGATAGACTGTCATGGAGCCCTGCTTGAGGTTGCGGAATTGCTCACGCATACCCTCGATAACACTTGTAGGAATGTGATGCGAGCGGAAATCCTTGCAGAAATTCTCCCATGAGATCACTTGACCCGGCCTTGAGTCTTTGTACTGCTGCCACCAATCAGCTGCTTGATCTTTCAGTTGGAAGGCTGCAAACTTCACATAGTCATCTTCTTTCACGTTACTGCACTCAAAATGCTTCTTGATATCGGTCAGCCAATCTTCAGCATCGAGAGGGTCGACACAGTAACTGAAAGCTTTAGGATTGTTGGCCAAGAACTGGTTGAGGGTAGCATGGTGCTGCTGGAAGAAGTTGCCTTGGTTCATTGGAACGCCCTGATTAGCTTGATTAGCTTGCATAGCTTGCATTTGCTGCATCATCTGCATCATCAACTGAGTGTTCTGAGCAGTAGTCTGCATAATTGCTCTCCAAGCCTCAGGCGGAGGAGGAGGAGAAGGAGGACGTTCTGGAACCTCTTCACCCTCTGGGTTGGCATTCGGAACCCTTTTCGGAGCCATCCTGTAAGAGATGACCACGAATCATCAATTGATTGACAAAAGGAATAAGCTGAATCAATGGAATGAATTGCAACAAGTCTTCACAATAATCATTCGAACAATAAGAACGAATGAAATCATCCGAACAAGAGGAACGAATGATATTTCTCAGTTAATTGATAACATCAGTCTTCACGAGAAGCCACATAGGGATCAAAAGGATAAAATAAGAAAAACAACAAGGTACGGAAAGGAACAAACACAAGAGAGGAGTTTCGTTCTAACATCTTTGTGCTGAAAGCATATGAACGCGTTACGAAAAGGTTTTGCAATCCCCGGATCAGCATAGCCAAGGACCCTTTAAGATGCAACTCCTGATAGTAACCTCGGTCATATAACCCCTTCACTCAATGTCGAACCCCGAACTCACTAACCTGCATTCGTTGGAAGAATGCCTACGATCTACTGGATAAAGCCCACCTATAGTTTTCCGAAAGATTCCAGTTATGCAATCAGGTGTTGGGGATACACGGGAAGCACCGCGCAATCAACTCTAACCTACATCCAGGTGTATCCATCCTTCAACACATAACCAGTCTTTCTCGGAAACTGTGTACCTCGGACCTTCGAAAAGCATCCACTATAACAAGCTATGGCAATACTCCCGAACTACCTCCCCAGTACTGGGTGATGTCGGGGTTATCGTGCCACTGGCCGTATAGGGGAGATTTTCGATGTCGGCCGTCTTAAGTATTTAGTACTGTCGCGATATGCTTGTTACAATGATACCCCGAAGCTCAACTCCTCGGTAACAGGAGGCATCGAGAACAATATCCTTGTCACAAGAACATCGAAACAATCCCAGAATACTCGCGGGATTCCTAAAAAAAATTTTGTGCAAATTTTGAAGATAGGAGAGACAAGAGTAGACGTCAGGAGTCCTCACCAGAGAGAAAGGGGATGGGAAGCAAAGAAATCCTACTCTCCGATATAATATAGGACTCAAAAGTTTTCAGTGTGTGCCTAGACTCAACCGTCAACGGTTCGATCAAACAGTGGGGGCTCCTAGGTCGGAGAAGGCTCTGAATACCAACTTGTAATGCCCAGGATGGAGTTATACCTCCTACGTGTCGAGGCACGACTTAAAGGCATAAGTCCATCCTAGAATGATCTCAAGTTTGGTAATCTTTGCACAACTCATGTAAAAGAGGGATAGTAAACTGAAAATAGTTGGCTTACAATCGCCACGTCACAGAATTACAGTACAAGTCTCAAACATCATACATTAAGATCACTACAACCCTCTAAGGGCAAAAGCCAAATGTCAAAGTACCAAACTCAGATAAAAACAACCACAGGCGGATCGAATCCTAGTAAGAGACTCCACTACTGATCGTCCGGGTAGCGCACGTAGTAACGACTACGCTCCTCGTCGTACTCCCAATCCAGCTCGGTGCCATCACCTGGATAGCTCACAGCTGGACCTGCATCTGGTGTGTGAAGTAACTGTGAGCCACAGAGGACTCAGCAATCCCGTTCCCGGGTAACAGAACTATCAAAGCCTTTGGGTGAGGGAAAGGCTGAAGAAAGAACAAGTCTGCAGCAGCAACTAGCATCTAGCTTACGCAAGTGAGAGCGAGAAGAGAAGGCATCGGCGAGAAGTGATCACGAAGTGATCCTAGCTACAAGCTCACAAACATAACCCCTCCGTGTTCAACTTCTGAATCCCTATTCAGAAATTGACAGTCACGGAACACACGCTGGTAGTGTATTAGTATCATTGTGTCAAGTTATCTACAACCGGAATTAACAAGCTCCCATCTGCCACATAACCGCGGGCACGGCTTTCGAAAGTTCAAAACCCTGCAGGGGTGTTCCAACTTGACCCATTACAAGCCCACGATCCGCGGAGTCGCAACTCCAAAGTGGGAAGACCCGAGTATCCTCGGAATCCCGTGCTCAAGATATACCGAGCTAAGGTAAGGCTAATCCAGCAAATCCTCCCGGCGTGCCGACACCCTGATAGTAGCCGCGCGTATCTCGTCTCAGGCCAAGACCGGATGGGACAAGCTACGGGTTTTTACCAGACCTTGAGTTTCCTCGAGGTGGCCCCGCAGGTTGCCCGTTTCGGACCAACACTCATGTGGAGCACTGGCCCGGGGTTGTTGATTAAGAAAGAGGGTTAATTACTCCCTATGCATGTTTAGTTTGTTATTAGGCAAATAGTACCAATGTTGGGATTTG
Organism: Secale cereale; assembly: GCA_902687465.1. Classification (NCBI taxonomy): domain Eukaryota; kingdom Viridiplantae; phylum Streptophyta; class Magnoliopsida; order Poales; family Poaceae; genus Secale; species Secale cereale. Next base: position 102,853,874 of record LR738714.1, on the reverse strand, counting down.
CTGGAAAAGACTTAGCACTTAGCGGTTTATCGAGGGGGTCCCATACACCCCAACCGTGTTAGGAACGCATAATCAAGGAACATAAAACCGGCTTATACGGATCCTAACGGCATGAGTGGAACAAATCACCAAGCAAAAGGCTTAGCCTTCCACCCTTGCCAATATATAGATGATTTCAAATAAAGCATTTTTATAGTGTGATATAACCCAACCAAACTTCAACATGGAGCAAGCATCTTCACTTCACCTGCAACTAGCAACGCTATAAGAAGGGCTGAGCGAAGCGTACTTAGCCAAGCAACGGTTTGCATAGGTAGGGTGGTTAAACATGGCAATTGGTTACAAGTAGGAGGCTGACAAGAAGAACATGGGCATCGAGGCAAAACTATAGATCGAGACTACTAGCAATAGGCAAAGATAGTAATGTTATCGGGGTTCGGTCATCTTGCCTGAAGAGAATTCGTTCGGATCGTAAGAAGGGTCCTCGTGCTCAACCTCGTTGGAAAACTCGTGCTCAACTTCGTTCCCGGTCTTAGCTTCCGGCTCTAAACACAACAAACACACCAAGCACCAATCAACAAAATGCAATGCGCACTCGAAAAACATGAATGCATGATGGATGCACTAAACATGCACATGGAGCACGTAAAATATCACTCAAGAAAAACACCTCAAAACAAGATAACAAGCTGATAATATTAATCTACACAGAAAATCACCCAAGTTTGATATAAGATTCGCTGAAATCGGAGTTACGGGCTAAAAGTTATGCCCGTAACAAGATTTGAGCGAAAACTGAAAATTACAGCAACATAGCATCTTGGGAGCTCAAAATAATTAAGCTACAGCACCCAAAAACATGGCAAAGGACTTGAACACAAACTAGATATATAGTACAGCAACTAGGTCCAAAGTGCACCCCCAACGGAGTCACGGATCAATAGCAATGATCTTGGACATATAGGACTTTGAAATAAAATTCTGGCAGCAGAATTTTATTGAAACTTTAGAGCAAAAGATAAACATGCTACAGCCACTCAAATGGACAAGTGAGGACATGGATGGAAAGACAACAATATATACTACAAGGATCAATCAAAATCCACCCCAAAACTAACATGCTTTGTCCTAGAACATCACACGAACATGGCATCGGAACGTTACAGATTTCAGACTTAGTGAAAAATCACTAAGTCCTAAAACAGCAACATCATCATAGCACACAAAAGAGCATGTTTAAGTCACCTCGAAACTAAACATGGCAAAGGGTAAGCACCTCCTCAAAATACACATGAAGGTGATCCCGAAACACACAAGCATGCTTCAAAGAGGTGAACACAACGATTGCAACGAGCTCCACAAGATGGCATTTCATAACAAGTGAAAACACCTTATATGAGCATGGCACTTTGCAACGATGATAACAAGGCAATAATAAATCTACCATGCAACCTATCACACACAACACGTAGTTCGTGGCAAGACGAACACGTGGACATGTCATTTGCATCGTTTGGACAAACGAGCTAAAAGATATCACATGTCAAAGGTGGCACAAAAATAACACATAACAGTAGTTTATATCATGATGCACTCTTGCAACAGCAAAACAAGTGTCAAGATGACATCTAACATGCATGACAACAACAGGTAAAACGTAGAGGACATCTCCACGAACATCTGGACATGCTACACGCGCAAAACGGAGCAACAGGCACGAAGTTAGAGCAGTTCAAAGTTTGCATTCCAGATTAAACAGAACAAAGACTAGGGTTTGAATTTGACCTCAGATCCAGATCTGAATCTGAAAAAAAAACGAAGACGGGCCGCGGCTGGGCTTCGGAGGCGGCGGAAGAGGCCCGGGCGAGGCGAGGCGAGGCGGCCCAGGGCGGCGGCGGCCCACCGCGGCTGCTGGCGACGCGGGAGCCCGCCTGGCTGGCGCGGCCCGCAAGGAGGCGGCGGCCCACCGAGCCGAAGCGCGACGAGGCCCGGCTGGGGCGGCGCTGCGAGGGAGCCGACGGGGCTCGGGCCTGACGAAGAGGCCGAAGGGAGGAGGCGCTGACGGGAGCGCACAGGCGGATGGGCCTCGCGGCGATGGGTGAAGGCGAAGTGGGCCGGCGCGGGAGGCGGCTTGCGGCGGCGCTGGCGAGCCTGGAGGGGTGGAGGCCCAGCGGGAGAGGCTGACGGGGAAGAAGGAGGACGCCCATTGGCGAAGTGGTCCACAGCGCTGGGCCAGGCGATCGACAGGAGGAGAGGCGGATGATCGGTCGAACGTCTTCCTGGCGCGTTGACTTGGGAGGATGGATCGAGGGATTGGCTCCTCGAGCCAGTGGCTGGATCGGGTCTCGAGGAGAAGAACGAGGGATTTGGCCAGATCCAGAAAAAAATGAGGGGGAGAGAGTGGAGGAAGAAGGAGATAGGTTAGGGATGCCAAAATAGACTAGGGGGTCTACATATAGCAGATTTTAGGGTTAGGGAGAGATTTAGGGGCGCTAGGAGCCCTCCGATCGCTATCCGACGGATCCGATCGCGGGGGTAGTTTTAAAAGGCCTAGACGGAGATAAAAGAAAGCAGTAGGGGTATTTCCGGGACACGAAGTGAAGGCACATCGGACCCACACGGACAACGGATGGAAAAGTCAACGGAGTCCAAACGAGACGAGATTTGAGAGGCGGGTTGCACACAACAAAACAACAACACACAACACAACCTCGCGGCACACCGGTAACGAAAAACGCCCGAACAACAAAGTAGGCCTACGAGACGTCACGGACACGTGAGGGAGCTCCGGAACGCGAAACGGACAACGGGAAGAAACACGACGAACCGGATGCAACCCACAACACAAATGCAATGCAATGCACATGTCTACAAGATATGAATGAATGCCACACACTCACACAACAAAACGACGAAAGCCCGAAAGACAAGAACCCGAAATGGAAATAGATGAAGCCGGAGATTTATTATATACCCAAAAGGGAAAGTATTACATCCGGGGCATTACAAACTCTCCTCTACTACAAAAAGATCTCGTCCCGAGATCTAGGACTGGAAAAAGGAAGGGTACTCGGAACGAAGATGATCTTCTCGTTCCCAGGTAGCTTCTCGGTCTGTGTGATGCGACCACTTGACTTTCAGAAACTTGATGGACTTGTTGCGAGTCTTGCGTTCGGTTTCCTCGAGAATTGCAACTGGATGCTCTCGGTAGGAAAGGTCTTGTTGAAGATCAATCTCCTCAAACGGAATCATGCGCTCAGGTGCCTTGAAGCATTTGCGAAGTTGAGACACATGGAAGACATCATGAACATTTGCAAAGTTGGAAGGGAGCTCGAGCTGATAGGCTAGATCGCCTCTTTTGCCAAGAATCTTGAAAGGCCCGACGTATCTAGGAGCAAGCTTTCCTTTGATACCGAATCTTTGGGTTCCTTTCATCGGAGAAACTCGGAGATAGACATGATCACCGATGTCGAAAGCCAAATCACGATGCTTTCCGTCATAGTAGCTCTTCTGACGCGACTGAGCGGCCTTGAGATTCTCACGTATGACTTTGCACATCTCTTCGGCTTCAGAGATCAAATCATTGCCAAGAAGTTGGCGTTCACCTGTTTCAGACCAGTTGAGAGGGGTACGGCACTTTCTGCCATAGAGAATTTCAAACGGTGCTTTGCCTGCACTTGCTTGAAAGCTGTTGTTGTAAGAGAACTCGGCAAATGGAAGGCAGTCTTCCCATTTCATGCCGAAGGAGATGACACAGGCTCTGAGCATATCTTCTAGGATCTGATTCACATGCTCGACTTGACCACTAGTCTGAGGGTGAAAGGCAGTGCTGAACCTGATCTTCGTGCCCATGGCGGACTGAAAGGAGTCCCAGAACCTTGATGTGAACAAGCTGCCACGGTCTGAGGATATCACTTGAGGAATGCCATGTAGGGACACAATTCTGGAAGTGTACAGCTCTGCAAGTTGAGCTGCATTGATTGATTCTTTGACTGGAAGAAAGTGAGCAACTTTGGTAAGCTTGTCAATCACCACAAAGATAGCATCATTGCCTCGCTTGGATTTTGGAAAACCAGTGACGAAGTCCATTTCAATGTGGTCGAACTTCCACTCGGGAATAGGAAGAGGTTGGAGAAGACCGGCTGGACGTTGATGTTCTGCTTTCACTCTTCTGCATACATCACATTCGTTCACGAATTGGGCAATCTCCCTTTTCATGCGTGTCCACCAGTAAGATTGCTTGAGATCTTGATACATCTTGGAACTGCCAGGATGAATGGAAAGGAGAGAGTCATGAGCTTCTTCCATTATGAGCTTCCTGAGATCACCTTTGGGAACAACGAGTCTGTCCTCGAAGAACAAGGTATCTCTCTCATCAACACGGAAGCACTTGTATTTTGGAGTGCCCTTTGCAATCCCATGTTTCACCTTCTTCACCATGGTATCACTGAGCTGGGCCTCACGGACTTGATCTTCCAAGGTAGGAGCAATTTGGAGATTTGCAAGAAAACCCTGCGGAACAACCTGAAGGTTGAGCTTCCTGAAAGCTTCACAAAGCTCAGGCTGGTGTGGCTTGATGAGAAGGCTGTTGCAATATGCCTTTCTGCTCAAAGCATCTGCAATCACATTCGCCTTGACTGGAGTGTATTCGATGCTGGGGTTGTACTCTTGGATCATCTCGACCCAACGAGTCTGGCGGAGGTTCAGATGCGGCTGTGTGAAGATGTACTTCAAGCTCTTGTGATCAGTGAAGATGTCGACCTTTCTGCCCAACAACAGATGTCTCCATGTAATCAGAGCATGTACCACAGCTGCTAGCTCGAGATCATGTGTGGGATAGTTCTTCTCACTGGGCTTGAGCTGCCGAGAAGTATATGCCACAATTTTCTTATCTTGCATAAGCACACCACCAAGGCCTTGAAGAGAAGCGTCACAGAACACTTCATATGGCTTGGTTTCATCCGGAGGAGTCAGAACTGGAGCAGAGACAAGCTTCTCCTTGAGGGTTTTGAAAGCCACTTCACACTCGGGAGACCAAAAGTATTTGACATTCTTCTGAAGGAGGTTGGAAAGAGGCTTGGCAATCTTGGAGAAGTTCTCCACAAATCTTCTGCAATAGCTGGCAAGACCCAGAAAACTGCGGAGCTGCTTGACGTTCTGAGGAGCTTCCCAGTTGACAATTGCTTCAACTTTCTCGGGATTAACCGCAATACCGTCAGCTGAGATAATGTGGCCCAGGTACAAAACCTTATCGAGCCAAAACTCGCACTTTGAGAACTTGGCATAGAATTTATGCTCTCGGAGTCGATCAAGAACCAGACGCAAGTGCTTTTCGTGATCTTCTTCATTCTTGGAAAACACCAGAATATCATCCAGATACACAAGCACAAACTCTCCAGTATAGGGGTTGAAGATGTAATGCATCATCCTTGAAAAGGTAGGAGGAGCATTGGCGAGACCGAAGGACATGACGGTATACTCATATGAACCGTAGCTCGTTCTGAAGGCCGTCTTGGGAATGTCTTCCTCGCGAATGCGAATTTGATGATAGCCCATTCGGAGGTCAAGCTTAGAGAACACTTTAGCTCCTTTGAGCTGCTCAAAGAGTTCGTTGATGTTGGGGAGCGGATACTTGTTCTTAATCGTCTTCTTGTTCAATGGCCGGTAGTCAACACAGAGACGCTCCGTGCCATCTTTCTTCTTAACAAATAAGACACCACAGCCCCACGGAGATGTACTCGGTCTGATGAGACCCATACTCTCCTGCTTATCAAGCTGCTTCTTCAATTCCTTCAATTCATCCGGAGAGAGCTTGTATGGACGCCGGCAAGCAGGTTCGGTGCCCGGCTCGAGTTCAATGACAAACTCGACCTGACGGTGTGGAGGCATGCCTGGAAGATCTTCTGGAAAGACGTCTTGATATTCATTCACCACTGGAATTTGCTCTATGGCATTAATTTCACCCTTATCATTAAGAGAGAAAAGCCGAATAGTATTATCCCTGGAGGCGAAGATAATCACATCTTCATCAGAATGAGTCAATTTGACTTCCTTTTGAGCGCAATCAATGTGAGCATCGTGCTGAGAAAGCCAATCCATTCCGAGAATGAGGTCGATGTCAGAATGACCAAGAATCACCGGTGAAGCCAAAAATCGATAGTCACCCATGCGAATAGAAACATCCGGAGCCACCATACTAGAACTCAATCTCTTGCCAGGTGATATGACACTCAAAGGTCTTGGCAAGGCTTCAGAGTGAACATTATTCTTGGATGCAAATGGATATGACATAAAAGAGCAAGAAGCACCCGAATCAAATAACACTTTAGCTGGGATAGAGTTAACTGGAAGGTTACCCAGAATAACATCAGAAGAAGCCTCTGCTTGTGCTGCATTCATCAGATTGACCCTGGCAGCCTTTGGATCATGCCTGACAATAGCTGAACTCACAGGTGGTGGAGGAGGAAGACGCTTCGGATTCGGACATCTGTTGGCATAGTGACCTTTCTGAGTGCATTTGTTGCAAGTCACTTCTGAGAGAGGACGGAACTGAGAGCCACTGGACTTGGAGCCTTGAGACTGAAACTGCTTCTTCGACTGGTTGCTTGGGTTGGGTGGGTGGGAGAAACCACGGCCACTAGAGTTCTTGTTGTTGGAGTTGTTGAAGTTGCTGGAGTTGTTGTATGGAGCTCGAATCACTGGAGGAGGAGGAAGCCAGAATTTCTGTTGTTTCGCAGCCAACTGAGACGATGAGGTAGAGTGAACAGCATCTCGAATTCTCTTCTTAGAAACCTCCATCTTAAGCTGAGCTGCTTCTTGTTTCAAAGCCATGTTATAGAACTTATCGAATTCGTCTGGCTCGAACAAAGTGAGAGCAAGCTGAAGTTCATCTTTGAGACCTCCACGGAACTGATAGATTTTACTCTTTGCATCAGGAATGTCTTGCTTTGCATAGCGAGCGAGGTTTTGGAACTTGACATTATACTGATAGACTGTCATGGAGCCCTGCTTGAGGTTGCGGAATTGCTCACGCATACCCTCGATAACACTTGTAGGAATGTGATGCGAGCGGAAATCCTTGCAGAAATTCTCCCATGAGATCACTTGACCCGGCCTTGAGTCTTTGTACTGCTGCCACCAATCAGCTGCTTGATCTTTCAGTTGGAAGGCTGCAAACTTCACATAGTCATCTTCTTTCACGTTACTGCACTCAAAATGCTTCTTGATATCGGTCAGCCAATCTTCAGCATCGAGAGGGTCGACACAGTAACTGAAAGCTTTAGGATTGTTGGCCAAGAACTGGTTGAGGGTAGCATGGTGCTGCTGGAAGAAGTTGCCTTGGTTCATTGGAACGCCCTGATTAGCTTGATTAGCTTGCATAGCTTGCATTTGCTGCATCATCTTCATCATCAACTGAGTGTTCTGAGCAGTAGTCTGCATAATTGCTCTCCAAGCCTCAGGCGGAGGAGGAGGAGAAGGAGGACATTCTGGAACCTCTTCACCCTCTGGGTTGGCATTCGGAACCCTTTTCGGAGCCATCCTGTAAGAGATGACCACGAATCAGCAATTGATTGACAAAAGGAATAAGCTGAATCAATGGAATGAATTGCAACAAGTCTTCACAATAATCATTCGAACAATAAGAACGAATGAAATCATCCGAACAAGAGGAACGAATGATATTTCTCAGTTAATTGATAACATCAGTCTTCACGAGAAGCCACATAGGGATCAAAAGGATAAAATAAGAAAAACAACAAGGTACGGAAAGGAACAAACACAAGAGAGGAGTTTCGTTCTAACATCTTTGTGCTGAAAGCATATGAACGCGTTACGAAAAGGTTTTGCAATCCCCGGATCAGCATAGCCAAGGACCCTTTAAGATGCAACTCCTGATAGTAACCTCGGTCATATAACCCCTTCACTCAATGTCGAACCCCGAACTCACTAACCTGCATTCGTTGGAAGAATGCCTACGATCTACTGGATAAAGCCCACCTATAGTTTTCCGAAAGATTCCAGTTATGCAATCAGGTGTTGGGGATACACGGGAAGCACCGCGCAATCAACTCTAACCTACATCCAGGTGTATCCATCCTTCAACACATAACCAGTCTTTCTCGGAAACTGTGTACCTCGGACCTTCGAAAAGCATCCACTATAACAAGCTATGGCAATACTCCCGAACTACCTCCCCAGTACTGGGTGATGTCGGGGTTATCGTGCCACTGGCCGTATAGGGGAGATTTTCGATGTCGGCCGTCTTAAGTATTTAGTACTGTCGCGATATGCTTGTTACAATGATACCCCGAAGCTCAACTCCTCGGTAACAGGAGGCATCGAGAACAATATCCTTGTCACAAGAACATCGAAACAATCCCAGAATACTCGCGGGATTCCTAAAAAAAATTTTTGTGCAAATTTTGAAGATAGGAGAGACAAGAGTAGACGTCAGGAGTCCTCACCAGAGAGAAAGGGGATGGGAAGCAAAGAAATCCTACTCTCCGATATAATATAGGACTCAAAAGTTTTCAGTGTGTGCCTAGACTCAACCGTCAACGGTTCGATCAAACAGTGGGGGCTCCTAGGTCGGAGAAGGCTCTGAATACCAACTTGTAATGCCCAGGATGGAGTTATACCTCCTACGTGTCGAGGCACGACTTAAAGGCATAAGTCCATCCTAGAATGATCTCAAGTTTGGTAATCTTTGCACAACTCATGTAAAAGAGGGATAGTAAACTGAAAATAGTTGGCTTACAATCGCCACGTCACAGAATTACATTACAAGTCTCAAACATCATACATTAAGATCACTACAACCCTCTAAGGGCAAAAGCCAAATGTCAAAGTACCAAACTCAGATAAAAACAACCACAGGCGGATCGAATCCCAGTAAGAGACTCCACTACTGATCGTCCGGGTAGCGCACGTAGTAACGACTACGCTCCTCGTCGTACTCCCAATCCAGCTCGGTGCCATCACCTGGATAGCTCACAGCTGGACCTGCATCTGGTGTGTGAAGTAACTGTGAGCCACAGAGGACTCAGCAATCCCGTTCCCGGGTAACAGAACTATCAAAGCCTTTGGGTGAGGGAAAGGCTGAAGAAAGAACAAGTCTGCAGCAGCAACTAGCATCTAGCTTACGCAAGTGAGAGCGAGAAGAGAAGGCATCGGCGAGAAGTGATCACGAAGTGATCCTAGCTACAAGCTCACAAACATAACCCCTCCGTGTTCAACTTCTGAATCCCTATTTGGAAATTGACAGTCACGGAACACACGCTGGTAGTGTATTAGTATTATTGTGTCAAGTTATCTACAACCGGAATTAACAAGCTCCCATCTGCCACATAACCGCGGGCACGGCTTTCGAAAGTTCAAAACCCTGCAGGGGTGTTCCAACTTGACCCATTACAAGCCCACGATCCGCGGAGTCGCAACTCCAAAGTGGGAAGACCCGAGTATCCTCGGAATCCCGTGCTCAAGATATACCGAGCTAAGGTAAGGCTAATCCAGCAAATCCTCCCGGCGTGCCGACACCCTGATAGTAGCCGCGCGTATCTCGTCTCAGGCCAAGACCGGATGGGACAAGCTACGGGTTTTTACCAGACCTTGAGTTTCCTCGAGGTGGCCCCGCAGGTTGCCCGTTTCGGACCAACACTCATGTGGAGCACTGGCCCGGGGTTGTTGATTAAGAAAGAGGGTTAATTACTCCCTATGCATGTTTAGTTTGTTATTAGGCAAATAGTACCAATGTTGGGATTTGCTGGAAAAGACTTAGCAGTTAGCGGTTTATCGAGGGGGTCCCATACACCCCAACCGTGTTAGGAACGCATAATCAAGGAACATAAAACCGGCTTATACGGATCCTAACGGCATGAGTGGAACAAATCACCAAGCAAAAGGCTTAGCCTTCCACCCTTGCCAATATATAGATGATTTCAAATAAAGCATTTTTATAGTGTGATATAACCCAACCAAACTTTAACATGGAGCAAGCATCTTCACTTCACCTGCAACTAGCAACGCTATAAGAAGGGCTGAGCGAAGCGTACTTAGCCAAGCAACGGTTTGCATAGGTAGGGTGGTTAAACATGGCAATTGGTTACAAGTAGGAGGCTGACAAGAAGAACATGGGCATCGAGGCAAAACTATAGATCGAGACTACTAGCAATAGGCAAAGATAGTAATGTTATCGGGGTTCGGTCATCTTGCCTGAAGAGAATTCGTTCGGATCGTAAGAAGGGTCCTCGTGCTCAACCTCGTTGGAAAACTCGTGCTCAACTTCGTTCCCGGTCTCAGCTTCCGGCTCTAAACACAACAAACACACCAAGCACCAATCAACAAAATGCAATGCGCACTCGAAAAACATGAATGCATGATGGATGCACTAAAGATGCACATGGAGCACGTAAAACATCACTCAAGCAAAACACCTCAAAACAAGATAACAAGCTGATATTATTAATCTACACAGAAAATCACCCAAGTTTGATATAATATTCGCTGAAATCGGAGTTACGGGCTAAAAGTTATGCCCGTAACAAGATTTGAGCGAAAACTGAAAATTACAGCAACATAGCATCTTGGGAGCTCAAAATAATTAAGCTACAGCACCCAAAAACATGGCAAAGGACTTGAACACAAACTAGATATATAGTACAGCAACTAGGTCCAAAGTGCACCCCCAACGGAGTCACGGATCAATAGCAATGATCTTGGACATATAGGACTTTGAAATAAAATTCTGGCAGCAGAATTTTATTGAAACTTTAGAGCAAAAGATAAACATGCTACAGCCACTCAAATGGACAAGTGAGGACATGGATGGAAAGACAACAATATATACTACAAGGATCAATCAAAATCCACCCCAAAACTAACATGCTTTGTCCTAGAACATCACACGAACATGGCATCGGAACGTTACAGATTTCAGACTTAGTGAAAAATCACTAAGTCCTAAAACAGCAACATCATCATAGCACACAAAAGAGCATGTTTAAGTCACCTCGAAACTAAACATGGCAAAGGGTAAGCACCTCCTCAAAATACACATGAAGGTGATCCCGAAACACACAAGCATGCTTCAAAGAGGTGAACACAACGATTGCAACGAGCTCCACAAGATGGCATTTCATAACAAGTGAAAACACCTTATATGAGCATGGCACTTTGCAACGATGATAACAAGGCAATAATAAATCTACCATGCAACCTATCACACACAACACGTAGTTCGTGGCAAGACGAACACGTGGACATGTCATTTGCATCGTTTGGACAAACGAGCTAAAAGATATCACATGTCAAAGGTGGCACAAAAATAACACATAACAGCAGTTTATATCATGATGCACTCTTGCAACAGCAAAACAAGTGTCAAGATGACATCTAACATGCATGACAACAACAGGTAAAACGTAGAGGACATCTCCACGAACATCTGGACATGCTACACGCGCAAAACGGAGCAACAGGCACGAAGTTAGAGCAGTTCAAAGTTTGCATTCCAGATTAAACAGAACAGAGACTAGGGTTTGAATTTGACCTCAGATCCAGATCTGAATCTGAAAAAAAAACGAAGACGGGCCGCGGCTGGGCTTCGGAGGCGGCGGAAGAGGCCCGGGCGAGGCGAGGCGAGGCGGCCCAGGGCGGCGGCGGCCCACCGCGGCTGCTGGCGACGCGGGAGCCCGCCTGGCTGGCGCGGCCCGCAAGGAGGCGGCGGCCCACCGAGCCGAAGCGCGACGAGGCCCGGCTGGGGCGGCGCTGCGAGGGAGCCGACGGGGCTCGGGCCTGACGAAGAGGCCGAAGGGAGGAGGCGCTGACGGGAGCGCACAGGCGGATGGGCCTCGCGGCGATGGGTGAAGGCGAAGTGGGCCGGCGCAGGAGGCGGCTTGCGGCGGCGCTGGCGAGCCTGGAGGGGTGGAGGCCCAGCGGGAGAGGCTGACGGGGAAGAAGGAGGACTCCCGTTGGCGAAGTGGTCCACAGCGCTGGGCCAGGCGATCGACAGGAGGAGAGGCGGACGATCGGTCGAACGTCTTCCTGGCGCGTTGACTTGGGAGGATGGATCGAGGGATTGGCTCCTCGAGCCAGTGGCTGGATCGGGTCTCGAGGAGAAGAACGAGGGATTTGGCCAGATCCAGAAAAAAATGAGGGGGAGAGAGTGGAGGAAGAAGGAGATAGGTTAGGGATGCCAAAATAGACTAGGGGGTCTACATATAGCAGATTTTAGGGTTAGGGAGAGATTTAGGGGCGCTAGGAGCCCTCCGATCGCGATCCGACGGATCCGATCGCGGGGGTAGTTTTAAAAGGCCTAGACGGAGATAAAAGAAAGTAGTAGGGGTATTTCCGGGACACGAAGTGAAGGCACATCGGACCCACACGGACAACGGATGGAAAAGTCAACGGAGTCCAAACGAGACGAGATTTGAGAGGCGGGTTGCACACAACAAAACAACAACACACAACACAACCTCGCGGCACACCGGTAACGAAAAACGCCCGAACAACAAAGTAGGCCTACGGGACGTCACGGACACGTGAGGGAGCTCCGGAACGCGAAACGGACAACGGGAAGAAACACGACGAACCGGATGCAACCCACAACACAAATGCAATGCAATGCACATGTCTACAAGATATGAATGAATGCCACACACTCACACAACAAAACGACGAAAGCCCGAAAGACAAGAACCCGAAATGGAAATAGATGAAGCCGGAGATTTATTATATACCCAAAAGGGAAAGTATTACATCCGGGGCATTACAGGGTGGCTTATATAGAGTGCATCAGGACCCCAGCCATCCCCACATTACAAAGGGTTCAATGTACATAAAGGCAGGACGTTACTGATAACGTGTGTAATAAAGGGTGATAAAGGCATTCATTACTACAGAATGAATGCATGACCGGTGCTGGCCTAACGGGACCTTTGGCGTTCGGGGGTCGAGTGTCTCTGTACGCTCGAGTTTCTTCATCCTTCCGAGTGTTGTCGAGTCGTCTGGGTGGAGGTATGCAGTCGAGTGAAATGTCCTCTTGGGCCTTATCAATCGACTGTTTCTGTTGTCTCTGAGTTGCCTCTTGAGCTTCTGGGGTAGTGACCTTGGGTGGGGTATCTGGGTCAGGCCCGTGACCCTACCCTAGGTCTGTAGCATCATCAGTAGCCCCTAAATGGATTGAGGTCCGAGTGGAGGAGAGTGTTAAAGTTTGCTTTGGTCCAAGTTTGATGTCCCTGGGGGATCTCCCTTAATCCGTGGGCCAGGCTGACCCTTCAACCTCGACCTAATCGCCTTAATCGATTCAAGAACTACCGAGTGTACTTGCATGTGTAGACCGTCGAGTGAACTTTTGCGCATGGCTCCGAGCGTCAGCGGGGCACGCAACTTTCGACATGATTGGTTGTTCTCCAGTCTCCGGATTTCGCGGGATTAGAATTTTGGGGAAGCGCGCGGGACGGGGCGTGCCACAGTAATCGGATCGGATACGCTCGGGGTGCCTCGATCCCCGCGCTGCCTTTTTCGCCATGTATTGGGCGTGCGCCTGTTGCGGGATTTGACAGGATAGCTTGGCTCCACCAGTAAGTCACTCGACCACCGCGCTATGAATAAGCACCGCAACCGAGGCGAAAGCACTGTGCGCCAATCTCTGCCTCTTCTTCCTCCGCTCCTCCGCCGCACCTTTGCTCTCCGCTCTCCACCGCTCAGCTCACGCCAGCTCGCCCCCCATGGGCAAGGACAAGACGGCAGCTCTGGATCGCTCGAATAAGGCGGCGGCGACGAGGAAGGGGAAGATAACCAATCGGGGGTTGTCGTCGAGGTCCGGGCTCCCGCCTGGCTGGATCCAGGGGGACTGGATCAGGTTCATGATGCAGCCAGAGGACGTGGAGGAGCTGGTGGAGGAGGGCCTGGTCGTCCGCGACTCCTGGCGGCTGCGGGAGGACGAGCTCGAGCCCCAGCCGCAGGAGGGCGAGTGCGTTCTCCTCGCGACCCACATCGACCGAGGTTTTTCCTTGCCTACACACCCTTTCTTCTGCGGTTTCCTGGCTTTCTACGACACCCAGCTACACCACTTCACCCCCAACACCATCACGTACTTGGCCTCCTTCGTTTCATTGTGTGAGAACTTCCTTGGGTGCCGACCGCATTGAGGCCTGTTTAAGCATATTTTCACATGTCGCTCCCAAACTGTCAAGAAAGCAAACCCGAGTGACGAGAAGACGCACGTTATCCAGATGTGCGGTGGTTTGGGTATCCAGACTAGGGATAGGAGCACTTTCCCTGCCATGGTCCTTCCTGAGTCGGTCTGCGGATGACAGTCGACTTGGTTTTATTGCAAGGACGTCCCGACTCCCGGTTAGTCGACCGGACTCCCTCCGTTTTCTTTAGATCGAGTCGGCCAGCCACCTACGCTACTTGTGAGTCGGGCCGAGAAGGTAGAGGTGGACATGTTGGTGGAGCGGGTGGTTTAGCTGGTCCGCGATGGGGCACCGAGATGGATCTGCTGGAGGTGTTCCTCAAGCGGAGGATCCAACCTCTCCAAGCTCGGGACCATCCGATGTGGATGTACTCGGGCGTCGGCGACACTTCTCGGGTCCACCCAGAGGAAGCCACCGCGAAGACGGTGGAACAGTGCCTGAAGTGCATGATGGGGAACAAGGATAATCCTCGGGGGACCGGAAGGGTTCGCCCGTTCGACGCAGACCACCAACCAGACAAGGTTTGGCCTTAGTTTCCGAGTGGATTTTCTGTTTCTTATTTGCGGGCGTTTGATGAATCTGACTGGTGTATGATTGTTTCTCCTTTCCGCAAATCTTTACCGACATGTACTCGGTGCCCAATGGTGAACAGATCCAAGAGGGGGAAGAGGGCCTAGGCGAAGCTTCCGACTGGAAGTCCGACGAGGAGTCGGCGGAGGAGAGTGAGGATTCCAGCAGGGGCGAGGAAGTCGAGTCACCGCCCCACATCGAGAAGTGTTCCAAGGAGAAGCACGACCCAGAGATCGCGCGTGCCAGGACGGGTCCTTCCAGCTCCCAGGTGCAGAAGCGCACTCGGATGTCTACCCCAGATCCGACTGAGAAAGCACCAAAACAGCCCAAGGTCGCCGCCTCCAAGCCTCGGAAGGCCTTGCTAAAGATCAAAGTGGACGTCCCGATTGCCTCCATGTAAGTGTTGCTCTGATTCATTCTTCTTTCATGTTAGAAACCAGATTTGCCTTTATCGACTCACTAGTTCATCTTGTCGACCATCCTGTGAAATCTTCAGCGCTGCTGCTTCTGGGACCTCAATGGATGTTGATAAGGGTCGTGACGACGAGGAGACCGTAGACGCGGCCACGTCCCACGCAGGTACGGCTTCTTAGCTACGCTTTGGCTTTTGTTATCCGGATTGTCAGTCGTCTGAATTTCTCCTCGATTGTTCTCTGAAGGGCCGCACAATGTCATCGAACTTCATGACGATGATGACGAGGACGACCGCGCGGAGGTGTCTCAAAGAGCCACGGGAAGGAGGGGTCGGAAGACACCCTCTAGCTCTGAGGCCCAGCAACAAGGTGAAGTGGCTCGGACCACGATCTCTTTTGCTGTTCCCGTGTCGACTAACCGCCCCTCCGCGTCGACTGTCCAAGTTGCTGACCCTGTGACTGCTCCGTCTGCTCCACCGTCCATGCTTTTCGCTACCCATCACGTCCCGGAGGACCCCATAAGTGCGGCCAAGGAGGTCGTTCGACAGGCGGGGCTAATGATGGAGCGGATGAAGGCGGCGTATGAGGCTAGCATGGCTGCCTATAATGCCAGTTCGGCTCTTCGGACCAATGTCCAGGTTTGTCTTTTCCGACTGACTTGTTGTGCTGTTGAGGTCTTCATTCTGTAAACTGCCGCTTTGTTCGTAAGATGATGTTACACCCACTGGGTGTTCCTGATCTCCTTATAGCTTTAGCTCTTGTAATCCAATCGGCCTTTTTGTGTCGATCGGACCGCTGGGGGCACGCTGAGTGCACCCACTGGGTGTAGCCCCCGAGGCCATGGTCGGCTGAAGTCAGTCGGCCGTGGTCTTAGAATTTATCTTGTTTATTTGTTCCAAACTCTTCTCACTCGCGCAGGACTGATCCGATCGAGTGAGAACCAGTGAGGGCACGCTTAGTGCACCCACTGGGTGTAGTCCCCGAGGTCGTGGTCGACTGTTGGTAGTCGCCCATGGTCTAAGAACAAAATGCATCTGTCTCTTTTTTTGAGCTCGGGCAGGACTGATCCGGCCGAGTGAGAACCAGTGGGGGCACGCTTAGTGCACCCACTGGGTGTAGTCCCTGAGACTACTGTTGAATATTCGGCTCGGCTGTAGTCTTAGAATTTTGTCTTCTTTTGTTGGCCGCAGAAATCTTGCGAGTTTGGAGCCAAATCACAAATCTTGAAAAGAAGCAGGTCCAACTCAATCTTGACCTGGAGCTGGCCAGGGAGCATTTGAAGAAAACCAAGGACGAAGCATCTGGTAATAAAAGTGCATAGCTTGTCGACTAAATTCCAGTGAGTGTGTCGTGTGCATCCTTATGTTCATGTGTCTAGTAATGTCTCTTGTAGATCAAATGAAGGCAGCTCTGGAGCAGAAGGACCTTGGCATGGCAGCAGCGTAGTAGAGGGCGCAGGAGAAAACTGAACTCGCAGAACAGAAGCTGGCGTCGGTCAGCAAGCTTGAAGAAGAGATCGCCAAACTGAAGGACTCTCTTGGTGAGTCCAACAAGTAGGTGACTCGACTGAAGAGGGCCAATCTCGCTCTGGACGAGAAGGTAGGGGGCCTTTTGCAGAAGAAGAACGGGTTGGAAACTTATCTGGGTGGCCTCACGAAGAAGTGGTACCTCATGCTTGAAAGTATGTTTCTTTGTCCGACTGAATCAAAGCGGTCGACTATATCCTGCTCGCTAACTCATCGTGTTTTCGCCTATGTAGAATACTGTCGGAACTTCGAGGAGGAGACTGGGAGGGTCGATCCGGGTCTGAACCCCGCCAATTCTCTTGTCAAGGATGAAGTGGCGATGAACGTCTTGCGACTGGAGTCCCGCCTCACCAGTGCCACTGGTTACCTCGCTCGACTGAAGGCGGTGATGTCTCGGATCGACGTTGCACTCTGGAGGGGGACGGTGCAAGAGAATGACCTCTAGTCCCTGATGACTCGACTTAATGAGATCCCCAGTCAAGTGCAGGAGTGGAAGAAATCATCTGCCCGCTGTGGTGCTGACGTTGCATTGTCTCTGGTCCGTGTGCACTGCAAGGAGGTGAAGGAGGAGAGGCTGGCCGCGCTCAAGGTTGCCAACACAAAGAAGCTCCAGTTCCAGTCGTTCATGGAGACTTTCCTGGAAGCTGCTACCCGTATTGCTGACGGGATCGACTTGGACGAGTACGTCGCGCCTGCAAGTCCTCTCCCCTGAGGAGTGAACAAACTTTGATACTTCGATTCAATTTGCCTCGGAATGCCGAGTGATTTTGTAACCGTTTAAACTCTCGCAGGCTTGATGCCCGAGTACTCCTGCCCGAATCTTGCGGGGCTTTATCTACACTCGATTCCCTTTTAGGATGTGTTTGCTTTGCTTCTGATTCCCTTTGATCTCTTTTGAATTTTGAGTCGGCATCGTGTTTGTGGCGCAGCTCGAAGGGTCGAGCCATGTTGTATTTGTGGCGCAGCTCGGAGGACAGAGCCGTATTATACTTGTGGCGTAGCTCGGATGGTCGAGCCACGTTGTACTCGTGGTGTAGCTCGGAGGGTCGAGCCACGTTGTACTTACTAGCAAAAGATCCCGTGCGTTGCAACGGGAGAGAAAACATAACACATGCTCTTAACCCAACAACCATCACTCAAGACCATATTAGGTCCATTTCCTTTATTTTTGCGAGGCATCATATTTGTTTTGCCGGCGATGGCTTCGATGTTCACACAAAACAAAGCAAAACGTGTTTGAATATGGTTAATCCTAAGGCGTCTCTCTCCCTCTCTCCTCCCTCTCCCTCTGTCTCTCTCGCTTTCTCATTCTCGCGATGAGAAATCTGTTGTTTTCCCCCGCGACATTTTTCAGAGGTATGCATGTGTAGTTATTGATGTTTTCTATTCCCTATATGGTTATAGTGGGGTGTTTATTTGCAATCCGGATCGTCGTCGATACAAAAGAAAAAATGAATCTTGCGCTATAAATTATAAGTTTGCTTCCAAAATAATATTTTAAAAATATTTAACAGGTAAAATTAACATCATATTTAGATTCCACACATTTTTCTAATAATATTTCATATATAATATGTTAAAATCAAAGTTACAGTTTAAAAGATAAGTATAATTTAGAAAATCATTTGTTTGCCTTAAATATATTCCAGAATAATATTTAAAAATACTTAACAGGTAAAAATAATCTCATATTCATATTCTACATATTTTTCTAATCAAATTTCATATATAACATGTTCAAATCGGAGTTACGATTTAAAAGATATGGATGATTTAAAAAAGCATTTATTTGACTTAAATATGATCCGCGGATGAATTACCTAAAACATCAGGGGGGTTTCGAAAAATGTAAAATAACGATTCGGGAGTGACTTAGACCCGGACTGCAGGTTGATTTCAAAAAACACAAGGACTTTTGTGTAAAATACGAAAAAACGATTCGATTTTACTTAAAACAGGATTGCGGGTTGAATTCTCTAAAATAGAGGGACTTTTATGAAAAATGCCATGACGGACGAGAAGAAACCCAATTTGCTTTATTATTAGGTAAAGATGGCGTAGCTCGGAGGACTGAGCCACATTATACTTGTGGCGTAGCTCGGAGGACTGAGCCACATTATACTTGTGGCGTAGCTCGGAGGGTCGAACCATGTTGTACTTGTGGCGTAGCTCAGAGGGTCGAGCCACGTTGTACTTATGGCGTAGCTCGGAGGACTGAGCCACATTATAACTTAGGCGATTACGGAGTCGTAGCTAAGCCGTCGCATGAGAGGGCCGGAGTGGTCAGAAACTTAGGCGAATCGGATTCATAGCTAAGTCCCCAAGTGAGAGGGTTGCTCTTCACTCGGAATAGTTTTTGTAACTTAGGAGATTACGGGGTTGCAACTAAGTCCCCGAGTGAGAGGGCTGCTCTTCACTCGGAATAGTTTTTGTAACTTAGGCGATTACGGGGTCGCAGCTAAGTCCCCGAGTGAGAGGGTTGCTCTTCACTCGGAGTGGTTTTATAACTTAGGCGATTACGGGTCGCAGCTAAGCCCCCGAGTGAGAGGGTGGATCTTCACTCAAAGTCGTTTTTGTAACTTAGGC
>LR738714.1:102786780-102834183 GCA_902687465.1 Secale cereale | reverse complement strand
GTTTCTCTTCACCCAGAGTAGTTTTTGTAACTTAGGCGATTACAGGGTCGCAGCTAAGCCCCCTAGTGAGAGGGTTGCTCTTCACTCGGAGTAGTTTTTGTAACTTAGGCGATTACGAGGTCGCAGCTAAGCCCCCGAGTGAGAGGGTTGCTCTTCACTCGGAGTAGTTTTTGTAACTTAGGCGATTACGGGGTCGCAGCTAGGCCCCCCGAGTGAGAGGGTTGCTCTTCACTCGGAGTAATTTTTGTAACTTAGGCGAACCGGATTTGCGGCTAAGCACCCACTGGGGGATTTGAGAACATGCGTCTTTGTAACATCAATCATTAAGGAATTGTCGCGGACTTGTCTTTTGAAAAAACAAACTAGAAGGTTCTTATTACAACTCGACTGGTCGAGTGCTTCAAGTGTAGAAGCGGCGGAGCATATCCGCATTCCGCGAATGAGGCTCATCTCTCTTCTTGGCCACGTTGTAGATGTGGTACGCCCCATTGCGCGGTACCTTGGTGACGATGAAAGGGCCTTCCCAGGCCGGGGCAAGCTTATGTGGTCGCTTCTGACGTACTCGGAGAACCAGGTCTCCTTCCTAGAACGTCCGACTTCGGACATTGCGGGCGTGGAATCGACACATGTCTTGTTGGTAAATGGTCAAGCGGATCAGGGCCATCTCGCGTTCTTCCTCCAGGAGGTCGACTGCATCTTGACGGGCCTGCTCTGCTTCCGCTTCGGAGAAGAGCTCCACTCGAGGGGCATTGTGCAACAAATCGGTCGGCAACACGGCCTCAGCACCATAGACCATGAAGAAGGGGGTACAGTCAGTCGACAGGTTCGGAGTTGTTCTCAGCCCCCATAAGACATACGGTAGTTCAGTCACCCAAGCTCCAGCTATGTGCTTGAGGTCGCGCATAAGTCATGGTTTCAGGCCATGAAGGATCAAACCATTTGCTCTTTCTGCTTGTCCATTCAACTACGGATGCGCTACGGACGCGTAGTCGACCCGAGTACATTGGGAGGAACAGAACACTCTGAATTCGTGCGAGTCAAAGTTGGAGCCGTTGTCCATGATGATGCTGTGGGGAACTCCGTATCTAAATATCAATTCTCTGATGAAGCTGATGGTGGTGCTTGAGCCAAAGTTCTTGATGGGCTTGGCTTCGATCTATTTGGTAAACTTGTCGACTGCCACGAGCAAGTGAGTGAATCCTCTCCTGCCGGTTTTGAAGGGACCGACCATGCCCAACCCCCAAACGGCAAATGGCCAAACCAACAGGATGGTCTTCAAGGCAGACGCATGTTTGTGAGACATGTTGGAGTAGAACTGGCAGCCTTCACACTTGTCTACGATATCCTTTGCCATCTCATTCGCTCGGGGCTAGTAGAATCCAGCTCGGTATGCCTTGGCCATGATAGTCCGAGAGGAAGCATGGTGGCCACAAGTTCCCGAGTGAATCTCATTTAGAATCATTCGACCTTCTTCAGGGGTGATGCAGCGCCGAGTGACTCCTGTGACACTTTCCCTGTAGAGCTGACCCTGAATGACAGTAAAGTCTTTGGATCGAGGAACAATCTGACGCGCCTCCTCTTCATCCGCTGGGAGTTCTTGCCTGAGCAAGTACGCTATGTACGGCACAGTCCAGTCGGGCGTGATCACCAGGATCTCCATGATTAAGTCGACCACCGCTGGAACTTCGACTTCATTCGGATCGGATGCGCTT
This sequence comes from Secale cereale, assembly GCA_902687465.1. Lineage (NCBI taxonomy): Eukaryota > Viridiplantae > Streptophyta > Magnoliopsida > Poales > Poaceae > Secale > Secale cereale. The sequence goes on along the minus strand of LR738714.1, from coordinate 102,832,471 downwards.
ATTGGCTACGGGGGCTCCTCTGTGAAGGGGTCCTCTTTGACTGAGGGGGTGTGCAAATGCTCTAAGAGCACATTCTTGGGTATAGGTTTCCGAGTGGACCCTATCTTCGCGAGGTCATCAGCAAGCTGGTTCTTGATTCTGGGCACGTGGTGGAGCTCTAAAGCTTCAAATTTCTTCTCCAGCTTCCGCACCGCACTGCAGTATCTGGTCATTGCTGGGCTCCTGACATCCCACTCCTTCATCACCTGGTTGACCACTAGGTCTGAGTCACCGTATACCATCAGGTGACGGACGCCGAGTGAGATGGCCGTACACAACCTGTACAAAAGCGCCTCGGATTCAGCTTCGTTGTTAGAAGAATCGAAGTGCATTTGAAGGACACAACTGAGTTTGTTGCCTCTGGGGACACTAGGACCACACCTGCACCAGATCCTTCAACATCTTGGATCCATCGAAGAACATGGTCCAGTGATCCGACTGGATCTGAGTCGGTTGCTCTTGCTCGATCCATTCGGCCACAAAATCTGCGATTGCCTGAGACTTGATAGCTTTCTTCGCCTCAAACTTGATATCCAGCGGAAGGAGTTCAATCGCCCATTTGGCCACTCGGCCGGTTGCATCTCGATTGTTTAGAATTTCTGATAATGGGGCGTCGCTGATGACTGAAATCGAATGATCCGAGAAGTGATGAGCAACTTTCTTTGCGGTCAAGTAAATCCCATACACAAGCTTCTGGTAATGCGGGTATCTTTGCTTGGAGGGAGTCAATACTTCGGAAATGTAATAGATTGGGCATTGGACTTTGTAGGCTTTGCCTTCTTCTTCTCGCTCGACCGTGAGTACAGTGCTGACAACTTGTCCGGTGGCTGCGATGTACAGTAAAAAAGGCTCTTTGCTGACTGGGGCAGCAAGCACCGGCTGGGTGGAAAGCAGGGCTTTGAGCTCCTCAAACACTGCTTCAGCTTCAGAATTCCACTCGAACTTTTCAGATTTCTTCATCAGTCGGTAGAGAGGTAATGCCTTCTCACCGAGACGAGAAATGAACCGACTCAATGCGGCCAAGCAACCAGTTAACTTTTGGACGTCGTTTACACGCACGGGGCGCTTCATTCGGAGGATGGCACTTACTTTCTCTGGGTTGGCATCGATTCCTCGTTCTGAAACAAGGAAACCGAGCAACTTGCCGCCTGGAACTCCGAATGTACATTTCGACGGGTTAAGCTTGATATCATAGCTTCTTAGGTTTGCGAATGTCTCAGCGAGGTCAGTCAGTAGGTCGAAACCTTTATGTGACTTGACCACGATGTCATCCATGTACGCTTCCATGTTTTGACTGATTTGTTTCAGCAGACACTTTTGAATCATGCGCATGAAGGTAGCACCGGCATTCTTGAGACCGAAAGGCATGGTGACATAACAAAAACACCCGAATGGGGTGATGAAGGTTGTCTTGATTTCATCGGGTCCAAACAGTCGGATCTGATGGTACCCAGAATATGCGTCCAGAAAAGACAAATGCTCGCATCCAGCAGTCGAGTCGACTATCTGATCGATGTGGGGGAGAGGAAAATGGTCTTTCGGGCAGGCCCGATTGATATGCTTGAAATCGATGCACATGCAGAGGGATTTGTCTTTCTTGGGGACCATGACCACATTGGCGAGTCACTCGGAGTGGTAGATCTCGCGGATGAACTCAACTGCCAGAAGCTGAGCCACTTCTTCGCCAATTGCTTTTCTCTTCTCCGCGGCGGACCGACAGAGATGTTCCTTCAGGGGTTTCACTTTTGGATAAACTCGCAAACGGTGCTCAGCCAGTCCCCTGGATACACCTGGCATGTCGAAGGGTTTCCATGCGAAGATGTCCCAGTTCTCACGGAGGAACTGGATGAGCACTTCTTCCTATTTGCTGTCGAGTGTAGTTGAGATGTGGGTCGGAGCTGCATTGAGGTCGGTGGGGTGAATGTGCACATGCTTCATCTCTCCCGCCGACTGGAATGCTGACTTGGAAGCTGGCTTCTTAGCACGCAACAAATCACTCGGATCCACATTCTTTTGGTACTCCTCCATCTCCATTGCCGCCATCTGCTCGTCAGCAATTTTCGAGCCTTTCTGGAAGCACTCTTCTGCCTTCTGCCGGTTCCCTGTGACGGTTATCATGCCTTTAGGCTCCGACATCTTCAGTTTGAGGTACACATAACATGGTCGAGCCATAAAACAAGCGTAGGCGGGCCTGCCCAGTATGTCATGATAGGCGCTGTGGAAGTCCACCACCTCAAACGTCAGCTTCTCTTTGCGGAAATTCTTTGAATCGCCAAAAACCACGTCAAGGGAAATCTGACCAAGTGAGTCAGCTTTCTATTCGGGGATGACCCCGTGAAATCACATGTTGCTCTCACTTAGCTTGGACATCGGAATGCCCATCCCTCGAAGGGTTTTAGCGTATAGTATATTCAGGCCACTGCCGCTATCCATCAGAACCTTGGTCAAACGAGTACCATCGACAACTAGGTCGACCACCAACGCCTGCCGCCCAGGGGTTGCGATGTGTGCGGGGTGGTCGGACTGGTCGAATGTAATGAGAGTCTTGGACCATTTTAGGTACGTCGTCGTTGCCGGAGCAACCATGTTGACTTCTCTGTTGATAACTTTCAGTCGACTCTTGCTTTCAACGTTAGCAAAAATCATCAAGGTGGAGTTGATCTGGGGGTATCCTCCAGCCCCTTCTTTGTCCTCGGTCACTTCAGATTCCTTTTCTTTCTCAGCGGGTTGATCTTTCTGGAAATTCTGAATCAGGAGCCGACACTGTCGAGTGGTATGCTTGGGGTAAACCAAGTTCCCCTCTTCATCTTTTTTCGTGTGGATAGGACACAGTAGGTTGAGCACGTCATTCCCTACTTGATCTTTCACTTTATTGGGGATCCAAGGGCCTTTAGGCTTTCCTTTGCCTTTCCCTTGGGTAACGGCCGCGGCTTCACCTTGGACTGCTGGTTCCGCTTTGCTCTTTGGCTTCCGATTGGAATTCTGGTCATCTTGGTCGACTAGTTTCTTGCCGCTATGGAGTCGATCGACCTCTTCTCCGTTAGCATACCGACTGGCTATTTCCGTCATTCTAGTGAGGGACATATCTCATGTCCGACCGAACTTCAGGTTGAGCTCTCAGTACCGCACGCCCTCTTTGAAGGCGCAAACTGCTTGATGCTCGGACACGTTTTCCACCGTGTGGTGCAAGGTGGTTCACCTTTGGATGTAATCTCTCAGGGTTTCATTCAGATTCTGAACGCAATGCTGTAACTCCGCCAACCCTGCAGTTCGTTTGCAGGTGCCCTCGAAGGTCCTGACAAACACTAGGGCCAACTCTTCCCAACTGTAAATGATCTCCATAGCCCATTAATATGCCTAGTTGATGTGAGACCATCTTCTCTTTTGTCTTCTCGACGACCACCACTCTATTCCACCTATAGTGCTATATCCATGGCTCACGCTCATGTATTGCGTGAAAGTTGAAAGAGTTTGAAAAAATTGAAGTATGAAACAATTGCTTGGCTGAAACCGGGGTTGTGCATGCTTCGAGTATTTTTGTGTGATGAAGATGGAGCATAGCCAAACTATATGATTTTGTAGGGATGAACTTTCTTTGGCCATGTTATTTTGAGAAGACATGATTGCTTTGTTAGTATGCTTGAAGTATTATTATTCTTATGTCAATATAAACTTTTGTCTTAAATCTTTCGGATCTGAACATTCATGCCACAATAAAGAAAATTACATTGAGAATTATGTTGGGTAGCATTCCACATCAAAAAATCTATTTTTATCATTTACCTACTCGAGGACGAACATGAATTAAGCTTGGAGATGCTTGATACGTCTCCAACGTATCTATAATTTTTGATTGTTCCATGCTATTATATTATCTGTTTTGGATGTTTAATGTGCTTTATTATACTCTTTTATATTATTTTTGGGACTAACCTACTAACCTAAGGCCCAGTGCAAATTGCTGTTTTTGCCTATTTCAGTGTTTCGCAGGAAAGGAATATCAAACGGAGTCCAAACGGGATGAAACCTCCGGGAGAGTTATTTTTGGAACAATATCAACACAGAAGACTTGGAGTACACACCAGGAAGCGGAAGAGGCGGCCACGAGGGTGGGGGCGCGCCACGAGGGCAGGGGGGTGCCCCCACCCTCGTGGGCCCCTCGTGCCTCCCCTGACATGCCTCTTCCTCCTATATATACCAACGTACCGTGAAACCATCAAGGAGCACCACGAAACCCTAATTCCACCACCGCAACCTTCTGTATCCGTGAGATCCCATCTTGGGGCCTGTTCTGGAGCTCCACCGGAGGGGAGATCGATCACGGAGGGCTTCTACATCAACACCATAGCCTCTCCAATGAGTTGTTAGTAGATTACCACACACCTTTGGGTCCATAGTTATTAGCTATATGGCTTCTTCTCTCTCTTTGGATCTCAATACAAAGTTCTCCATGATCTTCGTGGAATCTATTCGATGTAATTCTTTTTGCGGTGTGTTTGTCGAGATCCGATGAATTGTGGGTTTATGATCATGATTATCTATGAACAATATTGGATTCTTTTCTAAAATATTTTATGCATGATTTTAATATCCTTGCAAGTCTCTTTGAATTATCGATTTGGTTTGGCCTACTAGATCGGTAGTTCTTGCAATGGGAGAAGTGCTTGGCTTTGGGTTCAATCTTGCGGTGTCCTTTCCCAGTGACAGCAGGGGCAGCAAGGCACATATTTTATTGTTGCCATCAAGGATAAAAAGATGGGGTTTATATCATATTGCATGAGTTTATCCCTCTACATCATGTCATCTTGCTTAAGGCGTTGCTCTGTTCTTATGAACTTAATACTCTAGATGCATGCTGGATAGCGGGCGATGTGTGGAGTAATCATAGTAGATGCAGAATCGTTTCGGTCTACTTGTCACGGACGTGATGCCTATATAAAATGATCATGCCTAGATATTCTCATAACTATGCGCTTTTCTATCAATTGCTCGACAATAATTTGTTCACCCACCGTAGAAATCTGCTATCATGAGAGAAGCCACTAGTGAAACCTATGGCCCCCTGGTCTATCTTTTATCATATTAGTTTCCTTCAACTTGCCAATTTCTGTTGCCGTTGTTTTATTTTACAATCTTTACTTTCAATCTACATATCAAAAATACCAAAAATAATATCTTATCATCTCTATCAGATCTCACTTTTGCAAGTGGCCGTGAAGGGATTGACAAGCCCTTACCGCGTTGGTTGCAAGGTTCTTATTTGTTTGTGCAGGTACGAGGGACTCGCGCGTGGTCTCCTGCTGGATTGATACCTTGGTTCTAAAAAACTAAGGGAAATACTTACGCTACTGTGCTGCATCACCCTTTCCTCTTCGAGGGAAAACAACGCAAGCTCAAGAAGTAGCAGAAGGTGGCCGCGCCTTGTTGCCTTGTGGGCAGGTGATTCCCCTCCTCTAGTATTTGTTTTCTCAAATATTTTTTATATATTCCATAAAAATTCTCCATGAAATTTCAGGCCATTTGGAGCTCTGTAGAATAGGTATCTCTGCTGTAGCTTTTCCAAGTCCAGAATTCCAACCGCCGACAATCTCTCTCTTTGTGTAAATCTTGTAAATTAAGAGAGAAAAGGCATTAGAGCCGCGTCACAAAGTGTTATAATGACCAAAAACATTTTAAATATCAATTGGAAAACATGATGCAAAATGGACGTACAACAATGGACTTTGGGGTTGCTTAAACGCCATCTGTTTTTTAGGGTAAAACGTTATCTATAACACGATGATCTGTAAGTGCATCTAGTGCCACCCCTTGTTGGTTTTGGACCATTGTCAACAAACTTGGTTGAGTGAGTAATGTGTTTGTGAGTGTACACAGGTTAACACGGATATAAGTCCCTAATATTTAGTTTTACCAAAAAAGACGCCCCCTAAAAATGTATGAAGACATTGAAGATAATGGTGGTACGAGAACACTTCGGTTTTAAGATAATGGAGTGCAAATACATAGTATTTTGGTAGTATCGTTTTATTCTTTCTTGAGTTGTAGGAACCACCTTATTGTTAAGTGGGGTCGAGGTAAACAAATTCAGAATCTGACTTGATGCTCAACCTAAAATCCTATGTCTGCCAGTGAAGACAATGAGAGAAAACCTGTTGGTTAAGTCAGCTCTGCTTGTAGCCCAAGCCAAGCTGTTGCGTGTGTTTGAAATTCGCCCGTTAGGACACGAGTCGGTCGGCCACTGACCCAGCTCTAGTTCGATCAAATCATATCGGGTTGCCCCTGACTATAAATAGCTCTCCCCTCCACCATAAGTTGGCGACTGCTTAGATTTATTACATGGCTTTTGTCGTTTGAGAGCAACCCACCTCCGAAGCCTCTGAGAGAGATTCCTCGTGAGGAAATACCCAAATTCCTAGAGCCCAAAGTGAATGACCATTACTGAAGACATTTTGTTCCGAGTGAACTGAATACTTGTTACACTTGAAGACTGTTATCTTCCAGACCGTTAGGCATCACGTTCTAAGAATCGAAGAGTCATTGTAGATTACTGATGAACTAAGTTTGTGAAGTTTTGGAAGTCTACCTTGAAGACTTATTGCTACTTCTTGAGCTTGCATTGTTTTTTCCCTTGAAGAGGAAAGGGTGATGCAGCAAAGTAGAGATAAGTATTTCCCTCAGTTGAGAACCAAGCTATCAATACAGTAGGAGGAACACACAAGTCTCTAATAATTGCACATGCACAAACAAACAAATACTTGCACCCAACGTGATAAAGGGGTTGTCAATCCCTTCACGGTTACTTGCAAGGACGAGATCTGATAGTGATAGGTATAAACGAATAGTAAAAGTGCAAAATAAAATAAAGGTAAATAAATTGCAGCAAAGTATTTTTTGTGTTTTTGATTTTATAGATGTGAAAATAATATGATAAAAGATAGACCCGGGGGCCATAGTTTTCACTAGAGGCTTCTCCCTCGATGAAAGCAAATGGTGGGTAAACAAATTACTGTTGAGCAATTGATAGAAAAGCGCATAGTTATGATGATAACCAAGGCAATGATCATGTATATATGCATCACGTCTGACACAAGTACACCGACCCCTACCTGCATCTACTACTATTACTCCACACATCGACCGTTATCCAGCATGCATCTAGTGTATTAAGTTAACGAGAACGGAGTACGCCTTAAGCAAGATGACATGATGTAGAGGGATATATCCAATCAATATGAATAAAACCCATCTTTTTATTCTTAATGGGAACAATACAAATACGTGTCATGTCCGTTTCTGTCACTGGGATTGAGCATCGCAAGATTGAACTCATTACAAAGCACCACTCTCATTGCAAGAAAAATCAATCTAGTTGGCCAAACCAAATCAATACACCGGGGAGAAATACAAAGCTATATAAATCGTGCATAAAAGAGTTCAGAGAAGACTCAAATAATATTCATAGGTAATCTGATCATAAACCCACAATTCATCGGATCTCAACAAACACACCGCAAAAGAAGATTACATCGAATAGATCTCCAAGAACATCGAGGAGAACTTTGTATTGAAGATGAAAGAGAGAGAATAAGCCATATAGCTACTAGCTATGGACCCGTAGGTCTGTGGTAAACTACTCACACATCATCAGAAGGGCAACAAGGTTGATGTAGATGCCCTCCGTGATCGAATCCCACTCCGGCGGAGTACCAAAAAAGGTCCCCAGATGGGATCTCATGAAGACAGAAACTTGCGGAGGCGGAAAAGTATTTTTGGTCTGCCCTCTGGTCTTCGGGGAATATTTGGGAATTTATAGAAGATGAATTAGGGTTGGAGGACTCCCGTGGGGTCCACAACCTTCGAGGGCACGCCTTGTGAGCTTGGGGCCACCCCGTGGCCCTCCAGGTCTCCTCCCAAAGCTTCCTGGGTGTCTTGTGGTCCAAAAACTTTATCAAAAGTTTCGTTCCATTTGGACTCTGTTTGATATTGATTTCACGTAAGGAAAAAGCAGGGGAAAAATAACAACTGACACTAGGCACTAGGAAATAGGTAAGTCCCAAAAAATGATATAAAATAGCATAATAATGCATATAAAACATCCAAGATTGATAATATAATAGCATGGAACAATAAAAAATTATAGATACGTCGGAGACGTATCAAGCATCCCCAAGCTTCATTCGTGCTCGTCCTCGAGTAGGTACATGATAAAAATATAATTTTTGATGTGGAATGCTACCTAACAAGTTTATCATGTAACCTTTCTTTTATGTGGCATGAATATTCATATCCATAAGATTCAAAACAAAAGTTTAGTATTGACATAAAAACAATAATACTTCAAGCATACTAAAAAGCAATCATGTCTTTTCAAAATATCACGGCTAAAGAAAGTTATCCCTACAAAATCATATAGTCTTGTTATGCTCCCTCTTCTCAACACAAAGTATAGATCATGTACTACCCTGGTATTAGCCAAGCAATTGGTTCATACTTTTTAAAGTGCTTCAACTTTTTCAACTCTTGATGTAATACATGAGAGTGAGCCATGGATATAGCACTATAAGTGGAATAGAAGGTGGTAGTAGACAATAAAGAAGGGAGAAAGTCTCACATCAAATATGCAAATTAATAGACTATGGAGATGTCCATCAATTGATATCAGTGTGAGTGAGTAGGGATTGCCATGCAACCGATTCACTATATCTATAAGTGTATGAAAACTCAAAATAAAAGTAAGTGGGTGTGCATTCAACTTGCTTGCTCACAAAGACCTCGAGCATTTGAGGAAGCCCGTCATTGGAATATACAAGCCAAGTTCTATAATGAAAAATTCCCACTAGTAATAATTAAAGTGGGAAAATTAGAGACTATCTATCATGAAGAACATGTTGCTACTTTAACGCACAAGTGATGTAGGTTGAAACCCTAGGTGAAGATCTTTCCACTCTTGGAGGGGGAAAGGATGAACACAAGAGAAATTCACTCAAACAAGATCCCAATCACACATCCACTAGAGCATCAAAGTTGAGATCCACGAGAGTACAAGAACAATGCAAGGAAACAAGCATAAATTGGTAAAGGGTCTTCTCAAATCCAAGGAGATGAGACTTGATGATTCACTTGGGTAATCCTTCTCCCTTGAGAGGTCTTGATATCCACAAGGGGATCTTCTCCTAGAGGAGGTCTTGATCTCCTATAGGAGTTATACAAGGAGCAAAGCTCTCTCAAATGTCATATAATACTTTGCTAACCCTAACATATGTCTTAGACCCGAAATATATAGGTAGAGGGAGGTAGGGGATGACTTGGGAGGCAAGGAAGGGAACCCTCGGTCGAAACCTGCGAGGCCCGTGTGCACATGGTAAGTGAGGCCCGTGCACACAGGGGTCCCGTGTGCATGGTACACGCCTGTGCACACGGGGTGCTGCAGCGGCCAGGGCCCGTGCGCACAGGGTCTAGAGTCTGTGTGCACGGGGGTGCATGTTGCACTTATAGAAGCCTCCTGGGCGGCCCGTGCACATGGGGTAGGGGGGCACAGGGTTGCCTGGGAGGTGCCGTTTTCTTATTCTTGTTGCACTCCTTCTTCTCCATGGCCTTGGGGTCCTTCTACTCCTCCTTTGGGATGTCCTTTAACTGCTTGGTGGCGTTCACCTTCATACCTAATGACTGATACGTTCCAACATATCTATAATTTTTGATTGTTCCATGCTGCTATATTATCATTCTTGGATGTTTTACAATCATTTTATATCATTTTGACATAGTGCCTAGTGCTAGTTGCTATTTTTTGCTTGTTTTTACATCGCAAAAAATCAATACCAAACGAAGTCCAAATGCAGCGAAACTTTTTGGAGATTTTTTCTGGGCCAGAAGACACAACATGGGCTGAAGAAGTACTATAGGGGAGCTCCGAGGGGAGCACAACCCACCAGGGCACGCCTGGGCCCCCTGGCGTGCCTAGGTGGGTTGTGCCCACCTCGAAGGCCTCCCGCACCGCCTCTTCGCTCTATAAATACCTCCATACTCCAGAAAGCCTAGGGGAGTCAACGGAATTTTATTCCAGTCGCCGCAAGTTCCAGAACCACGAGATCCAATCTAGAGCCCTATTCCGGCACTCCGCCGGAGGGGAACACGATTAGGGAGGGGTTCATCATCCTCATTGGTGCCTCTCCGATGATGCGTGAGTAGTTTACCACAGACCTACTGGTCCGTAGGTAGTAGCTAGATGGCTTCTTCTCTCTTTGTATCTCAATACAATGGTCTCTTGGAGAAAAAAAATGATGTAATGACTTTTTGCGGTGTGTTTGTTGGGATCCGATGAATTGTGAGTTTATGATCAGATTTTCCTTGATTTAATATCCATTCTTGATTATTATAGCCTTGTATTTCTTCTTCGATATTTGGGTTTTGTTTGGCCAACTTGATCTATTTATTTTGCAATGGGAAGATGTGCTTTGTGATGGGTTCGATCTTGCGGTGTTTTTTCCCAGTGACAGAAGGGGCAGCAAGGCACATATGCATCATTGCCATTAAGGATGAAAAGATGGAGTCTATTCCTACATTAATAGATCTTGTCTATATCATGTCATTGTTCTTATTGCATTACTCCATTTTCCATTAACTTAACGCACTAAATGCATGCTGGATAGCGGTCGATGTGTGGAGTAATAGTAGTAGATGCAGGCAGGAGTCGGTCTACTAATCTTGGACGTGATGCCTATATACATGATCATTGTCTTGGATATCGTCATAATTGTTTGCTTTTCTTTCAATTCCTAACAGAAATTTGTCTACCCTCGGCATGCTATTTTCTCGAGAGAAGCCACTAGTGAAATCTATGGCCCCCGAGTCTATTTTCATACCATATACTTTCAGATCTATATTGCCATTTGCCTTTTCCTTTATTTGCAACTTTTGTTTTCAGATCTTAATTATCAAAACCACAAAAATACCTTGCTGCATTTTATTTGCTTTTATTTGCATCTTTCAATCTACTACAATTTTATCCCATCAACACGTCAATTTCTGGCATCGTTACCCGAAAGGGATTGACAACCCCTTTAACGCATCGGGTTGCAAGTATTTGTTCTTTGTGTACAGGTACCGTTTACATAGTGTTGCATGGTTCTCCTACTAGTTCGATAACCTTGGTTTCATAACCGAGGGAAATACTTACCATCATCCTTTCCTCTTTGGGGAAATACCGATGCATCTCAAACGCATGTCAAAGGAGTTTCTGGCGCCATTGTCGGGGAGACATCACCAACATCTATCAGGTTCCTAATCACATATCTTATCTCCTTGCAATTTACATTATTTTCCATTTGCCTCCCATTTTCATCTCCCCCACTTCAAAAAAAATTCTGTTTTTATTCACCCTCTTTTTCGTTTGCCGTTTTCTTGTCTGATCTGATTTTGCTGACAATCTTGTTTGCTATCTTTGCTTGTGTTGCCATGTGCCTTCTATTTGCTTGCTAAAAATCTATTGTTATGGATCCTCATCCACTTGAGAGTCATTTCAAAAGACCCAATTATGTTGAACCAATTTCTAATGAGTTGAGTGCACTTGATTATCTCTATGAAGTTTTTCTTGAGATTCATGAATCTGAAAATTGTGATGAAGTGATAAAAGAAGAAATCTATGAAGTGATTCATGATAGCTCCTTGAATGACAAGCATGATTGCAATAGTGTTATGATAAATTCTCTTAATGTCAATTATGCTAATAATATGCAAAACCCCAAGCTTGGTGATGCTAATTTTGATATGTCCTCTACTTATTGCAATGATCATGATTGGGGTGACTCTCTTACGATCTTGAAAATTTATTTAAGCCTATGTTTGTGATATTATTATAAGTGGGTTTGGAGAGGTCATGACTTTAGTTGATGTTAATTCCACTATCTTGGAAGATTATAAAACTTTTATGCATGTGAATCATGAATAGAAAATTTTATGTGATAACTATATTGTTGAATTTGACTATGATCTTACATGTAATTATTATGAGATAGGAAAATATGGTCGTAGAAATTTTCATGTTACTAAATTACCTCTCATTATGTTGATATTGTCAATGTTTTATTCTTCTCCCTTGCATATGCTAGATATTTCTTGTCTTGATAATTTGGTTGCCTACAAATGCCTATGCATAGGAAGTATGTTATACTTAGATGTGTTTTTCACATGCTACATGATGATCTCATAGTGCTTCAAATCGTATCTTTCATGTGAGCATCATTGAAATCTCAAGCCTATCTTAATGGCTATAAAGAAAGAGCTTGTTGGGAGGCAACCCAACTTGTATATTTTTGGTTTTTTGCTTTTATTGATGTTTTCAATAAAATAGCCAAATATACCTCTGATTAGATGTGTTTTTTGTGGTCTAAATTAGTGTTTGCACCAAGCAAAGCCTTTGGGACGATTTGGTTGATTGTTTATTTGATTGCGATGAAATTAAGAAATTTATGCGTCCAGAGTTAGAATTTTTGACAATTACTTGAGCGTGATACACTCTTGATTTTTTTACACGTTATATGGATATAAATTTTCCATGCTATCCTAATTTTTCAAAATTTTCAGAGTAACAGAAGTATGATCAAAAATCGCATCTTTACAGACTGTTCTGTTTTAGACAAATTCTATTTTCGTTGTGTTATGTGCTTGTTTTGATTAATCTATGGTTTCTTTTGAAGGGTTTTTACCATGGAAACGTTAGAATACATTAGATATAATACAATTACAAAATATGAATTGGTTTGATACAATACTTAGAGTAAAGATTAATTTTGTTATACTAACGGATCTCACGATGTTTTGTTGAGTTTTGTGTGATTGAAGTTTTCAAGTTTTGAGTGAGATCACGATGGATGAAGGAATAAGGATTAGCAAACGGCTAAGCTTCGGGATGCTCGAGGCACCCCAAGATAATTTTCAACAAGTATCAAGCAACTAAGCTTGGGGATGCCCCCGAGTGGCATCCCCTCTTTCTTCTAACGACCATCGGTATATTACTTGAGATTGTATTTTTATTCGTCATATATTATGAGTTTTGCTTGGAGCATCTTGTATGATATGAGTCTTTGCTTGTTTTGTTTGCTATTTTGTCAAATTCATCCTTGCTGGATACACCCATTTGAGAGAGCCAAAATTATACCATGACTTGTTAGAATTGCTCTCTTGACTTCACTTAAATTTTTCGAGAGCTATGGAATTGCTCTAGTGCTTCACTTATATCTTTTTGAGCATAGTGTGCTTCATTATTTTTGAAGAAAGTATCTTAGTCTTCACTTAGACTAATTTTAGAGAATAAAATATTATGCTCATGTTCTTCACTTATATTTGTTTGAGCTTATCAAAAGCAACACATAAAACTAGTCCCAATATGATAGATATTCAAGAGGGATATGATAAAAACTTTCATGAAGATCATTGGACAAAATAAACTTGATTCTTTGTAATAGTTTTGGGATATGATGATAGTGATATGTGAGCCATGTTAATGGGTAATTATGTTTTATTAAGAATATTGATGTTAAGGTTTGTGATTCCCTATGCAAGCACAAAGGTCAATAATTATGCAATGAAATTACATCCTATTTATGGTGCATTATTCAGTGTTGGTTATGCTCAATGCTCGCTTATGTGATTTTTCATTTCTTGGTTGGTCGCCTCTCAATCTATTTTCTAGCCTCCACTTATACTAAGTAGAAATACTACTTGTGCATCTAAAATCCTTTAACCCAGTTTTGCCATATGTGTCCACCATACCTACCTCTATGTGGTATTCTGTTGCCGTTCTAAGCAAATTTGTATGTGTCATCTCAAAATTTCAAAATAATCTCCTATTTTGTGTGCCCGTACCACTCACGAGGCAGTGAGGGGTGGTCGATATTTTTCCATGCTAGATGTGTTATTCTCAAGATGAGTGTTTATTCACTTGTCATTGCACAAGACCACGACAAAGGTATTACACATGCCCTATCCCGAAATGAAAAATAAATTTACTTTATGTTGTCAAATAATAAATTCCTTGGAAAGTGTTGGTATGGAGGGCACCCGTGGATACGGTTAGCGATGGATTGTGAAAGAATGGTGGAAAAGGAATAAACTTTAATTTCCGTTTGGGAACCGCCTATGATATATCTAGCATGGAACGTATTGGGAACTCTAAGTCATTTTCATTAATAGGAAAAGTATGCCTCTCAAAAAAATTGATCTCTCAATTTAAGCTATGAGCTGTGGCACCTCTAAAAATCCCTACTTCCCTTTGCGAAGGGCCTTTCTTTTACTCTATGCAATTTTTTTTGAGTCTCCATCTTCTCTTATAAAGCACCAACTAAGGGGCAGTATGATCGCACTTTAGCATTGGATGTAGCTAATATGTGAGTGTGTTTCATGAATGGATCAATGATTAAGCATGATGGGCTAGGGATAACTTGCTTTAGTATTGATATTTTGAAAGACATAATTGTTTGTTAGTATACTTGTGTATTAAAGTCTTCATGTCAAAACTAGACTATTGCTTTGAACCATATAAAAGTCCAAATGTCCATGCTATAAAGAAAAGAATATGTGATGAACATGATAGGCAACATTCCACAACAAAAATTCTGTTTTTATCATTTACCTACTCGAGGATGAGCAGGAATTAAGCTTGGGCATGCTACTATGTCTCCAACGTATCTATAATTTTTGATTGTTCCATGATGTTATATTATCATTCTTGGATGTTTTACAATCATTTTATATCATTTTTTGGGACTAACCTATTGACATAGTGCCCAGTGCTAGTTGTAGTTTTTTGCTTGTTTTTTTACATCACATCAAATCAATACCAAATGAAGGCCAAATGCATCGAACTTTTTGGAGATTTTTTCTGGGCCAGAAGACACAACATGGGTTGAAGAGGTATCAGAGGGGAGCTCCGAGGGGAGCACAACCCACCAAGGCGTGCCTGGCCCCCTGGCGCACCCAGGTGGGTTGTGCCCACCTCGGTGGCCTCCTGCACCGCTTCTTCGCCCTATAAATAACTCCATACGCTAGAAACCCAAGGGGAGTCGATGAAATTCTATTCCAGCCGCCGCAAGTTCCAAAACCACGAGATCCAATTTAGAGCCCTATTCCGGCACTCTGCCGGAGGGGAACACGATCACGAAGGGGTTCATCATCCTCATTGGTGCCTCTCCGATGATGCGTGAGTAGTTTACCACAGTCTTGCGGGTCCGTAGGCAGTAGCTAGATGGCTTCTTCTCTCTTTGTATCTCAATACAATGGTCTGTTGGAGATCTATTTGATGTAATGACTTTCCGCGGTGTGTTTGTTGGGATCTGATGAATTGTGAGTTTATGACCGAATAATGCACCACAAGTAGGATATAAATTCATTACATAACTATTTAGTTTACGTGCATTTATAGGGAATCAGAACCCTTAACACCAATATTCTTACAAAAGCATAATTACTTGTCAACATGACTCACATATCACTATCTCCATATCGCAAAGCTATTGCAAGGAATCAAGTTCATAATTTCCAATGATCTCCATGATTTTTTTACAGCCGGTGTATTCTCATAACATTATGAGAACAATATTCTCATAACACTTCCGAACTGCTTTGTTTTACTGCATTGGAAAGCTATGCGCACTGCACAGATACTGCAACAGAACCTCATGTTTGAAAAAACTGTACGTGTTGTTTTTTCGGTACCTTTTTTGCTCTAGTTTTTAAACCGTTTATCGGAATTATGCGTGTAATATACCGTTGAAAAGCTATGGAGTAGACGCAACTTCGTCATGTTGAACACTTTTCAAAATTCATCATAGTTTAAGAGCAGTTTCGAAAATCGTGCGGCTCTCAACGAATGGCAGCGAGTGTTTTTTTGTGTTTTTTTTCTAAACCGCTCGTCGGAATGAAACATATGATACACCGTTGGAAAGGTATCGTCGGCGCGCATCTTTTTCACATCTATTATTTTATCTAATTCGCTGTGGTTTAAGAGCAGTTTTGAATTTACTAAATCGCGGAATTGTGTTTTTCGAATTTTTTCAAATTTTCAGTACTGTTTTCACTCCAGTTTTCTAACCGTTTGTCGACACAAGGCATGTAATATACCGTTGGAAAGCTACGAACGAGGCGCAACTTTCATATGTTGAAATGTTTTTGAGATTCCTTACGGTTTTTAGTTAAATTTGAAAATCGTGCGGCTGACTACGAAGGGTAGTGGCCGTTTTTCGTCAAATTTTTACAAAACGTTGGTCGAAATGATCCAAATGATACACCGTTGGAAAGATATCGTCGAGACGCTACTTTTTCATGTAGAACACCCCCTCTAATTCATTACGGTTTAAGAGCAGTTTTGAAATTACAAAAACGCGGAAACTCTGTTTTTCGCGACACCCAAATCGACGCGTTTTTTTGCGCTTCCGAACTGCATGTTACTGCAACACAGAGACCAGTGAACTGCATGTTTGAAAAAACTGTACGTGTTGTTTTTTCGGTACCTTTTTTGCTCTAGTTTTTTAACCGTTTATCGAAATATTGCGTGTAATATACCGTTGAAATGCTATGGAGTAGACGCAACTTCGCCATGTTGAACACTTTTCGAGATTCCGCACGGTTTAAGAGCAGTTTTGAAAACGGTGAACTGCATGTTTGAAAAAATTGTACGTGTTGTTTTTTCGGTACCTTTTTTGCTCTAGTTTTTTAACCGTTTATCGGAATTATGCGTGTAATATACCGTTGAAAAGCTATGGAGTAGACGCAACTTCGCCATGTTGAACACTTTTCGAAATTCCGCACGGTTTAAGAGCAGTTTTGAAAACGGTGCGACCGACGAATAATGGCAGCGAGCGTTTTTTTGCGCTTCCGAACTACACAAGAAAACCGCACTGCATCAGGGTAGGAGCCGGCGCGACGGTGCTGGGGGAAGGAGGCGGGGCGGCAGCGCGGGGGTAGGAGGCGGGGCAGTGGTTGCTGTCCTCGGGGCGCTCCGCGCTAGAAACCTATTTAAGTGGGGGTGTTATGAGAATAAGGTTTTTGTTATGAGAATAAGGTCTTAAGGGGTGGGTCTATTCTCATAACACCCCTTAAGACCTTATTCTCATAACACTAGCCTTATTCTCATAACACCCCCTCCCTACGCACCTCCTAGCGCGGGAGCGCCCCGGCGGCCGGCGGAAAGCGACGTCCCCCTCCCTCCCCGCCTCCTAGCGCGGGAGCGCCCCGGCGGCCGGTATATACGCTGGCGATCGATCCTGCCCAGCAAATCAATCAACCAATCAAGCGAGCAAAAGTGCAAAGTGCAAAGCCTACGTACAAAGTACTAATTCCGATCGATGCAGCAAGTAATCTAAAGTAAACTAGCGCGCGATCGATGGCTGCCGACTTGGACCTCGACGGCGTGATCCAGCGCCTCCTGGACGCGGAGGCGCCCCTCATCAGCTCGCCGTCCGCCCCGCCGCCGCTGAACGACAAGGAGATCCGGCACCTCTGCACGGCTGCCAAGGAGCTCCTCCTCTCGCAGCCGACGCTGCTCGAGCTCTCTGCCCCCATCAACATCTGCGACGACATCCACGGCCAGTACCCGGACCTCCTTCGCCTCTTCCGCGAGGTCGGGCCGCCCTCCGCCGCCAACCGCTACCTCTTCCTCGGCGACTACGTCGACCGGGGCGCACAGAGCATCGAGACCATCTGCCTCCTCCTTGCCTACAAGCTCAGGTACCCCGACGCCTTCTTCCTCCTCCGTGGCAACCACGAGTGCGCCGGCATCAACAAGCAGTACGGCTTCTACTCCGAGTGCGCCTCCCGCGCCCACCGCGTAGCCAGGCTCTGGGAGGACGTCAACGCCGTCTTCGCCTGCCTCCCGCTGGCGGCGCTCGTTGGCCGCGAGGGTAGGAGCAAGAATGGCAAGAACAAGAAGAAGATCATGTGCGTGCACGACGGCCTCTCACCGGAGCTCGAGAGCCCGGACCAGATCCGCCAGATCAAGCGCCCGCTGGCCATAAAAAAACCATTGCGGTTCACTTGGTGATCCAAAAACAAAAACACATCGGAAAAGCAGCTCACTTCTCAACACTTCTCAAAGTAAAAACGAATTTTGTGGTGTCTATGAAAGGTGTCTGGTTCATTTTGTGGTGGTTTGTTAGGTAAGTGAACGTGCAGTGCACCTGGGTAAAAAAGAAGTCTGCTACGAAGGACTTCTCAGTATAGTTCATTTCGAACAAAATGCATTTAAAAACAAGTAAAAATGCAGTGCACTTTCGTCTAAAATAAGTCCATTGCAAAGGACTCTTTGAAGCTCACTTTGTTTCTCTCCACGAAGTTGGCCATAAAAAAACCATTGCGGTTCACTTGGTGATCCAAAAACAAAAACACATCGGAAAAGCAGCTCACTTCTCAACACTTCTCAAACACACGTAAAAAAATTAATTAGTACGAAAAAAGACAACAACAAATCATGAGGTTCACTTTTGGTAGTGTTCCGCTTCACTTTCGGGAATGTTGCGGTCCACTTTCCTTCGAAAAAAAAGTTGGAAAAAGACAACAAAACTCCTCTGAGAAAAATCTACGTCCAACAAAATAAATCATGAGGTTCGTTTGACTGTCTGATGCAGTGCGTTCTTCAGTTTGAAGCAGTGCGCTTTTCTGTCCGATGCAGTGCACGCGTCGATTTTGTTGTCGCGAAAAACAGAGTTTCCGCGTTTTTGTAATTTCAAAACTGCTCTTAAACCGTAATGAATTAGAGGGCGTGTTCTACATGAAAAAGTAGCGTCTCAACGATATCTTTCCAACGGTGTATCATTTGGATCATTCCGACCAACGTTTTTTAAAAAATTCACGAAAAAACGGCCGCTGCCGTTCGTAGTCAGCCGCACGATTTTCAAATTTAACTAAAAACCGTAAGGAATCTCAAAAACATTTCAACATATGAAAGTTGCGCCTTGTTCGTAGCTTTCCAACGGTATATTACACGCCTTGTTTCGACAAACGGTTAGAAAACTGGAGTGAAAACAGTACCGAAAATTTGAAATTTTTCGAAAAACACAATTCCGTGATTTAGTAAATTCAAAACTGCTCTTAAAACGTAGCGAATTAGAAAAAATAATAGATATGAAAAAGATGCGTGGCAACGATACCTTTCCAACGGTGTATCATATGTTTCATTCCGACAAGCGGTTCAGAAAAAAAGTCAAAAAATGCTCACTGCCATTCGTTGTGAGCCGTACGATTTTCGAAACTGCTCTTAAGCTATGATGAAATTTGAAAAGTGTTCAACATGGCGAAGTTGCGTCTACTCCATAACTTTTCAACGGTATATTACACGCATAATTCCGATAAACGGTTAAAAAACTAGAGCAAAAAAAGGTACCAAAAAAACAACACGTACAATTTTTTCAAACATGAAGTTCACTGGTCTCTGTGCGTATAGCTTTCCAATGCAGTATTGCAATGCAGTTCGGAAGTGTTATGAGAATATTATTCTCATAATTTTATGAGAATATATATCACTTTGGAACTAAATTCATATCTCGTGCAAATTACCATTACTATTCTTTAAATTCTCAAAAAGATATAAGTGAAGCACGAGAGCATAAGTATTTCTTCATAATTTTCATCTCTCAAAATAATATAAGTGAAGCATTAGAGGATATTTCTTTAAAATTTACCAACTCCCAAAATAATATAAGTAAAGCATGAGAGTTCATTTATTTAAAATATGACCACCGCTATGCTCCAAAAGATATAAGTGAAGTATTAGAGCAACTGCCTAGCTTAAAAGATTTAAGTTAAGCACATAGAGTATTCTAGCAAATCATGATATGCGCGTGGCTCTCTCAAACAAGTTTGTTCATCAAGGGTTATTGTGACAAACTAAAAAGCAAAACAAGCAAGGACTCATATGATACAAGATGCTCCAAGCAAAACTCATGATATGTGACAAATAAAAATATAGCTCCAAGTAAAATTATCGATGGTCGGTAGAAGAAAGAGGTCCCAAGACAATGCCTTCATTAACCATAAAGTGGCACTTTTCCCAATTCAAGACAAGATTAGTGTCTTCACATCTCTGCAAAACTCGATCAAGGTTGCTCAAGAAATCATCAAAGAAGTTTCGTAAACGGAAAAATCATCCATGAAAACCTCAACAATCTTTTCACAAAAATCAGAGAATATAGCCATCATGCATCTTTGAAAGGTAGCAGGTGCATTACATAAACCAAAAGGCATATGTCTATAAGCAAAGGTACCAAAAGGACAAGTAAACGTGGTCTTTTCTTGATCCCCTTTTGACACACGTATTTGAGAAAAACCAGAATAACCATCTAGAAAGCAAAAATGGGTGTGTTTGGATAACCTTTCTAGCATTTGATCAATAAAAGGCAAAGGGTAATCATCTTTCTTAGTGGATTTATTTAATTTGCGGAAATCAATTACCATCCTATAACCTGTAACAATTCTTTGCGGGATCAATTCATCTTTATCATTAGGAGCAACAGTCATACCTCCCTTCTTAGGGACACAATGGACAGGACTTACCCACTGGCTATCAGCAACTGGATAGATTATACCTACCTCTAGAAGCTTTAGTATTTCCTTCCTTACCACTTCTTTCATGTTAGGATTTAACCGTCGTTGATGATCAATAACCGGTTTCGCGTCCTCTTCCAACTTTATCTTGTGCTGGCATAAAGTGGGACTAATACCCTTAAGATCATCCAGCGTATATCCAATAGCAGCACGGTGCTTCTTCAGAGTTTCCAATAATTTTTCTTCTTCCTGCTCTGAAAGGTTAGCACTAATAATAACAAGATATATCTTCTTTTCATCGAGATAAACATACTTAAGATTATCAGGTAATGGTTTAAGTTCAAACACGGGATCACCCTTGGGTGGAGGAGGATCCCCTAGAATTTCAACATGCAAGTTGTTTTTCAATAAGGGTCCCTGCTTAAAGAATATTTCATCTATTTCCCTTCTCTCATTCATATACATATCAATTTCTTGATCTAGCAGATGTTGTTCTAAAGGATTGTTAGGAGGCACAACAATAGAAGCAAGACTAATAATTTCATCATTACTAGGCAATTCTTTATCATGGGGTTGTCTACGAAATTTAGCAAAGTTAAAATCATGAGACATATTGTTGGTACAAAACGACACCTATGGGATCACTGGAATCCCTTCTACGGTTGGCGGACGCGAGGTTGCACAAAGAGCGGGTCTAAGAGTCAGCACAACGATCGTTTACCCAGGTTCAGGCCGCGAGGATGCGTAATACCCTAGTCCTGCTTTAGTGTATATTTGAGTGTTCTTGAGTTCTTGAGCTAGCTACAGTGCTTGTCCAGCTTTCCAAGATCCGAATCCTTCTTTAGTATGCCATGGGCCTCCTTTTACAGTCTAAAGGGGCTGCCACAGTGGCACATAGGAGGTGGAAAGGTGTAAAGTGCATAGGCTTATCCCATGCCATTACGGGACAAGACGCATTAAATGTGCTGCTTAGGTGTCTTTTTACTTTATCGGGGACGGAAAATAAGCCCGTCCTATCCGTGGCCGCTCTGTCTGGTCGCGACGCGCGTCCAGGCCAGCGAGGCTGGCAACTGAGGTGGTGTGGTGGTAGGGTCTTCACAAAGATCTGCATGCCACCACGCATGTGCTTGATTAGCTGGCCCAGGAACCACGTATTGCCACGTGGGTGCCTGCCTGGTCCAGCGGGTCGGCCGCCGAGCTGGGGCGGCGACGGGGCGGCAAGGGCTTGCCACAGCCTTGCTTTTGTTCCCAGCAAGGGTCTTGCCGGGGCCTCTGTGAGTGTCCCTTGGCAAGAGGCTTGCCGGGGCTCCGAGGTGTCTTCGGCAAGGAGCTTTGCCGGTGCCTTGTGGGCGTCCTCGGCAAGGAGCCTCGCGATCACCGTGTCTTCTGGTTCTTATCTCGAGAGTCATAGACCTTTGTCTTCACTAAGATCTGCATGCCATCACGTGGGCGCTTCCCGAGCCTTGGCTCCAATGTTGTTGATAGCGTTGGAGCTCATAGGCTTCAAGGGCGGCCGCGACGGAGGCGTTCGGGTGAATCGCCCCGGCAAGAGCTCTTGTCGGGGGCGCGCAGGCCGTCCCGGCAAGAGTCCTTCTCGAGGGAGAGCCTGTCTCTTTGCTTGGTCTTCTCGTGTCACCGCTTGGCGTTGTTCTGGCAACTCTGCGTCTCTGGCTTCCCCCTCTGCTCTGTTTATGTTTGGTCACATGCGTGGCTCTGACTGCCAGTGCACAAGTAAGGGGTAAAAAAGAGCGCCCCTACTTTCGTACACTGACAGGAGCCCCCGGGCCTGGGCCATTCATAAGAGCAACGCATTGTTGGGCTAGGACCAGAACGGTGCGTGGGCAGTAGGGTTGGATTCTTTTTACCGCAGTAACTCCTCCGGTGGTTGCGCTTCCCCACGATCTGCGCTGACGTGGGGGTCGTGCGTGGGGCGGTTTGCTGCGTGCTGGTGTCATGTCACAGTAAATGGTATGGGAGGGCGCCTTCCCCATAAAAAGGGGAAAAACCACAGGCACGCCGCTCATTTACCTCCTGCGCTTCTCCAATCTCGCGCCCGCCGTTCTTCTCCTTCTTCCCTAAGCCAGAGCTCTCGCCTCCGCTCACCGCCGCCGTGCTTCCTTTTGCACTCGATCCCTCCCTTTCTTCCACGGCCGTCATGGCGCCCAAGTCCAGCAAGGGCAAGGCAGCGGTCGAGGATGCGGGGGAGAAGGAGCTGCCGGAGAGTGAGTTGGCAGTGCTTCGGACGAAGCACACCTACTTCCCTCCGACGGCCGACGTGGTCCACCTCAGGGATTACTTCAAGCCCTTGTGGGGGTGCGAGACGATGGGGCATCCGGCCACGCACGTCATCCCTGCTCAATTCGCAAAGGCTGGCCTAAATCGGTACCCTTTCTTTGTTGACTACTTCTATTGCGGCCTCTGTCCTCCTTTCTCCGATTTCTTCAATGATATCATACACTCCTACGACTTCCACCTCCTTGGTTTCACGCCGAATGCTGTGGCGTGTATGGCTTTCTTCGCCCACCTCTGCGAGGGTTTCGCCGGGGTGGTTCCCAGCACGACGCTCTTCCGCCATTACTTCTACCTTCGCATCCAGGGGGACACCATCTCTGGCTGCGTCACCTGGATTCCACGGGCCCAGGAGAAGGGCACGTATCCGGATGGCGCGCAGAAGGAGAGGTGGGATGAGTGGAGGAGCCGGTGGCTGTGGATAAAGGAGGAAGACCCATCGGAGTTCTGTCGAGTTCGTCGAAGCCCGCCGGTCCGTCGAAAGGACTGGGGGTACGTCGACGTCAACAACAAGAAGCTCTCGATCGCCACCACCAGTATCCACCGTCTTGCTCAGGACGGGCTCACCCTGGAGATGATTGGGGCTGATTTCATCCACCGCCGAATCGCGCCATTGCACAACAAGGGGAGGCCAGCTTGGCTTTTCTAGAATGCGGCCGATGTCATGCGGCTTCGCCTCGGCCTGAAGCACAACTTCACGGTGATGGAGCATGCCCATCTCTGCCAGAAGATCTTCCAGCTTGACGTGGATCGTGACGGCAGGGCCAAAAGGACCGGCAAGGCCGCCAAGACCGGCAAGGCCGTCATGGGGCCCCTGTTTGGGTTGCCAGCGGGAGTGCTCCCGCTAAGCAATAACTCTCGCCAGTCCGACATCATCATCATGATGCCGGATTTCAATGCGCACGGCCTTGACCCGTCCTGGGTCGCGCCGCTGGCGGATCAGGTGCAGGAATTCTTCGACACTTTGTCAAAGAAGCGCGTCCGCGACGAGCAGGTGCTCGTCCAGGATACAACCCAGGCGGAACTCAATTACATTGCCGCCAGGGCGGCGGAGGTGGCGCTTGTCCTGGAGGCCGGCAGTGCCGGCCACGTGGATGACGAGGCCAACATGGCCGCTGAAGAGAAGGAGCTCATCGAGTGGGCGAAATCCGCAGGGGAGGCCAGCCGTGCGGGTGCTGACGCCGACACTCCCCTTGTCGAAGACGTGGTCAAGGAGTTGACCGACGAGGAGGCCGAGGCTGCCGACCCTCCCGCCACGGTGAGGTGGCGGGTCCTGCGGCTAGCTGGCTGGGGTGAGCCGGTCCGGCCCGACAGCATCATGCGGCGGCAACATCGCCTGGAGCAGCTCGTGCACGAGACGAGTTCGATGGCGGCCGGAGCGGAGAGGAAGGCGGGGAAGACCGCGGTGGCAAAGAGGACGGCGGCCGCCTCCTCTTCATCCAGGCGTGGCCGGACCCCATCTCCGTCTCCCCTCCCGCAGATGTCGCTATGGATGTCGACTTTGATCTTTGGTCTCTTAGCCCAAGGAGGAAGAGGAGGAAACCAGAGGAGAAGGAGGAGACGGAGGACGAGTAAGCATGTCGTCCCCCACATTATCTCCTGGCTCCATTTCTGCATTATCTTTTATTGATCCAATGTTCTCTTTGTAGGGATACGGACACGCTCGCCCAGAGGGCGGCGAAGAGGGCCAGTGCGTCATCTGTCGATAAGCCCCCGGCTGGTACTTCAGGCATGCCGTTGGTGGTGGAGAGCATCCCAGACAACAGCCCCCGGCGTAAGTTCGCTACTCACTCTTCCATGGACGAACACTGGGGCGTGAACTCTCGACGCTGACCTTGTCGGCTTCGTAGGTGGGGAACGACAGCAGGAGGGCCCGCAGGGGGCCACCCCCAACATGCCGCCCCTTCAACTACATCGCCCCGAGGGGCGTCTCCGGCAAGGGCACCGACCGCCGAGCCCGCGCCCATGGAGGAGGAGGAGAGGAACTTGAGCGCCGGTCGCTCTTCCCCGGCAACGATCGTTGGCGAGGAGAGCGCCACTCCTTCCCAGCCTGGTATGGATGATTCGCCCTTGTTCTCTCCAAGTTGAGTCTTGACCTTGGGCACTGCCTCACTTTTTCTTTTGACTTTTAGACCCTCCCTTGACGGACCGGCCGGATGTCGAGCCCACCGTCGAGGAGGTTGCCAAAGACGCCGAGGTCGAGGCTGACAAGATTGCTGCCGAGGAGGCCACCAAGGCCACTGCGGAGGAGGCGGCCCAAGGGTCCGTCGGAGAGACCGGCGGAGCCGGCGCCAAGGAGGCTGACAATGGGCCCGTCGGAGGGACCGGCGAGGCTACTGCCGAGGAGGCCGGCAAGGCCACTGCCGGGGACCAGCCTTCCTCCTCCGCTGCCTCTGGCTCGGGTCGCTACCTGAAGGTGAGCGATGACTTGTTCGTCCACCTCCCATGGATGGCAAGCAGCAGGGTGCCAACCAAGGGGGAGGTGTTCGACGTTGAGGCGCTCGCCGCCGCTAGGCCTAAGGTCGTTGACGAGCCGGGCGCTGATGGCTTCTCGCCCCTCGTTGGTTACCCCAAGTGGAAGGTTGAGATGTAGCGTAGAGGCAAATTTCCCTTGGCAAAGGTACCAAGGATCGAATCCCGTGAGACTCCGAGGGTCGACAAGTAGGTGTCAACGGCGCCAGAAACTTAGCGGTTGACGGGACCTACACACAGATACAGATAACTTTACTCCCAACGAGTACAGAGAGGCTGTCAATCCCTCCGGCCTTGTTGTTTACAAAGGATCAAACACAAGAGATAATAATGATATCTATGACTGCAACTAGGAAATAAAAATAGGAAGTAAATAGAAGGTGTGATCAGCGGTGGTAATATGGACCGGGGTCCCATGATGTTCACTAGTGATGTCTCTCTCCCAAAAGACGATAAAACAGCAAAGCGAGGTAAACAAATTACAACTGGGCAATTGACAGGATTATGTGCGCAAACCAATGCTAACTATGCTGCAAAGAAAGGTAGAGGCTCAAAAGCATGGGCGGTACGCCAAGGCAAGTAGACCGAAATCCATCTGCATCTACTACTAATCATCCACCTTGAGATATCTATCCAGAACATCTCGCTAATATTAAGTTGCGAATCCCACCCAAAGTGTAAACTCAAAGCAACAGACAACTGCATTAAAAGAACTTTGCGTAAAGTAAACAATCCTTGCACCCGCAAGTACAAGCACCGTTGTTTTCTCCCTTGTGGCAACAACACATCCCCTAGACTCATGTTTCTGTCACTCAAGCTAGTCACCAGGGGGCATGAACCCACAATCAAGCATAACGCTCCCTCTTGGAGTTACTACCTACTACTTGGCCAAAGCAATAAACAGCAATGGAGAACATGCAAGAATTACTCAAGAACAAAGATATAAAAGAGGTGAATCAAATATATTACTCAAACACAATCTGAACATAGTATCATAATCCATCAGATCCCAGCAAACTCAGCAAAGCAACAACAGAAAGATTACATATGTGCCTCGATCATGTAGGGCAGCTCACGAGGTCTAAACCATGAAGAGCAAAGAGGGGAGGAGAACATCACATAGCTACTGATCATGGACCCATGGTCCAAGGTGGACTACTCACGACTCATCCGGGAAGCGTCCATGGTGGTGGAGAAGCTCCCGGTGGTGGTTCTCCCCTCCGGCAGGGTGCCGGGAAGAGTTCTCCTGATGCTCCCGATCTTGGAAACGCCGCGGCGGCAGAACAGAGGCGAGATCGCGAAAAAGGGTTCTGTCCTCCAGGGTTTCGGGACGAGAGGGATATATATGCGAAGGGGGGCAGCCAGAGGCGGAGCAGGGGCCCCAGGCGCCCCCCTGGCGCGGCCAGGGGTGGGGCCGCGCCAGGTGGCCTCCTGGGCCTCCCCTGGCTCCCCTCTGGCCCATCTTTGGTTCTTCGCGAAGCTTCCTGTACGCTGATTTTTCCTATATTTTTCCTGGAATTTTTGGAGCACTTTTAATATGGGGGAAACCTGAAATAGAAAAGCAACAGAAAACAGGAACTGGCACTGTGGTGCACTGAGTTAATAGGTTAGTCCAAATATGATCAGAAGTGCATGGGAGTGCATCAATATCATAGCAATATCACACAAAATAAGCATGGAGCAAGCAGAAATTATAGATACGTTTTGGACGTATCAACATCCCCAAGCTTAATTCCTGCTCGTCCTCGAGTAGGTAAATGATAACAAGCATAAGTTCTGCGGTGACATGCTATCAACCATATAAGAACTTTTAAGTAAAGCAATCAAGGCATGTAATTCAATTCAAGTCATAACAAGCAAGAGTCTATATTAGCATTGTAACAAGCAACATAAGAACATAAAGGTGCAAGAGCTCTCACTGTCCGTGACTCGAATGTCTCCAAATGTTGTTTGCGTGCAAGAAAGGGGATAGGGATATACGAGAGAGTAAAACATAGTTTTTGTATTGTTGAGAACTTAATCTACTAAAGTTTCACACTTGGTCTTCTTTGGAATCTTATCTTGACTCATCCCCAGACCACTAGCCAGGTACAAGTCAAAATGATCCACTCCCTTTCGATATTTTGAGAACTCATGCAATGGATGAGCGTAAGCAAGAAAGTTGACACTTAGGATGGCAAAGAGAGAAAAATGATGAAGGGGGAAGACAAAAAAGGTGTTAAAGGCTCACATCAATGAGAACAATCATAGGCAAGAGAAAGCCAAATGATAGATATGATGTGAGGAGTAGGGATTGCCATGCAACGGATGCACATATGAGCTAAGGTAAGCTCTCCAATGGAACTAGTGGGGGTGCATCCAACTTGCTCGCTCAAGAAGACCTAGAGCTCTTTTGAGGAGGCTCATCATTGGAATATACAAGCCAAGTTCTATAGTGTGAAGGTCCCCACATAGCTATATGCATGAATGATAATCTCTATGGAGTACAAGGTATAAGATGGAGTACGAGTGTGGATCTCTCAAAAGGAATAGTAGTGTGCCCCCTTCTCTCTTTTTATTTCTTTTTCTCTTTTTTCTCTTTTTTATTTTTTTGTGGCCTCAATGGCTCTTTCTATTTAACTCTCATTTGTACTCTTTGGGATCTTTTGATTTTGTCCTCTTTGGGATCTTTTCCTCACTTTAGGGGCAACACTCTATGTATTACAAGAAGTATAGAAGATCTTTCACACTTTACAAAAGTACTCAACATAAAGAAGATGAAACTATCATGATGTATGCAAATGTATGCCTCTGCCGGTGTAGCAGGATATGCAATGATACTAGCGCGTCATGTAGCAATGATTAGGGCAAGGCCCAACTAGCATGCGGCTCATCGATCAAGCAAAACGCATGTATGACATGAAGATCAAGTCATGAGAAGATGGATGTTGCATGGCAATGTATCTCGGAAAGGCTATGGAAATGCCTTGATAGGTAGGTATGGTGGCTGTTTTGAGGAAGGATATAATGCGGCTTATGATGACAGAGCGTATCGTGCCAAGGATTTGGATGCACCGGCGAAGTATGCGCCAACTCTCGAGGTGAGAAAGGGCAATGCACGGTACCGAAGAGGCTAGAAAAATATGGCTAGGTGGAAGTGTCAACTTTCGAATACTCACATTAGTCCGAAGAACTCATGCACTTATTATCGGTAACTCTCAATCTAATTGGGAGGTTCACAAAGAGACAAGTACCCCGAGGAGGAGTGTATGGGGGTTTGGTTATCGTTGCGCATCCTCGACTCATGGTACGTGAGTGTACTCTAATATTCGATCCTTCCAAAGATTAGTGATCCATCTAGTAGGTAAAGTTCTCAACTATTTTGTAGGTTTTCGAAAATAAACACGGATTTCCCAAAATACGACATCTATCACTAATAGGCTAAAGCTCTTGACACCAAAAGTTCAGACATTACTCATGGCAATACCTCAAAACTATTGCAAGTTACTACTAAAATTAAATAGCAACCTCAATTACCTACTTTAAGTTAAGACACACAACTCAGTGCAACAGGCAAACTCTCTTAACAAGATAAACATGAAAACTCAAGAGAGTTCAGCAACCAACTAAACAAAAGCTCTTTAAAAAGAAAAGCATGAAAACGAAGAGCTAAACATGACAACAGCTATGGAAAGACAAAGAACACACACAGCAAAGATAAGCATGAAAATCCTATGTTGTGTTCTAGGTTGAAGTGGAGCGTGTTTCTCTCCCACACAAAGAAAGCTGGGTTCTATCTTGTTATGAATAGCAAGCAAAGCTAAAGAAAACTAAAAAAGGAAACTAAGAGCAAGACGCTCCAAGCATAGCACATAACGCATGAAGTGATAAGAATATAGTGGAACGAAAGACGAACTGATAATTGTTGATGGAGAAGGGGATGCATGGGGGCATCCCCAAGCTTAGACGCTTGAGTCTTCTTGAATATTTCTTGGGGGTGCACGGGGGCATCCCCAAGCTTAAGCTTTGACCCTCCTGAATCTTCTTTTATCATCTTCCCTCGCACACTTGAAAACTCCCTTCATACATAACTCATCATAATCTGATTAGCGAGGTTAGTACCCACAATAAAATATTTTTTCCCTACTGGAAATAAAAATAATCTTGAAGAGCTACTGTTTCTCAAGATTTCCAAAAGGTTTTTGCAAAGAAAAAGCAAGCTCAAGGTTTGCAAAACGAAGAAAAGGCAAAACATGACAGAATATGTGAAAAACAGACTAGCAGGTAGTAAATAATTTTTTCGGGGCACTTCTGCAACTCAAATAAAAAAACTCAGAACAGACGCTCGAAAGCCAATTGTATAGAGCACGCTGTCAAAAAAATTTAGATCAAAAAGATGATCTGGTGATTTTATTCGAATTTTTCTGTCCAAGGACAGAATCTGTTTTCTGGACAGCACGTCACAACTTTTGAACTTTCTTGCAATCGGAGGCTAAACTTGGCACAAAGCTGAAAAGAAAATATACAATGATGATGCTACTGTAGTAACAAACATCAAGACACAACAAAAGCAAAATAAAACCTAATTCGTTGTGGGCTGCCTCCCAAAAGCGCTTTCTTTTATGCCTTTAAGCTAGGCATGATGCAAAAAGATCAAGTTGTATCAATTGAACCATCATCAAGATCATCAAAAAGCTCTTCAATAGTACAACTAGTCTTAAGAGGACTTTCAAATAAAGGCCTAATAAAGATACTTCTAGGGAGAAAACCAAAAGGTGGAAAGTCAATGGGAGATTCATTTATAAATTTATCAAAGAGAGGTATTTCTTCCAAAGTCTTCACAGTTTCAACCCCTTTGGCAATAGATGGATTACTTTTGTAACGAGGAGCCTTTGGAACATAAACGAACTTAGGTTCCTTCTTTGCCGGAGTTTCTACCTTTTTGGCTTTGATTGAGGAGAAAGTAGTTCCTAAAGTGTCAAAGATTTCCTGAATCTTGTCTATCCTAGAAGAATCCAAGTCATGGGATTTGATGGTCTCCAAAGTTTTGAGAATTTTATGCATGGAGCTATCAAGCCTATTCAAATTCCCTTGGATCTTACGGTCCAACTCATTTATCTTATTAATGCTTGGCATCTCTAGCTCTATCTTTTCAAGTTTTTTCATAATGTGAGCTAGGGTAATGTCCTCTTGAATGCTAACAACAGGGGGATTTCCAACAAGATTTTCCATAATACTAAGAGATTCCCAAACTGGGGCTTCTAGGAAATTTCCATTGATAGCAGAATCTAGAATAAACCTATTCCAAGAAGTAATTCCAACATAAAAATTTCTAAGCAGGATAGTAGTAGATTGCTTCTTGGTGGCTCTTTTTTGAGAATCATTAATTCTATACCAAGCATCTTTTAGACTTTCACCACCTCTTTGTTTAAAGGTGAACACTTCTGCCTCACCAAAGGCAAAAGGACCAGACATAATGCCAACTAAAAGCAAGATAACTATTTTTGTGATTTTTGGTAAGCGACACTAAAGCAAAAATTGAAAGGAAAACTAACAAGACTAAAAAGCAAAGATAAAAGATAGCATGCAACTCCCCTATCTTGAAGAGTGGAGTCCCCGGCAACGGCGCTAGAAACTTGCTTGATGGCTTCTCGCCCCTCGTTGGTTACCCCATGTGGAAGGTTGAGATGTAGCGTAGCGGCAAATTTCCCTTGGCAAAGGTACCAAGGATCGAATCCCGTGAGACTCCGAGGGTCGACAAGTAGGTGTCAACGGCGACAGAAACTTAGCGGTTGACGGGACCTGCACACAGATACAGATAACTTTGCTCCCAACGAGTACAGAGAGGTTGTCAATCCCTCCGGCCTTGTTGTTTACAAAGGATCAAACACAAGAGATAATAATGATAGCTATGACTGCAACTAGGAAATAAAAACAGGAAGTAAATAGAAGGTGTGATCAGCGGTGGTAATATGGACCGGGGTCCCATGATGTTCACTAGTGATGTCTCTCTCCCAAAAGACGATAAAACAGCAAAGCGAGGTAAACAAATTACAGCTGGGCAATTGACATGATTATGTGCGCAAACCAATGGTAACTATGCTGCAAAGAAATGTAGAGGCTCAAAAGCATGGGCGGTACGCCAAGGCAAGTAGACCGAAATGCATCTGCATCTACTACTAATCATCCACCTTGAGATATCTATCCAGAACATCTCGCTGGTATTAAGTTGCGAATCCCACCCAAAGTGTAAACTCAAAGCAACAGACAACTGCATTAAAAGAACTTTGCGTAAAGTAAACAATCCTTGCACCCGCAAGTACAAGCACCGTTGTTTTCTCCCTTGTGGCAACAACACATCCCCTAGACTCATGTTTCTGTCACTCAAGCTAGTCATCAGGGGGCATGAACCCACAATCAAGCATAACGCTCCCTCTTGGAGTTACTACCTACTACTTGGCCAAAGCAATAAACAGCAACAGAGAACATGCAAGAATTACTCAAGAACAAAGATATAAAAGAGGTGAATCAAATATATTACTCAAACACAATCTGAACATAGTCTCATAATCCATCAGATCCCAGCAAACTCTGCAAAGCAACAACAGAAAGATTACATATGTGCCTCGAACATGTAGGGCAGCTCAAGAGGTCTAAACCATGAAGAGCAAAGAGGGGAGGAGAACATCATATAGCTACTGATCATGGACCCATGGTCCAAGGTGGACTACTCACGACTCATCCGGGAAGCGTCCATGGTGGTGGAGCAGCTCCCGGTGGTGGTTCTCCCCTCCGTCAGGGTGCCGGGAAGAGTTCTCCTGATGCTCCCGATCTTGGAAGCGCTGCGGCGGCGGAACAGAGGCGAGATCGCGAAAAAGGGTTCTGTCCTCCAGGGTTTCGGGACGAGAGGGATATATATGCGAAGGGGGGCAGACAGAGGCGGAGCAGGGGCCCCAGGCGCCCCCCCTGGCGCGGCCAGGGGTGGGGCCGTGCCAGGTGGCCGCCTGGGCCTCCCCTGGCTCCCCTCTGGCCCATCTTTGGTTCTTCGCGAAGCTTCCTGTACGCTGATTTTTCCTATATTTTTCCTGGAACTTTTGGATCACTTTTAATACGGGGGAAACCTGAAATAGAAAAACAGCAGAAAACAGGAATTGGCACTGTGGTGCACTGAGTTAATAGGTTAGTCCAAATATGATCAAAAGTGCATGGAAGTGCATCAATATCATAGCAATATCACACAAAAGAAGCATGCAGCAAGCAGAAATTATAGAGACGTTTTGGACGTATCAGGCGCCGACTGTGACGGTTCTCAAGAGGAGCAACTCCTTCGGGCCATGGGTGCCAGCTTCCAGAAGCTGCAGGTACTTGATGGCTTCTCGCCCCTGGTTGGTTACCCCAAGTGGAAGGTTTGAGATGCAGTGTAGCGGAAGTTTTCCCTTGGCAAAGATACCAAGGATCGATTTCCCTGAGACTCCCAGTTTCAACAAGAAGGTGTCAACTGCTAACGGCGCCAGATATTAGCAATCAACGTGGACCCGCACACAGATACAAATAACTTTGCTCCCAACGAGTACATAGAGGTTGTCAATCCCTCCGGCCTTGTAGTTTACAAAGGATCAAACACAAGTGATAATAGTGATAGGTAATGCTGCAATAGTAAGTAAAAGCGTAAAGTAAATAGTGGATGTGATCAATGATGGTAATATGGACCGGGGTCCCATGATGTTCACTAGTGATGTCTCTCTCCCAAAAGACGATAAAACAGCTATGTGAGGTAAACGAATTACAGCTAGGCAATTGACATGATTATGTGCGCAAACCAATGCTAACTATGTTACAAGAAAGGTAGTGTCGGGGGAAACTGTCCACCACGAACACCTATGGGACCGGAGCCCCTTGTCTGTGCGGTACGAGGGCGGAGGGAGCACGAAGAGCAGATCGAGGCAGACGCGCGGGCAGTTTTTACCCAGGTTCGGGCCGCACGGATGCGTAAAACCCTACTCCTGCTTGGTTGTGTATTGAGTTTGGGCGCTCGGAGCTTGAAGAAGCAGCTACACGAGCGTGAGAATGATCTAGGTTTCCAACCGAACTGAACCGAACCGAACCGAACCGAACCGAACCCCTCCCACGTTGTGCATGGGCCTCCTTTTATAGTGCAAGGGGTCACCGACAGGTGTCAACGTAGGAGAAAGGGGTAAAAATGTAAAATAGGTGGTAGTTGTAACAGTGCGGGAACAGTGGAGCTACAGTACAGAACAGTGGTCTATACCTACTTTAACAGTGGGGGACAAGGGCATTTAATGCCCGTCGCCGTCGACCCCAAAAGCTCCCGCCGTTGCGTCTCCGTCTGCCACGGCGATGGATCCTCTGCCATGGAGTGCCACCGTGTCCCCCAGGCTGCACAGCCATCCGCCACGCGTCCCTGGAGTGGCCCCAGGGCGACGCGTGGGCCGATGAGCTGGAGCGCGGGCACACAGCGCACCTCCCCCGGCAAGCACCTTGCCGGGGATCTCGATCTTGCCGGGCCCGGAAGCTTGCCGCTCCCCGAGCCCTTGCCGGGTCTTCTAAGATGAAATCTTCTATTCGTCCTGACAAGCTCCTCTTGCCAGGGCCTCGTGCTAGTTAAGCAATCTCGAGCCTGGGACGGCCTTCCCGGCAAGCTCCTCTTGCCGGGGTCTTGGTCTTCTGTCTTGTATACTTTGTTTTTGAATGGCTAGATAAGGGTCAGGAAGGACTCCGGCAAGCGCGTGGTGAACCCTGCCGCGGGGAGCTGCCGCTGCCCGTGCACAAGTTGGGGTACTAGGGTACCCCTACCTTAGTACACCGACAGGTAGAGGTTCAAAGCATGGGCGGTACGCCAAGGCAAGTAGACCGAAATCCATCTGCATCTACTACTAATCATCCACCTTGAGATATCTATCCAGAACATCTCGCTGGTATTAAGTTGCGAGTCCCACCCATAGTGTAAACTCAAAGCAACAGACAACTGCATTAAAGAACTTTGCGTAAAGTAAACAATCCTTGCACCCGCGGGCACAAGCACCGTTGTTTTCCCCCTTGTGGCAACAGCACATCGCCTAGACTCATGTTTCTGTCACTCAAGCTAGTCATCGAGGGGCATGAACCCACAATCAAGCATAACGTTCCCTCTTGGAGTCACTACCTACTACTTGGCCAAAGCAATAAATAACAACGGAGAACATGCAAGAATTACTTGCGAACATAAATATAAAAGAGGTAGATCAAATATATTACTCAAACACAATCTGAACATAATCTCACAATCCATCGGATCCCAGCAAACTCAACATAGCAACAACATAAGGATTACATATGTGCCTCGATCATGTAGGGCAGCTCACGAGGACTAATTAGTGAAGCACAAGAACGGGAGGAGAACATCACATAGCTACTGGTCATGGACCCATGGTCCAAGGGAGACTACTCACAACTCATCCGGGAGGCGTCCATGGTGGTGGAGAGGCTCCCGGTGATGGTCCTCCCCTCCGGTAGGGTGCCGGGAAGAGTTCTCCTGGCGCTCCCGATCTTGGAAGCGCGGCAGCGGCGGAACAGAGATGAGATCGCGAAAAAGGGTTCCCGTCTCGAGGGTTTCGGGACACGATATAAATATATGCCAAAGGGGGGCATCAGCGGAGGCTCGGGGGGCCCAGGCGCCCCCTCGGCGCGGCCAGGGGGGCCCGCGCCACCAGGGCGCCTGGAGCCCTGGTGGCCCCCCTCCGGCTGTACTTTGGCTGCTGGGAAGCTTCTGGAACGCTGATTTTTTATATAATTTTTTCGGGATTTTTCTGGCAGTTCTCGTAATGGGAAAACCTGAAATACAAAAACAGCAGAAAACAGAAACTGGCACTGGGGTGCACTAAGTTAATAGGTTAGTCCAAATATGATCAAAAGTGTATGGAAGTGTATAAATATCATAGCAATATCACCCAAAAGAGGCATGGAGCAAGCAGAAATTATAGATACGTTTTGGACGTATCAACATCCCCAAGCTTAATTCCTGCTCGTCCTCGAGTAGGTAAATGATAACAAGAATAATTTCTGTGGTGACATGCTATTAACCATATAGGACTTTTCATAGTCATATGACAAAAGCTTACTGAGACAATGAATCTGTAGTAATTAAGTTGCCTCATGAGAAAATCACAAAGAACTGAAAGTTTTACAACATGATACTGAAACATCAAATAGATTTGTTAATGAACATGGTGTGCAAATATGATAAAGTGATATCTCGCTTGCCCCCTTTAGTGAAGCAAAACATAAATGCAGGGGCACCTCCAAGGTTTAAGTGATGACTAGATACAATGATTTCAGAATAAACGATATCATAATCATGCAAAAGACAATGCTACTTTGGGACAATGCACATTACACTCAGAATGACAATCATGCTCTCAGTAGTTGGTGCTTTAAAAGAAGGTGGAGACTCTCGAACCGTGGCTTTTGTTGGCAAGGTTGAAAACCCGTAGTCGGAAACAAAGACAAAACATGTACCAGAGCTCTTGGTTTTAAAAACAGAGGTAATAATAATTTTTTAGATCATGCATGTTTCGTCAACGAATGCTAGCAGATAACTCAATTACTTCTTGAGATGGACAAGTTTCGAGGAACGGCTCCCGAATGAGGATGATCACATCCTCTTAATCTCCTTTGTTTATCACTGCCAAAGTTTTCTGATTTCTCATGAACAAAGCGTGAAGGAGGGTTTGTTTGTTATATTAATTTTGAGCCGGGCGCACTCAATGCCAGTTCCTTCTCGTGTTATGGGTTTGCACATTATACATGCAATCCCGGGGTGAAGCTTGTCCAACTTAAAAAGATCATGAATTAACTACTACTTCCTCATGGACTTAAAACAGAGGCACAAAATAGGAATGCGTTTTTTTTCTTTTTGAATAATTTCGAGATGGTACATGAAAGTCTTCGTTAGGAATGGCAGGTAAATACCATGTAGGAAGGTATGGTGGACTCATATGGCATAACTGGTTTAAAGGAATTTGGATGCACAAGCAGTCAGTCCGCTTAGTACAGGTGGAGGTTAGCAAAAGACTGGGAGCGACCAACTAAGAGAGCAATGACGGTCATAATCATGCAGAGCGACAAAGCAACATTGAATCAGGCATGGTAGTTATATCGTTACTCAGAAACAAAAGATCATCAAGGCTTGACAGACTTTCTTTACAGTCTTAAATATGCGTGAGCATACGCCAAGTCAATCAAAATAAATTTTGAAGGAAGATATTACTAAACCATACCACATCATAGGCAAACAAATCATGTTGGTACTCCAATAACACATTGGAAACCCCCCAGCTATTTGAGACTAACCATAAGAAAACATGAACTACTAAGCACCATTATGCACGTAGCATTTTTATCATAGACATACCAACCAATGCAACGGAAGCAAACTCTCTTAATAAGATAATCATGATAAATAAAGAGAGTTCGAGCAACCAACTATACAAAAGCTCTTTAAAAAGATAAGCATGAAAACTAAAAGCTAAGCATGATAGTAGCTATTGAAAGACAAAGAACACACACAGCAAAGATAGACATGAAAATTCTATGTTATGTTCTAGGTAGAAGTGGAGCGTGTTTCTCTCCCACATAAAGAAAGCCGAGTTCCGACTCGTTATGAAAAGCTAAAGAAAACTAAAAAGGAAACTAAAAGCAAGACGCTCCAAGCATAGCACATAACACATGAAGTGATAAAAATATAGTGGAACAAAAGACGAACTGATAATGTTGATGGAGAAGGGGATGCACGGGGGCATCCCCAAGCTTAGACGCTTGAGTCTCCTTGAATATTTCTTGGGGGTGCATGGGGGCATCCCCAAGCTTGAGCGCTTGACACTCCTGAATCGTTTTATCATCTTCCCTCGCACACTTGAAAACTCCCTTCATACATAACTCATCATAATCTGATTAGTGAGGTTAGTACCCTTAATAAAATAATTGTTCCTTGCTGGAAATAAGGATATTCTTGAAGATCTACTGTTTCTCAAGATTGCCAAAAGGTATTTTGCAAAGAAAAAGCAAGCTCTAGGTTTGCAAAATGAAGGAAAGGCAAAACAGGACAGAATCTGTGAAAAACAGAACAGCAGGTAGTAAATGGTGTTTTCGGGGCACTTCTACAACTCTAATAAAAAAACTCAAAACAGACGCACGAAAGACAATTATATAGAGCATGCTGTCGAAAAAATTCAGACCAAAAAGATGAACTGGTGATTTTATACGAATTTTTTTATCCAAGGACAGAATCTGTTTCCTGGACAGCACGTCACAACTTTTGAACTTTCTTGCAATCAGAGGCTACACTTGGCACAAAATTGAAAAGCAAAGATACAATGATGATGCTACTGTAGTAACAACATCAAGACACAACAAAAGCAAAATAAAATTTATTCGTTGTGGGCTGCCTCCCAAAAGCGCTTTCTTTTATGCCTTTAAACTAGGCATGAGACTTTAATGATGCTCTCGTAGAAATAAGAGTTGAAGAACAAAAGAGAGCATCAAGAAGCAAATACCAAACACATTTAAGCCTAACATGCTTCCTATGCATAGGAATATTGCAATAGAATAATTCATTGAAGCATAAAGCAATAAGCATAGCAGGCAAAACAAGTGTAGCTTCAAAACCTTCAACATAAAGAGAGGGAACTTGATATCATTGAAATATCTATAAGCATATGTTCCCTTCTCATAATTATTTTCAGTGGGATCACGAATAAACTCTACAATATAAGCATCACATAAAGCATTGTTACCATGATCCACATGCAAAAAAGTGTCATTACTCTTCATATAAGCAAAATCTTTCTTATTAGGAATAGTGAGAGTAAAGCAATCATAACCATCATGGTAATCATTGTATTTAGGAGGCATATCATAATCATAATAAATTTTATCCTCAATAGTAGGTGGACTGAAAACATCATATTCATCATTGTAATCATCATGTATAGGAAGCAAAGTATCATCAAAGTAAATTTTCTCTTCAAAAGTTGGGGGACTAAAAATATATTGTTCATCAAACGTGTCATCCCCAAGCTTAGAGCTTTCCATGTCATTAGCAATATTGATATTCAAAGAAAGCATACTAATAACATCACCACCATCATGAATGTTATGCAAATAATAAAGTTCCATAGGTTTTTTAATTTTCTCTTCAAACACATCATGTCCCAAAGCAAGGTAGAGCTTATAAAGCATTATCATATTTTTGTTGTTTTCCATTAAGCAAAACTAGTGAAAAGACATAAAGAAAACTGAAAGGTAAACTAACAAGACTAAAAAGCAAAGGTAAAAGATAGCGTGCAACTCCCCTATCC
Organism: Secale cereale; assembly: GCA_902687465.1. Classification (NCBI taxonomy): domain Eukaryota; kingdom Viridiplantae; phylum Streptophyta; class Magnoliopsida; order Poales; family Poaceae; genus Secale; species Secale cereale. The sequence continues at coordinate 102,793,805 of LR738714.1, read as the reverse complement.
TGAAGAGTAGAGTCCCCGGCAACGGCGCCAGAAAACTTTGCTTGATGGCTTCTCGCCCCTCGTTGGTTACCCCAAGTGGAAGGTTTGAGATGCAGTGTAGCGGAAGTTTTCCCTTGGCAAAGATACCAAGGATCGATTTTCCTGAGACTCCCAGTTTCAACAAGAAGGTGTCAACTGCTAACGGCGCCAGATATTAGCAATCAACGTGGACCTGCACACAGATACAAATAACTTTGCTCCCAACGAGTACAGAGAGGTTGTCAATCCCTCCGGCCTTGTAGTTTACAAAGGATCAAACGCAAGTGATAATAGTGATAGGTAATGCTGCAATAGTAAGTAAAAGCGTAAAGTAAATAGTGGATGTGATCAATGATGGTAATATGGACCGGGGTCCCATGATGTTCACTAGTGATGTCTCTCTCCCAAAAGACGATAAAACAACTATGTGAGGTAAACGAATTACAGCTGGGCAATTGACAGGATTATGTGCGCAAACCAATGCTAACTATGTTACAAGAAAGGTAGAGGTTCAAAGCATGGGCGGTACGCCAAGGCAAGTAGACCGAAATCCATCTGCATCTACTACTAATCATCCACCTTGAGATATCTATCCAGAACATCTCGCTGGTATTAAGTTGCGAGTCCCACCCATAGTGTAAACTCAAAGCAACAGACAACTGCATTAAAGAACTTTGCGTAAAGTAAACAATCCTTGCACCCGCGGGCACAAGCACCATTGTTTTCCCCCTTGTGGCAACAGCACATCCCCTAGACTCATGTTTCTGTCACTCAAGCTAGTCATCGAGGGGCATGAACCCACAATCAAGCATAACGTTCCCTCTTGGAGTCACTACCTACTACTTGGCCAAAGCAATAAATAACAACGGAGAACATGCAAGAATTACTTACGAACATAAATATAAAAGAGGTAGATCAAATATATTACTCAAACACAATCTGAACATAATCTCACAATCCATCGGATCCCAGCAAACTCAACATAGCAACAGCATAAGGATTACATACGTGCCTCGATCATGTAGGGCAGCTCACGAGGACTAATTAGTGAAGCACAAGAACGGGAGGAGAACATCACATAGCTACTGGTCATGGACCCATGGTCCAAGGGAGACTACTCACAACTCATCCGGGAGGCGTCCATGGTGGTGGAGAGGCTCCCGGTGATGATCCTCCCCTCCGGCAGGGTGCCGGGAAGAGTTCTCCTGGCGCTCCCGATCTTGGAAGCGCGGCGGCGGCGGAACAGAGATGAGATCGCGAAAAAGGGTTCCCGTCTCGAGGGTTTCAGGACACGATATAAATATATGCCAAAGGGGGGCATCAGCGGAGGCTCGGGGGGCCCAGGCGCCCCCCCGGCGCGGCCAGGGGGGGGGTGCCACCAGGGCGCCTGGAGCCCTGGTGGCCCCCCCTCCGGCTGTACTTTGGCTGCTGGGAAGCTTCTGGAATGCTGATTTTTAATATAATTTTTCCGGGATTTTTCTGGTAGTTCTCGTAATGGGAAAACCTGAAATACAAAAACAGCAGAAAACAGAAACTGGCACTGGGGTGCACTAAGTTAATAGGTTAGTCCAAATATGATCAAAGTGTATGGAAGTGTATAAATATCATAGCAATATCACCCAAAAGAGGCATGGAGCAAGCAGAAATTATAGATACGTTTTGGACGTATCAGTACTTTACCGCGCTCGCCTGGACAAGGCAAAGTCCAGGTCGGCAGTGGTGGATAAGGCGGAGGACTACTTCTAGGAGCGCGTCGCCCAGACGAAAGTCTGGTTTGACGAGGCCCGGAGTGAGTTGAGGGCTTCCCAGGAAAAGCTGGACGAGCGCGCCCGAGACCTCATGCTGGCGCAGTCCGATTTTGTGAAGCCCCAGGAGGAGGCCAAGGAGCGAGCCGCCAATGATAAGGCCGCCCACAAACAACACCAAGCTCAACTGAACTCTCAGGAGGAAGACCCCGTCGCCCGTGAGCAGGCATTCGCCGCTGCACTCCGCAGCAAGGACGAAGAGATTGACAAGCTTGTCACGCGGCAGACCCAGGAGCTGGAACAGAAGCACATTGAGGCCCTCAATGCTCAGGCTCGGGTCCACGCCGGCAAGGTAAAGGAGCTGGAGGTGGAGCGGAATGGCCTGAACGAGCGGGTCCTGGGGCTGACCAAGGAGAAGGACATGATCCACGCCACCCTGATGGATGCGCAATCCGAGGTTCTCGGCTAGGCCGAGCAGCTCTAGACGGCCCAGGAGTCCATAAAAAATCTGAAGCTAGAATTGGAGGGCCTCAAGGGGATGCTCACAGAGGCCAAAGCTCGGACGGAGACTTTGAACAAGGGCCTGGAGGAGGAGAAACGACTACGGAAGGATGACGCTGCTGGCTACGCAGAGTACGTAAAGGGAGAGAACCTCTGGATCAGCCGCCTCGTCGCCGTCGCGGAGGAACTCACTGCGCAGCTGGCCGCCATGGGCATGCCAAGCTTCAGGTTCTCCCGGGAGGTGAACCTCTCCATCCACACCAGCTTGACCGTGTTCTTCGAACGCGTTCTTGAGGCCCTGGAAAAGCTCCACTCTGACCGAGCGGCTTGTCTAGCCGATGAATCCCGGAGGCTCTGCCGGGGCGCCTTGACCAAGGTCCTCACCAAGGTGGTCTACTGGAACCACGACCTCGACTTCGACGTCTCGTGGCGGAACTTGGGCAGGAGCACTTTTGCTCTTCGGTGGAGAGATTCCGCCGGGGATACTTCCCTCCGGGAGGGGGAAATCGAAGCCATCGTCATCACCAACAACCCTCCCATCGTGGGAGGATCAATATTCACCAGCACCATCTCATCTCAAACCCTAGTTCATCTTTTGTATTCAATCTTTGTATCAAAATCTCAGATTGGTACATGTGGGTTGCTAGTAGTGTTGATTACACTGGTGCAGAGACGTGTTATACAAACGGTTTTTACCCCCTTTCCGCGAAGGAGTTTTAAACCGTCGCCAAGTGAGTGTATGCAATGGGGGGGGGGATCCTTCCCACACGACCCAGAAACCATCGGGCATATGCCCTCTAGCCAAAGACACGGGGCAAAATGAGCTCGTATGCGATCGGGCAAGGCATCGAAGCCAAATCATTTCCTTTCATATGTACATACCACATAGTGAATCCCAGAAAAACGTTTCCGTTCGTATGTATATCATACACTTTTTTTGTGTGGAAACGATTATGCAAGGTGGCCTAACGCAAACAGTTCTCTGCTGGAAGTCGTGTGTGATTGTTAGTTGATCCAACACGCCTACTTTCTAGACACCCTGTGGGTTGTTTCAGTTCATCGCCCATGGTCTTGTCTGAGTAACCGTCTACAATAGAAAACTCCAATAAGCAGGGTAATTAGCCTATTACTGATAATCCATATAGTAATCAAATTGAAATTTCTTATAAAACACACCAGATATTTCATATCCATATAACGGCAACCAGGATTTCATAATCGAATTACATTAGATAGCTTCAGCACTCAGTTACATCAAAGAGGGATATAGCTAGCTACGCCATTACACAACGGCTCCAAGTTTCACATGCAACATCGAAAACCTTTGTAAAGTAAATCTTACACGGTAAATAGACAAATGAATCTCATCTGGGAAACTGCAGAAGTGGAAGGTGAATATTGAGCCTTCAGTGATGTTGAATGTCTTTGCAACTTTATGCCAGTGGCTATGGATAATTGCCCATCCAACCTTTGTCCTCTTGAGGAAGACTTCAATATTGTACCGTGGGTGTTGAATGAATACCTTCGTCGCCTCTTGACCATGCAGGTGGTTTAAGAGGTAATCATTGGTGAACAGCTTCGAAAAGTACTGAAAATAGAGATATACGTAAATAGCTGTTATAAATTTTGAAATGGCATAATGGAAAATACATGGTAAAAGGGTTAGTACCATCCTATATTTGACTGATGTCTTCTTCATTGTGCAAACAAAGATCTTGCTGTTATTCATTGATACATCTCCAATGTATCTATAATTTTTGATTGTTCCATGCTATTATATTATCTATCTTGGATGTTTTATATGCTATTTTATATGATTTTTGGGACAAACCTATTAACCTAGAGCCAAGTGCCAGTGTTTGTTTTTCCTTGTTTTTGAGTTTCGCATAAAAGGAATATCAAATGGCACGAAACTTTATGGTAATTTTTTATGGACCAGAAGAAGCATCTGAAGCAAAAGAGTTGGGACAGAGGAGCCACGAGTCATCCACAAGGGTCGAGGGCGCCCCCTAGGGCGCGCCCCCTACCTTGTGGTTGACTCGTGGGTCCCCCTGACTTGTTCTCAACGCCAAAAATTCTTATAAATACCGAAACCCCCAGAAATAAACCTAGATCGGGATTTCTGCCGCCGCAAGCCTCTGTAGCCACGAAAAACCAACCGAGAGCCCGTTCCAGCACCCTACCGGAGGGGGAAACCATCACCAGTGGCCATCTTCATCATCCCGGCGGTCTCCATGATGAGGAGGGAGTAGTTCACCCTCGGGGCTGAGGTTTTATACTAGTAGCTATGTGTTTGATCTCTCTCTCTCTCTCTCTCTCTCTCTCTCTCTCGTGTTCTTGATTAGGCACGATCTTGATGTACTGCGAGCTTTTCTATTATAGTTGATCTTATGATGTTTCTCCCCCTCTTCCTTCTTGTAATGGTTTGAGTTTTCCCTTTCAAGTTATCTTATCGGATTGTGTCTTTAAGGATTTGAGAATACTTGATGTATGTCTTGCATGTGCTTATCTATGGTGACAATGGATATTCACTTGATCCACTTGATGTATGTTTTGGTGATCAACTTCGGATTATGTGACCTTGTGAACTTATGCATAGGGGTTGGCACACGTTTTCGTCTTGACTCTCTGGTAGAATCTTTGGGCACTCTTTGAAGTTCTTTGTGTTGGTTTGAATAGATGAATCTGAGATTGTGTGATGCATATCGTATAATCTAACCCGCGGATACGTGTGGTGACAATGGAGTATCTAGGTGACATTAGGGTTTTGTTTGATGTGTGTATTAAGGTGTTATTTTAGTACGAACTCTAGGGCTGTTTGTGACACTTATAGGAATAGCCCAATAGATCGATCAGAAAGAATAACTTTGGGGTGGTTTCGTACCCTACAATAATCTCTTCGTTTGTTCTCCGCTATTAGTGACTTTGGAGTGACTCTTTGTTGCATGTTGAGGAATTGTTATATGATCTAATTATGTTATCATTGTTGAGAGAACTAGCACTAGTGAAAGTATGAACCCTAGGCCTTGTTTCTAAGCATTGCAATACCGTTTGTGCTCACTTTTATCATTAGTTACCTTGCTGCTTTTATATTTTTAGATTACAAAAACCTATATCTACCATCCATATTACACTTGTCTCAGCATCTCTTCGCCGAACTAGTGCACCTATACAATTTACCATTGTATTGGGTGTGTTGGGTACACAAGAGACTCTTTGTTATTTGGCTGCAGGGTTGTTTGAGAGAGACATCTTCATCCTACGCCTCCCACGGATTGATAAACCTTAGGTCATCCACTTGAGGGAAAATTGCTACTGTCCTACAAAACTCTGTGCTTGGAGGCCCAACACGAGTCTACAAGAAGAAGGTTGTGTAGTAGACATCATTTGCCGCAAGTTTCTTTATCCTAACAATCTTTCTGAGTTTATTGACTTGACTGATATTCCTGGACATCTCATTTCCCCATATGCAAAATGGGTCGAACAATGGGTCTAAGCCTCTGACAGCAGGACCTACATGTGCAAGACCAAATTGTAAGAAACCTAAATATTAGAATGATTCCTGCAACTGCACAATAATGTGCTATTAGACTAGCCACAGTGGGAGTAACTTCAACAGTAACATCGAGTCCAACTCAGCAAATTTGCTTAAGTGGCAATGAGATAATAAGGAGAGAGGTAGTTTGAGTAACTTAGCTAGTTACTATAACATCACACTTATGCTACTATCCACTATGAAGGTAGCAACATAGTCTAGGGATATGTGTATGTTACTCTCCATTGTGTCTAGTCTAAGCAAAAGGAGCATGCATGAGCAAACCTCGATGGTAAACCGTAGTGTTTTCCATTGTTTCCCTGCAACACATATAAGGAAGATCTTGATCTGGTAAACTGAGAGTTTCCATACTATCAGTAGAATATGTATTGAGTACATCCAAATTCAATTTATTTCTCACATGCATAACAATACAAAATTATACCCACAAAAAATGAAAATAAAATTACAAAATTGAACCAAACAGTTAACTGGACAACAGACCAAATGAACCAAAACAGTTAACTGAGCACAACATTGCGAAATAGAACATATGCTAGAAGATAAGACAGTTAACAAAACCAAGCAAGAATGCTTGAGAACAGTACTACGAAATGTAGCAATTGTTGGACCAAACTATTAACTAAACATTAAATTTCAAAATATCGGATTGCGTATTAACATTATAGAGGACAAATCACTAGAAGGCACTGGCTATGGCCTCGATAAACCAGCATGAATTGTATTTTAAAGTAGACAACCACGTGATGGTGTGGACGGTAGCCTTGAAGACGAGGTGCTCCTCCAAGATCTGGCGGTCGGCACGCATGGAAACCATAGATACCTCATCCATGCGTGCAACCGCGATTTGCTTCTCCGCTGCCAGATGCTACTGAGCTCCACGTTATACTGCGTGGAAAATGGCTATGGGCGGCGCTTAATTGGAGGACGGGGTCAGTGATTTCGGCGGAAGGTGTTGCTCCCTCGATCGGGGCATGTGGGATGGGGAAGGAGGAGGATAGTGTGGGTGGGTGTGGATTACCTGACCATATCGACGAGTCCACGCAACAAGAAGAAGGGTCGCCGGCGAGGAGGTGGCACTATAAGAAGAAGGGTCGCTGGCGAGGAGGTAGCGCTGCAAGAAGAAGGGTCGCCAGTGAGGAGGCGGCGCTGCCAGTAAGCAAGAGTGAAGGTTTGAACTTGGAAAGCAAGGAGGAACAGTGGAA
>LR738714.1:102716489-102786702 GCA_902687465.1 Secale cereale | reverse complement strand
GGAGAGATAGATATTTCCGCGGTGGTAGAAAAATTTCGCTCGGTGCCGCGAGAAACTAGCGCACAAGTGTGGTTCAAGCACGGGCGATGGACTGTAGAAGACGAAGCTTGCTGCATAAGCCGGACAAGACGGTGCGCCAAGATTTTTTATATCGCATCTCACATGATTCTTGCTAGTAAACTATTTGTGGTATACCTGATTTTTTCATTCTGTTTTGAAAGACAAAATGGTGTTACGAAGAAAAAGGATGGTGTTTTAATTGCTAGAACATTTATCTACAATGAACATGCAACTACATGAGTGTCGTGTTAAATTTTGGAACTATTCCGGGTTCGTTTGGCATTTTTATGAATTAATTGAGTTTCTAGGCATTTAATGTGCATTATTCAAATTTGAACTACAAGCACATGCTCCTGTGCACCAAAGTTTATTGAAAAATCACATGTGTGTCTTTGGGTGAATTTATAGGTGACATGCAAGAATGGGAATGGAATTCAAACATATCGGTGTCGTGGCTTAGCCAGAAACATTGAGAAATTTGGTTTTTAAATTCTTGTAAATCCCGAACTTAACTGAAAATCATGAAACTTGGCATGGTGTCATTTCAGGGCACCAACATGATGTGGTAAAAAATGGCCGAACTGGGACATGTTTTGGTATAAGCTTCTTGCAAATTGGAGCTTCTCTTAAGAAGGTGTGTAGTTTCGAGAGGGAACATGTCACCTTTGTGTGCGAAATGACATACACTACCCCCCTTGATTTTTACATAGCAAACATAGAACTATATGAGTGTCGTGATAAAATTTGGAATTATTCTGGGTTTGTTTGGGCCTTTTTATGCATTAATAGAGTTTCTGGGCATTTGATGAGAATAATTCAAATTTGAACTACAAGCACATGCTCCAGTGCACCAAGGTTGGTTGAAAAATCACATGTGTGTCCTTGGGTGAATTTCTAGGTCAATTGCAATGAATAGGAATGAAATTAAAACATCTGGGCGTCGTGGTTCGGCCAATAACATTGAGAACCTTGGTTTTTTAAATTCCTGTAAATTCAAAACTCGCCTGAAAATCATGAAACTTGGCATGGTGTCATTTCATGGCACCAACATGCTATGGTAAAAATTTGGCCGAATTGGTTCAAGTTTTGGTATAAACTTCTTACAAACCGAAGCTTCTCTCAAGAAGACTCGTGGTTCCGAGAGGGAATGTGTCACCTTTGTGTGCGAAACAATATACGCTGCCTCCCCCCTTGATTTTTTACAGAGGCAACATAGAACTATATGAGTGCCGTGTTAAAATTTGGAATTATTCCAGGTTTGTTTGGCCTTTTTAATACATTAATTGAGTTATTGTGCATTTAATGTGCAAAATTCAATTTTTTGACTGTACACTGTAGGGCAATGCCCCACTGCAATCTTTTCTATTTCTCAATAAGTCTGGTACAAATAGTACAAAGAGAGGCTTGAGCTAAGCCAAAAATAAGAGAATACTAAGAGATAAAACTACAAAGAAGAAAAGGAAAAAAGAGAAAAGGAAAAAAATATAACAAGGGGTCCAACCAAGGCACTAAATGATTACAACAGGTTCTCCAACCAGGCATTAAAAGCATAGGCGTATTTCTTCTTGATTCTGTGTCTAAGACATTGTAATTCAGCAAAGTAAATCGCTCTCCATCCCTGAAATGATGGTTGGATTTGGTTTAATATTAGATTGTTCCCGGAAATCGAAATAGCCCAAGCACCAAATATCATGATTTCAATGAATAAAGGGACTCTCATTTTATCTTTCATGTCTTCCAAAGCTTCCCAGATGGAAATTGGGCTATCTCTATTTGGGAAGATATAATTCCTACATCTCAGAACAAAAGAACATCCCAGAACAGGTGAAAAACAGTTTCCTCCTGACCACAATTCATAAGTGCACAGTTGTATGTTTCTAGATAAAATGTTTTCCTTCTCAGAAGATTTCTAGTACTCACCCTGTCATGCAATAGCATCCAAAAGAAGATTTTGTGTTTTGGCTGGTAAGAACTAATCCAAATCCATTGGAATTGTGGAGGTACAGTTTTTATCCCAATCATTACTGTATAAGCCTTTTCAGCACTAAACTTCTCTGATCCCCAAATATATGACTAGGTATCATTGCAATCTGTAAGATTAAGGTTTCTTTGCTCATCACACAGCCTCTCTAATTGTAAGAACTGATCATATGCTTGAACTGTGAGAGGTAGGTGAAACAAATCTTCAAGGAATTCAGTCTATAGAGTCTCAAAGATAGTGATCTGAGTGTTTTAGCAAAAGAGAATAAGTGTGGGAATCATTGGTGCATACATGATGTGTGCCATAAGTCAGTCCAAAGAAGAGCAGATTTCCCATCACCCAGATTACACCTTGCCATTGATTTGAATTGATCCAGTGACTTAAGCTGTGATTTCCACCAAAAGGACCCAATCATTTGATGTCCTGGGAGCTGTCCCTCTGGCTAATAGGATTCCCAGATCATATTAACCCAAGGAATGTCATGCCTGTTATAAAACTTGTGAAGATTTTTCAAAAGCAGAGCTTTGTTTTGAATGGTAATATCTTTCACACCAAGTCCTCCTTGGTTTTTTAGTTTACATACCACTGTCCAATTTACCATTGCAGGTCTATGATCCTCTGGATCAGGCCCTCTCCAAAGGCAGTGTCTCAGATATTTTCTGATTTTCTTTTTGATTGTTTCTGGCAAGTCCATATGGCACATTGCAAAAATTGGGAGTGAGGCCAGAATAGACTTGACAAGAAGGAGTCTACCTGCTTGTGTCGTAAAAGTTGCCAGTTGCTACCTCTTGAGCTTGCGTTGTATTCCCTCGAAGAGGAAAGGGAGATGCATCACAGTAGCCTAAGTATTTCCCTCAGTTTTTGAGAACCAAGGTATCAATCCAGTAGGAGACCACGCACCAGTCCCTTGCACCCGCACAAACAAATAAGAACTTCGCAGCCAACGCGATAAGGGGTTGTCAATCCCTTTACGGTCTCTTACGAGAGTGAGATCTGATAGAGATGATAATTATATTTTTGGTATTTTTGGTTTAATAAAACAGCAAATAAAAGCAGGAAAAGTAAAGTAGATGTAGATTGATATGTTGACAATAGACCCCAGGGCCATAGTTTTCTCTAGTGGCTTCTCTCATGATAGCGATATTCTACGGCGGGTAAACAAATTACTGTCGAGCATTGATAGAAAAGCGAATAATTATGAGACTATCTAGGCATGATCATTGTATATAGGCATCACGTCCGAGACAAGTAGACCGACTCCTGCCTGCATCTACTACTATTACTCCAGACATCGATCGCTATCCAGCATGCATTTAGTGTATTGAGTTCAGAAGAATAGAGTAACGCCTTAAGCAAGATGACATGATGTAGAGGGATAAAATCAAGCAATATGATGAAAACCCCATCTTTTTATCCTCGATGGCAACAATACAATACGTGCCTTGCTGCCCCTACTGTCACTGGGAAAGGACACCGCAAGATTGAACCCAAAGCCAAGCACTTCTCCCATTGCAAGAACTATAGATCTAGTAGGCCAAACCAAACCAATAATTCGAAGAGACTTGCAAGGATATTATGAGCACACATAAAAAGTTCAGAGAAGAACCAAATATCTTTCATAGATAACCTTGATCACAAACTCACAATTCATCGGATCTTGACAAACACACCGCAAAAAGAGATTACATCGAATAGATCTCCTTGAAGACTTTGTATTGAGATCCAGAGAGAGAAGAAGCCATCTAGATACTAGCAATGGACCCGAAGGTCTGTGGTAAACTACTCACAACTGATGGTGAGGGCGATGATGATGATGATGAAGGCCTCCGTGATGGATCCCCCTCCCGGAACAGGCTCCAAGATGGGATCTCCACGAGAACAGAAGCTACGACAGTGGAATGAGGGTTTTCTCTCTACGTATGGAGTTTCTGGGGTACATAGGTATATATAGGAAGAAGGGGGGCACCGGGGGCCACATGGGCCAGCCTCGAGGCAGGGGGCGTGATGTCTACACACGCTTCTACTCTTGTAGACTATGTTGGGCCTCCAAGCGCAGAGGTTTGTAGGACAGCAGCAATTTCCCTCAAGTGGATGACCTAAGGTTTATCGAACTCAGGGAAGTAGAGGTTGAAGATGGTCTCTCTCAAGCAACCCTGCAACTAAAATACAAGAAGTCTCTTGTGTCCCCAACACACCTAATACACTTGTCAGATGTATAGGTGCACTAGTTCGGCGAATAGATGTTAAATGGCAAGTGATATGGATGGCAAAACAAAGTAATATAAATCTGTAATAAAAAGTGCAGCAAGCAAACAAGTGGTAAACGTGAGCACAAATGGTATTGCAATGGTGGAAACAAGGCCTAGGGATCATACTTTCACTAGTGGCAACTCCCAACAACATTAACATAATCGAATCACATGATATTTGCCATAAAACATGCAAAGGGGACACACTCGGAGGTCATTCCTTCGTGGTCAAGAGAGGACGAGAATTATGTAGGGCTACAAAAGCACACCTCAAAGTTTGTAGTTCTCAATCTAAGGATTTCCCAATGTCACCGCGGCCATCCAAAGAGAGTCCCACAATCACCACAACATATCTAAAGGATAGTCAAAGACAAGCACCAAGAGACTCTCAATCTTCAATCAACACACAAGAGAGGAAATCACTCATGAAAATACTTTTCTAATCCATGTCCAATAGACCGCTGTCACCTTGGTCTCGGGGATTATACTAGATAAAGACAAGTGAGTACATCAATCCAATACATAGAGGAAGGGGAAATATCATGGGATCACCCTAGATTAACATAGCCTATGATCACATCATGGGAGAGAGAATTGACCACATAGCTACTGGTAAGAACCTCAGCCCCGAGGAGGAACTACTCCCGCATCATGGAGGGAGGAAGCAACATCGATGGAGATGAATCCGGGGGAACTTCCTCGTCCCGGCAGGGTGCCGGCGCAGGAATTCTGGTCCCCCGAAGCTTGCTGGCGATGGCGGCGGAGATCGGAATCGCGTCTGGAGAAAAGGGGTCTGGAATCAGGGTTTCCGCGACACGGTGTAAATATATGCCAAAGGGGGGCATCAGAGGGGGTCAGGGGTGCCCAGGTGCCCCCCCCGGCGCGGCCAGGGGGGCGCGTGGGCAGGCCGCCTGGAGCCCCTGTAGGTCCCCTCTGGCCCTACTTTGGCCGCATGGAAGCTTCCGGAACGCTGATTTTTTATATAATTTTTCTGGCAGTTCTCGTAATGTGAAAACCTGAAATACAAAAACATCCGAAAACAGAAACTGGCACTGGGGTGCACTGAGTTAATAGGTTAGTCCAAATATGATCAAAAGTGTATGGAAGTGTATAAATAACATAGCAAGATCACCCAAAAGAGGCATGGAGCAAGCAGAAATTATAGATAAGTTTTGGACGTATCAGGGCGCACCCTGGGAAGGGGGGCGCGCCCCCCACCCTCGAGGGCAGCCCCTCTGTCCCCTGACTTGGTCCCAACATTTCCCGTGCGTGATTTTCTCCAAAAATATCTCTCGCGAAGGTTTCATTCCGTTTGGACTCCGTTTGATATTCCTTTTCTGCAAAACCCTGAAATAGGCAAAAAACAACAATCTGGACTGGGCTTTTGGGTTAGTAGGTTAGTCCCAAAAATGATATAAAAGTGAATGATAAAGCCCATTAAACATCCAAGACTTCATAAATAATAGCATGGAACAATAAAAAATTATAGATACGTTGGAGACGTATCAAGCATCCCCAAGCTTAATTCCCGCTCGTCCTCGAGTCGGTAAATGATAAAGAAAGAATTTTTGATGTGGAATGCTAACCAATATAGTTTTTCAATGTAATTCTCTTAATTGTGGCATGAATGTTCAGATCTGAAAGATTCAAGATAAAAGTCTATATTGACATAAGAAATAACAATACTTCAAGCAATACTAACAAATCAATCATGTCTTCTCAAAATACTAGGGCTAAAGAAAGTTATCCCTACAAAATCATATAGTGTTGGTTATGCTCCCTTATTATCACACTAAATATTCATATCATGCACAACCCCGATTTCAGCCAAGCATTTGTTTTCATACTCTATCTTTTCAAACCTTTCGACTTTCACGCAATACATGGGCGTGAGCCATGGATATAGCACTATGGGTGGAATAAAGGTGGTTGTGGAGAAGACAAAAAGAGGGAGATAGTCTCACATCGACTAGGCGTATCAACGGGCTATGGAGATGCCCATCAATAGATATCAATGTGAGTGAGTAGGGATTGCCATGCAACGGATGCACTAGAGCTAAATATGAATCAAAGCTCAACAAAAGAAACTAGTGGGTGTGCATCCAACTTGCTTGCTCATGAAGACCTAGGGCATTTGAGGAAGCCCATCGTTGGAATATACAAGCCAAGTTCTATAATGAAAATTCCCACTAGTATATGAAAGTGACTAAGCATGAGACTCTCTACAATGAAGAACATGGTGCTACTTTGAAGCACAAGTGTGGAAAAAGATAGTACCAATTGTCCCTTTTTTCTTTTCTTTTCTTTTTCTTTTTTTGGGCCCCCTTTTTTTGGCCTTTCTCTTTTTTTTGCGGAGGGGCTTTATGGATTCAGCCTTTCCTCCCATGGGACAATGCTCTAATAATGATGATCATCACACTTTCCTTACAACACGAAATTACAACTCGGTACTACAACAACAAAGTATGACTCTATATGAATGCCTCCGGCGGTGTACCGGTATATGCAATTAAACAAGAGTGACATGTATGATAAATTATCCATGGTGGCCTTGCCACCAATACAATGTCAACTACATGATCATGCATGGCAATATGATAATATGATGCGTGTCATATAAACGGAACGGTGAAAGTTGCATGGCAATATATCTCGGAATGGCTATGGAAATGCCATGATAGGTAGGTATGGTGGCTGTTTTGAGGAACGATATGGTGGCTGTTTTGAGGAAGAATATATAGTGGGCACCGGCGAAAGTTGCGCGGTACAAGAGAAGCTAGCAATGGTGGAAGGGTGAGAGTGCGCATAATCCATGGACTCAACATTAGTCATAAGAACTCATATACTTATTGCAAAAATCTACGAGTCATCAAAACAAAGCAATCAACGCATGCTCCTTGGGGGGAGGTTGGTAGGAGTTAACCATCGCGCGCCCCCCCGACCTCCACACAAAGGTTGGCACTCTACAAATACCTCATGCTTTAACTTAGTCACACAACGGTTCACCATACATGCATGCTACGAGAATCACTAACCTTAACACAAGTATTTGTCAATTTCATAATAACTTCACTAGCATGACTCTAATATCACTATCCTCATGTCTCAAAACAATTATCAAGCATCCAACATCTCATTCTATTCAATGCACTTGGTGTGACAATTTTTACTACATTGACATTGGATGTTTATCATGTGAAGACTAGTTTCTTTATCCTAAACACTTTACCATGCTGTTTTAATAGACTCTCTAATAGATATAAGTGAAGCATGAGAGTTCAACAACTTCTACAAAATATCACCACCACGATGCTCTAAAAGATATAAGTGAAGCATTAGAGCAATAACTATTCAACTCAAAAGATATAAGTGAAGCACATAGAGTGTTCTAATAATTTCTAGTACATATTTAACTCTCTCAAATAGGTGTGTCCAGAAAGGATGACTGTGGCAAAATAATTAGCAAAGACTCAAATTATACAAGACGCTCCAAGCAAAACACATAGCATGTTGCGAATAAAAATATAGCTCCAAGCATAGTTACCGATGGATGAAGACGAAAGAGGGGATGCCTTCCTGGGCATCCCCAAGCTTAGGCTTTTGATTATCTTTGAATTTACTTGGGGTGACATGGGCATCCCCAAGCTTAGGCCTTTGCTACTCCTTGTTCCATAGTCCATCAAAGCAATACTCAAAACTTGAAAACTTCACAACACAAAACTTAGACAAAAATTCTCGTGAGCTCCGTTAGTAAGAGAAAGCAAACCACTACTCAAAGGTACAACAATGAATTCATTCTTTGTTTATATTGGTGTTAAACCTACTGTACACCAAGTTCTCTATGGTTCATATCCTCCAATATTACTCATAGATGCATCGGAATAAGCAAATAACACACGAAAAACAGAATCTGTCAAAAACAGATCAGTCTATAGTAATCTGCAGGGTTCGCCTACTTCTGGAACTCCAAAAAATTCAAACTAAATTGGTAAATTTGCGCAATTTGTCTACCAATCAGCATCAAAACAAATCAACTAAAAAACACGCTCCAGTAAAATCCCACGACAACTTTAGCCAGCGCTAACGATTTTGTTTTTCACAGCAAGATCATATAAACTTCACACAAGTCTTGCCAAAGGTTCTACTTGGCACAAACACTAAACAAAACATGAAAACACATCTAATCAGAGGCTAGATGCAACATTTATTACCTAACAGCAACAAAAGCAAAAAACATAAAATTGGGTTGCCTCCCAACAAGCGCTATCGTTTTACGCCCCTAGCTAGGCACGATAGTTCAATGATGCTCACATAAAGGACAAGGATTGAGGCACAAGGGGAGCATCATAAGGCATGTGACAAATACATCTAAGTCTAACATACTTCCTATGCACATGCATCTTATAGGAAAACAAATTACCAAGACAAGCAAGATCTAGCATATGCAAGGAAGGAGAAGGAAACAATAGCAATCTCAACATAACGAGAGGTAATTTAGTAACATGAAAATTTCTACAACCATATTTCCCTCTCTCATAATAATTGCATGTAGGATCATGATCAAATTCAATGAAATAGCTATCATACAACACATTCTCAACACGATCCACATGCATACGAAGTTGACACTCTTCCAAAATAGTGGGATTAACATGAACTAAAGTCATGACCTCTTCAAACCTACTCTTATCAAAAATTACATAAGATTGATCATACTCCAAATATGTGGGATCTAAAGTTGTCACTCTTCCAAACCCACTTTCAATACTGTTGCAAACATTATTATCAATCTCATATTCACCCCAATCATGATCATTGCAACAAGTAGTGGACATATAAATACTAGCATCCCCAAGCTTAGGGTTTTGCGTATCATTAGCACAATTGACATTAATAGAATTTATAATAACATCATTGCAATCATGCTTTTTACTCAAGGAGCTATCGTGAATCAATTTATGTTTTTTTTCAATACTTCGTCACAATTTTCAGATTCACAAATTTCAAGCAAAACCCCATAAAGATAATCTAGTGCACGCAGCTCACTAGTAATAGGTTCAACATAATTGGATCTCTTAAAGAGATTAGCAAGTGGATGAGGATTCATACTTTAGCAAGCGAAGATGCAAGCCAATTGAGGGCAAATAGCAACACAAGCAAACAAGAGGCAAGCGAACGGTAAACACACGGCAGAAGAAGGGCAAATAAAATGACAAGGGTGAAGTGGGGGAGAGGAAAACGAGAGGAAAATAAATGTAATGCGAAGGATAAGGGTTTGTGACAGGTACTTGGTATATGACTTTTGCGTAAGCCTCCCTAGCAACGGCGATAGAAATTGGCTAGTTGACGGGGTGGCAAATCTTGACTTGACTTGGCGTGAGTCTCCCCGGCAACGATGCCAGAAATTCTTCTTGCTACCTCTTGAGCTTGCGTTGTATTCCCTCGAAGAGGAAAGGGAGATGCAGCACAGTAGCCTAAGTATTTCCCTCAGTTTTTGAGAACCAAGGTATCAATCCAGTAGGAGACCACGCGCTAGTCCCTCACACCTGCACAAACAAATAAGAACTTCGCAACCAATGCGATAAGGGGTTGTCAATCCCTTTACGGTGACTTACGAGAGTGAGATCTGATAGAGATGATAATTATTTTTTGATATTTTTGGTTTAATAAAACAACAAACAAAAGCAAGAAAAGTAAAGTAGATGTAGATTGATATGTTGAGAATAGACCCGGGGGCCATAGTTTTCTCTAGTGGCTTCTCTCATGATAGCGATATTCTACGGCGGGTAAACAAATTACTGTCGAGCAATTGATAGAAAAGCGAATAATTATGAGACTATCTAGGCATGATCATTGTATATAGGCATCACGTCCGAGACAAGTAGACCGACTCCTGCCTGCATCTACTACTATTACTCCAGACATCGACCGCTATACAGCATGCATCTAGTGTATTGAGTTCAGAAGAACAGAGTAACGCCTTAAGCAAGATGACATGATGTAGAGGGATAAACTCAAGCAATATGATGAAAACCCCATCTTTTTATCCTCGATGGCAACAATACAATACGTGCCTTGCTGCCCCTACTATCACTAGGAAAGGACACCGCAAGATTGAACCCAAATCCAATCACTTCTCCCATTGCAAGAACTATAGATCTAGTAGGTGATACGTCTCAAACGTATCTACTTTTCCAAACACTTTTGTTATTGTTTTGACCTCATTCTTGCATGATTTGAACTAAACTAACCCGGACCGACGCTGTTTTCAGCAGAGCTGCCTGTATGGTTTTATTGTGTGCAGGAAAACGGATTTTTAGGTGTCTCAGAAAATTCCACGAAAAATCATAGAAAATCCACACACCCGAAGGGCCCTTGTGCCAGAAGAAGGGCCAGAGGGGAGCCAGGGGGGCCCAGGCGCCCTACCCAGGCGGCCCCACCCCTGGCCGCGCCGGGAGGCCACCTGGGCGGTTCCTTCCCCCTCTAGTGCCCTACTTTGACCCGTATTTATCCCCGTGACGAGAAAACCCCAGAATAGAAGTCGTTTTCCCAGTTTCCGTCGTGGAGCCGCCGCCACCCTCTGTTCTTCTCCGGGAGGGCTAATCTGGAGGCTGATTTGGCCTCCGGAGAGGGGAGATCGTCACCATCGTCATCATCATCACCACTCCATCCTCCCTCCATGGCTTCTCCTTCCATGTGTGAGTAATTCCCTGCTGTAGGCAAGGGGGATGGTAGGGATTGGATGAGTTAGATCATGTAATAGTTTATCAGATTGTTGGGGGGCATGTTGCCTATCATCTACTATGGTGTTTATCATCTTTGCTTCAACTTGTTTCTCTTAATGCTTGTCACTTAGGGCCCGAGTGCCATGATTTCAGATCTGAACCATATGTGTTTACATGAATATATTTGTGTTCTTGATCCTATCTATGAGTTGTTTGCACCTATTACGGTCCGGAACCGGCGATCCCAAAGGTGACAGGTTGGGACACCAAAGGGGATGGTCCATAATTTGAGGATTCCATGTATCCATTGAGTCTATTGCTTTGTTCCGGTGCTCTTTGACAGGAGCACCTTAATCTCCATAAGTTCCTTTTGGCCCCGTTCATAGCGGGATGGTAGGACAAAAGATGTTGTGCAAGTTATTATTGCAATCACGTACAACTACCTATGGGATACATGCCTGATGTTTGATATTTGCCTAGATGATCATTACTTTTCTATGTGCCTTGCCCCAAGTTAGATTCATGATGTATCTCATCCATGCAGCGCCCAACCATCCATCTCCCTAGCCTACAGTGTTTCAATCCTGCTAGTTATTAGTTGTTACTTTTGCTGTTTACTTTTGCTGTTTACTTTTGCTGTCACCACCATCACTATCATATCACCGTTACCATTTATCTTTTGTTGCAAGTAAGTATATTTCAGGTGCAGTTGAATTGACAACTCAACTGTCAAAGCTTATAAATACTCTTTGGCTCCCCGTGTGTCGAATCTATAAATTGGGTTATTCTTACCCGCGAAGACTATCTCGATCCCTTACGGTTGAGGGTTATCAAGTACCGTTTTCTGGTGCCGTTGCCGGGGAGCATAGCAATATTTACAAGTCTACATGAAGTATCCTACCTGCTGCACTTCATCCGCTATGGGTAAGAAAGGAGACCCCAAGGTTCCGATCTTACTATCCACTACAAGAAGAGGTACTGTTCTGAACACTAGTGCTACACTTGATTCACCTTCTGTTATGAGTAAGTTTGCCTCACCACCACCGCATGATGCTTCTACTGAATCTTTTACTATGTCCGATACACTTGATGATGCTTCTACTACTCTTGATGATATTAGTTCACTTGGTTATGCTCTTGAGAAACAGATCGCTGCTGCTGCAAAAAAATCTGGAATTGAAATTCCTGTTACTCGCTACCCCATTGGTGGAACTTATGATTATCATGATTTGAGTAAACTCAAGGAGAGACTCCTTGATGATGATTACATTATGCTTGATGATGATTTATGCAGGGAACTGACAGAGTTTGCCGACTCTGACCCTGAAGCTATTAAGAAGCTGCTTGAAAAACACTCCTTGAAGAACAAGACTGTTCCTGATCCTGAATTTGCTACATCTCCTATATGCATCAATGATCCTGATTATGACTTCTCTGTTGATCTTTCACTTATATCTATGGTTGAAGCTGACCCCTTTTATGGCAGAGAAAATGATGATGCTATTTGATACGTCCAAAACGTATCTATAATTTCTGCTTGCTCCATGCCTCTTTTGGGTGATATTGCTATGATATTTATACACTTCCATACACTTTTGATTATATTTGGACTAACCTATTAACTCAGTGCACCCTAGTGCCAGTTTCTGTTTTCGGCAGTTTTTGTATTTCAGGTTTTCACGTTACGAGAACTGCCAGGAAAAATCCAGAAAAATTATATAAAAAATCAGCGTTCCAGAACCTACCTTGGGTCCGAAGGACAGCCGGGGGGGGGGGCACCAGTGCTCCAGGCGCCCTGGCGGCGCCCCCCCCCCTTGGGCCGCGCCGGGGGGGCGCCTGGGCCCCCCAGGACTCCCCCGGTGACCCCCTTTAGCATATATTTAAGGTCCGTCGAGAAAACCCTGATACCGGACCCCTTTTCTCCAGACGCGATTCCGATCTCCACCGCCATCTCCATCAAGCTTCGGGGGACCAGAATTCCTGCGTCGGCACCCTGCCGGGACGGGGAAGTGCCCCCGGATTCATCTCCATCGACGTTGCTTCCTCCCTCCATGATGCGGGAGTAGTTCCTCCTCGGGGCTGAGGTTCTTACCAGTAGCTATGTGGTCAATTCTCTCTCCCATGATGTGATCTTCCTTGTGATCACAGGCTATGTTAATCTAAGATATTTCCCCTTCCTCTATGTATTGGATTGATGTACTCACTTGTCTTTATCTAGTATAATCCCCGAGACCAAGGTGACAGCGGTCTATTGGACATGGATTAGAACAATATTTTCATGAGTGATTTCCTCTCTTGTGTGTTGATTGTAGATTGAGAGTCTCTTGGTGCTTGTCTTTGACTATCCTTTAGATATGTTGTGGTGATTGTGGGACTCTCTTTGGATGGCCGCGGTGACATTGGGAAATCCTTAGATTGAGAAATACGAACTTTGAGGTGTGCTTTTATATCCCTACATAATTCTCGTCCTCTCTTGACCACGAAGGAATGACCTCCGAGTGTGTCCCCTTTGCATGTTTTATGGGAAATATCATGTGATTCGATTATGTTAATGTTGTTGGGAGTTGCCACTAGTGAAAGTATGAACCCTAGGCCTTGTTTCCACCATTGCAATACCATTTGTGCTCACGTTTACCACTTGTTTGCTTGCTGCACTTTTTATTACATATTTATATTACTTTGCTTTGCCACTCCTATCATCCATATTTTACCATCTCTTCGCCGAACTAGTGCACCTATACAACTCCTAGTTGTATTAGGTGTGTTGGGGACACAAGAGACTTCTTGTATCTTAGTTGCAGGGTTGCTTGAGAGAGACCATCTTCAACCTCTACTTCCCTGAGTTCGATAAACCTTAGGTCATCCACTTGAGGGAAATTGCTGCTGTCCTACAAACCTCTCCGCTTGGAGGCCCAACATAGTCTACAAGAGTAGAAGCGTGTGTAGACATCAAGCTATTTCTGGCGCCGTTGCCGGGGAGGTGAGCGCTTGAAGGTATATCTTTAGATCTTGCAATTAAATATTTTTGTTTCTTGTTTTTTATTTCACTAGTTATGTTTATGGAAAACCGTGCTATTAGATCGTTGCTTGCGGGAAGACGCCCCACACCTGTGGTGGTTGCTCCTCCCCCTACTGAAATTGTGCCCTATAAAATACCGACTGGTATTATCGATTATGTTTTGGCTAATCGTTATGCAGGAGACAGACATCCCGGTGAACACTTGCTATATCTATCACAACTATGTTCATTATTTAAGCTTGCAGGTGTATCAAGGGAGTTTGTCATGAGGAAATTATTTGCCTTGTCACTGAAAGGAAAAGCATTGGAATGGTATAGGCTACTAAATGACTCTCACCTACTGGAGTGGGAAGAGATCCACTCTCTCTTTTACTCCAAGTTTTATCCTCTTCATGAAGTCCATGAGAATATGAATTATGTTTATAATTTTTATCCTCATGACGGAGAGAGCATAGCTCAAGCTTGGGGGAGACTGAAAACGTTAATGCTAAAATGTCCTAACCATGGGCTCCCCAAAGATATGATTATTACTAATTTCTATGCGAGGCTTTCTCGACAGGATAAAGATTTGCTTGACGCTTCCTCTATGGGTTCTTTCACAAACAAAAAGATTGATGCTAAATGGGAACTCCTTGAAAGAATTCAACGCAACACTGAAGATTGGGAGATCGACAAAGGTAAAGAGTCAGGTATAATTTATGAGTATGATTACATTAAGTCCTTTGTTGAAACTACAAGTTTTAATAAGTTTAGTGCTAAGTTTGGGCTTGATTCTCAACTCCTTGTTGATTTCCTCAAATCTTTTGCTTCACATCTTAATATGCCTAAGGAGGATTGGATCAAGTATCATAAACCTTTTAAAGAGACTTGCAAAGAAAATGAAATTGTTCATGATGATTGCAACATGCATGATCCAATTCCTAAAAATGAAGTTTTATATAAGCATGTTAATTTTTGTGGAGTGGATAGACCTTGTGAAAGGCCTATGATTGAAGAAGAGAAGTATTGTAAGCAACATAAGCATGAAAGAACAATCACTTGGGCCAGAGATTTAAATGAAATTGCTAGAGAATTGTGTGACCTTTATCCTTTTACTTGTGAACTTTGCCGTATAGAGGGTCACTTTAATTTTCAATGCATGAACTTTCAAAACATAACTGTTAACCGGTTGTGTGATAACATGATCACCTCTGATCTTTATGATGAGCTTATGTTATTTTTGATGTGTGAAGAGTTATCAGAAAAGACTTCATGGCTAGATGTTAATGCCATAGGAATAAAAAACACTTTGCAAAATTGCCATCTCTATTGTGTTGTTATTTGCCATGAAAATGATTACATAGGTAAGATTATAAAAGAGGGAACTTTACCAAAGTATAAAAATGTCTCTTATATTTCTGCTAATAAAAAGGAGAGTTTCTCCCAAGTTTCCCCTATTGTTTCTAATGATAAACCAGGATATGTGGAGAAGCTTCATCTCCAACCACTCCCTCCTAAGGTTAAGAAGAAGAAAAAGAAGAGGAGGAGGAAGAGGAGCAAGAAAGAAGAAGAATGGGTATCAACCTGGCCTGAGCATATTCCTCCCATCAACTTTTATCCTAACGATTGTAAGTTTAAAGAAGAAGGTGAAGTTTATTGCCTTAATTATCATCTTGATGATACGTCCATAGGTACTATTGAAGATGATTTTGATTATGATATGCATGTTACTTATTGTGATTGGGAAAATGATGATAATGCTGCTTATGATCTTGAAAATCTTTTTGGTACCAACTCTGAAAGTGAAGATATGGGAAGCTCTAAGCTTGGGGATGATAGGATTGCAAATCCTATCCCCACTAATGATGTGATAATTGATAATTCTCTTTCTAGTAAGAATAAAGACAACATGTTTACAAATATAGTTGCTATCAATGATAATGCTCTTCTGTACCATGATGATGTTATAACTCCAATCTATAGTGATTATAAAGGTACCTATGACATAAGGAGAAATTATCCTTATGAAACTTGTCATAATCATGAAGGGAATCACTCCCTTGTTGAACACCACCCTCCTAATATACAACTAATCTATAGTGTTCAAGTTGTTTATGATAGTCCTACTCCCACTATTACCAATGAGAAAAATTATGCTTATGTGGGGAGTGAGAGTACCTTTTTGCATGTGGATCATGGTAACA
The DNA here is from genome assembly GCA_902687465.1 of Secale cereale. Classification (NCBI taxonomy): domain Eukaryota; kingdom Viridiplantae; phylum Streptophyta; class Magnoliopsida; order Poales; family Poaceae; genus Secale; species Secale cereale. The sequence goes on along the minus strand of LR738714.1, from coordinate 102,770,485 downwards.
ATGATTTATGTGATGCTTATATTGTTAAGTTCATCCATGATGCCACTGAAATTTATAATGAGAGAGGGAGGCTTGGTTCTAAATATCTTAATAATAAGAAGTTTCCTCTCTTTATGGTGAATATTTTGAAGTTATGTTTGTTTTGCCTTCCTATGCTAGTTGCTTCGTGCTTCAATGAATTATTCTATTGCAATATTCCTATGCATAGGAAGCATGTTAGGCTTAAATGTATTAGGCATTTGCTTCTTGATGCCCTCTTTTGTTCTTCAGCTCTTATTCGTACGAGAGCATCATTAAAGTCCTATGCCTAGCTTAAAGGCATAAAAGAAAGCGCTTTTGGGAGGCAGCCCACATGAATAAATTTTTATATTTTGCTTTTGTTGTGTCTTGATGTTGTTTACTACAGTAGCATCATCATTGTATCTTTGCTTTTCATATTTGTGCCAAGTATAGCCTCTGATTGCTAGAAAGTTCAAAAGTTGTGAGGTGCTGTCCAGGAAACAGATTCTGTCCTTGGATAGAAAAATTCGTATAAAATCACCAGATCATCTTTTTGGTCTGAATTTTTTCGACAGAGTTCTCTATATAATTGTCTTTTGTGCGTCTGTTCTGAGTTTTTTGATTTGAGTTGCAGAAGTGCCCCTAACAAATCAAATACTACCTGCTGTTCTGTTTTTCACAGATTCTGTCCTGTTTTGCCTTTCCTTCATTTTGCAAACCAAGAGCTTGCTTTTTATTTGCAAAAACCTTTTGGCAATCTTGAGAAACAGTAGAACTTCAAGAATATCTTTATTTCCAGCAAGGAACAATTATTTTATTAAGGGTACTAACCTTGCTAATCAGATTATGATGAGTTATGTATGAAGGGAGTTTTCAAGTGTGCGAGGGAAGATGATAAAAAGATTCAGGAGTGTCAAGCGCTCAAGCTTGGGGATGCCCCCATGCACCCCCAAGAAATATTCAAGGAGACTCAAGTGTCTAAGCTTGGGGATGCCCCCGTGCATCCCCTTCTCCATCAACATTATCAGTTCGTCTTTCGTTCCGCTATATTTTTATCACTTCATGTGTTATGTGCTATGCTTGGAGCGTCTTGCTTTTAGTTTCATTTTTAGTTTTCTTTAGCTTTGCTTGTTTTTCATAACGAGTTGGAACTCAGCTTTCTTTGTGTGGGAGAGAAACACGCTCCACTTCAACCTAGAACACAACATAGAATTTTCATGTTTATCTTTGTTGTGTGTGTTCTTTGTCTTTTAATAGCTACTATCATGTTCAGCTCTTAGTATTCATGCTTATCTTTTCAAAGAGCTTTTGTTTAGTTGGTTGCTTGAACTCTCTTTAATTACCATGCTCACCTTATTAAGAGAGTTTGCTTCCGTTGCATTGGTTGATATGTCTATGATAAAGATGCTACGTGCATAATGGCGCTTAGTAGTTCATGTTTTCTTGTGGTTAGTCTCAAATAGCTGGGGGATTCCCAATGTGTTATTGGAGTACCAACTTGATTTGTTTTCCTATGATGTGGTATGGTTTAGTAATATCTTCCTTCAAGAATTTATTTTGATTGACTTGGCGTATGCTCACGCATATTTAAGACTGTAAAGAAAGTCTGTCAAGCCTTGATGATCTTTTGTTTCTGAGTAGCGATATAACTACCATGCCTGATTCAATGTTGCTTTGTCGCTCTGCATGATTATGACCGTCATTGCTCTTTTAGTTGGTCGCTCCCAGTCTTTTGCTAACCTCCACCTGTACTAAGCGGACTGACTGCTTGTGCATCCACATTCTTTTAAACCAGTTATGCCATATGAGTCCACCATACCTACCTATATGTGGTATTTCACCGCCACTCCAAGTAAATTTACATGTGCTACCTTTAAAACCTTCATTTTTGCAATACATAGCTCATGGGAAAGTAGCTTAAAAACTATTGTGGTAAAGAATATGTCGCTTATGTATCTTATTTCTTATAAGTTCCTTGCTGAGCGGTATCCATGTTTCTGGGGACGCCATCAACTGTTACACTTTTGTTGAATATCATGTGAGTTGCTATGCATGTTTGTCTTGTCCGAAGTAAGGGTGATTTGCCATGAGTTGAATGGTTTGAGTATGCATATTGTTAGAGAAGAACATTGGGCCGCCAACCAAAGCCATGTATCATGGTGGAAGTTTTAGCTTGGACATTAATCCTCAACCTCTTATGAATGCTTAAGCATTAAAGAGGAGTCCATTATCTATTTTCTATGTTGTCCCGGTATGGATGTCCTCAAGTTGAGATCTTTCAAAAACGAGAAATCAAATGCGATTTATCTCCTTGGACCTTTGTACAGGTGGCATATTGGTACCCCTATGTGACACTTGGTTGAAACATATGTAATGCAATGATAACCCATGGAAATCCGAGCTAATTAGGACAATGTGCGAGCACTATTGGTATTCGATGCATGAGGCTTGCAACTTATAGGATGTGTTATGCATAACACATATGAAGTATTACTACCGTTGACAAAATTGCTTCTATGTTTTCAAAATAAAAAACTCTAGCACATGAGTAATCCCTGCTTCCCTCTGCGAAGGGCCATTCTTTTACTTTTATGTTGAGTCTCCACCTTCTTTTAAAGCACCAACTACTGAGAGCATGATTGTCATTCTGAGTGTAATGTGCATTGTCCCAAAGTAGCATTGTCTTTTGCATGATTGTGATATCGTTTATTCTGAAATCATTGTATCTAGTCATCACTTAAACCTTGAAGGTGCTCCTGCATTTATGTTTTGCTTCACTAAAGGGGGCAAGCTAGATATCACTTTATCATATTTGCATATCATGTTCATTGCAAATCTATTTGATGTTTCAGTATCATATTGTAAAACTTTCAGTTCTTTGTGATTTTCTCATGAGGCAACTTAATTACTACAGATTCATTGTCTCAGTAAGCTTTTGTCATATGACTATGAATAAGTCCTATATGGTTAATAGCATGTCACCACAAAAATTATTCTTGTTATCATTTACCTACTCGAGGACGAGCAGGAATTAAGCTTGGGGATGTTGATACGTCCAAAACGTATCTATAATTTCTGCTTGCTCCATGCCTCTTTTGGGTGATATTGCTATGATATTTATACACTTCCATACACTTTTGATCATATTTGGACTAACCTATTAACTCAGTGCACCCCAGTGCCAGTTTCTGTTTTCGGCTGTTTTTGTATTTCAGGTTTTCACGTTACAAGAACTGCCAGGAAAAATCCAGAAAAATTATATAAAAAATCAGCGTTCCAGAACCTACCTTGCGTCCGAAGGACAGCCGGGGGGCCACCAGGGCTCCACGCGCCCTGGAGGCGCCCCCTCGGGCCGCGCCGGGGGGGCGCCTGGCCCCCCAGGTGTCACACCCTGATTTTCATGTCACATTGCTTAAGATAATTTTCATGTTAAAAATGTGGATTTGCAAAAACTTTTGAGTGCTTTTGACTTTGCTTGATTTGACTTCTGTCTGCTGTTTGTTAGTGCTCTAAAAATCAAATAAATCCTCCAACTCTTATACTTCATCTCCTTGACCCAAAACCTTTTCCCAATGATCATGCCATGTGTATAGACCAATATAGAATTTTCTTATAAAAATATTTTGGCCAAATGGTATTTTTTAAAATTAGTTTTCCAAAAACCCCTGAATTGAGGTTTGCACTGCAAGTACCTTATTTAGGGTGTGAAAAATCTTTCAAAAAGTTTATTTGAATCCTATTAGATATAGGACTCCCAGAAACCACAAAAGTATAATTTTAAAAGTTATTTTTATATTTTATTTAAAAGCTTTTTCTTAAGGCCAGAAATGGTCTTTAATAGGGAAAAATTATTTAATTATTTCAAAAATATTTGCCAAACTTCAGGGAGACTCATACGACATATATTGTCCATATATAGGAGTTTCAGCACATGGTCATGTTCAAAATATTGGGCAAATCCTTCCAAAACCCTTTCTGGATATTTCAAGCTTTTGAAATATTTACAAAGGAAATATTCTCCAACAATTCCAGGGAAATTCTATCATGTCAAATATGACATATTTGATGATCTTGCAAAGCCTCATGCCTTGAAGATCAAGGAAACATCCTCAAACCCCTTCAAAACCATTCTGTCCATATTTGAAGTTTGAGGAACTCTACATTGCCAAACTTGTCCAAATGCTCTCAAATTTGGTGAACATGCTAGAATGGCCTAATAAGGCATCTAGACCAAATGGCACAAGATTTCGAATAGAGAAACTTGATCAGATCACCTCAAAACCACTTCTGTTCAAATTCAAATTTGAACAACTTTACATTGTCAACTTTTTATCTGGAGCCTCAAACTTTGTGGGCATGTTCATAATCCCAAATGATGATGCTACACCAAGTGGTGCATCAAGGGGAGATGATTTTCTTGACTCCAACATGGTGAAACCATTTCTGTTCATTTCTAGGGTTCACCAAAGTTACATTGGCCACTTTGCCCAAATGAGCTCAAATTTGGTGTAGGGGCCTAATTATATGTGACATTTGATCCTGTTAAGTCCCATGTCAAGTGGATGTCATTTGCTTGACCAAACACTGATCAAACACCTTCTGTTCATTTACCAAAACCAGTGTTTGAACCTCTTTTACTTTTTCTCCTTACCTCAAATTCTTACCACAGCCTATTCTGATCATCATATACCCCCAGTAACATTCCCTTGGCCTCAGCTCAATTATTGGAGGGGTAAAACCCCAATTTACACTGCTGGACAGCAGGTTTCACCCTCTTCCTCACCTCCCTCCTCATCCCAGTGGTTCCCCAGAGCATCCAAGACCACAGAGCACTTCTTTACTCCCCCTGACCTTCTAGACAACTTTGGGCAGGTTGGACACGACCAGAGCGACGGGGACGTGGCCATGCCAGCCAAACGGGTGCTCTGGAGCACGCTACAGTGCTCTGGCGCACTGTAGCCTCGCCCAACCAGGAGCCCCCGACCACCTCGGGCCTCCTCCTCGTGTCCCCCGAGGTGCCCTCGACGTCCACGACCTGCAGGACGGTCGGCCTTATCCTCCTCGGTCCTCCTCCTCTCTCCATGAGCTTGCCCGTGCGCGCCCTGGACCGCGCCCACGGTGCGCCGAACGTGCGCACCATATATAGCCCCATTGGGCTCTCTATCGACTCCCTTCGCTCTCTCACTTCTCCAGCAATCTCCCAGACATCTTCCCTCTCCCCCTCGTGTCCTCCTTGCCCCTCCATGGCCGGAGTGCCGCCGCCGGCCACCTCCCAGATTCGCGTCGTGGGAAGCCCTCCCTTCCCCCTCTTTGCTCCAGAGCAACGCCAGGACCTCCGCCAGTACTCCCCGCACATCCTCCTCTCCTCCCCGAGCCTGTCTTGCCGTGCCCAACCGTCGCCCGAAGCTCCGCCCGCCGGCGTCGAATCCACTAACGGCTCGGCCCTCCCCAGCCAGCGTGAGGCCCCTAGATGGACTCGGCTCGGTCCCCCGAAGCCGATGGGGTGCTGGATGCCGCCGGAGAAGAACGGGATCGCCGGGAAGGGCTCCGGCACCCTGCTCGGCCGGCCTCCCCTGCCCCTCCTCTGTTTTGAGCGGGAGGTAGGAGGAGGGCCTGCCAGTGGGACCCGCCTGTAAGAGGCTAAGGCCCCGGGCCCCTGGGGGTAAGTGGAGACGGCCTTCGGGGAAGGCGCCTGCCAGGAACGAAGGCGTACTCACGGAGTACGCCAACAACGTCACCGGTGCCACCCCGCGCGGCTGATGCCACTGGGCCGGCCCACGACCACATCCCGCATGTGCGCAGTATAAGGGTATAACCCCTATTCCTTTCCTTTTTCCCTTTTTTCTGTCAACTTCAAAAATGCCTAGAATATTCATATGAACTCCAAATTGCATGATTCAAATTTCCTATGGCTCCATAAATCATGCTCTATCACATGGTGCAACATGCACATTATTCCAGAAACTTTTCCTGCACAAATATTTATCAAATGCCCATTTTCCACTTTTTGTGATTAACTTTAGAAAATCACAGAGAGCTCATTTTTGATCCAAATGCAGTGATTCAAATTCCTAAATGCTTGTCATGTCCAAACTTAGTTTTGGAACATTTTTAATAATAATTTCTGTACCCCACCAAATATTGAGCCATTTCTTTATATTTATCAGCTTTGGAAAATCCTAGGAAATTCATTTGAATTCCAAATCCAGTGAAACCAACTCCTAAATGCTTCTAAAATCATGACTTGATGATGGGTACCTTTGCTCATCATTCAAGGAAATATTTCTATATACTTCTTCCAAATCCATAAACCCTTTGGTTCCATCATATTGAAATGTTCCAAACCACCCATTGATCCAACACCTATGAAACCACCTTGGTCATTTCTAATATGACCAGAGGTATCCTAGAAAAGTCCAACTCCTATTTTTAGAGCACTTTTATTGTTGCTTTGATTGTGTTGCTTATTATGATTGTTTCCATTGTTAGTTGACGTAATAAACGGAGTATTCGGAGATGGACCAGAAGGTTTGAAGACTCGGAAGAATAAGGCAAGCAGCCCTTTGACCATGTTCGAGAAACCTTTTTATGCATGTCTCATAGCACCTTATTATTCAATGCATCGGAATCATGTTGAGGTGGAAGCCACTTTGGTTGCTACCCTTGTTACTTTACTGTTGAAACTTGCATCAAACATGACCCTACCTTCCTATGAGGGTTATGTGGGTGGGAGTAGTTAGGTTGCTATAATAGTGGCTACGCAAATGGGACGGGTATATGCATGGTGACGGAGGCAGGATGCTTTCAAAAGACTTTTCGAAAACCCCGTCGGGTGCCATTTATGCCCGAGGGAGATGGCGAGATGGGTAACCACTTGATGACGAAGTGGTGTACCGAGGCAAGTGTGTGTGTTGTTTTGAAAACGGATTGGTTTAAGTTGCGACCGTTATTCCAACCTTACATGCGCAACCACTCTACCCTTATATGGGAAAGGGCATTATTGATTACCTAGGTCGATACTAGCATGGTGCCCGCATTACTAGTGACGGGGCTGACATGAGGTCACTCTCGGGACGGGGTCGTGCTTGGATAGGCGGCCATGACTGTTTTCACAGGGCACCGGACACACCGTTGGTACCCCGTGCTTGTGATATATGATGAATTCGGAGCAAGTCTCCACAAACCTTGAGATGTGAAATGTCTGGCACGGGGCTGTTACCAATCGAGTGGACTCCATATTAGTGTCGCCTAGGGAAAGATAGTGATCGGGTGCTTACCCCGGGTACTTGAGGTACCGCGGGTCGTGGATGACACGGAAGTTCCCCGGATCTAGTGGGTAATGTGTGCAACCTCTACAGAGTGTAAAACTATTCGAATAGCCGTGTCCACGGTCATGGACAGTTGGGTAACCACTCTTGGGCTACGTCCAATGTTTGCGAAACCTGGTGTGTGTGTGTGTGAGGAAACAACCTGGTTCAGTGATATTGTTGATGTGGTTGTGAGAAAGTCACAATGAGCTTGTGCATGTGTTGATTAGAACTCTTTCTCGATATTGATGTATGTTACTTCCTGATACTTGTTACAGACACATGCATATCCATGTTATATATTGATCATACTTGCATATCAAAAACTAGCTTTCCGCAAAACTACCAATTTAGCAGTAGAGCCTTGCATAAATTATTCTGTTATCACACTTGGGTTGCTTGCGAGTACATTCAATGTACTCATTGGCTTGCCACTGGTTATTTTATTGGCCAGGCAGGAGAGAACAGGTTATGATGAAGATTTCTTGGTGATGAGCATACGAGCTAGGACGCTTCCCAGTCAGAATGCCTGTAGGGTTAAGGCAGATGGCATGGGTCCCAGTTGTCTTTGAAGATTTCCGCTGCGATGTTATACTCAAGACTTGACCATTATGGTCCTACTTGTGTAACACGGTATGTAAGGATGTAAGACTCTTGTTATTCAGCTTCTGTGTGTTCAGTGAGCATTGATCTCTGGGATCACTGTACACGTGCATTCGGTGATCACGACTTATGAGTCAAGTTCCCCACAGAGCTGGTATCAGAGCCATCCTGACTGTAGGAAGCCTTAGTTAGCATGGTCGTTAGTTAAGGTAAAGCTATTTTCAAAACTATTATTAGTTTTCAAAACTATCTATACTTCTCTTCCCTTCTAAGTTTTTCGAAAACTAGGCTATACTTGATCTCTTCCTCTTCAAAACCTTGGTCGCTAGAACCCCTATGCCCCTGACCACTGGATTTTCTGTAATCCTTGTGGAGTGCACCTTGCCAAACACTTACCCACCTCTTCTGAACGCAAGATTGGTGACACCACGACAAGATGATAGCAACAGAAACTACATCCTCGATGAGTGAGGACATGAAGACCCAGAAGATGGTGCAACCCTAGCCTACGATGACCATGGCATGAGATGTGCAAAGTCATGATATGCATCGCTAATAGAGTAATCATGTCACTACCGTTGTTGTATTGACAACCACCGGTGGATGAGAACCTTGCCATTTGGTCCGCCTCACTATAGTGAGCAAGAAAACGGTTCTCTTCGTCCCCCGCTCTTGGTGTCGATGTTTTCATCAACGAACCCGACATGGTGGACCTCTATTATGCCTTGTTATTGTCATTACATATGGATTGCCTACCTGGTACCCTCGACGCCCCGGAAGGCACAAGGGATCGTCATGATTAAGGAGACAAGAGAAGACAAGTCAACGCCAGCTACAAGGAGGCACCTTCACCACATCACCTCATCAGGCGAGAAGTTGTTGAAGATTCTTCAGGCTCAACCCGGATCATTCATCAAGCAACTATAAGGGACATGGCAACACCTGAGGAAGATCAGAAGACTGCATGAGGCACAAGTCACGGCACTGAGTCCGAGAACCCCTAGGGTAGGATGAGTCGTGTACCCCCTATGCGCAGTCGAGTCCATATGATGGTTCGAATAGAACCATGATTGTGTGTTGATTGCTTTTATTTGCTTGTGTTTTGATATAAGTCGCGCTTTTGCCCCAGGCAATAAGTGCATGGCTATATCACCTTCCTTGCCTTGTTTCTTTTGTTTCGGCCTTTTTGCACCTGTTTGTTGCACCTGCACTATAGCACCCCCCCTTTAGGCATTTCCCTCCTCTACGCTGCTTCTTCCCTCTTCCCCCCAATTGAGGACCGCAAGACAAGATGCACCAAGGATTCTACCTCGGCAACCAACTGGCACCGAAGACTTCTGCTACAACCTCCACGATCTATTGCAGCCTCATAGAGTTATGTTTAACCCTCCAGACCAGTAACCCCATTCCTAGACCCTTTGAGACTTCCCGAGACACTCCAGCACGAATCCTTAACCATGTGCCTAACCCATGGTAAAGCGAGAGAACCTGTTAAGCCTTTGTAACCTTGCACAACACTGGGTTCGTAAAGGAGCTAGTGGACACGATGAGTGAGCACATTTTTCATCCTAATATAGCACGAGGTCTGACGATGCCATAGATAGACCAGTTCGAGGATATTGGACAGATGACTTGGTGGCTTATATCAGTGACTTCGAGGAATTATCTGAGACCTTGATGGATTGTGAGGTTTTCATATTGGTAAGATCATGACTTTGGGGAAGTATGTAGGAGTGCCCGTTGGACATGAGATTTGGATTTATGTAGGTGATTCTGGTTGGTATAATGCTGGATATGTCTGCATGGTTCGGAGTAAGATTGGATTTAGGCTTATGATCCTGATAATGATACCATGCTTCTTGGTGGACAATAACCTAGGGGATTGGATTATTTGTCAGAGATGATTTAGAGATCTCTATAGTCGTGATCTTGGAGTTTACTTGAGCCGGATGATGAGAATTTGGTGGACTTACTATCGTGATGCTTAGTCCTTCCAAGTATTTGGGTATTATAGGGACTTGAGATCTTGCGGAACACCGTAGACATCGGATTTGTAGGATTGTTTGATCATGTGGTGATTGATGGTAATTACCGGGCTATTGGAGATGATCTATAGGAAGGAAACAAATCTTGGAGTGGCATATGACGTGTTTCCTCAGAATAGAGATGTATTACCTTGAGCCTTGCAAGACTAGGTTGAGTGCTTGGATTGTGAAGATTAAGTTAAGCTTAGCAGCATGTATGATCTACCCTTGGATTTTAGGGGTAGACATACACATGGATTTGGGGATCATATACAGTATAATTTTGTTAGACCGTCTCTTGAGAGTCATGAGGATATGTATGGCAATGAGTGGTGATTAAAGTTGGTCTATGCGAGAGGCCGCTTTTCCGTTCGGAGTACTAGATAGAGCTATTGGCATCTCAGAAACTGTGCTTAAGGATAAGATGATATAAGTTCACTCACTCACTAGAATCCTTGAAACCCTTAAGCCCCACCGAGCCACAACCTGGTCAGATTCTGACCACGGGCCTTGACTCAGAGTCAGGAAGGCCTCTGTAAATACTCAACCGAGACCACCACCAATGCCCCAGCTTACTTCATGTATCTCATGAATAAAGTCTTCATGGAATATTTGGACAAGTTTGTTGTTGTCTTCATTGATGACATTCTTGTGTTCTCGAAGTCGGAGGAAGAGCACGAGCAGCACCTGAGGATGGTCCTAGACAAGCTTCGTGAGCACCAACTGTATGCCAAATTCAGCAAGTGTGAGTTTTGGCTGCATAAAGTTGGATTCTTAGGTCATGTCTTGACCGAGGAAGGATTATCTGTTGATCCTGCAAAGATCGAAGCTGTGACCCAATGGCAATCTCCAACAACCGTCAAGGAAGTTAGAAGCTTCCTCGGACTAGCGGGCTATTACCGCAAGTTCGTGGAAGGATTCTCTAGCATTGCACGACCAATGACTCAGCTCCTCAAGAAGGACAAGAAGTTCGAGTGGACGGCAAAATGCGAAGAGAGCTTCCAAGAGCTCAAGAAGAGATTGACCACCGCCCCAGTTCTGGCAACACCTGATATTCACAAGGAGTTCGTGATATATTGTGATGCCTCTCGAACCGGATTGGGAAGCGTTCTGATGCAAGAAGGCCGCGTCATAGCATACCTCTCCAGGCAGCTATGACCCCATGAGGAGAACTACGCTACTCACGATCTTGAGCTAGCGGCAGTAATTCATGCCTTGAAGACATGGCGGCATTACCTCCTAGGGAAACGGTGTGAGATTTACACAGACCACAAAAGTCTGAAGTATATTTTCACCCAAAAGGAATTGAACATGAGGCAACGGAGAAGGTTGGAACTCATCAAAGATTATGACCTCAGTGTTCAGTATCACCCTGGGAAGGCTAACATGGTGGCCGATGCCTTAAGCAGGAAGGCTTGCTCTTTGAATGCCGTTATTCAAGAAAGGCAGCCAGCCTTGTTTAAGGAGATCGAACAATTCAGTTTGGAATTGGTCGCCCCTGGATTTCTGGATCATTTGGAAGTCAGACCGACCCTGATGGACGACGTCAAGAAGGCTCAAGATGGACATGCGAGTATTGAAGGTATCAAGAGTAAGATGAAGCTGGGCAAGGCCCCAGGATTCTCCGAAGACGAGCACGTGATTGTTTGGTACAAAGGTCGCCTCTGCGTACCAAACGACACCGAGCTGAAGACGCTGATTCTGCAAGAAGCCCACAACACTCCGTATTCCATCCACCCCGGAGGAACCAAGATGTATCAAGACTTGAAGGCACGATTCTGGTGGCACGAGATGAAAAGAGAGATTTGCAACCTATGTTGCAAAGTGTGATGTGTGCCAAAGGGTCAAGCTGAATATCAGCGACCGCTGGATTGCTTCAACCACTCAAAGTTCCTGAGTGGAAGTGGGATAAAGTCGGAATGGGCTTCGTCACTAGATTACCAAGGTCGGATAGAGGACATGACTCTGTTTAGGTCATAGTCGATCATTTGACTGAGGTGGACCATTCCATTCCTGTCAAGACCACTTATGATGGCAACCGGCTGGCAGCTCTCTACATCGACCGAATCGTAAGTCTTCACGGCATTCCCAAGGAGATTGTGTCAGATCGAGGAACCCAGTTCACCTCAAGGTTCTGGAAGAAGTTCCGAGAAGCCTTGGGAACCAAGATATATTTCAGCACGGCTTTCCACCCACAGACCGGAGGTCAAACTGAACGAGTCAATCAGATTCTCGAAGTCATGACTCCGAGCCTGTGTCTTGGCATATGGAGCCAAGTGGGAGGATTGTCTCCTTTTTGCCGAGTTCTCCTATAGCAACAGTTACCAGTCGAGCCTTCAAATGGCACCATTTGAGGTGTTGTGCGGACGCAGATGTCGCACACCCCTCAACTGGTCAGAGACTGGAGTAGGACTAGTCTTTGGACCGGATATTTTCCGCGCAGCGGAAGAGCAAGTCCAACTAGTCAGAGAACGTTTGAAGGCAGCCGAGTCAAGGCAAGAGAGCTATGCTGACACTCACCGTCGGGACATGAGTTTCCATATCGGGGACCACGTGTACCTGCGGGTAACCCCTCTGAAGGGAACCAAGTGTTTCCACGTCAAGGGGAAGCTCGCACCAAGGTTCATTGGACCCTTTGAGATCACTGCAAGTTATGTAGTAGACGGCTCCCTAGCTAGATCTACCACCTGAGATACCCTCCGTGCACCAAATCTTCCACGAGCCCCCACTCTGGAAGTACTTCTTACCTCCTAGCTAACCCAATGCCCGCAAGGACATCGATCACCGAGCCTATGGCAGCTAACCCAACCTAACCTATGCAAGAGACCCCTCAGCAACCTCCATCAAGGACGGCATCAAGCAAGAAGCCATACCATCAAGCACTTCAAGATTCCAAGGAGCACCGCTCGGAAGCAGAACCAACAAGAAGAAGTGAAGACTACCCCGTATCCAAGACTCCGCCTTTCTTTCCACGCCTAGTCTGGGAATCTCGGGGACGAGATTCTTGTAAGGGGGGTAGGTCTGTCACACCCTGATTTTCATGTCACATTGCTTAAGCTAATTTTCATGTTAAAAATGTGGATTTGCAAAAACTTTTGAGTGCTTTTGACTTTGCTTGATTTGACTTTTGTCTGCTGTTTGCTAGTGCTCTAAAAATCAAATAAATCCTCCAACTCTTATACTTCATCTCCTTGACCCAAAACCTTTTCCCAATGATCATGCCATGTGCATAGACCAGTATAGAATTTTCTTATAAAAATATTTTGGCCAAATGGTATTTTTTAAAATTAGTTTTCCAAAAACCCCTGAATTGAGGTTTGCACTGCAAGTACCTTATTTAGGGTGTAAAAAATCTTTCAAAAAGTTTATTTGAATCCTTCTAGATATAGGACTCCCAGAAACCACAAAAGTATAATTTTAAAAGTTATTTTTATATTTTATTTAAAAGCTTTTTCTTAAGGCCAGAAATGGTCTTTAATAGGGAAAAATTATTTAATTATTTAAAAAATATTTGCCAAAATTCAGGGAGACTCATAGGACATATATTGTCCATATATAAGAGTTTCAGCACATGGTCATGTTCAAAATATTGGGCAAATCCTTCCAAAACCCTTTCTGGATATTTCAAGCTTTTGAAATATTTACAAAGGAAATATTCTCCAAAAATTCCAGGGAAATTCTATCATGTCAAATATGACATATTTGATGATCTTGCAAAGCCTCATGCCTTGAAGATCAAGGAAACATCCTCAAACCCCTTCAAAACCATTCTGTCCATATTTGAAGTTTGAGCAACTCTACATTGCCAAACTTGTCCAAATGCTCTCAAATTTGGTGAACATGCTAGAATGTCCTAATAAGGCATCTAGACCAAATGGCACAAGATTTGGAATAGAGCAACTTGATCAGATCACCCCAAAACCACTTCTGTTCAAATTCAAATTTGAACAACTTTACATTATCAACTTTTTATCTAGAGCCTCAAACTTCGTGGGCATGTTCATAACCCCAAATGATGATGCTACACCAAGTGGTGCATCAGGGGGAGATGATTTGCTTGACTCCAACATGGTGAAACCATTTCTGTTCATTTCTAGGGTTCACCAAAGTTACATTGGCCACTTTGCCCAAATGAGCTCAAATTTGGTGTAGGGGCCTAATTATATGTGACATTTGATCCTGTTAAGTCCCATGTCAAGTGGATGTCATTTGCTTGACCAAACACTGATCAAACACCTTCTGTTCATTTACCAAAACCAGTGTTTGAAACTCTTTTACTTTTTCTCCTTACCTCAAATTCTTACCACAGCCTATTCTGATCATCATCTACCCCCAGTAACATTCCCTTGGCCTCAGCTCAATTATTGGAGGGGGTAAAACCCCAATTTACACTGCTGGACAGCAGGTTTCACCCTCTTCCTCACCTCCCTCCTCATCCCAGTGGTTCCCCAGAGCATCCAAGACCACAGAGCACTTCTTTACTCCCCCTGACCTTCTAGACAACTTTGGGCAGGTTGGACACGACCAGAGCGACGGGGACGTGGCCATGCCAGCCAAACGGGTGGTCTGGAGCACGCTACAGTGCTCTGGCGCACTGTAGCCTCGCCCAACCAGGAGCCCCCGACCACCTCGGGCCTCCTCCTCGTGTCCCCCGAGGTGCCCTCGACGTCCACGACCTGTAGGACGGTCGGCCTTATCCTCCCCGATCCTCCTCCTCTCTCCATGAGCTTGCCCGTGCGCGCCCTGGACCGCGCCCACGGTGCACCGAACGTGCGCACTATATATAGCCCCATTGGGCTCTCTATAGACTCCCTTCGCTCTCTCACTTCTCCAGCAATCTCCCAGACATCTTCCCTCTCCCCCTCGTGTCCTCCTTGCCCCTCCATGGCCGGAGTGCCGCTGCCAGCCACCGCCCAGATTCGCGTCGTGGGAAGCCCTCCCTTCCCCCTCTTTGCTCCAGAGCAACGCCAGGACCTCCGCCAGTACTCCCCGCACATCCTCCTCTCCTCCGCGAGCCTGTCTTGCCGTGCCCAACCGTCGCCCGAAGCTCCGCCCGCCGGCGTCGATGCCACTAATGGCTCGGCCCTCCCCAGCCAGCGTGAGGCCCCTGGATGGACTCGGCTCGGTCCCCCGGAGTCGATGGGGTGCTGGATGCCGCCGGGGAAGAACGGGATCGCCGGGAAGGGCGCCGGCACCCTGCTCGGCCGGCCTCCCCTGCCCCTCCTCTGTTTTGAGCGGGAGGTAGGAGGAGGGCCTGCCAGTGGGACCCGCCTGTAAGAGGCTAAGGCCCCGGGCCCCTGGGGGTAAGTGGAGACGGCCTTCGGGGAAGGCGCCTGCCAGGAACGAAGGCGTACTCACGGAGTACGCCAACAACGTCACCGGTGCCACCCCGCGCGGCTGATGCCACTGGGCCGGCCCACGACCACATCCCGCATGTGCGCAGTATAAGGGTATAACCCCTGTTCCTTTCCTTTTTCCCTTTTTTCTGTCAACTTCAAAAATGCCTAGAATATTCATATGAACTCCAAATTGCATGATTCAAATTTCCTATGGCTCCAAAAATCTTGCTCTATCACATGGTGCAACATGCACATTATTCCAGAAACTTTTCCTGCAGAAATATTTATCAAATGCCCATTTTCCACTTTTTGTGATTAACTTTAGAAAATCACAGAGAGCTCGTTTTTGATCCAAATGCAGTGATTCAAATTCCTAAATGCTTGTCATGTCCAAACTTAGTTTTGGAACATTTTTAATAATAATTTCTGTACCCCACCAAATATTGAGCCACTTCTTTATATTTATCAGATTTGGAAAATCCTAGGAAATTCATTTGAATTCCAAATCCAGTGAAACCAACTCCTAAATGCTTCTAAAATCATGACTTGATGATGGGTACCTTTACTCATCATTCAAGGAAATATTTCTGTATACTTCTTCCAAATCCATAAACCCTTTGGTTCCATCATATTGAAATGTTCCAAACCACCCATTGATCCAACACCTATGAAACCACCTTGGTCATTTCTAAGATGACCAGAGGTATCCTAGAAAAGTCCAACTCCTATTTTTAGAGCACTTTTATTGTTGCTTTGATTGTGTTGCTTATTATGATTGTTTCCATCGTTAGTTGACGTAATAAACGGAGTATTCGGAGATGGACCATAAGGTTTGAAGACTCGGAAGAATAAGGCAAGCAGCCCTTTCACCATGTTCGAGAAACCTTTTTATGCATGTCTCATAGCACCTTATTATTCAATGCATCGGAATCATGTTGAGGTGGAAGCCACTTTGGTTGCTACCCTTGTTACTTTACTGTTGAAACTTGCATCAAACATGACCCTACCTTCCTATGAGGGTTATGTGGGTGGGAGTAGTTAGGTTGCTATAATAGTGGCTACGCAAATGGGACGGGTATATGCATGGTGACGGAGGCAGGATGCTTTCAAAAGACTTTTCGAAAACCCCGTCGGGTGCCATTTATGCCCGAGGGAGATGGCGAGATGGGTAACCACTTGATGACGAAGTGGTGTACCGAGGCAAGTGTGTGTGTTGTTTTGAAAACGGATTGGTTTAAGTTGCGACCGTTATTCCAACCTTACATGCGCAACCACTCTACCCTTATATGGGAAAGGGCATTATTGATTACCTAGGTCGATACTAGCATGGTGCCCGCATTACTAGTGACGGGGGTGACATGAGGTCACTCTCGGGACGGGGTCGTGCTTGGATAGGCGGCCATGACTGTTTTCACAGGGCACCGGACACACCGTTGGTACCCCGTGCTTGTGATATATGATGAATTCAGAGCAAGTCTCCACAAACCTTGAGATGTGAAATGTCTGGCACGGGGCTGTTACCAATCGAGTGGACTCCATATTAGTGTCGCCTAGGGAAAGATAGTGATTGGGTGCTTACCCCGGGTACTTGAGGTACCGCGGGTCGTGGATGACACGGAAGTTCCCCGGATCTAGTGGGTAAAGTGTGCAACCTCTGCAGAGTGTAAAACTATTTGAATAGCCGTGTCCACGGTCATGGACAGTTGGGTAACCGCTCTTGGGCTACGTCCAATGTTTGCGAAACCTGGTGTGTGTGTGTGTGTGAGGAAACAACCTGGTTCAGTGATATTGTTGATGTGGTTGTGAGAAAGTCACAATGAGCTTGTGCATGTGTTGATTACAACTCTTTCTCGATATTGATGTCTGTGACTTCCTGATACTTGTTACAGACACATGCATATCCATGTTATATATTGATCATACTTGCATATGAAAAACTAGCTTTCCGCAAAACTACCAATTTAGCAGTAGAGCCTTGCATAAATTATTCTGTTATCACACTTGGGTTGCTTGCGAGTACATTCAATGTACTCATTGGCTTGCCACTGGTTATTTTATTGGCCAGGCAGGAGAGAACAGGTTATGATGAAGATTTCTTGGTGACGAGCATGCGAGCTAGGACGCTTCCCAGTCAGAATGCCTGTAGGGTTAAGGCATATGGCATGGGTCTCAGTTGTCTTTGAAGATTTCCGCTGCGATGTTATACTCAAGACTTGACCATTATGGTCCTACTTGTGTAACACGGTATGTAAGGATGTAAGACTCTTGTTATTCAGCTTCTATGTGTTCAGTGAGCATTGATCTCTGGGATCACTGTACACGTGCATTCGGTGATCACGACTTATGAGTCGAGGTCCCCACAGAGCTGGTATCAGAGCCATCCTGACTGTAGGAAGCCTTAGTTAGCATGGTCGTTACTTAGGGTAAAGCTATTTTCACAACTATTATTAGTTTTCAAAACTATCTATACTTCTCTTCCCTTCTCAGTTTTTCGAAAACTCGGCTATACTTGATCTCTTCCTCTTCAAAACCTTGGTCGCTAGAACCCCTATGCCCCTGACCACTGGATTTTCTGTAATCCTCGTGGAGTGCACCTTGCCAAACACTTACCCACCTCTTCTGAACGCAAGATTGATGACACCACGACAAGATGATAGCAACAGAAACTACATCCTCGATGAGTGAGGACATGAAGACCCAGAAGATGGTGCAACCCTAGCCTACGATGACCATGGCATGAGATGTGCAAAGTCATGATATGCATCGCTAATAGAGTAATCATGTCACTACCGTTGTTGTATCGACAACCACCGGTGGATGAGAACCTTGCCATTTGGTCCGCCTCACTATAGTGAGCAAGAAAACGGTTCTCTTCGTCCCCCGCTCTTGGTGTCGATGTTTTCATCAACGAACCCGACATGGTGGACCTCTATTATGCCTTGTTATTGTCATTACATATGGATTGCCTACCTGGTACCCTCGACGCCCCGGAAGGCACAAGGGATTGTCATGATTAAGGAGACAAGAGAAGACAAGTCAACGCCAGCTACAAGGAGGCACCTTCACCACATCACCTCATCAGGCGAGAAGTTGTTGAAGATTCTTCAGGCTCAACCCGGATCATTCATCAAGCAACTACAAGGGACATGGCAACACCTGAGGAAGCTCAGAAGACTGCATGAGGCACAAGTCACGGCACTGAGTCCGAGAACCCCTAGGGTAGGATGAGTCGTGTACCCCCTATGCGCAGTCGAGTCCATATGATGGTTCGAATAGAACCATGATTGTGTGTTGATTGCTTTTATTTGCTTGTGTTTTGATATAAGTCGCGCTTTTGCCCCAGGCAATAAGTGCATGGCTATATCACCTTCCTTGCCATGTTTCTTTTGTTTCGGCCTTTTTGCACCTGTTTGTTGCACCTGCACTATAGCACCCCCCCTTTAGGCATTTCCCTCCTCTACGCTGCTTCTTCCCTCTTCCCCCCAATTGAGGACCGCAAGACAAGATGCACCAAGGATTCTACCTCGGCAACCAACTGGCACCGAAGACTTCTGCTACAACCTCCACGATCTATTGCAGCCTCGTAGAGTTATGTTTAACCCTCCAGACCAGTAACCCCCGAGACACTCCAGCACGAATCCTTAACCATGTGCCTAACCCATGGTAAAGCGAGAGAACCTGTTAAGCCTTTGTAACCTTGCACAACACTGGGTTCGTAAAGGAGCTAGTGGACACGATGAGTGAGCACATTTTTCATCCTAATATAGCACGAGGTCTGACGATGCCATAGATAGACCAGTTCGAGGATATTGGACAGATGACTTGGTGGCTTATATCAGTGACTTCGAGGAATTATCTGAGACCTTGATGGATTGTGAGGTTTTCATATTGGTAAGATCATGACTTTGGGGAAGTATGTAGGAGTGCCCGTTGGACATGAGATTTGGATTTATGTAGGTGATTCTGGTTGGTATAATGCTGGATATGTCTGCATGGTTCGGAGTAAGATTGGATTTAGGCTTATGATCCTGATTATGATACCATGCTTCTTGGTGGACAATAACCTAGGGGATTGGATTATTTGTCAGAGATGATTTAGAGATCTCTATAGTTGCGATCTTGGAGTTTACTTGACCCGGATGATGAGAATTTGGTGGACTTACTATCGTGATGCTTAGTCCTTCCAAGTATTTGGGTATTATAGGGACTTGAGATCTTGCGGAACACCGTAGACATCGGATTTGTAGGATTGTTGGATCATGTGGTGATTGATGGTAATTACCGGGCTATTGGAGGTGATCTATAGGAAGGAAACAAATCTTGGAGTGGCATATGACGTGTTTCCTCAGAATAGAGATGCATTACCTTGAGCCTTGCAAGACTAGGTTGAGTGCTTGGATTGTGAAGATTAAGTTAAGCTTAGCAGCATGTATGATCTACCCTTGGATTTTAGGGGTAGACATACACATGGATTTGGGGATCATATACAGTATAATTTTGGTAGACCGTCTCTTGAGAGTCATGAGGATATGTATGGCAATGAGTGGTGATTAAAGTTGGTCTATGCGAGAGGCCGCTTTTCCGTTCGGAGTACTAGATAGAGCTATTGGCATCTCAGAAACTGTGCTTAAGGATAAGATGATATAAGTTCACTCACTCACTAGAATCCTTGAAACCCTTAAGCCCCACCGAGCCACAACCTGGTCAGATTCTGTCCACGGGCCTTGACTCAGAGTCAGGAAGGCCTCTGTAAATACTCAACCGAGACCACCACCAATGCCCCAGCTTACTTCATGTATCTCATGAATAAAGTCTTCATGGAATATTTAGAAAAGTTTGTTGTTGTCTTCATTGATGACATTCTTGTGTTCTCGAAGTCGGAGGAAGAGCACGAGCAGCACCTGAGGATGGTCCTAGACAAGCTTCGTGAGCACCAACTGTATGCCAAATTCAGCAAGTGTGAGTTTTGGCTGCATAAAGTTGGATTCTTAGGTCATGTCTTGACCGAGGAAGGATTATCTGTTGATCCTGCAAAGATTGAAGCTATGACCCAATGGCAATCTCCAACGACCGTCAAGGAAGTTAGAAGCTTCCTCGGACTAACGGGCTATTACCGCAAGTTCGTGGAAGGATTCTCTAGCATTGCACGACAAATGACTCAGCTCCTCAAGAAGGACAAGAAGTTCGAGTGGACGCCAAAATGCGAAGAGAGCTTCCAAGAGCTCAAGAAGAGATTGACCACCGCCCCAGTTCTGGCAACACCTGATATTCACAAGGAGTTCGTGATATATTGTGATGCCTCTCGAACCGGATTGGGAAGCGTTCTGATGCAAGAAGGCCGCGTCATAGCATACCTCTCCAGGCAGCTATGACCCCATGAGGAGAACTACGCTACTCACGATCTTGAGCTAGCGGCAGTAATTCATGCCTTGAAGACATGGCGGCATTACCTCCTAGGGAAATGGTGTGAGATTTACACAGACCACAAAAGTCTGAAGTATATTTTCACCCAAAAGGAATTGAACATGAGGCAACGGAGATGGTTGGAACTCATCAAAGATTATGACCTCAGTGTTCAGTATCACCCTGGGAAGGCTAACGTGGTGGCCGATGCCTTAAGCAGGAAGGCTTGCTCTTTGAATGCCGTTATTCAAGAAAGGCAGCCAGCCTTGTTTTAGGAGATCGAACAATTCAGTTTGGAATTGGTCGCCCTGGATTTCTGGATCATTTGGAAGTCAGACCGACCCTGATGGACGACGTCAAGAAGGCTCAAGATGGACATGCGAGCATTGAAGGTATCAAGAGGAAGATGAAGCTGGGCAAGGCCCCAGGATTCTCCGAAGACGAGCACGGGATTGTTTGGTACAAAGGTCGCCTCTGCGTACCAAACGACACCGAGCTGAAGACGCTGATTCTGCAAGAAGCCCACAACACTCCGTATTCCATCCACCCCGGAGGAACCAAGATGTATCAAGACTTGAAGGCACGATTCTGGTGGCACGAGATGAAAAGAGAGATTTGCAACCTATGTTGCAAAGTGTGATGTGTGCCAAAGGGTCAAGCTGAATATCGGCGACCGCTGGATTGCTTCAACCACTCAAAGTTCCTGAGTGGAAGTGGGATAAATTCGGAATGGGCTTCGTCACTAGATTACCAAGGTCGGATAGAGGACATGACTCTGTTTAGGTCATAGTCGATCATTTGACTGAGGTGGACCATTCCATTCCTGTCAAGACCACTTATGATGGCAACCGGCTGGCAGCTCTCTACATCGACCGAATCGTAAGTCTTCATGGCATTCCCAAGGAGATTGTGTCAGATCGAGGAACCCAGTTCACCTCAAGGTTCTGGAAGAAGTTCCGAGAAGCCTTGGGAACCAAGATATCTTTCAGCACGGCTTTCCACCCACAGACCGGAGGTCAAACTGAACGAGTCAATCAGATTCTCGAAGTCATGACTCCGAGCCTGTGTCTTGGCATATGGAGCCAAGTGGGAGGATTGTCTCCTATTTGCCGAGTTCTCCTATAACAACAGTTACCAGTCGAGCCTTCAGATGGCACCATTTGAGGTGTTGTGCGGACGCAGATGTCGCACACCCCTCAACTGGTCAGAGACTGGAGTAGGACTAGTCTTTGGACCGGATATTTTCCGCGCAACGGAAGAGCAAGTCCAACTAGTCAGAGAACGTTTGAAGGCAGCCGAGTCAAGGCAAGAGAGCTATGCTGACACTCACCGTCGGGACATGAGTTTCCATATCGGGGACCACGTGTACCTGCGGGTAACCCCTCTGAAGGGAACCAAGTGTTTCCACGTCAAGGGGAAGCTCGCACCAAGGTTCATTGGACCCTTTGAGATCACTGCAAGTTATGTAGTAGACGGCTCCCCAGCTAGATCTACCACCTGAGATACCCTCCGTGCACCAAATCTTCCACGAGCCCCCACTCTGGAAGTACTTCTTACCTCCTAGCTAACCCAATGCCCGCAAGGACATCGATCACCGAGCCTATGGCAGCTAACCCAACCTAACCTATGCAAGAGACCCCTCAGCAACCTCCATCAAGGACGGCATCAAGCAAGAAGCCATACCATCAAGCACTTCAAGATTCCAAGGATCACCGCTCGGAAGCAGAACCAACAAGAAGAAGTGAAGACTATCCCGTATCCAAGACTCCGCCTTTCTTTCCACGCCTAGTCTGGGAATCTCGGGGACGAGATTCTTGTAAGGGGGGTAGGTCTGTCACACCCTGATTTTCATGTCACATTGCTTAAGCTAATTTTCATGTTAAAAATGTGGATTTGCAAAAACTTTTGAGTGCTTTTGACTTTGCTTGATTTGACTTTTGTCTGCTGTTTGCTAGTGCTCTAAAAATCAAATAAATCCTCCAACTCTTATACTTCATCTCCTTGACCCAAAACCTTTTCCCAATGATCATGCCATGTGCATAGACCAGTATAGAATTTTCTTATAAAAATATTTTGGCCAAATGGTATTTTTTAAAATTAGTTTTCCAAAAACCCCTGAATTGAGGTTTGCACTGCAAGTACCTTATTTAGGGTGTGAAAAATCTTTCAAAAAGTTTATTTGAATCCTATTAGATATAGGACTCCCAGAAACCACAAAAGTATAATTTTAAAAGTTATTTTTATATTTTATTTAAAAGCTTTTTCTTAAGGCCAGAAATGGTCTTTAATAGGGAAAAATTATTTAATTATTTCAAAAATATTTGCCAAACTTCGGGGAGACTCATACGACATATATTGTCCATATATAAGAGTTTCAGCACATGGTCATGTTCAAAATATTGGGCAAATCCTTCCAAAACCCTTTCTGGATATTTCAAGCTTTTGAAATATTTACAAAGGAAATATTCTCCAACAATTCCAGGGAAATTCTATCATGTCAAATATGACATATTTGATGATCTTGCAAAGCCTCATGCCTTGAAGATCAAGGAAACATCCTCAAACCCCTTCAAAACCATTCTGTCCATATTTGAAGTTTGAGCAACTCTACATTGCCAAACTTGTCCAAATGCTCTCAAATTTGGTGAACATGCTAGAATGGCCTAATAAGGCATCTAGACCAAATGGCAGAAGATTTGGAATAGAGCAACTTGATCAGATCACCCCAAAACCACTTCTGTTCAAATTCAAATTTGAACAACTTTACATTGTCAACTTTTTATGTGGAGCCTCAAACTTTGTGGGAATGTTCATAACCCCAAATGATGATGCTACACCAAGTGGTGCATCAAGGGGAGATGATTTGCTTGACTCCAACATGGTGAAACCATTTCTGTTCATTTCTAGGGTTCACCAAAGTTACATTGGCCACTTTGCCCAAATGAGCTCAAATTTGGTGTAGGGGCCTAATTATATGTTACATTTGATCCTGTTAAGTCCCATGTCAAGTGGATGTCATTTGCTTGACCAAACACTGATCAAACACCTTCTGTTCATTTACCAAAACCAGTGTTTGAACCTCTTTTACTTTTTCTCCTTACCTCAAATTCTTACCACAGCCTATTCTGATCATCATCTACCCCCAGTAACATTCCCTTGGCCTCAGCTCAATTATTGGAGGGGGTAAAACCCTAATTTACACTGCTGGACAGCAGGTTTCACCCTCTTCCTCACCTCCCTCCTCATCCCAGTGGTTCCCCAGAGCATCCAAGACCACAGAGCACTTCTTTACTCCCCCTGACCTTCTAGACAACTTTGGGCAGGTTGGACACGACCAGAGCGACGGGGACGTGGCCATGCCAGCCAAACGGGTGCTCTGGAGCACGCTACAGTGCTCTGGCGCACTGTAGCCTCGCCCAACCAGGAGCCCCCGACCACCTCGGGCCTCCTCCTCGTGTCCCCCGAGGTGCCCTCGACGTCCACGACCTGCAGGACGGTCGGCCTTATCCTCCCCGGTCCTCCTCCTCTCTCCATGAGCTTGCCCGTGCGCGCCCTGGACCGCGCCCACGGTGCACCGAACGTGCGCACTATATATAGCCCCATTGGGCTCTCTATCGACTCCCTTCGCTCTCTCACTTCTCCAGCAATCTCCCAGACATCTTCCCTCTCCCCCTCGTGTCCTCCTTGCCCCTCCATGCCCGGAGTGCCGCCGCCTGCCACCGCCCAGATTCGCGTCGTGGGAAGCCCTCCCTTCCCCCTCTTTGCTCCAGAGCAACGCCAGGACCTCCGCCAGTACTCCCCGCACATCCTCCTCTCCTCCCCGAGCCTGTCTTGCCGTGCCCAACCGTTGCCCGAAGCTCCGCCCGCCGGCGTCGAAGCCACTAACGGCTCGGCCCTCCCCAGCCAGCGTGAGGCCCCTGGATGGACTCGGCTCGGTCCCCCAGAGCCGATGGGGTGCTGGATGCCGCCGGGGAAGAACGAGATCGCCGGGAAGGGCGCCGGCACCCTGCTCGGCCGGCCTCCCCTGCCCCTCCTTTGTTTTGAGCGGGAGGTAGGAGGAGGGCCTGCCAGTGGGACCCTCCTGTAAGAGGCTAAGGCCCCGGGCCCCTGGGGGTAAGTGGAGACGGCCTTCGGGGAAGGCGCCTGCCAGGAACGAAGGCGTACTCACGGAGTACGCCAACAACGTCACCGGTGCCACCCCGCGCGGCTGATGCCACTGGGCCGGCCCATGACCACATCCCGCATGTGCGCAGTATAAGGGTATAACCCCTATTCCTTTCCTTTTTCCCTTTTTTCTGTCAACTTCAAAAATGCCTAGAATATTCATATGAACTCCAAATTGCATGATTCAAATTTCCTATGGCTCCATAAATCATGCTCTATCACATGGTGCAACATGCACATTATTCCAGAAACTTTTCCTGCACAAATATTTATCAAATGCCCATTTTCCACTTTCTGTGATTAACTTTAGAAAATCACAGAGAGCTCATTTTTGATCCAAATGCAGTGATTCAAATTCCTAAATGCTTGTCATGTCCAAACTTAGTTTTGGAACATTTTTAATAATAATTTCTGTACCCCACCAAATATTGAGCCATTTCTTTATATTTATCAGCTTTGGAAAATCCTAGGAAATTCATTTGAATTCAAAATCCAGTGAAACCAACTCCTAAATGCTTCTAAAATCATGACTTGATGATGGGTACCTTTACTCATCATTCAAGGAAATATTTCTGTATACTTCTTCCAAATCCATAAACCCTTTGGTTCCATCATATTGAAATGTTCCAAACCACCCATTGATCCAACACCTATGAAACCACCTTGGTCATTTCTAATATGACCAGAGGTATCCTAGAAAAGTCCAACTCCTATTTTTAGAGCACTTTTATTGTTGCTTTGATTGTGTTGCTTATTATGATTGTTTCCATCGTTAGTTGACGTAATAAACGGAGTATTCGGAGATGGACCAGAAGGTTTGAAGACTAGGAAGAATAAGGCAAGCAGCCCTTTGACCATGTTCGAGAAACCTTTTTATGCATGTCTCATAGCACCTTATTATTCAATGCATCGGAATCATGTTGAGGTGGAAGCCACTTTGGTTGCTACCCTTGTTACTTTACTGTTGAAACTTGCATCAAACATGACCCTACCTTCCTATGAGGGTTATGTGGGTGGGAGTAGTTAGGTTGCTATAATAGTGGCTACGCAAATGGGACGGGTATATGCATGGTGACGGAGGCAGGATGCTTTCAAAAGACTTTTCGAAAACCCCGTCGGGTGCCATTTATGCCCGAGGGAGATGGCGAGATGGGTAACCACTTGATGACGAAGTGGTGTACCGAGGCAAGTGTGTGTGTTGTTTTGAAAACGGATTGGTTTAAGTTGCGACCGTTATTCCAACCTTACATGCGCAACCACTCTACCCTTATATGGGAAAGGGCATTATTGATTACCTAGGTCGATACTAGCATGGTGCCCGCATTACTAGTGACGGGGGTGACATGAGGTCACTCTCGGGACGGGGTCGTGCTTGGATAGGCGGTCATGACTGTTTTCACAGGGCACCGGACACACCGTTGGTACCCCGTGCTTGTGATATATGATGAATTCGGAGCAAGTCTCCACAAACCTTGAGATGTGAAATGTCTGGCACGGGGCTGTTACCAATCGAGTGGACTCCATATTAGTGTCGCCTAGGGAAAGATAGTGATCGGGTGCTTACCCCGGGTACTTGAGGTACCGCGGGTCATGGATGACACGGAAGTTCCCCGGATCTAGTGGGTAAAGTGTGCAACCTCTGCAGAGTGTAAAACTATTCGAATAGCCGTGTCCACGGTCATGGACAGTTGGGTAACCGCTCTTGGGCTACGTCCAATGTTTGCGAAACCTGGTGTGTGTGTGTGTGAGGAAACAACCTGGTTCAGTGATATTGTTGATGTGGTTGTGAGAAAGTCACAATGAGCTTGTGCATGTGTTGATTACAACTCTTTCTCGATATTGATGTCTGTGACTTCCTGATACTTGTTACAGACACATGCATATCCATGTTATATATTGATCATACTTGCATATGAAAAACTAGCTTTCCGCAAAACTACCAATTTAGCAGTAGAGCCTTGCATAAATTATTCTGTTATCACACTTGGGTTGCTTGCGAGTACATTCAATGTACTCATTGGCTTGCCACTGGTTATTTTATTGGCCAGGCAGGAGAGAACAGGTTATGATGAAGATTTCTTGGTGACGAGCATGCGAGCTAGGACGCTTCCCAGTCAGAATGCCTGAAGGGTTAAGGCAGATGGCATGGGTCCCAGTTGTCTTTGAAGATTTCCGCTGCGATGTTATACTCAAGACTTGACCATTATGGTCCTACTTGTGTAACACGGTATGTAAGGATGTAAGACTCTTGTTATTCAGCTTCTGTGTGTTCAGTGAGCATTGATCTCTGGGATCACTGTACACGTGCATTCGGTGATCACGACTTATGAGTCGAGGTCCCCACACCAGGACTCCCCCGGTGACCCCCTTTGGAATATATTTAAGGTCCGTCGAGAAAACCCTGATACCAGACCCCTTTTCTCCAGACGCGATTCCGATCTCCGCCGCCATCTCCATCAAGCTTCGGGGGACCAGAATTCCTGCGCCGGCACCCTGCCGGGACGGGGAAGTGCCCTCGGATTCATCTCCATCGACGTTGCTTCCTCCCTCCATGATGCGGGAGTAGTTCCTCCTCGAGGCTGAGGTTCTTACCAGTAGCTATGTGGTCAATTCTCTCTCCCATGATGTGATCTTCGTTGTGATCATAGGCTATGTTAATCTAAGATATTTCCCCTTCCTCTATGTATTGGATTGATGTACTCACTTGTGTTTATCTAGTATAATCCCCGAGACCAAGGTGACAGCGGTCTATTGGACATGGATTAGAACAATATTTTCATGAGTAATTTCCTCTCTTGTGTGTTGATTGAAGATTGAGAGTCTGTTGGTGCTTGTCTTTGACTATCCTTTAGATATGTTGTGGTGATTGTGGGACTCTCTTTGGATGGCCGCGGTGACATTGGGAAATCCTTAGATTGAGAACTACGAACTTTGAGGTGTGCTTTTGTAGCCCTACATAATTCTCGTCCTCTCTTGACCATGAAGGAATGACCTCCGAGTGTGTCCCCTTTGCATGTTTTATGGGAAATATCATGTGATTCGATTATGTTAATGTTGTTGGGAGTTGCCACTAGTGAAAGTATGGACCCTAGGCCTTGTTTCCACCATTGCAATACCATTTGTGCTCACGTTTACCACTTGTTTGCTTGCTGCACTTTTTATTACATATTTATATTACTTTGCTTTGCCACTCCTATTATCCATATTTTACCATCTCTTCGCCGAACTAGTGCACCTATACAACTCCTAGTTGTATTAGGTGTGTTGGGGACACAAGAGACTTCTTGTATCTTAGTTGCAGGGTTGCTTGAGAGAGACCATCTTCAACCTCTACTTCCCTGAGTTCGATAAACCTTAGGTCATCCACTTGAGGGAAATTGCTGCTGTCCTACAAACCTGTGCGCTTGGAGGCTCAACATAGTCTACAAGAGTAGAAGCGTGTGTAGACATCACTATTGCACACCTGACCAAACTCACTGAGTTGGGTGGCTTGTTTACCACGGATGAAAAGATACGAAACTTTTATGTGACTAAGCTTCTTCCTTTCTCTTTGAAGGAAGGTGCTAAAACATGGTATGCTGCACTACCATGTGGTTCCATAAATAGTCCTCAAGACTTAGCTCACTCTTTTGTTGATAAGTACTTTCCTGCTCATATGCAACATGCTGCTTTACAAAGAATTTATAACTTTAAACAGTTGCAGGATGAGCACCTCCCTAAAGCTTGGGGGAGGTACTGTAGTCTGATCCGGGCTAGACCAGGACCTGGAGTCCCTAAGAATGAATTAATCGATATATTTTATGCTGGTCTAACTGATGAATCCAGGTCCTATTTGGATAGTTGTGCTGGTTGTGTTTTCAGGAAAAGAACACCGGACGATGCAGAGGATTTGATGGGCAGGATTGCCAAAAACCATGAAGATTGGTCCGTCCCTGAAACACCTCCACCACCAAAGAAGAGGGGCATGTTTGTTCTAAGCCTCGAAGATATGCAAGAAGCAAGGAAGTCTATTAAAGAGAAGGGTATTAAAACTGAAGACGTGAAGAATCTACCCCCTATTGAGAAGTTGTGTGAGCCTATCACTCACCCTCGTATGGTAGAGGTACACTCTCTTTTAGATTTCGACGCAAGTGACATCCCTAATGGCAAGCCTCCTGATCAATGTTTAGATGAGCTTGATAATTTTATTATGAAGCAAAATCATTTTAATGAGAGGATACAAAGTCAATTGCATGATAATTGCCTTGCTATTAAAAGTTTGCTTGATGTTCTAGGTAGAACAGTTAATGATGTTAAATGTCTTGTGAAGCATATTCATATGGTTCAAACTCAGCTTGAACAAATTTCTAATGTGCAAAAAGATTTGCTTGCTAACAATGCCAAACAAGATGATTTGCAGGCCTTCGGGATTAAGACCCGAGGAGGAACTAGCACTCAAGATCCTCTCTATCCAGAGGGGCATCCGAGGAGAATCGAGCAAGATTCTCAAATGCAGGAAGAAGAAATTGTTGGCTCTCCAAAGAAGAAGAAGAAGAAACACAAGGAGGCTGACAATTCCAATGATCCTATTACAAGTGAAGAGCCAGCTGTTGATCCCAACAGTATATCTACCTCCGATGCTGAGACTGAAGACGGTGCCGAACCTGAAGGTAAGGATAAGGAGAATGATCCGCCTGAAGTTCGAGAAGAAGAAGCACCTGACAAACGCAAGAAGTACACTAGAGAAGACTTCGTCGCAAGAAGACATGGGAAGGAAAGAGAACCATGGATACAGAAACCCATGCCCTTTCCAGGTAAGTCTCTCAAATCTAAAGAAGAAGAGCATTACAATAAGTTTTGTGAGTGGATGAAACCTCTTTTTCTTCAAATCCCTTTGACTGATGCTATTAAGTTACCTCCATATTCAAGATATATGAAAGATATTGTAACTAGTAATAGAAAAATTCCTAGTGAAGCAATATCTACTATGCTTGCTAACTACTCTTTCAGTGGCAACATTCCTGAGAAGCTTGGTGATCCAGGTATACCCACCATTCCTTGCTGCATAAAGAATAATTATGTCAAAACTGCTTTATGTGAACTTGGAGCAGGAGTGAGTGTTATGCCTTTCTCTCTTTACAAGAGGCTTTGTTTAGAGAAGCTAATCCCTACAGATATCTCTCTTCAGATGGCTGACAAGTCAACCGCCGTCCCGATAGGTATTTGTGAGGATGTTCCCGTAGAAGTTGCTAATTGTTTGACCCTTACTGATTTTGTTGTGCTTGACATGCCCGGGGATGGGAGCATGTCCATTATTCTTGGTAGACCTTTTCTTAACACCGTAGGTGCTATTATTGATTGCAATAAAGGAAAGGTTACCTTCAATGTGAATGATAAAGAACACACGATGTATTTTCCAAAGAAGACCGACAAGAGGCATGGCCTCAACTCTGTAGAAAATATCGAGACCGTGAAGATTGGAGAATGGGACTGTCCACTACATGTGCACCACAAATACAAAACTATTATGGTGGGGACAATGTCCATTAAAGTAAAGGTGCAATGATCACTTCGTAGGAGGTGAGACTTTTTGCTCTATATATCGCCTGTTTGTTAGTAAGACTTGAGAAACCTTACTAGTGAGCATGTTTTATATAGGTAAAAAGTTGAGCTTGTTATGTTTTCATTTGTTTTAGCTTTTGTTCTCCTTGCTGTACCAAGTTTTTATGTTTTTGAAGCTTCAAAATACTAATCACTGCTTTAAGTTTTCAGAAAGTTTTGCAGCTTTTTGAACTTCGAAAATTTTTCAACAATGAAGTTTTCAGAAAAATTCCAGAAAAATAAAAATAAAAATTTCCATGACGGGAGTGACCCAGAGGCACCTGGGGCTGACCAGGGGGGGCCACCAATGGCCCAGGCGGCCAGCTGAAGCGGCCTGCCCCCTGGCCGCGCCCATAGGGCGCCTGGGGCCCACAAGCCCCACCTCCAGGTGAGTCTTCTTCCTCTCTCTCTCTCTCTCTCTCTTTCTCTCCAAAAACACGAGTTCTGCACTTGTTCTTGCGTTCTTGCTGCTCTTGGAGGCGATTTTCGATCTCTCTCTACAGCCTATCATTCGAGCTGAGATTTTGAACAAATACTCCCTGGTATGTAACTCCTCCACCCCTCCAATTAGATTTTTGGTTGGTGGCTTCATTTGTGGGTATTTAGTAGTTCTTGGTGCTGTATAGATGAGCTTGCATGCATGTGTAGAAATTTATTTTCCAAGTTTTGATGCAAGTTTATGCCTTAGGTAAGTGAGTTGAGTAGTTTGCCTTAACCCACTTTGTTTAAATCCTTGTTTTTGTAATTTGTCAAAAATTTCAGAAATTAGTTTGTTAGGAAGGGCAAAGGGGTGGCTTGAGAAGAAGAAGCCCACGCGCTCCGATCGAGTTACTAGAGCCGCAGCTTCACCCACGACTGCTAGGGTGAGCTACAATGAAGATCATGTGCCCTTAGAGTTGTTGGAAGACACAAGTCCAACACGTGCTATGATGTTCCCATGTGATGAATTCCTTGAAGCTGCGGGAATTAAGGATGAGTTTTATAATCTTTGTGCTAATGCAGGTCTGACACGGCTCGTCACGTGTTGTGTTACTCAGTATCAAAAACTCACCTTCGGTTTCATTAACAATTTTAGATATAACCTTGATACTGGTGCTATTGAGTTTAAAATTTACAATAATCTTTTGACCATGCCCTTGGAAAAGTTTTGTGAAATAATAGGTGTGCCAAACATTGGACGGACGGCGAAGATGACCTCTCAGCCCTCCGAGCTAAAAACCATCTTCAACTCTCTCTGCAGCATGGGTACGAGGGATATTCATCGGTCAAAAATCTCCAGCATCTTATTCCCTCACCTCAGGTATTTTGCGTATTATGTTGCTAGAGGGGTATTAGCTCGTGACAACACGAGCAACACTTCTGTGCCGGATATTGCTATCCTGGCAACCACCCTCTCAAGGAGGTTTGATTATAATTTGGGTGCCTTAATTTCTCGACGCCTTTCTATGAACGGTAACAGGGGAGATTTATTTGGTGGAGTTTATGCCACACTTATCTTAGAACATCTTAAAGGCACCCCACACCCTGATGATAAGCCTTTTACTTATTTAAGTTTTGATCTTGCTGCTATGAAAAGGCATACGTTTGTTACCATGACTTCTGAGATTGGTAACCTTGTTTATATCTTGCATTTCGGAACTACCGCGGAACGCAAGATCCGTCTACCTGCACCTCTTTTGTTTGATTTTTCTCGCAGTAACGGATGGTCCTTTGATGTTGTCCAGTTCGATGAGTTCATGGTCCAACATCAGTTTCATAACCCCATGGAGGGGGTTGTGCCCGACGAGGAGGAGCACGGTGAGTTACCACCTTTCCAGGGGGAGACCGTCACCCAGTTTGGTGAAGGGTCTTCCTCTGCTTGGAGTGCGGACCCTTCTTCGTGGGAGGATCCGAGGAGTTCGGTGTACGCGTCGGAATCCTTTTACGACCCTTGGACTCACCAGCACTCCCCCAGAGCAGGAGGCTCCTGCGGGCAGTAGCTACTACCAACTTAGGCAAAAAGCCTAAGCTTGGGGGAGTACGTGCCCTTCTCACTTTTCCACTGTATTATCCGTTTTATTTCTGTTCGCTTTAATCTTTTCGAAGTTTTTGCCCGTTCTTCTTTGTTCTTTCTTTGCAAAAACAACAAAAATATTTTTTTTCTCTTTCTTTTGCTTTCGTTCAACCTTTGAAAAAACCCAAAAAGATTTCCTTTCTCTCTTTAGTTTGCTTTCTTTTCAGAGTTCAGCTCGAGTCCGTGATGGCATTTAATTATATTTCCTACGTTCGATCGTGCAAGTGACGATGCAGTAATGACGAAGATCGACTGAAGGGAAGCAACAAGGAAAACCGGTATGAACTCTTCTTGTTTCTACTTTTGTACATATGCCTGTACTTATGATCTAGAGACCAGCTTGTAGCGACATAGTGCTATGTTTACAATGCTTTCCCAGTGGTTCATGCTTTCCTTGTGGCTAGTCTCAAATAGCTAGAGTATATAATGTGTTATTGAAATGATTTACATGCATTGCACTGTTCATAGTTTGGTATACTGAGGTGGTATTTCCCTTTGGAGAATTCTTGGATTGACTTGGCACATGTTTACAAATGTCTAAGACTAAAAAGTCTGCTTTGCCTTGATGATCTTTGAGTTTCAGAATAGTTATATCACTTTCATGTCCGATTCAATGTTGCTTTGTCGCTCTGCATGATTATGACCGTTATTGCTCTCTAGTTGGTCGCTTCCTAGTCTCTTGCTAGCCTTCGCTCGCACTAAGCGGAATTCTGCTTGTGCATCCAAATCCTTTCAAACTAGTTATTCCATATGAGTCCACCATACCTTCCTATGTGGTATTTACCTGCCATCCTAACAAAGACTTTCTTGTACCATCTCGAAATTATTCAAATTTACTCCTGTTTCGTGCCTCTGTTTTAGCTCATGAGGAAGTAGTAGTTAATTCATGATCTTTTTAAGTTGGACAAGTTTTATCCCGGGATTGCATGTCTAATCTGCAAACCCCTAATATGAGAAGGAACTGGCATGAGTGCGCCCGGCTCATAAAAGATAATACAACAAACAAACCCTCCTTCACGCTTTGTTCATGAGAAATCAGAAAACTTTTGGCAGTGATAAACAAAGGAGATTAAGGGGATGTGATCGTCCCCGTGCGGGAGCCGCTCCTCGAAACTTGTCCAGCTCGAGAAGTAATTGGGTTGTCTACTAACATTCGTTGACGAAATATGCACCTCCCAAAATCATTTATACCTCTGTTTTCAAAATCAAGAGCTCTGGTACATGTTTAGTCTTTGCTTCCAACCATGGGTTTTCAACCTCGCCATCAAATTCCACGGTTCGAGAGTCTCCACCTTCTTTCTTCAAAGCACCAACTAGGAGAGCATAATTGTCATTCTGAGTGTAATGTGCATTGTCCCAAAGTATTACATTGTCTTCTGCATGCTTGTGATATTATTTATTCTGAAATTGTTAGTTCTAGTCTCCTTTAAAAACTCTAGAGGAGTTTCTGCATTTATGTTTTGCTTCATTCATGGAGGCTAGCGAGATACCACTCTAGTATGTTCAAGCTATGTGCAATGTAATCTTGTCTTGATTTTCAGTAGTATATTATTTACTTTTGGTTATTTGTGATTGGTCACTTGAAAGAAGGATTGCTCCGTGCATTGTCCTCATAGCATTGTTTCAATACTTGCTAGACTCTTTCCGTAGCACATGCTTATATACATCTAATGAAGCAAAAGAGTTTGTCAAAGTTTTCTTTGTCGCGTCCAGTTCGTTGAACTGAATTGCTTGAGGACAAGCAATATGCTAAGCTTGGGGGAGTTGATACGTCTCAAATGTATCTACTTTTCCAAACACTTTTGCTATTGTTTTGACCTCATTCTTGCATGATTTGAACTAAACTAACCCGGACTGATGCTGTTTTCAGCAGAGCTGCCTGTATGGTTTTATTGTGTGCAGGAAAACGGATGTTTAGGTGTCTCAGAAAATTCCACGAAAAATCACAGAAAATCCACGCACCCGAAGGGCCCTTGTGCCAGAAGAAGGGCCAGAGGGGAGCCAGGGGGCCCAGGCGCCCTGCCCAGGCGGCCCCACCCATGGCCGCGCCGGGAGGCCGCCTGGGCGGGTCCTTCCCCCTCTGGTGCCCTACTTTTACCCGTATTTATCCCCGTGACGAGAAAACCTCAGAACAGAAGTCGTTTTCCCAGTTTCCGTCGCGGAGCCGCCGCCACCCTCTATTCTTCTCCGGGAGGGCTAATCTGGAGGCTGATTTGGCCTCCGAAGAGGGGAGATCGTCGCCATCGTCATCATCATCACCACTCCATCCTCCCTCCATGGCTTCTCCTTCCATGTGTGAGTAATTCCCTGCTGTAGGCAAAGGGGATGGTAGGGATTGGATGAGTTAGATCATGTAATAGTTTATCCGATTGTTGGGGGCATGTTGCCTATCATCTACTATGGTGTTTATCATCGTTGCTTCAACTTGTTGCTCTTAATGCTTGTCACTTAGGGCCCGAGTGCCATGATTTCAGATCTGAACCATATGTGTTTGCATGAATATATTTGTGTTCTTTATCCTATCTATGAGTTGTTTGCACCTATTACGGTCCGGAACCGGCGATCCCAAAGGTGACAGGTTGGGACACCAAAGGGGATGGTCCATAATTTGAGGATTCCATGTATCCATTGAGTCTATTGCTTTGTTCCGGTGCTCTTTGACAGGAGCACCTTAATCTCCATAAGTTCCTTTTGGCCCCGTTCGTAGCGGGATGGTAGGACAAAAGATGTTGTGCAAGTTCTTATTGCAAGCATGTACAACTACCTGTGGGCTACATGCATGATGTTTGATATTTGCCTAGATGATCATTACTTTTCTATGTGCCTTGCCCCAAGTTAGATTCATGATGTATCTCATCCATGCAGCGCCCAACCATCCATCTCCCTAGCCTACAGTGTTTCAATCCTGCTAGTTATTAGTTGTTACTTTTGCTGTCACCACCATCACTATCATATCACCGTTACCATTTATCTTTTGTTGCAAGTAAGTATATTTCAGGTGCGGTTGAATTGACAACTCAACTGACAAAGCTTATAAATACTCTTTGCCTCCCCGTGTGTCGAATCTATAAATTGGGTTATTCTTACCCGCGAAGACTATCTCGATCCCTTACGGTTGAGGGTTATCAAGTTCCATTTTCTGGCGCCGTTGCCGGGGAGCATAGCAATATTTACAAGTCTACTTGAAGTATCCTACCTGCTGCACTTCATCCGCTATGGGTAAGAAAGGAGACCCCAAGGTTCCTATCTTACTATCCACTACAAGAAGAGGTACTGTTCTAAACACTAGTGCTACACTTGATTCACCTTCTGTTATGAGTAAGTTTGCCTCACCACCACCGCATGATGCTTCTACTGAATCTTTTACTATGTCCGATACTCTTGATGATGCTTCTACTACTCTTGATGATATTAGTTCACTTGGTTATGCTCTTGAGAAACAGATCGCTGCTGCTGCAAAAAAAATCTGGAATTGAAATTCCTGTTACTCGCTACCCCATTGGTGGAACTTATGATTATCCTGATTTGAGTAAACTCAAGGAGAGACTCCTTGATGATGATTACATTATGCTTGATGATGATTTATGCAGGGAACTGACAGAGTTTGCCGACTCTGACCCTGAAGCTATTAAGAAGCTGCTTGAAAAACACTCCTTGAAGAACAAGACTGTTCCTGATCCTGAATTTGCTACATCTCCTATATGCATCAATGATCCTGATTATGACTTCTCTGTTGATCTTTCGCTTATATCTATGGTTGAAGCTGACCCCTTTTATGGCAGAGAAAATGATGATGCTATTGCACACCTGACCAAACTCACTGAGTTGGGTGGCTTGTTTACCACGGATGAAAAGATACGAAACTTTAATGTGACTAAGTTTCTTTCTTTCTCTTTGAAGGAAGGTGCTAAAACATGGTATGATGCACTACCATGTGGTTCCATTAATAGTCCTCAAGACTTAGCTCACTCTTTTGTTGATAAGTACTTTCCTGCTCATATGCAACATGCTGCTTTACAAAGAATTTATAACTTTAAACAGTTGCAGGATGAGCACCTCCCTAAAGCTTGGGGGAGGTACTGTAGTCTGATCCGGGCTAGACCAGGACATGGAGTCCCTAAGAATGAATTAATCGATATATTTTATGCTGGTCTAACTGATGAATCCAGGTCCTATTTGGATAGTTGTGCTGGTTGTGTTTTCAGGAAAAGAACACCGGACGATGCAGAGGATTTGATGGGCAGGATTGCCAAAAACCATGAAGATTGGTCCGTCCCTGAAACACCTCCACCACCAAAGAAGAGGGGCATGTTTGTTCTAAGCCTTGAAGATATGCAAGAAGCAAGGAAGTCTATTAAAGAGAAGGGTATTAAAACTGAAGACATGAAGAATCTACCCCCTATTGAGAAGTTGTGTGAGCCTATCACTCACCCTCCTATGGTAGAGGTGCACTCTCTTTTAGATTTCAACGCAAGTGACATCCCTAATGGTAAGCCTCCTGATCAATGTTTAGATGAGCTTGATAATTTATTATGAAGCAAAATCATTTTAATGAGAGGATACAAAGTCAATTGCATGATAATTCCCTTGCTATCAAAAGTTTGCTTGATGTTCTAGGTAGAACAGTTAATGATGTTAAATGTCTTGTGAAGCATTTTCATATGGTTCAAACTCAGCTTGAACAAATTTCTAATGTGCAAAAAGATTTGCTTGCTAACAATGCCAAACAAGATGATTTGCAGGCCTTCGGGATTAAGACCCGAGGAGGCACTAGCACTCAAGATCCTCTCTATCCAGAGGGGCATCCGAGGAGAATCGAGCAAGATTCTCAAATGCAGGAAGAAGAAATTGTTGGCTCTCCAAAGAAGAAGAAGAAGAAACACAAGGAGGCTGACAATTCCAATGATCCTATTACAAGTGAAGAGCCAGCTGTTGATCCCAACAGTATATCTACCTCCGATGCTGAGACTGAAGACGGTGCCGAACCTGAAGGTAAGGATAAGGAGAATGATCCGCCTGAAGTTCGAGAAGAAGAAGCACCTAACAAACGCAAGAAGTACACTAGAGAAGACTTCGTCGCAAGAAGACATGGGAAGGAAAGAGAACCATGGATACAGAAACCCATGCCCTTTCCAGGTAAGTCTCTCAAATCTAAAGAAGAAGAGCATTACAATAAGTTTTGTGAGTGGATGAAACCTCTTTTTCTTCAAATCCCTTTGACTGATGCTATTAAGTTACCTCCATATTCAAGATATTTGAAAGATATTGTCACTAATAAAAGAAAAATTCCTAGTGAAGCAATATCTACTATGCTTGCTAACTACTCTTTCAGTGGCAACATTCCTGAGAAGCTTGGTGATCCAGGTATACCCACCATTCCTTGCTGCATAAAGAATAATTATGTCAAAACTACTTTAT
Organism: Secale cereale; assembly: GCA_902687465.1. Taxonomy (NCBI): domain Eukaryota; kingdom Viridiplantae; phylum Streptophyta; class Magnoliopsida; order Poales; family Poaceae; genus Secale; species Secale cereale. The sequence continues at coordinate 102,732,594 of LR738714.1, read as the reverse complement.
GTGATCTTGGAGCAGGAGTGAGTGTTATGCCTTTCTCTCTTTACAAGAGGCTTTGTTTAGAGAAGCTAATCCCTACATATATCTCTCTTTAGATGGCTGACAAGTCAACCGCCGTCCCGATAGGTATTTGTGAGGATGTTCCCGTAGAAGTTGCTAATTGTTTGATCCTTACTGATTTTGTTGTGCTTGACATGCCCGGGGATGGGAGCATGTCCATTATTCTTGGTAGAACTTTTCTCAACACCGCAGGTGCTATTATTGATTGCAATAAAGGAAAGGTTACCTTCAATGTGAATGATAAAGAACACACGGTGTATTTTCCAAAGAAGACCGACAAGAGGCATGGCCTCAACTCTGTAGAAAATATCGAGACCGTGAAGATTGGAGAATGGGATTGTCCACTACATGTGCACCACAAATACAAAACTATTATGGTGGGGACAATGTCCATTAAAGTAAAGGTGCAATGATCACTTCGTAAGAGGTGAGACTTTTTGCTCTATATATCGCCTGTTTGTTAGTAAGACTTGATCAACCTTACTAGTGAGCATGTTTTATATAGGTAAAAAGTTGAGCTTGTTATGTTCTCATTTGTTTTAGCTTTTGTTCTCCTTGCTGTACCAAGTTTTTATGTTTTTGAAGCTTCAAAATACTAATCACTGCTTTAAGTTTTCAGAAAGTTTTCCAGCTTTTTGAACTTCGAAAAATTTTCAACGGTGAAGTTTTCAGAAAAATTCCAGAAAAATAAAAATAAAAATTTCCATGCCGGGAGTGACCCAGAGGCACCTGGGGTTGACCAGGGGGGGCCACCAATGGCTCAGGCGGCCAGCTGGCGCGGCCTGCCCCCTGGCCGCGCCCATAGGGCGCCTGGGGCCCACAGGCCCCACCTCCAGGTGAGTCTTCTTCCTCTCTCTCTCTCTCTCTCTTTCTCTCCAAAAACACGAGTTCTGCACTTGTTCTTGCGTTCTAGCTACTCTTGGAGGCGATTTTCGATCTCTCTCTACAGCCTATCATTCGAGCTGAGATTTTGAACAAATACTCCCTATTATGTAACTCCTCCACCCATCCAATTAGATTTTTGGTTGGTGGCTTCATTTGTGGGTATTTAGTAGTTCTTGGTGCTGTATAGATGAGCTTGCATGCATGTGTAGAAATTTATTTTCCAAGTTTTGATGCAAGTTTATGCCTTAGGTAAGTGAGTTGAGTAGTTTGCCTTAACCCACTTTGTTTAAATCCTTGTTTTTGTAATTTGCCAAAAATTTCAGAAATGAGTTTGTTAGGAAGGGCAAAGGGGTGGCTTGAGAAGAAGAAGCCCACGCGCTCCGATCGAGTTACTAGAGCCGCAGCTTCACCCTCGACTGCTAGGGTGAGCTACAATGAAGATCATGTGCCCTTAGAGTTGCTGGAAGACACAAGTCCAGCACGTGCTATGATGTTCCCATGTGATGAATTCCTTGAAGCTGCGGGAATTAAGGATGAGTTTTATAATCTTTGTGCTAATGCAGGTCTGACACGGCTCGTCACGTGTCGTGTTACTCAGTATCAAAAACTCACCTCCGGTTTCATTAACAGTTTAAGATATAACCTTGATACTGGTGCTATTGAGTTTAAAATTTACAATAATCTTTTGACCATGCCCTTGGAAAAGTTTTGTGAAATAATAGGTGTGCCAAACGTTGGACGGACGGCGAAGATGACCTCTCAGCCCTCCGAGCTAAAAACCATCTTCAACTCTCTCTGCAGCATGGGTACGAGGGATATTCATCGGTCAAAAATCTCCAGCATCTTATTGCCTCACTTGAGGTATTTTGCGTATTATGTTGCTAGAGGGGTATTAGCTCGTGACAACACGAGCAACACTTCTGCGCCGGATATTGCTATCCTGGCAACCGCCCTCTCAAGGAGGTTTGATTATAATTTGGGTGCCTTAATTGCTCGACGCCTTGCTATGAACGGTAACAGGGGAAATTTATTTGGTGGCGTTTATGCCACATTTATCTTGGAACATCTTAAAGGCACCCCACACCCTGATGATAAGCCTTTTACTTATTTAAGTTTTGATCTTGCTGCTATGAAAAGGCCTACGTTTGTTACCATGACTTCTGAGTTTGGTAACCTTGATTATATCTTGTGTTTCGGAACTACCGCGGAACGCAAGATCCGTCTACCTGCAACTGTTTTGTTTGATTTTTCTCGCAGGAACGGATGGTCCTTTGATGTTGTCCAGTTCGATGAGTTCATGGTCCAACATCAGTTTCATAACCCCATGGAGGGGGTTGTGCCGACGAGGAGGAGCACGGTGAGTTACCACCTTTCCAGGGGGAGACCGTCACCCAGTTTGGTGAAGGGTCTTCCTCTGCTTGTAGTGCGGACCCTTCTTCGTGGGAGAATCCGAGGAGTTCGGTGTACGCTTCGGAATCCTTTTACGACCCTTGGACTCACCAGCACTCCCCCGGAGCAGGAGGCTCCTGGGGGCAGTAGCTACTACCAACTTAGGCAAAAAACCTAAGCTTGGGGGAGTACGTGCCCTTCTCACTTTTCCACTGTATTATCCGTTTTATTTCTGTTCGCTTTAATCTTTTCAAAGTTTTTGCCCGTTCTTCTTTGTTCTTTCTTTGCAAAAACAACAAAAAGATTTTTTTTCTCTTTGTTTTGCTTTCGTTCAACCTTTGAAAAAACCCAAAAAGATTTCCTTTCTCTCTTTAGTTTGCTTTGTTTTTAGAGTTCAGCTCGAGTCCGTTATGGCATTTAATTATATTTCCTACGTTCGATCGTGCAAGTGACGATGCAGTAATGACGAAGATCGATTGAAGGGAAGCAACAAGGAAAACCGGTATGAACTCTTCTTGTTTCTACTTTTGTACATATGCCTGTACTTATGATCTAGAGACCAGCTTGTAGCGACATAGTGCTATGTTTACAATGCTTTCCCAGTGGTTCATGCTTTCCTTGTGGCTAGTCTCAAATAGCTAGAGTATATAATGTGTTATTGAAATGATTTACATGCATTGCACTGTTCATAGTTAGGTATACTGAGGTGGTATTTCCCTTTGGAGAATTCTTGGATTGACTTGGCACATGTTTACACATGTCTAAGACTAAAAAGTCTGCTTTGCCTTGATGATCTTTGAGTTTCAGAATAGTTATATCACTTTCATGCCCGATTCAATGTTGCTTTGTCGCTCTGCATGATTATGACCGTTATTGCTCTCTAGTTGGTCGCTTCCCAGTCTCTTGCTAGCCTTCGCTCGCACTAAGCGGAATTCTGCTTGTGCATCCAAATCCTTTCAAACTAGTTATTTCATATGAGTCCACCATACCTTCCTATGTGGTATTTACCTGCCATCCTAATGAAGACTTTCTTGTACCATCTCGAAATTATTCAAATTTACTCCTGTTTTGTGCCTCTGTTTTAGCTCATGAGGAAGTAGTAGTTAATTCATGATCTTTTTAAGTTGGACAAGTTTTATCCCGGGATTGCATATCTAATCTGCAAACCCCTAATACGAGAAGTAACTGGCATGAGTGCGCCCGGCTCATAAAAGATAATACAACAAACAAACCCTCCTTCACGCTTTATTCATGAGAAATCAGAAAACTTTTGGCAGTGATAAACAAAGGAGATTAAGGGGATGTGATCGTCCCCGTGCGGGAGCCGCTCCTCGAAACTTGTCCAGCTCGAGAAATAATTGGGTTGTCTACTAACATTCGTTGATGAAATATGCACCTCCGAAAATCATTTTTACCTCTGTTTTCAAAACCAAGAGCTCTGGTACGTGTTTAGTCTTTGCTTCCAACCATGGGTTTTCAACCTCGCCATCAAATTCCACGGTTCGAGAGTCTCCACCTTCTTTCTTCAAAGCACCAACTAGGAGAGCATAATTGTCATTCTGAGTGTAATGTGCATTGTCCCAAAGTATTACATTGTCTTCTGCATGCTTGTGATATTATTTATTCTGAAATTCTTAGTTCTAGTCTCCTTTAAAAATTCTGGAGGAGTTTCTGCATTTATGTTTTGCTTCATTCATGGAGGCTAGCGAGATACCACTCTAGTATGTTCAAGCTATGTGCAATGTAATCTTGTCTTGATTTTCAGTAGTATATTATTTACTTTTGGTTATTTGTGATTGGTCACTTGAAAGAAGGATTGCTCCGCGCATTGTCCTCATAGCATTGTTTCAATACTTGCTAGACTCTTTCCGTAGTACATGCTTATATATATCTAATGAAGCAAAAGAGTTTGTCAAAGTTTTCTTTGTCGCGTCCAGTTCGTTGAACTGAATTGCTTGAGGACAAGCAATATGCTAAGCTTGGGGGAGTTGATACGTCTCAAACGTATCTACTTTTCCAAACACTTTTGCTATTGTTTTGACCTCATTCTTGCATGATTTGAACTAAACTAACCCGGACTGACGTTGTTTTCAGCAGAGCTGCCTGTATGGTTTTATTGTGTGCAGGAAAACGGATTTTTGGGTGTCTCAGAAAATTCCACGAAAAATCACAGAAAATCCACGCACCCGAAGGGCCCTTGTGCCAGAAGAAGGACCAGAGGGGAGCCAGGGGGGCCCAGGCGCCCTGCCCAGACGGACCCACCCCTGGCCGCGCCGGGAGGCCGCCTGGGCGGGTCCTTCCCCCTCTCGTGCCCTACTTTGACCCGTATTTATCCCCGTGACGAGAAAACCCCAGAACAGAAGTCGTTTTCCCAGTTTCCGTCGCGGAGCCGCCGCCACCCTCTATTCTTCTTCGGGAGGGCTAATCTGGAGGCTGATTTGGCCTCCGGAGAGGGGAGATCGTCGCCATCGTCATCATCATCACCACTCCATCCTCCCTCCATGGCTTCTCCTTCCATGTGTGAGTAATTCCCTGCTGTAGGCAAAGGGGATGGTAGGGATTGGATGAGTTAGATCATGTAATAGTTTATCAGATTGTTGGGGGGCATGTTGCCTATCATCTACTATGGTGTTTATCATCTTTGCTTCAACTTGTTGCTCTTAATGCTTGTCACTTAGGGCCCGAGTGCCATGATTTCAGATCTGAACCATATGTGTTTGCATGAATATTTTTGTGTTCTTTATCCTATCTATGAGTTGTTTGCACCTATTACGGTCCGGAACCGGCGATCCCAAAGGTGACAGGTTGGGACACCAAAGGGGATGGTCCATAATTTGAGGATTCCATGTATCCATTGAGTCTATTGCTTTGTTTCGGTGCTCTTTGACAGGAGCACCATAATCTCCATAAGTTACTTTTGGCCCCGTTCGTAGCGGGATGGTAGGACAAAAGATGTTGTGCAAGTTCTTATTGCAAGCACGTACAACTACCTGTGGGATACATGCGTGATGTTTGATATTTGCCTAGATGATCATTACTTTTCTATGTGCCTTGCCCCAAGTTAGATTCATGATGTATCTCATCCATGCAGCGCCCAACCATCCATCTCCCTAGCCTACAGTGTTTCAATCCTGCTAGTTATTAGTTGTTACTTTTTGTTGTTTACTTTTGTTGTTTACTTTTGTTGTTTACTTTTGCAGTCACCACCATCACTATCATATCACCGTTACCATTTATCCTTTTTTGCAAGTAAGTATATTTCAGGTGCGGTTGAATTGACAACTCAACTGTCAAAGCTTATAAATACTCTTTGCCTCCCCGTGTGTCGAATCTATAAATTGGGTTATTCTTACCCACGAAGACTATCTCGATCCCTTACGGTTGAGGGTTATCAAGTACCGTTTTCTGGCGCCGTTACCGGGGAGCATAGCCATATTTACAAGTCTACTTGAAGTATCCTACCTGCTGCACTTCATCCACTATGGGTAAGAAAGGAGACCCCAAGGTTCCGATCTTACTATCCACTACAAGAAGAGGTACTGTTCTGAACACTAGTGCTACACTTGATTCACCTTCTGTTATGAGTAAGTTTGCCTCACCACCACCGCATGATGCTTCTACTGAATCTTTTACTATGTCCGATACTCTTGATGATGCTTCTACTACTCTTGATGATATTAGTTCACTTGGTTATGCTCTTGAGAAACAGATCGCTGCTGCAAAAAAAAATCTGGAATTGAAATTCATGTTACTCGCTACCCCATTGGTGGAACTTATGATTATCCTGATTTGAGTAAACTCAAGGAGAGACTCCTTGATGATGATTTATGCTGGGAACTGACAGAGTTTGCCGACACTGACCCTGAAGTTATTAAGAAGCTGCTTGAAAAACACTCCTTGAAGAACAAGACTGTTCCTGATCCTGAATTTGCTACATCTCCTATATGCATCAATGATCCTGATTATGACTTCTCTGTTGATCTTTCACTTATATCTATGGTTGAAGCTGACCCCTTTTATGGCAGAGAAAATGATGATGCTATTGCACACCTGACCAAACTCACTGAGTTGGGTGGCTTGTTTACCACAGATGAAAAGATACGAAACTTTTATGAGACTAAGCTTCTTCCTTTCTCTTTGAAGGAAGGTGCTAAAACATGGTATGATGCACTACCATGTGGTTCCATTAATAGTTCTCAAGACTTAGCTCACTCTTTTGTTCATAAGTACTTTCCTGCTCATATGCAACATGCTGCTTTACAAAGAATTTATAACTTTAAACAGTTGCAGGATGAGCACCTCCCTAAAGCTTGGGGAAGGTACTGTAGTCTGATCCGGGCTAGACCAGGACATGGAGTCCCTTAGAATGAATTAATCAATATATTTTATGCTGGTCGAACTGATGAATCCAGGTCCTATTTGGATAGTTGTGCTGGTTGTGTTTTCAGGAAAAGAACACCGGACGATGCAGAGGATTTGATGGGCAGGACTGCCAAAAACCATGAAGATTGGTCCGTCCTTGAAACACCTCCACCACCAAAGAAGAGGGGCATGTTTGTTCTAAGCCCCGAAGATATGCAAGAAGCAAGGAAGTCTATTAAAGAGAAGGAAAACGGATTTTTAGGTGTCTCAGAAAATTCCACGAAAAATCACAGAAAATCAACGCACCCAAAGGGCCCTTGTGCCAGAAGAAGGGCCAGAGGGGAGCCAGGGGGCCCCAGGCGCCCTGCCCAGGCGGCCCCACCCCTGGCCGCGCCGGGAGGCCGCCTGGGCGGGTCCTTCCCCCTCTGGTGCCCTACTTTGACCCATGTTTATCCCCGTGACGAGAAAACCCCAGAACAGAAGTCGTTTTCCCAGTTTCCGTCGCGGAGCCGCCGCCACCCTCTGTTCTTCTCCGGGAGGGCTAATCTGGAGGCTGATTTGGCCTCCGGAGAGGGGAGATCGTCGCCATCGTCATCATCATCACCACTCCATCCTCCCTCCATGGCTTCTCCTTCCATGTGTGAGTAATTCCCTGCTGTAAGCAAAGGGGGTGGTAGGGATTGGATGAGTTAGATCATGTAATAGTTTATCAGATTGTTGGGGGCATGTTGCCTATTATCTACTATGGTGTTTATCATCTTTGCTTCAACTTGTTGCTCTTAATGCTTGTCACTTAGGGCCCGAGTGCCATGATTTCAGATCTGAACCATATGTGTTTGCATGAATATATTTGTGTTCTTGATCCTATCTATGAGCTGTTTGCACCTATTACGGTCCGGAACCGGCGATCCCAAAGGTGACAGGTTGGGACACCAAAGGGGATGGTCCATAATTTGAGGATTCCATGTATCCATTGAGTCTATTGCTTTGTTCCGGTGCTCTTTGACAAGAGCACCTTAATCTCCATAAGTTCCTTTTGGCCCCGTTCGTAGCGGGATGGTAGGACAAAAGATGTTGTGCAAGTTCTTATTGCAAGCACGTACAACTACCTGTGGGATACATGCCTGATGTTTGATATTTGCCTAGATGATCATTACTTTTCTATGTGCCTTGCCCCAAGTTAGATTCATGATGTATCTCATCCATGCAACGCCCAACCATCCATCTCCCTAGCCTACAATGTTTCAATCCTCCTGGTTATTAGTTGTTACTTTTGCTGTTTACTTTTGCTGTCACCACCATCACTATCATATCAGCGTTACCATTTATCTTTTGTTGCAAGTAAGTATATTTCACGTGCGGTTGAATTGACAACTCAACTGTCAAAGCTTATAAATACTCTTTGGCTCCCCGTGTGTCGAATCTATAAATTGGGTTATTCTTACCCGCGAAGACTATCTCGATCCCTTACGGTTGAGGGTTATCAGTAGGCCAAACCAAACCAATAATTCGAAGAGACTTGCAAGGATATTATGAGCACACATAAAAAGTTCAGAGAAGAACCAAATATCTTTCATAGATAACCTTGATCATAAACTCACAATTCATCGGATCTCGACAAACACACCGCAAAAAGAGATTACATCGAATAGATCTCCTCGAAGACTGAGGAAAACTTTGTATTGAGATCTAGAGAGAGAGAAGAAGCCATCTAGATACTAGCTATGGACCCGAGGGTCTGTGGTAAACTACTCACAACTCATGATGAGGGCGATGATGATGATTATGAAGGCCTCCGTGATGGATCCCCCTCCCGGAACAGGCTCCAAGATGGGATCTCCACGGGAACAGAAGCTACGGCGGTGGAATTAGGGTTTTATCTCTGTGTATGGAGTTTCTTGGGTACGTAGGTATATATAGGAAGAAGGGGGGCACCGGGGGCCACACGGACCAGCCTCGAGGCATGGGGCATGCCCCCCACACTCGAGGGAAGCCCCTCTATCCCCTGACTTGGTCCCGACGTTTCCCGTGCGTGATTTTCTCCAAAAATATCTCTCGCGAAGGTTCCATTCCGTTTGATATTCTTTTTGTGCAAAACCCTGAAATAGGCAAAAAACAGCAATCTGGACTGCGCCTTTGGGTTAGTAGGTTAGTCCCAAAAATGATATAAAACTGAATGATAAAGACCATTAAACATCCAAGACTTCATAAATAATAGCATGGAACAATAAAAAATTATAGATACGTTGGAGACGTATCACCAGTCCCATAAGTTTATTAGCTATTCTCCTGACCAGTGGCATACACTGTTCCACTGTTGTCTTATATAAGCCCAAAGGCAACCCAAGATAGGTGAAAGGAAAAGCCTCTCTTTTGCAATTCAAAGTTCTGATTAGAATTTCAATTTTGTCTTCAGGTACATTAATGGGGATTAAACTTGCCTTTGAGTAATTAACTCTCTGGCCAGTAGCATCATCAAAAGTGTTTGGTAGAGCTATAAGAAACACCAGTTCTCTAGCATCATCTTTCATAAAGATCAGGGTGTCATTAGCATACTGCACCATAGGGAAATCTGCGCAAGAGTTGAACTAAAGGGGTGATGTAAATAGCCTTTGATGCATGGCTTTGTTCATGATAGATTACAACAGGTCAGCAACAATGACAAAAAGCAGGGGGGATAGTGAATCACCCTGTCTAACACCTTTCTTATAGTAGATTTTTTCCTGGCACTCCATTTAACATAACATCAAAGGATGCAGAGTTAAATAAGAGCCCCATCCACATGATCCATCTCTCACTAAAACCTTTTGCCATAAGAATTTGAATGATTGCTTTATGCATAATTCAAATTTGAACTACAAGTACATGCTCCAGTGCACCAAAGTTGGTTGAAAAATCACATGTGTTTCCTTGGGTGAATTTCTAGGTACCATGCAAGAAATGAGAATGAAATTCAAACATGTTGGCGTCGTGCCTCGGCCGGAAATATTGAGAAACTTGTTTTTTAATTCCTATAAATCCAAAACACGCATGAAAATCATGAAACTTGGCATGGTGTCATGACATGGCACCAACATGTTGTCGTATTTTTTTGGCCAAATTGGGACAAGCTTTGGGATAATCTTCTTGCAAACTAGAGCTTCTATCAAGAAGGCTTCTGGTTCCGAGAGGGAACGTGTCACCTACCTGTGCGAAACAACATACACTGCCTTCTCCCGCCTTGATTTTTTACACGGGCATCTTAGACCAATAGGAGTTTTGTGCTAAATTTTGGAATTATTCCGTGTACGTTTGGCCTTTTTATACATTAATTGAATTTCCAGGCATTTAATGCACATAATTCAAATTTGAACTGCAAGCACACGCTCTAGTGCGCCAAAGTTAGTTGAAAAAACATTTATGTATACTTGGGCGAATTTCTAGGTCCCACGCAAGAAATGGGAATGGAATTCAAACAACTAGCCGTCATGGCTCGGCCAAAAACATCGATAAACTTGGTTTTATAATTCCCGTAAATCCGTAACTCGCGTGAAAATCATGAAACTTGGCATGGTGTCATGACATGGCACCAACATGCTGTGGTAATTTTTTTGTCCGATTTGCAAAGGCGCACACATTGACAATCAACAAAGTCATTTTGGAACAAGTGCTATCATGTTATAATCAATGTTGGGGATATCGCTTATCGGGAACTTATCGGTCGACCCATGATAAGGGGTAAATCGGCCAGTTTATCGGCATATCGGCCGATTTATTGCTATATCGGCTGATTTATCGGCCGATTTATCTTATCGGTCAGACAGTGGTAAGCGATAAATCGGCCGATTTATCGGCATATCGGAAGATATCTTGAACAGTGGTTATAATCGATAACACATGTATTATTGGAACCGTGGGCATTCTACTTACCATTTACGTGCCGCCACGCGTCCCCCTTTTTTATTGGCTAGGAGGTGACGTGCGGGGCATGGAATTAGACACCCCTATGCGTGCTCATTGGGAGGAGAGCCCTTTGACCTCTATCCACCACCTACCTCTCCCCAACGTCTCCATTAATGGCGCTCGTGCCCCTGTTTAATGACGTGGCTATGTCTCACTCAACTGAGATTTAAGAGAGAAAAAAGAAAATCTGGAAAGAAGGTTTTGCACGGATCTTGATGTAAGATCCGACGGACCTATATAGCATCGACTTCGACTTGTAGCAAGACTGAAGAATTTAAGGACGATAACAGTGGATAATTATTTTCTTACATATTTAGGAAGATAATTAAAAAAGCCACATGCGGCAATGACCAAAATACATAAGGGCAAAAGAAGAAGGAAGACACAGACAACGATCTGGCTCGCTGATTTCTACTTTCTTGATGCGTTGATGTAGGTCACGGAGACTAGTTCTCGCGGCGAGCGGCGATGAGCTCTTTCGTGTCCTCAAGACACCGCTTGAGAAGATCCACAGATTCCTCCACCAGCCTTTGGAGCCCGATGCGAACCATGACATTCTCGTCCATAAGTTTGTTGGTGATGACACCGGTCCTCTTCAACAAGGCAGTGGTCTCCTCGTGTTGCTTCATCATTCCGGCGATTTTCTCCCTCAGCGGGCCACAATTGGTGTGGAGCTTCGCCTTGTACTTCCCTAGTCCCCGGGTGACACTGGTAGCATTTTCAAATGAGCACTAGTACACATCGGTGCTATACAAATGGTTTTTAACCCCTTTCCGCGACGGCATTGGAACTGCCGCCCAGTGAGTGTGGGCGATAGGGGGTCCTTCCCACACGACCCAGAAACCGTCGGGGATAGGGAGCCTTTATGCATACAGTTGTCCCTATATAACTGTTTCTGATATCTTGAATATCCCAAACGCTTCATCCTTACTACTCGTTTGTGCTCGCATTGCCATCGCAGTCGGAGTTTTGTGGTTTTACCTAAACCTAGGCAGATTCCAGGCACGGTAGTTTTCCGGGCAGATTCTAGGCACAAGAGTTTTACGATGCTAGCACATCACAAACAATTCATGGTTATAAACCGTCTACGATAGGTAGACAATCGCACACATTTATTTTCCCCACACCGTATGCGGTAGTGTCTGACATAACACACGCTTTGCAAACAGCAACTGTGTGCATTGTTACACACATTTCCTCTCCGTGAACCGTGTCGTATTGTGATGTACTCCCTCCGTCCCAAAATAAGTGACGCAAAAGTGACTCAACTTTGCACTAAAGTTAGTGCAAAGTTGAGTCATTTTTGCGTCACTTATTTTGGGACGGAGGGAGTACATCGCACACGCTGTGCTTTATTAACCGTGTGCGCCGTAATGACCTGCGCAACCTAATTTCACCATAATTTAATTTCTGCTATTTAAAATTGTACCTAATTTAAACTTGAAGGTAGGCTTTAGCTTTATTCATATCCATCAGGTTCAAACAACCAATGCATTATTCGATTCACAGGTACATATGTTTAATAATTACATAAGCACCAAATAAAGAATGATGAACCAGGGTTCTATACTTGTAGTATTACAGATGGTAAAGAAAGATGCGACAAACATTCCGGTTGCTGAACAAGGTGAAGCGGAATGGCCCTATTGTGCTCTCCTGGATGCAGAAGGCATGCAGGACTCTAGTCCCAACCCCTTGTGATGGCCGGCCACCAATCATGTAGTTTGAGAGGTAATCTTGAGTAAACTGCTTCAGGATCCACTACAAAGGAAAAAAGATTCAGACATTGTCATCTAAGACAACTCATTACGGGTAGTAAAAAAAGGCTATAGGGTTCTTACTTACCATCCTGTAGTTCACTATTGTCTTGCATAAAGTTTAAACAAATAGTTCGATTAACGTCTTTGGACCCATTTTAATGACAATGTTTATCAGTTTCCTCACTTGATGCTGGTTCATAAATATCTCATTGCCCCAGAAAGGGTCGAAGTGTGGAACTTTGGCTATGATATATGTACCTAAAAACACCAAGTTAATATTAGAAGCTAAGCAACAATTGAAAAATGATGTAGTACAACACTCCCTCCATCCCATTATATAATATTTTATTACATGTATATCTATAAATCATCAAAACATTAAGGTAACACTCTTCCTTGTTGCTATATAGCCTGGGATTGCATATTTTGTCATTCAGTACAATGTATGTTGCTATGTAGCCTTAGATATATTAAATATGGCCCTAGTTAACCTACTGATAATTGGGTTACAGATATATTCAGTGAAATGTACGATTCGACGATTAATCCCTTATCAGCCCCAGGCTATATGGTACCAGCTACCAATATCCAGAATAGTGAGTACATATAAGCAATGCGATGAAAATAACCTCGATGGAAAACAACACTGTTCTCAATATTGTCCTGCATGAGTATATATAAAGGCATGTTAAGCAGAACAAGCTAAATATCAACCAAATATATCCATGGTAGACAACATAATTTACAAATGATAGCTTCAGTGTGCAGGCTTAAGCACGCTAGTTAGGCAAAACAAGATGTGGAAAGGTGTGCTAACTGCATCAGGCATAACATTTTAAAACAAGCAAATAGTCATTCTAACTGGTATTGTGCAGGTCTAAAGTACACTAGTTATTGTAAAAAACGAAAAGGCATGTTAACTATAATATCTTTAACAACAACCAAATATCGTAATTCAGAGTGGTATTGTTGAAACTGTTATTGATGAATTTGAACTACACGGCATATAATTGCACATATAGAGTATCACACTATGAAGAACCGAAAACAAGTCATAAGGTCTCTAGCCGATCCTTTAAAAGTTAAAGGACTAAAACCCTTAGTGGATATATATATATATATATATATATATATATATATATATATATATATACAGCCGGTCTATTCTCATAATATTATGAGAATAATATTCTCATAACACTTCCGCACTGCACGCACAACGCGAGGGCACTGCACTCTTACTGCAACACAACGAAAGGTGAACTTCGTTTCGAAAAAACTGTACGTGTTGTTTTTTGTGTACCTTTTTCGCTCTAGTTTTTAACCGTTTATCGGAATTATGTGTGTAATATACCGTTGAAAAGCTATGGAGTAGACGTAACTTCGCCATGTTGAACACTTTCCAAAATTCATCACAGTTTAAGAGCAGTTTCGAAAATCGTGCGGCTCATAACGAATGACAGCGTGCGTTTTTTCATGTTTTCTTCTAAACCGCTCGCCGGAATGAATCAAATGATACACCGTTGGAAAGGTATCGTTGAGGCGCATATTTTTCATATCTATTATTTTTTCTAATTCGCTACTTTTTAAGAACAGTTTTGAATTTATCAAATCGCGGAATTATGTTTCTTCAATTTTTTTGCAATTTTCGGTATTGTTTTAGCTTCAGTTTTTTAACCGTTTGTCGAAACGAGGCGTGTGATACGTCGTTGGAAAGCTACGAACAAGGTGCAACTTTCATATGTTGAAATGTTTTTGAGATTCCGTACGGTTTTTAGTTAATTTTGAAAATCGTGCGGCTGACTACGAGAGGCAGCAGCCGTTTTTCACGAATTTTTTACAAACCGCTGGTCGAAATGATCCAAACGATACACGATTGGAAAGATATCGCCGAGACGCTACTTTTTCATGTAGAACACTCCCTCTTATTCATTACGGTTTTAGAGCAGTTTTGAAATTACAATAGCGCGGACACTCTGTTTTTCGCGACACCAAAATCGACGAGTGAACCGCATCGGACAGAAAAGCGCACTGCTTCAAACTGAAAACCGCACTGCATCAGACAATCAATTGAACTTCGTGATTTATTTTGTTGGACGTAGATTTTTCTCAGAGGAGTTTTGTTGTCTTTTTTCCAACTTTTTTTTCAAACGAAAGTGGACCGCAACACTCCCGAAAGTGAAGCGGAACACTACCAAAAATTGAACCTCATGATTTGCTATTGTCTTTTTTCATACTAATTAATTTTTTACGCGCGTTGACCAGGCGAGTGGACCGCATGGACTGAGCAAGTGAACCACATGTAATGAGAAGTGAGCTGCTTTCCGAGGTGTTTTTGTTTTGGATCACCAAGTGAACCACAAAGGAGTTTTATGGCGAACCTCGTGAGAGAACAAAGTGAGCTTCAAAACATACATATCCATTCATTATTTTGATACAGCCACACTCACATCTTTAATCCTTTTTTCACACATAGTGACCAACAATGCTATACACAGTGAACTCCATCCTATGAAAAACAGCGTGTGAGCCGCGCGGGGCACCTAGCCAAACTGGACCATAGCATGTCCAGTGGCAAACCACGTTTTTTTGCCAAACCCATGATGCAATCCCAACATCGCCAGAGTGTACTGCACGTGCACTCACTGTCGGAGTGACAAAGCTTAGCGAACTTCAAAGATGTTTATACAAAACATTTATACAGTGCACTGCAACACACATCTAGAGAACTGCAAACAATAATAAAACAAAAAGGCTCTATAGCCCACGGACTCGCACGCGAATTACACCGAGCACAAAGTTAACTGCAACGATAATCTTCAATAGCAAAAACAAAACTGCCGGGGGAAAACAGCACTTGGTCATGGGACGGAGGCAACCTATGGTCAGGGGGAAGCAACAATGATACAGAGCTAGCACATGCCACCAGCGATGGCGTCAACAACCCTCCTTGCAGCACCGCCATCAGCTGCTCTGCTCCCGTACCGACGCGCCGCGACACACGCAAGTGAGCTGCAAACAAATTTGTCGTGGGAAGAGGTCGGCGGACTGCATCACCTGTCTTTTCTGCAAAAAAAGAGTAAAATGAACCTCAATAGCAAAAGTACAATGGACTGCATTTGCACCTTTATTTTTCTTCAGTAGAACACAAAAAATGCAAATCTCATCGACGTGAATAGCAAACTGTAGTGCAGTGATTTTCCTCCAAAAATAAAAAAAGTGAACTGCAACAACCTGAAATGTTGGCTTGGTTGGCTTTCGTCGGCGTGGAGAAGAAGCTGGGGAGCCCCATGCACCAGCACCAGCACTGAACCACATCACGCATGCCGGAGAGCTGCACGGCGACGCTCGCCGGACTGCAGAGGGGGGAGACGGCGTTGTTGAAACAAATCAGTCCAAAAGAAGAGATTGCGGGGTAGAAATTGGATCCGAGGCGAAGATGCTCATCGGAGGCCTCACCGGAGAGGAGAGATGGAGGCTGACTGGTCTCCTCCTCAGCCCCTGGAGGTGGATAGGTGCGCGACGGGGCATCGGTGGTGAGCTGCAATGCCACGGGGTGGGAGGTAGACGGGGCGGGCGCACTATCGCGTGGTGGGAGGTGGTCGGGGGTGGGCACACCGTCGCGTGGTGGGGGTCGGGTGGGAGCACCACAACGGGGTGGGACGTGGTAGGGGGTGGGGCACCGCCGCGCGGTAGGAAGTGGTCGGGGT
>LR738714.1:102661705-102716397 GCA_902687465.1 Secale cereale | reverse complement strand
AAGATGGAGCGGCGGGGCTGGGAAGGGGAGATCGTGGGGAGTGGAGGGAGGAGCACAGGGACAGGAGAGAGAGGTGGGTGGTGACGAGAGGATAAGGTGGGGATTGGGGAGGTGCGGTGTTATTAGTTCGTAGCGTCGGAGGTGGCCGGTGTTAGCAGAATAAGCTAGTGTTATGAGAATAAGATCTTAAGGGGTGTTATGAGAATAGACCCACCATATATACTCCAGCAATTTTTTTTGGCCTTTTCTAGTCGATCCGCTAAACTTAACATTGCAAGCTTCAATTTCATCAAGTTCAAAGCAGGTTCAACCGAAAGTAGCATGCATTCAAACATAAACATAGATAGTTTTGCATAACCGAATATAAAACATAAATTTAAACTAAGCTAAACTACTTTCGGTCGAAGCAGGGGTCGAGCCAATCCTTCCTCATCATGTACGGTGTGCCACGAGCCGGGTCCGGGCCAGTGCTGTCGTCGGGGTCATTGGGGAAGGTACTCCTCCACTCGTCGACATTGATCTCCTCGTCCTCAGGGCCCACCTCGATGGCCTCCACGCCGTCATCGCCACCGCCTTCCACCTCGTTATCAAAGGAGAGCGCGATAACCTCGCAGCGCTCCGCGCCGCCGTCCTCGCCGCCTTCGATCTTGTCATCGAAGGAGAGTGCGATAACCTCACCGCCCTCTACGCTGGCAAAGATCGCCCGCTCCACCTCCACGGGCTCCGGATGCTACCGGCGAAGCTCTTGCATGTAGGCCTTGTCGGCGGCCTCGGCCTCGAGGTGCTCCCATGCCTCATGATCCTCCCATGCCATAGCCGAGCTAACCACCCCTGGCTCCGGCGGAACGATGTCGACCGGACGTGTGCCGAAGGGGAAATTGAGCCTAGCCACCGCGTCGTGGTAGCGGACCTGCCAGTGGTCAAACTCCATGGCCACGAGCTAGGCCGTGTGGAAGCTACCGAGCCACCGACGGGTGTGGGTCTCCCGATCTGTAATCTCGGCAACCCACGTCCCCCACCGCCGCTCCCGGACCTCGAGGTAGGATCTCGTTGGCTGCCGGGTTCGAGGGAGGACGGGGAAGTCCTCGAACCGGCGTAGGGGCGCGGTGGCGGGCAGATCGGGGGACCGGCGACGGCGGATCGAGCCCGCGGAGGACGATAGGGACACCTCGATGGCCACCTTGCCGGTGTCGGGCGAAAAGGCCGTGATAAACCTCTTGTCGGCCATTGGCTCCTCGAGATCCCCGACACACAGGCAGAGGTTGAGGATGGAGGTGCCGGCAATGGCGGCGACCTACCAGTGGTTTCGAGGGTTGTGTGTCTCCGTGTGAACAGAGGTTTTGGGGAGTGTGTGGTGTGTGTGGAGGGGGGGCTAGGGGGGAAGGGGGAAAGGTGGTGTTAGAGGAAATACTGCAGCAACTGAAAATTTTACTAGGCTGGAGTAACAAGGCTGGGCTACTGAAAATTTGGATCAAGGGTGAGCAGATATTTTTGAGATTGCGAGGGATGCAGAGGCGGGAGTAAAATGCCCGGGCTACTGAAAATTTGAATCAAGGGACTGAAGCAGAGCGGGAGTAACAGACATCGCACACGCTCCGCACATACTAATAGTGTTCTATCAAACATTAAAACCTTCCAGGCGGTAGATATTTTCGAGATTACGAGGTGGTAATATTTTCGAGATTGCGAGGGATGCAGATGCGGGAGTATATAGGGAGCGAGCTAATGTGCTTGAGACGCCAACTGTGGACTGTAGCCGATGCACCTTTCGCGTAAGCCATAGGCCGACAGTGCTCGAGGATATTTTGTGCTGCATCTCCCACGGTTGGTGATAAATTAACTGTGTGCGATCTACTTGATTTTTCATCTTGATTTTAATTACATAATGGGGTCACAGCGGAAATGGACGTTGTTTGAATTGCTAGACCTTTTATCTGCATTGAACATGCAACTATATGTGTGTCATAAAAGAATTGGAATTATGCAGGGTTAGTTTGGACATTTTATACATTAAAACGGGTTTTTAGCCACTTCAGTTGCACAATTCAAAATTAAACTACATGCACATGCTCCGGTGCATATAAATTGGTTGAAAAATCAAATATGTGTCCGTGGGTGCATCCTTAGGTCCCATGCAAGAAATGGGAATGAAATTCAAACACCAGGGCACTGTTGATTGCCGGTAAAACGTTGAGATACCTAGTTTTTAAATTCTAGTAAATCCAAAACTCGTCTAAAAATTCATGAAACTTGGCATGCTATCATGGAGCGGCATCATCATGCCGTGGTAAAAAAATTGTCCCATTTGGGGCAGGTTTGGGTATAACCTTCTGACAAACCAGTGCTTCTCTCAACAAGCGTGATGGTTTCGGTAGGGAATGTGCCAACTCTGGGGACATAACGATATCCGTTGCCTCTTATTGCTTTAAAAAAATTCTATTGTCAACATAGAACAACATGAGTGTTGTGTTTTATTTTGGAAATTTTCGTGGTTCGTTTGGCCTTTTTATACGTTAATTGGGTTTTCTAGGCATTTTATGTGCATAATTCAAATTTGAACTACAAGCACATGCTCCAGTGCACCAAAGTTGGTTGAAAAATCACATGTGTGTCCTTGGGTGAATTTCTAGGTCCCATTCAAGAAATGGGATTCAAACACCAGGGCAGTTTTGATTACTGGCAAATAATTAAGATGCATGGTTTTTAAATTCTAGTAAATCCAAAAATCGTTTGAAATTCATGGAACTTGGCATGCTATCATGGAGCGGCATCAACATGCCGTGGTAAACTTTTTGTCCCATTTGGGGTAGGTTTGGGTATAAGCTTCTCACAAACCAGAGCTTCTCACAACAAGCGTGATGGTTTTGACAGGAAACGTGCCACCTTTGGGGACGGAACGATATCCGTTGCCTCTTATTGCTTTCAAAACATTCTAGTGTCAACATAGAACAACATGAGTGTTTTGTTTAATTTTGGAATTTTTCATGGTTCGTTTGGCCTTTTTTAAACGTTAATTGGGTTTTCTAGCCATTTTATGTGCATAATTCAAATTTGAACTACAGACACATGCTCCAGTGCACCAAAGTTGGTTGAAAAATCACATGTGTGTCCTTGGGGTGAATTTCTAGGTCCCATGCAAGAAATGTGAATGAAATTCAAACACCAAGGCACCGTTTATTTCCGGTAAAATGTTGAGATGCCCATTTTTTAAATTCTAGTAAATCGAAAACTCGTCTGAAATTCATGGAACTTGGCATGCTATCATGGAGCGGCATCAACCTGTTGTGGTAATTTTTTTTGTCCCATTTGGGGCAGGTTAGGGTATAAGCTTCTGACAAACCAGAGCTTCTCACAACAAGCGTGATGGTTTTGGTAGGGAACGTGCCACCTTTGGGGACGGAACGATATCCGTTGCCTCGTATTGCTTCTAAAAAATTTCTAGTGTCAACATAGAACAACAGGAGTGTTCTGTTTAATTTTGGAATTTTTCGAGGTTCGTTTGGCCTTTTTTATTAAGTGGGTTTTCTAGGTATTTTATGTGCATAATTCAAATTTGAACTACAAGCACATGATCCAGTGCACCAAAGTTGGTTGAAAAATCACATGTGTGTCCTTCGATGAATTTCTAGGTCCCATGCAAGAAATGGGAAAGAAATTCAAACACCAGAGCATTGTGGATTCCCGGAAAAACTTTGAGATGCTTGTTTTTTAAATTCTATTAAATCCAAAACTCATCTAAAATTCATGAAACTTGGCATGCTATCATGGAGCGGCATCAACATGCCGTGGTAATATTTTTGTCCCATTTGGGGTAGGTTTGGGTATAAGCTTCTCACAAACCAGAGCTTCTCACAACAAGCATGATGGTTTTTGTAGGGAACGTGCCACATTTGGGGCGGAAAGATATCCATTGCCTCTTATTGCTTTCAAAAGATTTCTAGTGTCAACATAGAACAACAGGAGTGTTCTGTTTTATTTTCAAATTTTTCGGGGTTCGTTTGGCCTTTTTTATACATTAAGTGGGTTTTCTAGGCATTTTATCTGCATAATTCAAATTTGAACTACAAGCACATGCTCCAGTGCACCACAGTTGGTTGAAAAATCACATGTGTGTTCTTGGATGAATTTCTAGGTCCCATGCAAGAAATGGGAATGAAATTCAAACACCAAGGAATTGTTGATTGTCGGCAAAATGTTGAGATGTCTGGTTTTTAAATTTTAGTAAATCCAAAACTGGTCTGAAATTCATGAAACTTGGCATGATATCATGGAGAGACATCAACATGACGTGGTAATTTTTTTGTCCCATTTGGGTCTGGTTTGGGTATAAGCTTCTGACAAACCAGAGCTTCTCACAACAAGCGTGATGGTTTCAGTAGGGAACATGCCACCTCTGGGGACATAACGATATCCGTTACCTCTTATTGCTTTAAAAAAATTCTAGTGTCAACATAGAACAACATGAGTGTTGTGTTTAATTTTAGAATTTTTCGTGGTTCGTTTGGCCTTTTTATACGTTAATTGGGTTTTCTAGGCATTTTATGTGCATAATTCAAATTTGAACTACAAGCACATGCTCCAGTGCACCAAAGTTGGTTGAAAAATCACATGTGTGTCCTTGGGTGAATTTCTAGGTCCCATTCAAGAAATGGGAATGAAATTCAAACACCAGGGCAATTTTGATTGCTGGCAAATAATTAAGACGCCTGGTTTTTGACTTCTAGTAAATCCAAAACTCGTCTGAAATTCATGGAACTTGGCATGCTATCACGGAGCGGCATCAACATGCCGTGGTAAACTTTTTGTCCCATTTGGGGCAGGTTTGGGTATAAGCTTCTCACAAACCAGAGCTTCTCACAACAATCGTGATGGTTTTGATAGGGAACGTGCCACCTTTGGGGACGTAACGATATCCGTTGCCTCTTATTGCTTTCAAAAAATTATAGTGTCAACATAGAACAATATGAGTGTTTTGTTTAATTTTGGAATTTTTCATGGTTTGTTTGGCCTTTTTTATACGTTAATTGGGTTTTCTAGGCATTTTATGTGCATAATTCAAATTTGAACTACAAGCACATGCTCTAGTGCACCAAAGTTGGTTGAAAAATCACATGTGTGTCTTTGCGTGAATTTCTAGGTCCCATGCAAGAAATGTGAATGAAATTCAAACATCGGGGTACTGTTGATTTTCGGTAAAATGTTGAGATGCTTGATTTTTAAATTCTAGTAAATCCAAAACTCGTCTGAAATTCATGGAACTTGGCATGCTATCATGGAGCGGCATCAACATGTTGTGGTAATTTTTTTGTCCCATTTGGGGCAGGTTTGGGTATAAGCTTCTGACATTCCATAGCTTCTCATAACAAGCGTGATGGTTTTGGTAGGGAACATGCCACCTTTGGGGACAGAATGATATCCGTTGCCTCTTATTTCTTTCAAAAATTTTCTAGTGTCAACATAGAACAACAGGAGTGTTATGTTTAATTTTGGAATTTTTCGAGGTTCGTTTGGCCTTTTTTATACATTAAGTGGGTTTTCTAGGCATTTTATGTGCATAATTCAAATTTGAACTACAAGCACATGCTCCAGTGCACCAAAGTTGCGTGAAAAATCACATGTGTGCCTTGGGTGTATTTCTAGGTCCCATGCAAGAAATGGGAATGAGATTCAAACACCAGGGCACTGTTGATTGCCGGAAAAACTTTGAGATGCATGTTTTTTAAATTCTAGTAAATCCAAAACTCGTCTGAAATTCATGAAACTTGGCATGCTATCATGCAGCGGCATCAACATGCCATGGTAAATTTTTTGTCCCATTTGGGGTAGGTTTGGGTATACGTTTCTCACAAACCAGAGCTTCTCACAACAAGCGTGATGGTTTTGGTAGGGAACATGCCACCATTGGGGACGAAAAGATATCCGTTGCCTCTTATTGCTTTCAAAAGTTTTCTAGTGTCAGCGTAGAACAATAGGAGTGTTCTGTTTAATTTCCAATATTTTCGAGGTTCGTTTGGCCTTTTTTATACATTAAGTGGGTTTTCTAGGCATTTTATGTGCATAATTCCAATTTGAACTACAAGCACATGCTCCGGTGCACCAAAGTTGGTTGAAAAATCACATGTGTGTCCTTGGATGAATTTCTAGGTCCCATGCAAGAAATGGGAATGAAATTCAAACACCAAGGCATTATTGATTGCGGGCAAAACGTTGAGATGCCTGGTTTTTAAATTCTAGTAAATCCAAAACTCGTCCGAAATTCATGAAACTTGGCATGCTATCATGGCCGGACATCAACATGCTGTGGTAATTATTTTGTCCCATTTGGGGCAGGTTTGGGTATAAGCTTCTCACAAACCAGAGCTTCTCACAATAAGCGTGATGGTTTCGGTAGGGAACTGTCGGTGTACTAAGATAGGGGTGCCTTAGTACCCCAACTTGTGCACGGGCAGTCGCAGCTTCCCGCGGCAGGGCTTACCACGCGCTTGCCGAGGCCCGCTCCAGACTCCTTCAAGCCATTCAAGAACAAAGTATTCAAGTTAGAAGACAAGACCCCGGCAAGAGGAGCTTGCCGGGAAGGCCGCACCAGTCTCAAGGACATCTTTTCAGCACAAGACCCTGGCAAGAGATGCTTGCCAGGAAGGTCAGAGGATAAACACCGCAAAAGATACATCGCGGCACATCGTGCGCCCCAGCAGGACCCGGGAAGCGGAAAGCTTCCGGGCCCGGCAAGATAGCAGCCCCGGCAAGGTGTTTGCCGGGGGAAGTTCACACTGTGTGCCTACGCTCCAGCTCACTCGGCCACGCGTCGCCCTGGGGCCCTTCCAGGGACGCGTGTCAGATGGCTGTGCAGCCTGAGGGACACGCTGGCGAGCCGCGGTGACGAGGCTACCGCCGTGGCGAACGGAGACGCATGGACAGACGCTTTTGGGGTCGACGGCGACGGGCATTTAATGCCCTTGTCCCCCACCGTCAAGGTTAGGTGAAGACCACTGTTCATACACTGTTCATGCACTGTTACAACTACCACCAAATTTACACTTCCACCCTCCTCTACGTTGGCACTTGTCGGTGAACCCTTGAGCTATAAAAGGAGGCCCATGCACAACGTAGAGGGGGTTCGACTCCAGAAACTTGCTCACTCCACGCTCGGTTTAGCTGGTACTGTAGATCTTCAAGCTCCCGAGCTCCGAAAACTAAATACAGCCAAAGCAGGAGTAGGGTTTTACACGTCATCGCGGCCCGAACCTGGGTAAACTGCCCGCGTGTGCCCCTCGATCTGCTCTCCGTGCTCCCTCCGCTCCCTTACCGCAACGTAGAAGGGGCTCCGGTCCCATAGGTGCTCGTGGGAGGACAGGTCCGGCAAGAGCTCTGGAGCCCACTCCGGCAAACGCACCTCTTCGGAGTGCTGCGCTGCCGTCGAGGACGCACCATCGAGCTCCACCGGCAAGTGTAAGAAAGGAATGGCAGCTCCGCCGGCAACCAAGAAGGTGTCCGAGACGGAGGACGGCACTGGTGGTACCTTCACCATCAGCGCTACACTCGACCCCAAATAGGAAAGCGCGCTCGTTGCCTTCCTGCGGGCGAATGTCGGCGTGTTTGCATGGCAACCGTCTGACATCCCCGGCGTTCCCAGGAAGGTAATTGAGCACAAGCTTGCTGTTTGTCCTCATGCGCGGCCCGTCAAGCAGAAGGTCAGGAAGCAAGCCGTGGAGCGCCAAGAGTTCATTGCCGAAGAGATAAAGAAGTTGGAAGCAGCAGGCCTGGTTAGAGGCGTAATCCATCCTATGTGGTTGACCAATCCAGTTGTTGTGCGCAAGGCCAATGGGAAGTGGAGACTTTGTATAGACTTCACTGATGTGAATAAAGCGTGTCCCAAGGATCCATTTCCCTTGCCGCGTATTGACCAGATTGTTGACTCCACCGCCGGATGTGAGTTGCTTTCATTCCTTGATGCATACTCAGGTTACCACCAGATATTCATGGCCAAGGAAGATGAAGAAAAGACTGCATTCATTACTCCATGCGGCACATACTGCTTCATACGCATGCCCTTTGGATTGAAGAATGCAGGCTCGACATTTGCAAGGGTGGTGCACACTGCTTTTGAGCCACAGATACACAGAAATGTAGAAGCCTACATGGATGATATAGTGGTCAAGAGCAAGAGCAAGGATACCCTGATCCAAGACTTAGAGGAAACCTTTGAGAATCTGCACAAGATACAGCTCAAGTTGAACCCCGAGAAGTGCGTTTTCGGAGTCCCCTCCGGCAAGCTTCTCGGGTTCTTCGTGTCCCAGAGGGGGATTGAAGCCAATCCCGACAAGATTAAAGCCATCGAGCAGATTGAAGCCCCAAAGCACGTCAAGGACGTAAGGAGACTTGTTGGTTGGGTGGCTGCCCTCAGTAGGTTCATTTCAAAGTCTGCAGAACGCGCCCTGCCTTTCTTAAAAATCTTGAAAAAGGCAGGTCCTATGAAATGGACTCCGGAAGCGGAGGCTGCGCTGCAGGACTTGAAAGGATACCTATCCTCCACTCCAATACTTGTCGCACCTAAACCACAAGAGAAGTTGCTGCTATATTTAGCGGCGACCAATCAAGTGGTTAGTGCTGCGTTAGTAGCGGAGAGGGAGGCAGATGAGGAACTCACATCCCCGGCAAGTGCATCCAGCGGCAGGCAGGGGGCTTCACCGACAAGCTCTGGCCCCGACAAGGACAAGTCTGCGCAGGAACAAGAAGAAGTGCGAAAGAAGATGGTGCAGCGCCCAGTTTATTTTGTAAGTTCCCTCATGCAGGGGGCTAGATCAAGATACTCTGGGGTGCAAAAGTTGCTTTTCGGCCTCCTCATGGCCTCGAGAAAGCTGCGCCATTACTTTCAAGCACACGAGATAACAGTGGTCACTCGCTTTCCGTTGAAGAGGATATTGCAAAATCCAGAAGCAACAGGCAGGATCGTCGAGTGGGCGCTGGAGCTGTCAAGCTTTGGTCTCAAGTTTGAGAGTACTTCAACCATACAGAGCAGAGCTTTGGCAGAATTCATAGCGGAATGGACCCCAACACCGGATGAAGAAGCTCCAGAGACAAGCATCCCCGTCCAAGAAGCAAGCAAGGAGTGGATAATGTAATTTGATGGTGCCTTCTCGCTGCAAGGCGCCGGTGCCGGCGTGCTGCTCATAGCGCCCACCGGAGAGCACCTCAAGTATGTTGTTCAAATGCACTTACCCAAGGAGCAAGCGACAAACAATACTGCTGAGTATGAAGGACTGCTTGCCGGCCTCGGAATTGCGGCCGAACTTGGGATCAAGAAGTTGATTGTGCGGGGAGATTCACAATTGGTGGTCCGACAAGTGAACAAAAGTTATCAGAGCCCTCTGATGGAAGCCTATGTAGATGAAGTGAGGAAGCTTGAAGAACACTTTGAGGGCTTGCAGATGGAGCACGTCCCAAGAGCTCAGAATGATATCGCAGATAGCCTCTCAAAGTGTGCTGCAATGAAGTTACCTGTGGAACCAGGGACCTTCATGCTCAAGCTAACTCAGCCATCCGTCACACCATCAGTCGGGCAAAGCAAGAAGAGGAAGTTGGTCTTCGGCGACTACTTACCGGTGGATCTTCCCGAAGCCGCCGCTAAGGTCTCCAAGATCAACAACCAAGATGCTGAGGAACAGTCTGCTCCTGCTGACCCAAGGGTCTGTACAGTTGAAGTAGGCGTTCCCGACAAGCCCTGCCCCGGCAGGCTTGCCGGGGAACCCTCGGCTCCGGTAGAACCGCAGGTTCTTGCCGTAGAAGCTGAGGTTCCCGCAGCAGCCCTGATGCCTTTAGTCCTTGTTGTTGAGCCTCAAGCTCCAGCATGGGCGCAACAAATCGTCCGTTTTCTTCAGACTGGAGAACTTCCCGATGAACCAGAAGAGATAGAGAGGATAACCAGGCAGTCAAGTATGTACCAGTTCGTCGACAACGAACTGTACAGAAGAAGACTCAACGGTGTCAGGTTGAAGTGCATTTCCCGGGAAGATGGACAGAAGCTGTTGGCAGAGATACACGGAGGCATATGTGGCCATCACATTGGCGCAAGAGCACTTGCCGGAAAGGCATTCCGGCAAGGTTTCTTTTGGCCCGAAGCCCTCCAAGATGCAACTGCACAAGTAACCAGGTGTGAAGCGTGCCAGTTCCATGCCAAGCAAATTCACCAGCCAGCTCAAGCTCTCCAGATTGTCCTGGCCCTTCTCGGTCTGGGGGCTCGATATCCTCGGCCCCTTCCCCCGCGCTGTCGGGGGCTTTGAGTACTTGTACGTTGCAATCGACAAGTTCACGAAGTGGCCAGAAGTGGAACCAGTGAGAAAGGTGACAACACAGTCAGCAGTCAGGTTCTTCAGGTCAATAGTTTGCCGTTTCGGAATCCCTAACAGGATTATCACCGACAACGGCACACAGTTCACAAGCCGCACCTTCATGCAGTACGTCCAAGACCTTGGCGCCGAGGTCTGCTTTGCTTCTGTTGCTCACCCAAGGAGCAACGGTCAAGCGGAGAGGGCCAATGCTGAAGTGCTGCACGGACTGAAGACAAGAACCTTTGACAGGCTGCACAAGTGTGGAAGAAACTGGATAGAGGAGTTGCCGGCGGCTCTTTGGTCAATCAGGACGACACCGAATCGAGCCACCGGACAGACACCCTTTGCTCTTGTCTATGAAGCAGAGGCAGTTCTCCCCACGGAACTCGTATACGGATCTCCTCGAGTGCTCGCTTACAACGAGCTCGAGCAAGAGCAACTGCGAGAAGATGATGCATTGCTCCTCGAGGAGGAACGTCTCCAGGCTGCTGTACGAGCTGCTCGATACCAGCAAGCCTTGCGTCGCTATCATAGCTGCAAGGTCAAGGCCAGGAGTCTCGAGGAAGGCGACCTTGTTCTTCGGCGTGTTCAGTCCGCCAAGAATTCCAACAAGTTGACGCCGAAGTGGGAAGGCCCTTATCGGGTGAGACAAGTCACAAGGCCCGGCGCTGTCCGCCTTGAGACCGAAGAGGGCTTACCGGTGAGCAACTCCTGGAACATAGAGCATCTTCGCAAGTTTCACCCATAAGGCGTGGTTGCCGTGATCCGCTCCGGCAACCACCTTTTTGTACAAGTATTGCCGCTGTTGCATGTAAACCTATGTACAAAGCCGGGCGCAGACCCCGTGCATCAGTAAAACTTTTGTGCTTCGCACCATTTGTCATTTCGTGCTTTTCCTTGTATTTGCATATATCATCTGACATCTCGTGCAGCACAAACTCCCGGTAAGCAGTAACAAGCCGCGAGGCTCCGTATTTGTATTTCCTTCTCTTTTGTCTTTTTTTTCTCTAGGACAGGAGGACTGTTCCTCGCGCACAAGATTGCCGGGGGGGAAGGAGATAGCAGTATGGACCAAGTGCTATTCAAGAAAGAAAAGTCTTGCCGGGAAGTAAACAACCCAATGAAAGCTAAGTTATCAAAGTTTGAGCATTCAAATTTTTAAATTTTAGTTATCTTCCTTGAACAACCACACTTTGTATGGAAAACCTGTGCGCGAAGGAACCTACCCGTAGCTAGCCGCGCCCTTACTTTGTTTCGAGCATGCTCAACGGCTTAAGTGAGCTGCGACAAGTGTCGCGCCCTTACTTCGTTTTCGAGTTCGCTCAGCAATGTAAGTGTGCTGCGACTAGCTGCGGCAAGGTTACTTGCCGACAAGGTCTTTGCTTGCAGGCTGCTAAGAGTCTCGCACTCGGCGCTCGCGGCGAGGGCCCCTTGCCGGCGAGTTTCCCTAAAAGCGTAGGGTGAAAAGCATACAAAGTGAAGGACCAAAAGCAAGGGAGATAACACTGCATTGATTACCCAAAATAAGAGTATATATTACAAAGATAGCTTGCCGCTGTTCTAATCAACTACTGCCTATGACTTAATTGGCAGCGGCAAAGGAAGCAAGAAGCCTAATTCCTACGGTCTCCCTCGACCCTCTGGATCTTGCCCACCTTGGCTACGATGTGGGCGACTTGGGCCTTCAACGCCTCATGATCAGCCTCGGGCGGCAAGGTGCGGAGGATGTTGACGAGGTTGATGCCGGGGTTGCGGTAAACAATCTTCGACAGCACCCGCTCCATGGTGCCCATGCAGAGCCGGCGTGCCTCGTCGGCCAGCTGCTCGGGGATCTTCTCCCGCAGCCGCGCAAGCGCCGGCGCCACTCCCCTGAAAAACAGACTCAGTTTGGCGTTGTGGGGGAGGTTCTCGTCGGGGGTGTACATGAGATGCTCCGCCCTCAGCGCCATCATCTCCATGTCTATGTTGGCGGCGGAGGTGACGAGGTCCTCGGTCCATCGCTCCACATTCTGCTGGAATTGGGTCTGCGAGACGGCGGTGCTTTCCAGCAGGGCCCTCTCAGCGCGGAGATCGTCCTTCAGCTTGGTCTCGCGGTCCCGGGCAGCGTCAAGCGAATCAGTAAGGGTGGAGACCTTCAGCTCTAGATCAGCAATGGAGTCCTTGGCATCAGTGAGCTCTTTACCCTTATCGGAGAGGCGGATTTGCAACTCCGAGTTGGTGTGGGCATCCTTCTCCCGCTCCACGTTGAGCGCGGTGACCCTGTCTTCACTGGCCTTCAAGAACAGCTCCAACTGCGCTACTCTCGCCTCCAGCTCCTTCTTGGCGGTCTCTGTGGCAGCGGCAGCATCCCTCGCCTCCCGCAGAGCCCCGCCAATAGCCTGCCCCCGAGCGGTGAGGTCGTCCTCATGGCTGTCGAGGTCGACCTTCCGCTGGTTGAGCGCCCCTTCCCGCCGAGACAGCTCTTCGGCGGCCAGACGCTGCTGCTCCTTGACCTCGGCCTTTTCGAGGACGAATGTTTGCTGCGCCCCGGCAAGCTCCTCGCGCTCCTCCGCCAAGTTCCAGAGGGCCGCTTGGTTGGCGGCACGGAGCTCCGCGGCGCGCTTCTCCAGGTCAGCACCAGCCTTGGAAGCCAGAGCCTCCCGAGACTCCAACTTCGCCTGCCTGGCCCGGTACAAGGCCAGGAGCCGGCGAAGGAGCCGCTCCTCTTCAGGCTCGTCGCTGCTGCCGGGCGCATCCACAACCTTCAGCCCGGCGGAGGCGAGAACCTCTCCGTCGAAGGTCTCTCCCTCCGCAGGCACCCTAGACGAGGACGCCCACGGGACTTGAATAAAGACCCCGTTGGCGGCCTCCAGGTAGACGCCCGACCGCTCCGTGGAGGCGGAGGGGTCGGCGGCCGGTGCAGCGTCCGACGCTCCTGCAGCCTCCGGGCCAGCAATGTGGTCGCCGGTCCCTTCCCCAGCTGCGGCGTCGGCGGTCGGGGCGGTCTCCTCGACGGCTGGCTCGTCGGCTCCAGCCATTCCCTCAGCAGTAGTGGCGTTGCCGCCGTCGCCATGCACACCCTCCTCGGCGGTGGCCTCCGTCTCCATCGGCTCCGGGGAGGGAGGATCTAGTATAAGAAAAATAAAAGAAACATCGTCAAGCAAATATCCAAAAAGAAGAATTCAAGAAGAAGAAGCTACAAGGTTTACCTTCGCGGACTTCCTTGACGACGGGGTCCCTCGCCGGGGAATTCTCCCTTGGCGGCGGAGTAGTAGTCCTTGCTGGCGGAGGGCCGCTTGCGCCCTTCCTTGTCGGGGTACTCGCCCTTGGCGGAGTACCCATCCCTAGCGGAGCACCGTCCCTTGCCGGGGAGCTTCTCCTTGGCGGGGAAGGTGGAGCAAGTGGCTCGTCGTGGGCAACCTCCTGGTGCTCCTGCGGCTGCGGCTCCACCTCTGCACAAAACAACAAAACGTTAGTACGAGCGATAACCTCGAGCGCGCCCATCAAGCAGGAAAATGGATACCAGACTTACGCTGGGGGCTGCTCCTCGGAGCAACAGGCTGATCCGGCAAGTCTGCTGCTGGCGCGTCTCCTGTCGCTGCGGCGGGCTCGTCGTCTTCAATCTCGACCACAGGGACCTTGGCCCTCTTCGCCATCCGCTGGGTCAAGGTCCTGGAAGCCAAAACAAGATCAAGATCAGAACCAAGCAAGGGAAATCAAGACAAAATCAAAGGAAATGAAACTAGCAGGTACTTACTCTTCCTCCTCCTCTTCGTCGGAGCTAAGAGCGGAGAAGTCAAATCCCGCCTCGGGCGCTCCAGCGCGAGGAGCCGGAGGAGAGGACTCCCTCGTGCGCTTGGCGGGCTCCGGGGCTGCGGGCTGTGAAGACCCAGCTCCGGTCGTCGTTGAGGTCCGAGGAGCAGAAGGTACCCCGGAGTCACTTCGGGAAGACCCCCCTCCGCTTGTCGCTCGAGCACGGGGTGCCTCCTTGGCGACCTTGCTCGTCGTAGTGGCGCGCGTCGCCCGGCGCTGCGGTCGTTGCTGAGGCGCCGGCGGCCTCGCCGTCTCGACGGCCTTATGGAGGCGCTTCTTCGGTTGCGGCGGAGGGCTTGGGCTTGGTGGTGGCGGAGAGTTCTCCGAGGACGAGGAGGCGTCGTCGTCAAGATTCAAGGATCCGCCGGAGTCTTCATCAGAATCACCGGACTTGGCCTCTTCCTCCTCCTCCTCCTTGGCAGGCCCGCTGGACTCGGTTCCCTGCCCGGCAGCCTCGCCAATCCCGGCAGGCTCCCCGGTAGGCTCCCCGGCAAACTCCTCGGGCGTGATCTGCAGCAGCTTGAGGATTTCCTCCTCCTCGGCCTGGCTCACCGCGTCCGCCGCCTCCGCTTCATCAACAGTATACCCAAATTCGCCTGCCGCGGCGGCCTCCTCCATCCTGGAAGCAATGTACGCTATATCCCGCGCGGTGGTCTCCCGGGTGAGCCCCTTCTTCTCATCAGCATTGCGTGGTTTTTCAACCAAGTTGTCGAAGAAGGCTTGCACGGTCTCCACCGAGGGCTCCAGCCAAGTGGGGACGACCCCGTGGGAGTCGCACTCTGGCATTGCCGTGCGGATATCATTGAGGGCCGTATTTTTGCACAAAGGGACCACTCCGGTCGACGGTTTGAACCACTCCGGGTGCTTGGGGTCGTGTTTGAACAGTTCCCGGACCATCCCCTTCAACTCCAAGACGGGGAAGTTGTAGTTCAACCCGGGGCGCAGCCTCATGCGGTCTGCCGCATTGCCGAACTCCCAAGCAGGCCTCTTCCTTTCCTACAGAGGAGCGATGCGGCGGCGAAGGAAATCAGCTCCAACTTCACCCACTGTCAGACTAGCAGCCCGGAGACGAAGAATCCTAGTTAAAGTGATCTGCAACTTGTCGTCCTCCAAGGTCAAGTCACTCCAATCCTTGCCGCGCACTATGGCAGTCTGGCGTGGCAAGGTGAACTGCTCGGGATCTTTCTCCAGGATCCAACACCAATCTGCCCTCCACTCCTCCCACTTGCCGTGGAGCTCTCCCTTCAAGTACGCCTCCTTCTTGTTCAGCCTGAAGATCCAAGAGATGCCGCCGGAGAGGGGGGATCTGGACTCTACTCTAGGCGTGAAGAAGTGGCGGAAAAGAGCTACATTTGGGTGGACTCCTACGTAGTTTTCGCACAGATGTGCGAAAACGGCAAGGGTGAGGACGGCGTTGGGGGTGAAATCTAACAGACGGAAGCCGTATGTAGTCATTACATCGCAGAAGAACTCCGAGAACGGAGGGCAAAGACCACAGTAGAAGAATGCGGCAAAGAAGTAGTAACCTCCCGGGAACATGTCGACGGCCACGGCGGGGAGGACTTGGGTGCGGGGGTGATCCTTCGTCTCCCTCGCCCAGAACAGGTAGTACTTGTCCCGCAGCTCCCTCGGGCCGAGCCTTGGCGGGAAGACCACACTCCTTCTCCTCATTGCCGCTAGCTTCGCCGCCTGCTCATACTTCTCCTTCTTCGCCTTGTCGCTCTTCGCCTTGTCGCTCTTCGCCTGGTTGCTCTTGGGGGCCATGGCGGGGGCGGCGGGGGAGGACGGCGGCTCGGCGGGTGGAGGGGACGGTTGAGGAAGGGCAGGAGCAGGGAGCGGCGGGGGTTTCTGAGAACTCAAGGCGCAATGAAGACGATGGGGGGGGGGAACTGCCCCTGCTTCCTCTGCTTTTAAGGGGGAAGTGGGGGACGTTCCGCATTTCCCATTAAAGAATAGGCCACGATCTCTCCCACGACGCCGCAATCGACGCGTGCCGTTAGGGAGGGATGCGGCGGATATGGAGAGGGATACGGCTTGCCGTGGGCCGCGTGTGCCCGTGCACTGTCTTGGGCCTGGCCCAACAGCGCTTGGCACCGTGTGTGGCCCAGGCCCAGGGGCTCCTGTCGGTGTACTAAGATAGGGGTGCCTTAGTACCCCAACTTGTGCACGGGCAGTAGCAGCTTCCCGCGGCAGGGCTTACCACGCGCTTGCCGAGGCCCGCTCCAGACTCCTTCAAGCCATTCAAGAACAAAGTATTCAAGTTAGAAGACAAGACCCCGGCAAGAGGAGCTTGCCGGGAAGGCCGCACCAGGCTCAAGGACATCTTTTCAGTACAAGACCCTGGCAAGAGATGCTTGCCAGGAAGGTCAGAGGATAAACACCGCAAAAGATACATCGCGGCGCATCGTGCGCCCCAGCAGGACCCGGGAAGCGGCAAGCTTCCGGGCCCGGCAAGATAGCAGCCCCGGCAAGGTGTTTGCCGGGGGAAGTTCACACTGTGTGCCTGCGCTCCAGCTCACTTGGCCACGCGTCGCCCTGGGGCCCTTCCAGGGATGCGTGGCAGATGGCTGTGCAACCTGAGGGACACGCTGGCGAGCCGCGGTGACGAGGCTACCACCATGGCGAACGGAGACGCATGGACAGACGCTTTTGGGGTTGACGGCGACGGGCATTGAATGCCCTTGTCCCCCACCGTCAAGGTTAGGTGAAGACCACTGTTCATACACTGTTCATGCATTGTTACAACTACCACCAAATTTACACTTCCACCCTCCTCTACGTTGGCACTTGTCGGTGACCCCTTGAGCTATAAAAGGAGGCCCATGCACAACGTAGATGGGGTTCGACTCCAGAAACTTGCTCACTCCACGCTCGGTGTAGCTGGTACTATAGATCTTCAAGCTCCCGAGCTCCGAAAACTAAATACAGCCAAAGCAGGAGTAGGGTTTTACGCGTCATCGCGGCCCGAACCTGGGTAAACTGCCCGCGTGTGCCCCTCGATCTGCTCTCCGTGCTCCCTCCGCTGCCTTACCGCAACGTAGAAGGGGCTCCGGTCCCATAGGTGCTCGTGGGAGGACAGTTTCCCCCGACAGGAACGTACCACCTTTGGGGGCAGAACAATATTCGTTGCCTCTTATTGATTTCAAAAAATTTCTAGTGTCAACATAGAACAACAGGAGTGTTCTGTCTAATTTTGGAATTTTTCGGGGTTCGTTTGGTCATTTTTATACATTAAGTGGGTTTTCTAGGCATTTGATGTGCATAATTCAAATTTGAACTAAATGCACATGCTCGAGTGCATATAAATTGGTTGAAAAATCAAATCTGTGTCCTTCGGTGCATGCTTAGGTCCCATGCAAGAAATGGGAATGAATTTCAAACACCAGGGTACTGTTGATTGGCGGCAAAACTTTGAGATACTTTGTTTTTAAAATTATAGTAAATCCAAAACTCGTCTCCAATGCAGGATTTGTGCTGCTCTTGATCGCAAATGTTCTAGTTAGAACACCCGTATGCAAACCGACAGCTTCCCGGGAAGCCAAGAGAAAATGTGTCGAGCAGGATTTGTGCAGCTCTGGATCGCAAACATTTTAGTTAGAACACCCGTATGCAAACCGACAGCTTCCCCAAGAAGCCAAGAGAAAATGTGCCGAGCAGGATTTCTGCATCTCTTGATCGCAAACGTTTTAGGTAGATCACCTATATGCAAAGTGAGAGTAAAGATCTTCCCCCTTAAGTCTGGGGAAAATTCACAGCGCAGGATTTGTGCATGCCTTCAACGCAAACAGTTGTTTTGGATGACCTGTGTGCAATCACGTACAAACAATTTGGTAAGATTTGCACCTGTCATATTGGGTATGTTGCCATTTGTCAAACAACACACACGGCTTATTCCATCGCAAATAGGTCGGATGGATCTACTGTATGTCACGTATCGCACATTGTCAAAAAGTAATGCAGTAGACCTTCTTTTACATGTGTTGAAAAACAAAAAAAAACAAAACCCACTGATAGGATGTATCATGAAGGTCCTTAATGGACATTTATGATCTAAGTACCTTCATGATCCATCCCATCAGGGGGTTTTGAAATTTTGATAACTTCCCATACAGTCACCCATCTCATGGTTGTTCCAGCCCGAGCACAATTAAGTTGAGAGTTCTCTTAGATGTGCTATTGGTGGAACATCTAGTCCTTGGTTATATAGGATGCCCTCTTCGCATCCTTATGGCGTACCCGGATGACCGCTCATCGCCCAATGGCCAATAGATGTTGTGTAGACAGAGCATATCACATACGTCTTATTAGAAGCAATCGTCTCTGTTATTATCGGTCTTCGCACACATTTCTGCTTACATACCTGTTTGCCGCGTATCACACACATCTTGTTATATTGAACCATTTCCGTTCTCTTGTCTCAATGCAAACAGTTCATCTGAGTGAACCGCATGCCGTATATCGCACACACCTGGATCTGGCTGACCGTTTCTTTTGTGTTGCCTAATCACGAACAGTTCATCCGACTGAACCGTATGATGTACATGCACACACCTTCATCTGGCAGCCCATTTCTTTTGTTCCTCCTCATCGCCAATAATCAATTGAACTGAACCATATGCCCACCATCGAACACGCAACCAAAATCTGAACCGTGTTTGATTTATCCTCCATCACAAATGTTTACACCTTTTTCACGGATTTTTTACACCCCCGTTTGCGATTATGGCATCACACAGTTTCGTCGAAGGGTCTCTGATCGTAGTGTCGCGTTAGCAACATCCTGCAGTAGTGGAGGCATTGATCTCGTCCTACAGCTTCATCCAGTCAGAGATCCAACCCATTAGGTCATCGAGCATAGCGCGCATGCGCCTGTGAGAGTCCTCGCCTCCCCGCGAGACATTTTCCCACACCATCGCGATGCGGGAGGACATGTCTGCTGCATTCGCAGCGTGGCAGCATATCTTTGCTGCTTCCGCGGTGTGGCCAGACCAGTCTGCTACATTGATGGTGCGGCGGGACCTATGTGCTGCTTCGGTGGAGCTGTAGGACCTCTGTGCTACTATGGCCGCACGACGGGACATGTCGGCGGCTTTCGCGATGAGGCGGGACATCTCTCGTGCTTCTGCTTCCATGCTCACCTCTTCCTAGTAGTAATCTCTAGACCCAGAACTTATGCGGGCCATGACAGACGCAAGGGAACAACGATGAATGACTTGTTTGTTTTTGTGGATGAGGAGTTGAGGAGGAATGTGCAATAATCTTTCAGTAGGTAGTATTATTAACCGAGTACCGATACACTCCTAAGCGGGAAACCGTTTAGGTTCTGATCGGTGTGAACATGTTTGAAATTTGGAATATGGCGGGAAGTAGGCTCAAAATATATTGACGGTTCTATAATTTCAAAGTGCGGCACTATTCCCGGATGATGTAACGTGGGCATGCGTTCTCGGCCGCGTACGTGGCGTCTGCACCATAGGGTGCACCACAATAGGCAATGTCAGCACACGTCTTGTTGCATCAACTTTGCGTGCTTGTTATTACCATCGTGCATGCTTCTTCTAATTAGAATGTGTGCCCGACTAGCGCACACACGTTAATCTGCCTAACTTTTTTTGTTTGTTGTGGCTAATCGCAAATAGTTCATCCGTGTGAAGTGTATGTCGTCAATCGCAGAAACCTTGATCCGGCTGACTGTTTCTGTTGTGCTGCCTAATCGCAAATAGTTCATCCGTCTGAAGGGTATGGCCTCAATCGCACGCACCTTCATCTGGCTACCCATTTCTCTTGTTTTGCCTCATCAATATCAGTTAATCCGACTGAACTGTATGTCGTATATCGCACACGCCTTCATTTGGCTGCCCGTTTCTGTTCTTCTGCCTCATCGCGTACAGTTTGCTCGACTGAACCGTATGCCCCGCATCGCACACGCAACTAAAATCTTAATCATGTTTGATGTATCCACCATCGCAAACTGTTTAAGTCTTTTTAGACATTTTTTACATCACTGTTTGCGATTAATGCATCGCACACAGTTTTGTCGAAGGGTCTCTGATTGTAGTGTTGCGTTAGCAGCATCCTGCGATAGTGTTACATCTTATAGTTGATGCTAGTTGGTTTATTTGGTGGAAGATAATATGTTCAAATCTATTATGCTATCTAACACCCGTCTGATCTTGAACATGCATATGCTCTGTGATTAGTTACTTTTTTCTTGAGGACATGCGAGAAATCATGTCATAAGTAATCATGTGGATTTGATATTCGGTCAATATTTTGATGCTATGTATGTTGTGATTCCCTTAGTGATGTCATGTGAACGTCAACTACATGACACTTCACCATATTTGGGCCTAAGGGAATGCATTGTGGAGTAGTTATTCGATGATGGGTTGCTAGAGTGACAGAAGCTTAAACCCTAGTTTATGCGCTACTTCGTAAGGGGCTGATTTGAATCCACATACTTAATGCTATGGTTAGATTTTATCTTAAATCTTCTTTCGTAGTTGCGGATGCTTGCGAAGTGTGATAATCATAAGTGGGAGCCTTGTTCAAGTAAGAATAACACCCAAGCACCAGTCCACCCACATATCAAATTATCAAAGTAGCGAACGCGAATCAAACCAACATGATGAAAGTGACTAGATGAAATTCCCGTGTGTCCTCAGGAACGCTTTGCTTATTATAAGAGACCATTCCGGCCTGTCCTTTGCCACAAAAAGGATTGGGCTACCTTGCTACACCTATTTTTATGATTCCTACTTGTCACTTGTTATAAATTATCTTGCTATCAAAACAACTTGTTATCACAATTTCAGTGCCTGCGGAAATTACCTTGCTGGAAACCGGTTGCCATTTCCTTCTGCTCCTCGTTGGGTTAGACACTCTTCCTTATCAAAAGGAATACGATTGATCCCATATACTTGTGGGTCATTAAGAATCTTTTATGGCACCGTTGTCGTGCAGTGAAGCACCTTTGGTAAGAAAAAAATCATATTACGTGCTGAAATTTACTGTCACTTGTCACCATCTAAAACAATCCTTTGAGGGGTTTGTTTGGGTTATATTCACCTCGACCGGAAGCACAAAGAGTTTCCCCTTAACCTACTGCACCTAATGAAAATATTGGTTATGAAATTCCTTTCGGTATGATAGAGAAACTGCTAGCTAATCCTTATGTAGGAGGTGGAACACTACATCCTGATATGCATCTAATCTATGTGGATGAAGTTTATGGATTATTTAAGGTTGCAGGTTTACCCGGAGATGAAGTTAAGAAGAAGGTTTTCCCTTTATCTTTGGGGGTAATCATTGACATGGTATAGCTATGCGATGATATTGGAGCTTGGAGCTGGAATCAATTGAAATTGGATTTTCACCAAAAGTTTTATCCTATGCATCTAGTTCATCGTGATTGGAATTATATTTAAATTTTTTGGCCTCGTGAAGGAGAAAGTATCGCTCAATCTTGGGGGAGGCTTAGGTCAATGTTATATTCATGCCCCAATCATGAGCTCTCGAGAGAAATTATTATACATAGTTTTTATGCTCAACTTTCTCGTAATGATCAATTCATGCTCGATACATCTTGTATTGGATCCTTTATGAAGAAGTCTATTGAATTCAGGTGGGATCTCCTTGAAAGAATTAAACGCAACTCTGAATATTGGGAACCCGACGAAGGTAAGGAGTCAGGTATAAAACTTGAGTCCGATTGTGTTAAAACTTTTATGAGTACCGATGCTTTCAATGATTTTAGCACTAATTATGGACTTGACTCTGACATAGCATCCTCATTTTGTGAATCCTTTGCTGCTCATATTGATCTTCCCAAGGAGAAGTGGTTTAAATATCATCCACCTATTAAGGAAAAAGTTGAGGAACCAGTTAAAGTTAAAGATGAAACTATCATTTATAATGTTGACCCACTTGTGCCTACTGCTTACATTGAGAAATCCCCTTTCCCTCTTAGGATAAAGGAACATGCACTACTGCAGGATGCCGCTAACACGACACTACAAGAAGAGACCCTTCGACGAAACTGTGTGCGATGCAATAATCGAAAACGGTGGTGTAAAAACGTCAAAAAAGGTGTAAAACATTTGCGATGATGGATGCATCAAACACGATTCAGGTTTTAGTTGCGTGTGCGATACAGAGCATACGGTTCAGTTCAATTAACTCTTTGCGATGAGGACAAATAAAAGAAATGGGCAGACATATGAAGGTGTGTGCGATATACATCATATGATTCACTCAGATGAACTGTTTGTGATTAGGCAACACAAAAGAAACGGTCAGCGAGACCAAGGTGTGTGCGATATACGGCATGCGGTTCACTGAGATGAACTATTTGCGTTGAGATGAGAGAACAAAAACGGTTCAATATAACAAGATGTGTGTGATACGTGGCAAACAAGTCTGTAATCAGAAATGTGTGTGAAGACCGATAATAACACAGACGGTTGCTGCTAATAAGCTGTGTGTGTTGTGCGATGGGATTGCATACAAAACAACAACCTATATACACACACTTATAGGGACATGGTTGCATAACCAAATTAAACATCCACATACATAGGTGATTACTACAACCATGGCACTTGCACACACCAAAGTAAACTATTACATGCATAATTACATAAGTGGCTACTACACACATGACATTTCCATATACCAAAGTAAACTATATATAACATGCACGATTAACTAGGATAAACGATCATCGTATCATCATCTACTTCTTGTGACGCTTGCTCTGCTTGTGGCCCGATCCGGCCTCGTCGATTTGGGTAACGAGGCACTTCCTCATCTCAATGATACGCCTGTGCATCTCGTAGCATGTTTACATGTTCTTGGCCGCGAACCTGAGGTGCGGATCATCTAGTTGCCGCATCCAAGCCCCGTGCCAGGATACGGGACATGCTCTATTAGCATCCTTCTTCATATTTTCATAGTATGGGTCGATGATGGCCGAGGCGATTTCAACCTAGGAGTCCTTCTTCGTGCTACCCTAGACCCTGTAGTGCTCATGGATTTCGACAAGGTTCTTGCAGGCCAAGCCCGTAACCCTGAGCGCTTTTACATCGCTGGTGGTTTCCACCATAGCGAACTTGTACTCGGTGTTGTTGACAAACCCGACGAAACAATCGAAAGGCTCTGTGGCCATGCAGTAGTGGTAGATGAGGACATGATGGTGCACACACAACTGGGCGACGACAACCTTCTTATCTATGTTGGGACGACCGACGGTGTACTAGAGGTCGATGCCGACCACCTTGTACTTGTCTCGAGCAAGCAACTTCTCAACGGTGTTGATGCAATCGTCCACTATCGGTCAAAACCGGCGGATCTCGAGTAGGGGGTCCCGAACTATGCGTCTGAGGATCGATGGTAACAGGAGGCTGGGGACATGATGTTTACCCAGGTTCAGGCCCTCTTGATCGAGTTGCAACCCTTCTTCCTGCTATATTAATATGGATAAATATGAATACAAGAGTTGATCTACCTCGAGATCGTATTGGCTAAACTCTAAAGTCTAGCCTATGAGGATTTAGGATTCTCCATTAGCCTCTATGGACTAAACCCTCCGGTTTATATACACACCAGAGGGGCCTAGGGTTTGTACATACCATGTTTCAGAGGAAGGAAAGATTACACCCGAACCTAAAACCTGCCTTTATACGAATACAGGAGTCCTATCCGGATATGAGAGATAATCTTCGACTATGATCTTCACGGCCCACCAGTCTGGCCCACCAAGAGTTATATGGCCTCCCAAGGACCCCTCGATCCAGGACTCCCTCATCCACCACATCCGGGTCAATGGTGTACACCATCGAGAGATCCGTCTACCTTGCGTGGGTCTCCAATTTATGCTCGCCGAACTCCATTGGAGCACCGCTAGACATCCCCTCTCTATGTGTCGTTGTGGGTGTGCTTGTTGTGTTATGGGGCACGATCGAAAGATTGAAGAGACTAAGGTTATAATGACCGCGAGAATTAAAGGGGAAGCGGGATGGCCTGGAATATCGGCACACCCTGATGGCAGTTCTAATTTGCAGCGCTTAACTCCATCGTGCTGCATGTAGCTGCATTGCGTGCCGACGCGCGCGGTGCAACCGCATGCATATGGGCCCCCGACGTGATCGTGCGTAGGCCCAACCGCTGGCAGAGTGCGCGCGGTGGGACACGAGCAGATCGCTCTGCGGTTGCCTCAACGACGAGCAACCATATATATGCATATAGCAGTTGAACACGCAAGGAAAAGCTGTCCACAAGCTGAGCGCGCTGACAGACGTGATCAGAGCGCGCCACGGTGCCTAACGGCGAGCACAGCATGCTACGGCACCTAACAGCGGGCAGAGCTTGCCGAGGGACGTGAGCAGAAGCCAGCACAGTGATACGTGGCAAATAAGACGAACTGTGCGAGCGATGTCGGAGACATCAAGCATGAAACCGATTAAAGTTGCATGTGCGAAATGTGGCATATAGTTGATCCACCCGAGCTATTTGTGATGGAATAAGCCGTGTGTGTTGTGGGACAACGCTTGCTGGTATATAATCTTAAATTTAACCAACAAAATGTTAATGCATGTTACAAAAATTATATAACTGGAAAGTATGTTCAAATACGAATCCAACGATATAATCTTTGGGACATGCATTGTATTTTATTAGTTAAATCCTACTTATAAACCAGGACGGGGGTATAGTAGGTAATTAAATCGCAAATAATTTTTTAATAACCGTATGTGTACGTGTCCTTTCGTCCTCCTCTCGCACATCTTGTCACCCCGCCGCCGCAGACGGCTTCGAGCGCAAGCTTGAGCAGCACGCGGGGGCATTCTTTTGGCCAAACGGTGGTGAGCCTGTTCCCCCGCAATCGGGCAGGTTCTTTTCGCCCCACTCGGTGAAATTCCCCAAAATCTCAATGCTTACCTGCCTACTATATAAAACCTCACGGTCGGCGAGTCCTATGTTGCATTTTCCCCTCCCTCCCTATAGCTTATCTCGTCTGCTTCTCCCATAATCGCCAATGGCACTGATCCGTCGTGGTCGCTCAACCACTCCGTAGTCATCAGAGGATAGCTCCAGCTGGGAGGCTACAACGGAATGGCGGTGCAGTCCCCGGCGTAGTGTAGTGCACGTGGCGTCCCTGTTGGGTGTGCGTAGAACACCCACCACATGCTCCGCTGCCTCTACCCGTCGGCAGCTGTTGTCGGCCGCCGTTGCAGCCACACCACCATCGAAAGCCAGGGCCATCGCCCGCTATGCCGTCGCGGCCCAAAGGCGGGAGGTGGCCGTCGTGGCCGCTACCCTACTGCCGGCCATCGTGCCCATCACCATCTCCGCCACCGCGGCCGAAAGGCAGGAGGTGCTAGTCGTGGCCGCCACCCCATCGTCGGCCGCCGCGGCCGCCAGCCCACCATCAACCGCCCGGATCGTCACCCGCTCCGCCACCGCCTCCCGAAGGAGGGAGGTAGAGGTGGAGGCCCGCACGTGCGTCAGCGACCTTACGCGCTACATCGAGTTCCCGCGAGAGGAGGAGGAGCGCCTCGTCGAGCATGCAAAGAGCCTTATTGTAGCTGTGTCCGTAGCACACGCCAACGCAGAGGCGAGGAATCGGGAGATCTACGAGCAGTCCAACCGCTTCGAGAGGGGCCATCTGGAGCGGCAGAGGGCGTTCGAGGTGAGCGTCGCTGAAGGTGCGGTAGCGGCAGGCACTGTATTGCAGTTGTCCAGCTCGTCGGTAGGCTCCTCCTCCTCCACCACTCATTGAGCGCTCGACAGAGGAGAGGCTGCCGGAAGTAGTACAAAGCCCCTCCATAGTACGAGTAGTATTTAGGAGCTATTTTGTTCAGTTCATCTAACTATTGATGTGGTGGAACTGTACACCGTACTTAAAATAAGCTAGTATATATGGTTGAACTAGCTATTTAGTGCGTGGTTGGCAACAATTGGGGAAATGTTTGGTCGGTTCAGCTGTCGAGTTGAGCTGTTTGTATAAATTAAGAATGACTGCTTCATCTATGAATGAAATCTATACTTAATTACTGAACTTTAGTGGAAAAAATTAGATAGTGCTCGTGATTTTTAGCTACATATTTTGGCAAATCACAGTGTTACAAGGATTGACAAATGGCAATGTTACTAGATCAACAAATGTCAATCTTTCGAGTTTGACAAATATAAAAGACACAAATCTTACCAAATTGTCTATACGTGGTTGCACACGGGTCATCCGAAAAAACCGTTTGTGTTGAGGGGAGGTACAAATCCTGCTTGCCAAATTTTCTCTTGGCTTAGCGCCAAAGTCTCGCTTTGCATACCTTATTCAGTCTAAACCGTTTGCGTTGAAGAGATGCACAAATCCTGTGTGGTGAATTTTCCCTTGGCTTACTGTAGAAGACCATAGCTCTCACTTTGCATACATGTGTTCTATCTAAAATGTTTGCGATGAAGAGCTACACGAATCCTGCTCGACACATTTTCCCTTGGCTTACTGGGGAAGTTGTCGATTTACATACGTGTGTTCTATCTAAAACCTCTGCGATGTTATAGTGGTAGCTATTTGTTTCAAAATGCCTTCGTTGGTTGTTATTCGAGTGCACCTTCTCTCAAAATGGACACCAAAAATACCACATCATGTCGGGTGCCATTCCATGATAGCAGGCCAAGTTTCATGAATTTTAGATGAGTTTTGAATTTACTAGAATTTTAAAACAAAGTATCTCAACATTTTGTCGTAAATCAAGGGTCCTTGGTGTTTGAAATTCATTCCCATTTCTTGCATGGGACCTAAGCATGCACCCAAGGACACAGATTTGATTTTTCAACCAATTTATATGCACTGGAGCATGTGCATGTAGTTCAAATTCGAATTATGCACATAAAATGCCTAGAAAACCCAGTTAATGTATAAAAATGTCCAAAGAAACCCCGAAAAATTACAAAATTTAACACAACACTCATGTTGTTCTATGTTGACCCTAGATTTTTTTAAAGCAATAAGAGGTAGTGGATATCGTTTCGTCCCCAAAGGTGGCATGTTCCCTACCGAAACTATTAGGCTTGTTGTGAGAAGCTCTGGTTTGTGAGAAGCTTAGACCCAAACCTGCCCCATACGGGACAAGTTTTTTACCACGACATGTTGATGCCGCTCCATGATAGCATGCCAAGTTTCATGAATTTCAGACGAGTTTTGGATTTACTAGAATTTAAAAACCTGGTATCTCAATGTTTGCAGCCGAGTGATAGTGGCAGGGTGTTTGACATTCATTCCCATTTCTTGCATGGGACCTAAGCATGCAACCAAGGACACATATTTGAATTTTCAACCAATTTATATGCATTAGAGCATGTGCCTATAGTTCAAATTTAAATTATGCACATAAATGCATTGAAAACTCAATTAATGTATAAAAATGTCCAAACGAACCCCGAAAAATTCCAAAATTTAATACAACACTGTCGGTGTACTAAGGTAGGGGTACCTCAGTACCCCAACTTGTGCACGGACAGTAGCAGCTTCCCGCGGCAGGGTCGACCACGTGCTCGCCGGAGACCTTCCTGCTCCATATAAAACCATTCAAAAACAAAGTATACAAGACAGAAGATCGAGGCCCCGGCAAGTAGAGCTTGCCGGGAAGGCCGTTCCAGGCTCAAGATTACCTCATTCACGCAAGGCCCTGGCAAGAGGAGCTTGCCAGGAAGACTAGAAGATTACATCACAGAAGACATGCCTCGGCGCTATATGCGCCCCGGCAGGGCCCGGGGAGCTTCAAGCTTCAGAGCCCGGCAAGCTCCCGGGTCCGGCAAGGTCAAGACCCCGGCAAGGTGCTTGCCGGGGAAAGTTGCGCTGTGTGCCCGCGCTCCAGCTCATCGAACCACGCGTCGCCCTGAGGCCACTCCAGGGACGCGTGGCGGATGGCTGTGCAGCCTGGGGGACACGGTGGCACTCCACGGTAGTGAAGCCATCGCCGTGGCAGGCGGAGACGCAAGGGCGGGCGCTTTTGGGGTCGACGGCGACGG
The DNA here is from genome assembly GCA_902687465.1 of Secale cereale. NCBI lineage: Eukaryota > Viridiplantae > Streptophyta > Magnoliopsida > Poales > Poaceae > Secale > Secale cereale. The sequence continues at coordinate 102,688,246 of LR738714.1, read as the reverse complement.
GCATTGAATGCTCTTGTCCCCCATTGTCAAAGTAGGTAGCGACCACTGTTCACGCACTGTAGCTCCACTATTCCCGCACTGTTACAACTACCACCTCTTTTACGTTTTTACCCCTTTCTCTTACGTTGACACCTGTCGGTGACCCCTTGCACTATAAAAGGAGGCCCATGCACAACGTAGAGGGGGTTCGGAACCTAGATCGCTCATACGCTCGGTGTAGCTAGTTCTTCAAGCTCCCGAGCTCTCCAACTCAATACAAACTAAGCAGGAGTAGGGTTTTACGCGTTCACCGCGGCCCGAACCTGGGTAAATTGCCTGTGTGATCCCCTCGATCTGCTCTTTGTGCTCCCTCCGCCCTCTTACCGCATAAGCAAGGGGCTCCGGTCCCATAGGTGCTCGTGGTGGACAGTTTCCCCCGACATCTTTGGCGCGCCAGGTAGGGGGCGTCGAGGTTGTGTGAACCTGATCCGGCGATCACGCGGGCGCATTCTTCATCAACCTCTCCGAATTCGTCAGCTTCATCAACAACAGCACCATGGCCCCGAAGAAGAAGGCTTCGGAGGTCGCAGGCCCGTCTGCGTCTCATCCGCCGCCACCAGAGCCAACGGTGGGCGGGGGAGACGCCGTCGGAAGGGTGGTCGCCGGCGAGGACACGTGCGGCGCCACCAAATCCAAGGATAGAACGGATGACCGAGCCTCGGTCTCCGTGGACGCGCCACGTCCGTCTCAGCAAACGACAACCCAGCAACGCCATGTCACAGGAGGTGGCATCCGCTTGCTGGGCCAAGGGCAAACCGGAGGCTCGCGGGATGCTCCGGACCACCGTCCGGGCACAAGCAAAGCGCGGACGCCGGGGCGGGACCCTGCTCCTTCTAACGCTGTTAGGAGTCCGAGCATATCCCGCTCCTCGCACCGCTCGCCCCCGCTCCCCTCCACTCCAGCAGAAGCGCTCACAAGAGCGCAACTGCTCCTCGACTTCCCTCCAGCGGCAGACAAGGCCGAAGACTGGAGGGCCACCATCCAGAGCCTGATCGCCTTCGCCAACAATGACTCTCCGCAGCAGCCAGCGACCTCGCGGCCGCGGCAAGTCGAAAAGACGAAGGCCGACGGCGACAAGACCGCCGGGGGTGCTACCACCGTGCACTCCCCGCCGCAGAAGCAGAAGACGCCGCCCCGCCGGAACAACGCCGACGACGGCTCTACTGCGTCGTCGGATCCGCGGGCCCGTCGGGACCAACGCCAGGTCCTTGACGACCGGCAACAAGAAGACGCTCGAACAACAATCGAGCGCCGCCGAGAAGCTCGGCGACAATCAGACCAGAGAGCTGGGAACGCTGTCGACGCGCGCGCGCCCGGTGAACCAGGCGACTTGCCGTACGCGGCAGGTTGCCCTGCGTTCACCCGTGAGCTGCGGCGCGTCCAGTGGCCCAGCATGAAGAATTTCAAGCCCGACGTACCGGAGAAGTACGATGGCAAGACGCACCCCTCGGAATTCCTCAGCATTTACACCATCGCGGTGCAGGCTGCCGGGGGGCGCGACGAGAAGATTTTGGCAAACTACTTCCCGCTCGTGCTTAAGCCGAACGTTCGTTCGTGGCTTATGCACTTGCCGGAAGGCTCCATTTCTTCTTGGGCAGACCTTTGCCATCAGTTTGTTGGCGCCTTCACGGGCGGCCACAAACCCCACGGCCAGGAGAGTGATCTCCACATTCTGGCCCAGAAGGAAGGAGAATCCCTGCGCAAGTACATCCAACGATTCAGTCGTGTGCAGCACAACATCCCCGACGTCCACCCTGCCGCGGTTATCAGCGCGTTCCACCAGAACGTGTGTAACCGCCGCATGCGTGAAGAAATGGCCATGACCAAGATACGGGATGTCAGCGAGCTTTATGCTCTGGCTGATAAGTGCGCACGCGCAAAAGAGGGGAGGAGACTCCCCGGGGAGGATGCTGGCGCAGGAGGAAGCGACAGCGACGACGCCGCCCCGGCAAAGAAGAGCCGGCGGCGAAACAACAGGAGGAAGAACAAGAAGGAAGTGCTTGCCGTCGAGAAGTCCGGCAAGGAGGCTCCCGCCAAGCAAACACAGGCTGGTGGCTCCGGCAAGGAGCCTGCCCCTGTAGCGGCAGCCGACAAGCAGGACGGCTCCGACAAGCAATACTGCAAGATCCACCGCACCAAGGGCCACGACCTCTCCAACTGTAAGTGCGTCGAGTACCTCGTCGAGCAGCAGAAAGCTGAGTACGAGAGGCGCGACAAGGAGAAGGCCCAAGGTGGTGGTGGAGAACCAAGCAAGAAGCGGCCATTCAATGGCCGGGGAGGACGCCGCGGCAAGGCCAAGCAGCGGCAAGGTGATCGACCTCCCCGGGGCCGCGACAAGGATGAAGAAGACGACGACGAAGACATGGAGGATGAGGATAACAGCGAGCAGGAGTTCCAGAAGGCCACGGAGGTCCTGTGCGTCGACGGTGGCGCCTCTCTGCACACCTCCCACCGCCAACTCAAGCAGTGGGTGCGCGAGGTGAATGCAGCGGAGCCGCCCGTGGAGTCGCGCAGGTTCCTCAAATGGTCCAGCACGCCCATCATTTTTGATCTTGAGGATCACCCTGACCGCACCATTGCGGTCGGGTGCTTGCCGGTGCTGGTCTCCCCCACCATCCGCAACCTCAAGGTCACCAAAATGTTGGTTGACGGCGGGGCCGGGCTCAACTTGATCTCCTCTGCTGTGATCAAGAAACTCCAAATCCCAGATGGTGAGCTCGAAGAGACCGGTTCTTTCCAAGGAATCAACCCGGGAAGGAGCAAGCCCAAGGGGAAGATCACTCTGCCAGTGACCTTTGGCGGGGAGCTCAACTTCAGAACTGAGCGCATCACATTTGACGTCGCTGATATTCCATTGCCATACAATGGGATACTCGGTCGTCCTGCCCTCGCCAAGTTCATGGCAGGTTCCCACCACGCCTACAACGTACTCAAGATGCCGGGGCCGATAAGCGTCATCACCGTCCATGGCGACAAGAAGGATGCGGTTGTCTGCGCCGACAAGATCTACCGGGATGCAGCAGCCGCAGCAGAAAAGGACACACTTGCCGCTGAAGCTCCCGGGGGGGAGAAGACGAAGACCAAGTCCGGCAAGTGCTCTGGGGCCCACTCCGGCAACCGCACCTCTTCGGAGTGCTGCGCTGCCGTCGAGGACGTTCCATCGAGCTCCACCGGCAAGTGTAAGAAGGGCATGGTCGCTCCTCCGGCAACCAAGAAGGTGTCCGCCAAGGAGGACGGCACTGGTGGTACCTTCACCATCAGTGCCACGCTTGACATCAAATAGGAAAGCGCGCTCGTTGCCTTCCTGCGGGCGAATGTCGATGTGTTTGCATGGCAACCATCTGACATCCCCGGTGTTCCCAGGAAGGTAATTGAGCACAAGCTTGTTGTTTGTCCTCATGCGCGGCCCGTCAAGCAGAAGGTGAGGAAGCAAGCCGTGGAGCGCCAAGAATTCATCAACGAAGAGATCAAGAAGCTAGAGGCAGCAGGCCTAGTTAGAGGTGTGATCCATCCGACGTGGTTAGCAAATCCAGTCGTCGTGCGCAAGGCCAATGGAAAGTGGAGACTGTGTATAGACTTCACCGATGTGAATAAAGCATGCCCTAAGGATCCATTCCCTTTGCCGCGCATTGACCAGATCGTTGACTCCACTGCCGGATGTGAGCTACTCTCTTTTCTTGATGCATATTCAGGATACCACCAGATCTTTATGGCCAAAGAAGATGAAGAGAAGACTGCATTTATCACTCCATGTGGCACTTATTGCTTCATACGCATGCCATTTGGACTGAAGAATGCAGGATCAACATTTGCAAGGGTAGTGCACACTGCTTTCGAGCCACAGATCCACAGAAATGTAGAGGCTTACATGGATGACATCGTGGTGAAGAGCAAGAGCAAGGATACCCTGGTCCAAGATTTGGAAGAGACATTTCAGAACCTGCGCAAGATACAGCTCAAGTTGAACCCCGAGAAGTGCGTCTTTGGAGTCCCCTCCGGCAAGCTTCTCGGGTTCTTTGTGTCACAGAGGGGAATTGAAGCTAACCCCGACAAGATTAAGGCTATTGAGCAGATCGAAGCCCCGAAGCGCGTCAAGGATGTCAGAAGGCTTGCAGGTTGTGTGGCTGCCCTCAGTAGGTTCATTTCGAAGTCTGCGGAACGCGCCCTACCTTTCTTCAAAATCTTGAAGAAGGCAGGTCCCATGAAGTGGACTCCGGAAGCGGAGGCACCGCTGCAGGATTTGAAACGGTACCTATCCTCCACTCCAATACTTGTCGCACCTAGACCACAGGAAAAGTTGTTGCTATACCTAGCGGCAACCAACCAGGTGGTTAGTGCTGCGTTAGTAGCGGAGAGGGAGGCCGACGAGGAATATGCCCCACCGGCAAGCGAATCCAGCGACAAGCAGGGGGCTGCTCCGACAAGCTCTGGCCCCGACAAGGACAACTCTGCGCAGGAACAGGAAGAAGTGCGGAAGAAGATGGTGCAGCGCCCAGTGTATTTTGTAAGTTCCCTTCTCCAGGGGGCTAGATCAAGATACTCTGGTGTGCAAAAGTTGCTTTTCGGCCTCCTCATGGCCTCGAGAAAGCTGCGCCATTACTTCCAGGCACATGAGATAACAGTGGTCACTCGCTTTCCGCTGAAGAGGATATTGCACAATCCAGAAGCAACAGGCAGGATCGTCGAGTGGGCACTTGAGCTGTCAAGCTTTGGTCTCAAGTTTGAAAGTACTTCAACCATACAGAGCCGAGCTTTGGCAGAATTCATAGCTGAGTGGACCCCAACGCCCGATGAAGAAATTCCAAAAACAAGTGCACCCGTACAAGAAGCAACAAGCGAATGGGTAATGTACTTTGATGGTGCCTTCTCGCTGCAAGGCGCCGGCGCTGGTGTGGTACTCATCGCGCCCACCGGAGAGCACCTCAAGTATGTTATCCAGATGCATTTCCCAAGGGAGCAAGCGACAAACAACACTGCTGAATATGAAGGTTTGCTCGCCGGCCTCAGGATCACGGCCGAACTTGGGATAAGGAAGCTGATTGTACGAAGAGATTCTCAGTTGGTGGTCCGACAAGTCAACAAGAGTTACCAGAGCCCTTTGATGGAAGCTTATGTAGATGAAGTGAGGAAGCTTGAGGAGCACTTTGAAGGTCTGCAAATGGAGCACGTCCCGAGAGCTCAGAATGAAATAGCAGATTTCCTTTCAAAGTGTGCTTCGATGAAGTTACCTGTGGAACCAGGGACCTTCTTGCTCAAGCTGACTCAACCATCCGTTACACCATCAATTGGGCAGTCCAAGAAAAGAAAGTTGGTCTCCGGCGACTACTTGCCGGCGGATCTTCCTGAAACCGCCGCCAAGGTCCCCAAGATCAACGATCAGAACGCTGAGGAACAGATTGCTCCTGCAGATCCTCGGATCTGTACAGTTGAAGCAAGCGTTCCTGACAAGCCTCGCCCCGGTGAGCTTGCCGGGGGACCATCAGCTCCGGCAGAACCAGAGGTTCTTGCCGTAGAAGCTGAGGTTCCCGCAGCAGCCCTTATGCCTTTAGTCCTTGTCGTTGAGCCTCGGGCTCCGGCATGGGCGCAGCAGATCGTCCGTTTTCTGCAAACTGGAGAACTTCCCGGCGACCCAGAAGAAATAGAGAAGATAACCAGGCAGTCAAGTATGTACCAGTTCGTAGATAACGAGCTGTACAGAAGAAGACTCAATGGTGTCAGATTGAAGTGCATCTCCAGGGAAGATGGACAGAAGCTGTTGGCGGAAATACATGGAGGCATATGTGGCCACCACATTGGCGCAAGGGCGCTTGTCGGGAAAGCTTTCCGGCAAGGGTTCTTTTGGCAAGAAGCCCTCCAAGATGCAACTGCACTAGTAACCAAGTGTGAAGCGTGCCAGTTCCATGCGAAGCAAATTCATCAGCCGGCTCAAGCTCTCCAAACAATCCCTTTGTCCTGGCCCTTCTCGGTCTGGGGGCTCGATATCCTCGGCCCCTTCCCCCGGGCAGTCGGGGGCTTTGAGTACTTGTACGTTGCAATCGACAAGTTCACAAAGTGGCCAGAAGTGGAACCAGTGAGAAAGGTGACGGCACAGTCAGCGGTCAGGTTCTTCAGGTCGATTGTTTGCCTTTTCGGAATCCCTAACAGGATTATCACCGATAACGGTACGCAATTTACTAGTCGCACCTTCATGCAGTACGTCCAAGACCTTGGCGCCAAGGTCTGTTTCGCTTCTGTTGCTCACCCGAGGAGCAACGGTCAAGCGGAGAGGGCAAATGCTGAAGTGCTGCGCGGACTCAAGACGAGGACCTTTGACAGGCTGCGCAAGTGCGGAAAAAACTGGATAGAGGAGTTACCGGCGGCTCTTTGGTCAATCAGAACGACACCAAGTCGAGCCACCGGACAGACACCCTTTGCTCTAGTCTATGGAGCAGAGGCAGTTCTCCCCACGGAACTCGTATACGGATCTCCTCGAGTGCTCGCTTATGATGAGCTCGAGCAAGAGCAACTGCGACAAGATGATGCATTGCTCCTCGAGGAGGAACGTCTCCAGGCTGCTGTACGAGCTGCTCGATACCAGCAAGCCTTGCGTCGCTACCATAGCCGCAAGGTCAAGGCCAGGAGTCTCGAGGAAGGCGACCTTGTTCTTCGGCGTGTTCAGTCCGCCAAGAATTCCAACAAGTTGACGCCGAAGTGGGAAGGCCCTTATCGGGTGAGACAAGTCACAAGGCCCGGCGCTGTCCGCCTTGAGACCGAAGAAGGCTTACCGGTGAGCAACTCCTGGAACATAGAGCATCTTCGCAAGTTTCACCCATAAGGCGCGGTTGCCGTGATCCGCTCCGGCAACCACCTTTTGTACAAGCTTTGCCGCTGTTGCATGTAACCCTCTGTACAAAGCCGGGCGCAGATCCCGTGCATCAGTAAAGTTTTCATGTTTTGCGCCATTTGCCCTTTGCATGCTTTTCTTTGCTATTTGCATGTGTTGTTTGGCATCTTGTGCAACATACATATCCGGTAAGCATTAGCACGCCGAAAGGCCATATACTTGTATCCCTCTTCTTTTTCCTTGCCTCTTAAGCAGAAGGAATGTTCCTCGCGCACAAGTTTGCCGGGGGGGATGGAGGAGGGAGGGACCAAGTGCTGTTCAAGAAAGAGAAGCCTTACCAAGAAGCAAGCAAGATATGAAAGCTAAGTTGTTAGGATTTGAGCAGTTCAAATTTTTAATTTTTAAGTTGTCTTCCTTGAACAATCACACTTTGTATGGAAAACCTGTGCGCGGAGGAACCTACCCATAGCTAGCCGCACCCTTGTCTTGTTTCCGAGTACGCTCAACGATTTAAGTGAGCTGCGACAAGTGTCGCGCCCTTACTTCGTTTTCGAGTTCGCTCAGCAAGCTAAGTGCGTTGCGACTAGCTGCGGCAAGGTTGCTTGCCGGTAAGACCTTGCCCAGCAGGCTGCTCAAAGTCCAGCACTCAGCGCTCGCAGCAAGGGCCCCTTGCCGGCAAGCTCCCCGGGAGCGTGGGGTGAAAAACATACAAAGTAGATGACCAAGACAAGAAAGATAACATTGCACTGATTGATTAAAATGAGATAAATATCTTACAAAAGATAACTTGTCGCAATGATTAATGAGTTCATAACACCCTATGCAGCAACAAAAGAGATAAAGAAAAAGGAGGCCTAATCTACGCGGTCGCCCTCAACCCTGGAGATCTTGTTCACTTTGGCAATGATGTGGGCGACCTGCGCCTTCAGCGCCTCCATGTTCGCGTCGGCCGGCAAGCTGCGGAGGACGTTGGTGAGGTTTATACCGGGATTGCGATATACAATCTTCGTCAGTACGTGCTCCAAGGTTCCCGTGCAGAGCTGGCGCGACTCCTCGGCCAGTTGCGCGGGAATCTTCTTCCGAAGATCTGCAAGGGCCGGCGCGATTCCCCTGAAGAAGAGGCTGAGCTTGGCGCTGTGAGGGAGGTTTGGGTCCGGAGAGTAGATGAGATGCTCCAGCTTCAGCGCCAGCAGCTCCTGGTCGATGTTGGATGCAGAAGACACCAGATCGTCGGTCCACACCTCGACGGTCCGGCGGAAGTTCTCGGCCGCTATGTTGGCGCTCTCCACCAAGCCTCGCTCCTTGCGGAGCTCCTCCTTCAGCTTGGTTTCCCGGTCCCGGACGGCGTCAAGCGAGTCCTTCAACGTGGAAACCTTCAGCTCCAGATCCTCAATGGAGTCCTTGGCGGCCTTCAGCTCGTCGCCCTTCTTGGAGAGACGCACCTGGAGTTCGGAGTTGGTGTGGGCGTCCTTCTCGCGCTCTGTGTTGAGCGCGGTGACCCTCTCCACGCTCGCCTTCAGTGACTCCTCCAGTTGCGCGACCTTGGCGGCAAGCTCCTCCTTGGCGGTCTCCACGGCGGCCGCGGTGGCTTTCGCCTCCTTCAGCTCTCCGCCAAGGGCCTGTTCCCGAGCGGCAAGGTCTTCCTCGTGGGAGTAGAGGTTGACCTTCCGCTGGGTCAGCTCTCCTTCTCGCCGGGACAGCTCCTCCCCGGCGAGCCGCTGCTGCTCTTCGGCCTCGGCCTTCTCCAGCAACCATTCCAGATACTCCCCGGCGAGCCTCTCGCGCTCCTCCGCCACCTCGCGGAGGGCAGCCTGGTTGGCGGCGCGGAGCTCCGCCGCGCGCTTCTCCATCTCGACGGCGGCCTTGCCGGCGAGGGCCTCCCGAGACGCTAGCTTCGCCTGCCTGGCCCGGTAAAGGGCCAGGAGCTGATGAAGCAGCTTCTCCTCCTCGGGCCCGTCGCTTCCGCCGGGCGCCTCGACAATCTTCAGTCCCGCGGAGGCGAGAACTTCTCCATCGAAGGCCTCGCCCTCCGCGGGGGCTCGCGATGAAGAACCCCACGGCACCTGGATGAAGACGCCGTTGGGAGCTTCAAGATAGTAGCCGGCCTGCTCCTTTTCGGTGGAGGGGTCGGCGGCCGGCGCAGCACTCGATGCTCCTGCCGCCTCCGGGCCGGCAGTGCGGTCGCCGTCCCCCTCCCCGGCCGCTGCGTCCGCAGCCGGAGCGGTCTCCTCCGCAGCCGGCTCGGCGGCTCCCGCCGTGTCCTCAGCGACAGGGGCGTCGCCGCCGCCGCCCTGCGCGCCCTCCTCCTCGACGTCGATGACCTCCGTCTCCATCTGCTCGGGGGGAGGAGGATCTAGAAGAAGAAGAAAAAGTAAAAGAAGTTCAAGCAAATATCCAAAAAGAGATGAATCCAAGAAGACAAAATTACAGAGCTTACCTTGACGGACGTCGTCAACGGCGGGCTCCCTCGCCGGGGAGCTCTGCCTTGGCGGAGTGGCCGCCCTCGCCGGGCTACTCGCCCTTGGCGGGGTACTCTCCCTTGGCGGAGTACCCGCCCTTGGCGGAGTGGTCTCCCATGCCGGGGAGTTCGGCCTTGGCGGGGACGGCGGGGCCTGCGGCTCCTCGGGAGCGATCTCCGGATGCTCCTGTGGCTGTGACTCCACCTCTGCACAAGACAAAAACATCAAGATATTAGCACAAGACAAAATCCCCAAGCGCGCCCGACGAGCGGAAGTATGGAACCCAGACTTACGCTGGGGGCTGCGCTGGGGGCTGCTCCTCGGAGCAGCGCTTGGGTCCGGCAGGCTCGGCTCCGGCACGTCCCCTGTCGCCGCGACGGGCGAGTCGTCCGCGACCTCGACCACGGGCACCTTGGCCTTCTTCGCCATTCGCTCTGCCAAGGTCCTGAAATTAAAACAAAAGCAAGATCAGCATCAACAATAATCAAGACGAAGTATAAGAAGATATGAAGCCTCGAGTTCTTACTCCTGTTCCTCCTCGTCGTCGTCGCTCAAGGCGGAGAAGTCAAACGCCACCTGAGGCGCGTCCGCGCGGGGAGCAGGAGGCGAAGACTCCCTCGGGCGCTTGGCGGTCCCCGGGGCTGGGGGCTGCGAAGACCCGGCCCCTGTGGTGGCCGAGGCCCGGGGAGCGGGCGGAGCTGCCGCTCCGCTCTGCGAAGACCTCCCTCCGCTTGGCGCTGTCGTGCGGGGCGCCTCCGCCGTGGCCTGTGTGCGGGTCGCCTCCGCCGTGGCCTGTGTGCGGGTCGCCCCCGCCGTGGTTGGTGCGCCGGGCGCCCCCGTCGCAGCTTGGCTCCCCCGGGTAGCTCGCGCCGCCCGACGAGCTGGTTGTTGCCGGGGCGCCTGCGCCCTCGTCCCCGTCGCCGTCTTGCGAAGACGCTTCAGCGGAGAGCGCCTAGGGCTTGCCCGAGGCGGGGAGGTCTCCGATGAAGAAGAAAGGTCGTCGGCGTAGAGCCCCAGGGATTCGTCGGAGTCTTCGTCGGCCCCGATGTCCTCCTCCTCCTCCTCCTCCCCGGCAGGCTTGCTGGGCCCAGCGCCCTGCACTGTGGCCGCTTTCCCTCCGGCGCCTCCGCTCCCTCCGGCGCCTCCGCTCCCTGCGGCGCCTCTGTTCCCTACGGCGGCGCTGCCCCTCGCCGCGGCCTCGGTCAGGATTCCGGGGATCCCGGAGTGCCTCAAGGAAGGGACCCCGGCGAGCTCGTCGGGAGGAAGTTTCAACAGCCTGCGGATCTCCACCTCCTCTGCTTGGCAGGACGTTTCCGCAGCCTCTGCCTCCTCGGGCGTAAAACCAAATTCTCCTGCCGCTGCGGCTGCAGCGGCCTCTTCAACCCGAGAAGCTATGTACGCTATCTCCTGGTCGGTGGTGTCCCGCGTGAGCCCCTTGATCTCGTCCTTGTTCTTCGCCACCTCCGCCAGGTTGTCGAAGAAGTTCAAGATGACGTCTGGCTTGGGCGGAATCCATGTGCGGTCGATGCCATGCGAGTCGCACGCGGGCATCATAGCGCGAAGGGCATCCCGGGCCGTACTGTTGCAGAGGGGCACCACTCCCCGGGGAGCTCTGAACCACTCTGGGTGGGCCGGGTCATGCTTAAATAGTTCCCGGACCATCCCCTTCAGCTCCAGCGACGTGAAGTTAAAGTTGAGCCCGGGGCGCAGCCTCATTATATCCGCCGCGTTGCCGTACTGCCAGGCTGGCCTCTTTCTATCTTGAAGAGGGGCGATGCGGCGGCGGAGGAAATCTGTGCCTACTTCTGCGACAGACAACCTTGCTACCCGGAGACGAAGAATTCTGATGAGGGCGACGTCGAGCTTGCCGTCGTCCGAATCCAGCTCGCTCCAGTCCCTGCCGCGCACGATAGGTGTTGTGCGCGGCGCGGTGAAGGGCTGCGGCTCGTCCTCAACTATCCAACACCAGTCAGCACGCCACTCCTCCCACTTGCCGCGGAGCTCCCCCGGCAAGTAGGACTCCTTCTTGTTCAAGCGGAAGACCCAGGATATTCCTCCGGAGAGGGGGGCGCCGGCCTCTGCTCTAGGGGTGAAGAAGTGCCTAAACAGCGCTACGTTCGGGTATATCCCAATATATTTTTCGCACATATGTGCGAAAACCGCCATCGTGAGGATGGCGTTGGGGGTGAAGTCAAGAAGATGGAGGCCGTAGGTGTGCATTATGTCACAGAAAAATTCGGAAAAAGGGGGACAGAGGCCGCAGTGGAAGAAAGCTGCGAAAAAGAAGTACCCGCCGGGGTAGTTGTCCTTGGCGGCGGCCGGATAGGCTCGGGTGCGGGGGTGCGCCTTGGTCTGCTTGGCCCAGAACAAGTAGTACTTGTTCCAGAGCTCCCGCGCGCTGAGCCTCGGCGAGAAGACGACGTTCCGCTTCCGCAACGCGGTGAGCCTCGCCGCTTGCTCCGATTTCTCCTTCTTGGTCTTCTCCGCCTTCGCCTTCTCGGTCTTTGGGGCCATGGCGGGGGCGGCGAGGGAAGGGGGACGAAGAGTCCGGCGGCGCCGGAGATGCGGAAGACGGCGGAGGAGCTGTGGAGGCGGAGCGCAAAGGGGATCTCTGGAGATGGAAGAAGAGGCAATGAAGGCGTAGGAGAGGAACCGCTCCTGCTTCCTCTGCTTTTATGGGGAAGTGGGGGGCGTTTCGCTCTTTCCATTAAAAGAATGTGGCCACGTCCCATCCCACGACGCCGCAATCGACGCGTGCCTTTACGGGGGGACGCGGCGGATGCGGAAGTGGATTCGGCGTGCCGTGGGCCGCGCGTGTCCGTGCACTGTTTTGGGCCTGGCCCAACAGCGCTCGGCACCGTGTGTGGCCCAGGCCCGGGGGCTCCTGTCGGTGTACTAAGGTAGGGGTACCTCAGTACCCCAACTTGTGCACGGACAGTAGCAGCTTCCCGCGGCAGGGTCGACCACGTGCTCGCCGGAGACCTTCCTGCTCCATATAAAACCATTCAAAAACAAAGTATACAAGACAGAAGATCGAGGCCCCGGCAAGTAGAGCTTGCCGGGAAGGCCGTTCCAGGCTCAAGATTACCTCATTCACGCAAGGCCCTGGCAAGAGGAGCTTGCCAGGAAGACTAGAAGATTACATCACAGAAGACATGCCTCGGCGCTATATGCGCCCCAGCAGGGCCCGGGGAGCTTCAAGCTTCAGAGCCCGGCAAGCTCCCGGGTCCGGCAAGGTCAAGACCCCGGCAAGGTGCTTGCCGGGGAAAGTTGCGCTGTGTGCCCGCGCTCCAGCTCATCGAACCACGCGTCGCCCTGAGGCCACTCCAGGGACGCGTGGCGGATGGCTGTGCAGCCTGGGGGACACGGTGGCACTCCACGGTGGTGAAGCCATCGCCGTGGCAGGCGGAGACGCAAGGGCGGGCGCTTTTGGGGTCGACGGCGACGGGCATTGAATGCTCTTGTCCCCCACTGTCAAAGTAGGTAGCGACCACTGTTCACGCACTGTAGCTCCACTATTCCCGCACTGTTACAACTACCACCTCTTTTACGTTTTTACCCCTTTCTCTTACGTTGACACCTGTCGGTGACCCGTTGCACTATAAAAGGAGGCCCATGCACAACGTAGAGGGGGTTCGGAACCTAGATCGCTCATACGCTCGGTGTAGCTAGTTCTTCAAGCTCCCGAGCTCTCCAACTCAATACAAACTAAGCAGGAGTAGGGTTTTACGCGTTCACCGCGGCCCGAACCTGGGTAAACTGCCTGCGTGATCCCCTCGATCTGCTCTTTGTGCTCCCTCCGCCCTCTTACCGCATAAACAAGGGGCTCCGGTCCCATAGGTGCTCGTGGTGGACAGTTTCCCTCGACAAACACTCCTGTTGTTCCATGTTGACACTAGAGAAATAATTGAAATCATGAAGAGGCAACGGATATTGTTTCGTCCAGAAAGGTGAAAGGTTCACTACCGAAACCATCAGGCTTGTTGTGGGAAGCTCTAGTTTGTGAGAAGCTTATACCCAAACCAGCCCCAAATGGGACAATTTTTTTACCATGGCATGTTGATCCCGCTCCATGATAGCATGCCAATTTTCATGAATTTCAGACGTGTTTTGGATTTACTAGAATTTAATATCTCAATGTTTGCGGCCGAGTGACAGTGGCAGGGTGTTTGACATTCATTCCCATTTCTTGCATGGGACCTATGCATGCAACCAAGGACACATATTTGAATTTTCGACCAATTTATATGCATTAGAGCATGTGCATGTAGTTCAAATTTGAATTATGAGCATACATGCATTGAAAACTCAATTAATGTATAAAAATGTCCAAACGAACCCCCAAAATTCCAAAATTTAACACAACACTCCTGTTGTTCTATGTTGACACTAGAGAAAAAAAATTGAAATCAAGAAGGGGCAACGGATATCGTTTCATCGAGACAGGGGAAACGTTCCCTACCGTAACCATGAGGCTTGTTGTGAGAAGCTCTGGTTTGTGAGAAGCTTATACCCCAACCTGCCCCAAATGGGAAAATATTTTTACCACTTCATGTTGATGCCGTTTCGTGATAGCATGTCAAGTTTCATGAACTTTAGACGAGTTTTCAATTTACTAGAATTTTAAAACCATGTATCTCAATGTTAGCGGGTGAGCGACGGTGGCAAAGGTGTTTGACATTCATTCCCATTTCTTGCATGGGACCTAAGGTTGTAACCAAGGACACACATTTGATTTTTCAACCCGTTTATATGCAGTGGAACATGTGTATGTAGTTCAAATTTTAATTATGCACATGAATGCATGGAAAACTCAGTTAATGTGTAAAAATGTCCATGTGAACCCTGAAAAATCCCAAAAATTTGCACAACACTCCTGTTGTTCTATGTTGACTCGAGAATTTTTCTGAAAGTAAGAATAGCCAACATATATCGTTTTGTCCCCCAAGGTGGCATGTCCCCTACTGAAACCATCAGGCTTGTTGTGAGAGAAGCTCTGGTTTGCGAGAAGCTTATACCATAACCTGCCCAAATGGGACAATATTTTTTCCCTCGCATGTTGATGCCGTTCCATGATAGCATGCCAAGGTTCATGAATTTCAGACGAGTTTTGTATTTACTAAAATTACAAAAGCAAGCACCTCAACATTTGCCGGGGAGCACGATGCCGTGGTGTTTGAAATTCATCCCCATTTCTTGAATGGGACATAAGCATCAACCCATGGACACATATATCATTTTACAACCCATTTTGGTGCATCGGAGCATGTGCATGTAGTTTACTTTTGAGTTGTGCACTTGAAATACCTAGAAAACCAAGTTGATGTATAAAAATGTCCAAACGAACCCTGAATAATTCCATTTTTTTTACGACACACCTATAGTTGCATGTTCACTGCAGACAAAAGTTCTAGCAATTCAAACACCATCCTTTGCAGCTCTGACCCCATTATGTAATTCAAATCAAGACAAAATATCAAGTAGATCGCACACAGTTTATTATCACCAACCATGTGAGATGCAGTACAAAACTAGAACATGAAGACGTGTGTTGCCGCGCCAGCCAGTGTGGATGTAGTAAAGTGATGAAAGGTACTATGATGATTATGCTTTTACTTTCAATATAAACAATTAAAAGATGTTCTATAAACAAATATAACATTCAGACACATGCGTATAACAAGATCAAATGAATGAGCAGATAAACAATGATTTATTTAATTTCCTTAGCATGCCCCATATAATTAGCGGGAATACATTATTTACAAGAATATGAAAAATTAAGGCCAAGCACGTCAATCACTTATCTTTTCTTTTGAAAAAAAGACTTATACCTTATTATATATTCAAAACTGACCGATGGTCAGGAACACCAACCACTATGGTTTTGTTTTCCTCACAAAACAGATAAGCTTTAAGAGAAAGAACAAATCAATGGCCTAATGTGGTTGGAATAATGAAGCATGTAAGATATTAGAGAGCGGTAAAAAGGCTCAATTTCTATACTATAGACGGGAAGATTACATATATGGTAACTTCGTAAAAAAAGCTAGAATTACATATATCAACTAAATAGTGAAGTGCGTCCATTATAGCTCCCATAATCTCTCTTTTTCTTTGACAGGATACAAATAGTTGAGGAGTGGCAAGTGGGAAAATACCGAGAAAACATAAGTTAGGGGCAGAGTCTGCCGCTAGCCTGAACGGGGGGGGCATATAATCCCTCAATCTTCATTCTTACTTCCTCTCCTCTGGTTCATCCATCCCGCCGAAAAGGGAATCTTACCTGCCCGCGCAATCGTCGTTATCCTATTGGTGAAGACCCTTTTTTGTGGCCGTCCCTCCCATACGCCGCGACCATTGTCGCCGCCTGCAGAGAGAGGGAGAGAAGGGACGGCAGCCGTCATGGACAAACGCTCCAGGAGACAGATAATGTAGTGCGTAGCCACGTACCTAGGCATGGGCCTCTCAAGGCCCAATCACGGATAGGAACGGGAGCTCGTTTCGCAGAGCAGCAGCCCGCGAGATGGTAAATCGAACGTCTGAATGACCTCGGTACGATCTATATCGCACGTTAGAGTGATCCGACGGTTTGCAGCTTTTAATTGTTGTGGAGGCTCATAGGTGGCTACATTTCACTGTTTCTCAATATCCTGGAGCACCATCGGTGTATAGTACGCATACGGCTTACGCAAGAAGGTGTGGCGGCTATAGTCCATAGTCGGCGTGTCAAGCACACTAGCTTGCTCCGCAAATATCATTTCACTGTTCAATCATCGCCGGTGAAAGGTGGGGACGTGGACCCACTTCGTGAGGGCAACTTCGACGGCCCACCCCGGCGAGAGCGCGGCTGCCGCCTCTAGGCGCATGCTAACAAGCTTCGTGAGCGCGGTCGCAATCTGCGATCGGGCGGCAAAGGCAGCCCAAACGGTCGCTATTGCTTCTCAGGTGGCGGCAGGAATATCTGCCTCGGGGATAGCAACTGGCGAGAGCGGCACAATAGTTGTCCGTTCTGCAGCGGCGGCCTTAGCCCTGTTGGAGGCTGCCCACGACCATGTCGAGGCCACCCATGCCCAGCTCATGGCGGTCACCACACAAATCGAATGAAGCTTCTTCGACAATGGTCGGCAACCCATGACCGAAGACTTGGCAATCGCCGAGAGCGTTCGAACAACCACCCTTTCCTATGCGGCATACCTTGCCACGACAGAGCCTGCCCAAGCCAAGATCACGGCCGCCCACGCCAAGCTCGTGGCGGCCTATTCCAAATATGTGGCGGATGTGGATGGTGAGATGCTTGCCGAGTATGGTGTGATGGATGCCATGGAGCCCCTTCCCTAGGAGATCGTCGGGCACGAGCTGGACATGGAGGAGGCGGTGGAGATCGACGAGCACCAGCCGTAGTAGTACTCTTTGTTTTGTTTAATTAAGAGCGCTGGTCTTTAATTTGTTAGAGTAATGTTTAGGTCCGCTGGCTCTGTTTAATTGTTGAAATTGCTCGATTAAGAAGTGTGCATGTGTTGTAGCCTCCTTTTTGTACGCAAATTATGCAATGACGTGGATGACAACTATAACCAGGGAAATTCGAACCAACATTCTTGACGTTCAAACTCATCACACACGGGTTAAGCTATCTGAATCGTCTGTGATGTTCACATATAGTACACAGTGCCGAATAAGGGACCGTGTCTGATGACCCTTTGCGCGCCAGTTTTTTCACCGAACCGATTCAAAATTTTCGGCTTCTACAGAAATATCTACCTCCCCTCCCCTTCCCCCTTACCAAAAGCCACATTTCCCTTGTTTCCGCCTTCCTTTCCAAGTTGAAACCTTCACTCCTTGCTTGCAGCGCCGCCACCTCACCGGCGACCTTCCTTCACGCTGCTCGGCCTTGTCTATCCAGGTAGGTAATTGATGACCCACAAGTGTAGGGGATCTATCGTAGTCCTTTCGATAAGTAAGAGTGTCGAACCCAACGAGGAGCAGAAGGAAATGATAGGCAGTTTCCAGTAAGGTATTATCTGCAAGCACTGAAATTATAGGTAACAGATAGTTTTGTGATAATGTAATTGGTAGCAAGTGACAACATGTAAAAGTAAATAAGTTGCAGCAAGATGAGCCAATCCTTTTTGTAGCAAAGGACAAGCCTGGACAAACTCTTATATAGAGGAAAGCGCTCCCGAGGACACATGTGAATTATCGTCAAGCTAGTTTTCATCACGATCATCTGATTCGTGTTCGGTACTTTGATAATTTGGTATGTGGGTGGAGCGGTGCTTGGGTGCTGTCCATACTTGGACAAGCCTCCCACTTATGATTAATCTCTAATGCAAGCATCCGCAACTACAAAATAAGTATTAAGGTAAACCTAACCATAGCATGAAACAAGTGGATCCAAATCAGCCCCTTATGAAGCAACGCATAAACTAGGGTTTAAGCTTCTGTCACTCTAGCGATCCATCATCTACTTATTACTTCCCAATGCCTTCCTCTAGGCCCAAATAATGGTGAAGTGTCATGTAGTCGACGTTCACATGACACCACTAGAGGAGAGACAACATACATCTCATCAAAATATCGAACGAATACCAAATTCACATGACTACTTATAGCAAGACTTCTCCCATATCCTCAGGAACGAAAGTAACTACTCACAAGACATAATATTGTTCTTGATCAGAGGGGTATTAATATGCATAATGGATATGAACATATAATCTTCCACCAAGTAAACCAACTAGCATCAACTACAAGGAGTAATCAACACTACTAGCAACCCACATGTACCAATCTGAGGTTTGGGTACAAAGATTGGATACAAGAGATGAACTAGGGTTTGAGAGGAGATGGTGCTGGTGAATATGTTGATGAATATAACCCTCCCCAAGATGGGAGAGTTGTTGGTGATGACGGCGGTGACGATTTCACCCTCCCGGAGGGAAGTATCCCCAGGCAGAATGGCTCTATCGGAGCCCTAGATTGGTTTCCGCCAAGGTTCCGCCTCGAGACGGAGGCGTCTGGTCCCGAAAGCCTCCTTGTGATTTTTCCAGGTCAAAACACCTCATATAGGAGAAGATGGGCATCAGGGGTGCCATCGGGGGGGGCCACGAGGCAGGGGGCGCGCCCAGAGAGGGGAGGGGCGCGCCCCCACCCTCGTGGACAGGTGGTGGCCTCCCTGGTGATCTTCTTTCGCCAGATATTTTTTATATTTTCTGAAATGGTGTCCTGCGGAGTTTCGGAGCTTTTGAGTCCTGCAGAATAGGTTTCCAGAGTTTGCTTCTTTTCCAGCCCAGAATTCCAGCTGCCTGCATTCTCTCTCTTCATGCAAACCTTGTAAAATAAGATAGAAAAGGCATAAGTATTGTGACATAACGTGTAATAACAGCCCATAATGCAATTAATATCAACATAAAAGCATGATGCAAAATGGATGTATCAACTCCCCCAAGCTTGGACCTCGCTTGTCCTCAAGCGAAAGCCGATATCGAAAAATATGTCCACATGTTTAGAGATAGAGGTGTCGATAAAAATAAAATACAGACATGAGGGCATCATGATCATTCTTATAACAGCAACACATATATATTGTCATATGATTCTTATGCTAAAGTAACAATTCATTCACAATGTCAAGTATGGATCAGAAACTTCATTGAAAACCAACAAACTATGATCTCAGTCATTGAAGCAATTGCAATTTATCCTAACATCAGAAAGAGTCAACATAAGAGCTTTTCAGCAAGCCTACATACTCAACTATCATATAGTCTTTCACAATTGCTCACACTCACGCAATACTTATGGTTATGGAGTTTTAATCGGACACAGAGAAAGATAGGGGCTTATGGTATTGCCTCCCATCCTTTTACCTCAAGGGTAATGTCAACAGTAATAGACCATGATAACTTACATCCAAGTGGGTATATATGCCAGGATCTTTCCAACACAATGTGCTTCCCAAAGGATAAAATGTAAAAAGGAAAAGTGATTTTCACCTTGTCTCATATAAGGAAGAATAATAGATAGTCCCTTCGCAGAGGGAAGCAGAGGTTGTCATGTGCTTTTATGGTTGGATGCACAAAGTCTTAGCGCAAAAGAACATCACTTTATATTGCCACTTGTGATATGGACCTTTATTATGCAGTCCGTCGCTTTTATTACTCCATACCACAAGATCGTATAAAGCTTATTTCCTCCACACTAATAAATCATACATATTTTAGCGAGTTTGCAACATGACAACTTACTTGAAGGATATTACTCAATCCATAGGTAGGTATGGTGGACTCTCATGGAAAAACTAGGTTTAAGGATGTATGGAAGCACAAGTAGTATCTCTACTTGGTGCAAGGAGTTTTGGCTATCATGGGGGGGGGAGGCAAGCTCAACATGTTGGATGATCCATGATAATATACTTTATTTTAGATATAAGAAAACATAACCCATTATGTTGTCTTCCTTGTCCAACATCAACTCTTTAGCATGTCATATTATGATGAGTGCTCACAACCATAAAAGATGTCCAAGATAGTATTTTTGTATGTGAAACCCCTCTTCCTTTATTACTTCCTATTAATTGCAACGATGACCAAAACTATGTTTGTCAACTCTCAACAACTTTTATTCATCATACTCTTTATATTTGAAGTCATTACTTCCCATAAGATCAATATGATTTCTTTGATACTTTTTATATTTTTCTTTTATTCTATCATGATCAAAGTGAGGAAATCAAGCCCTTGACTCAACACTAATCTTTATATATAGCTCACGGACTCGATTACAAAGGGTAAAGATCATAAAGCAAAATCTTACAACTAGATCATGCTAACTTTATTCTACTAGGTCAAGATACTACCAAAAGGATCGAACTAAGAAAAACGATAAAGATAGGAGTGTGATGGTGGTACGATACCGGGGCAACTCCCCCAAGCTTGGCAGTTTCCAATGGGAGTGCCCATACCCATAAGATTATGCCTCCTTCTTCGGGGGTGTTGATGGTGGAGTTGTTGCTGATGTAGGCTTGTCGTCCATCTTCCAAGGCATAGGTTCACCATCGTAGAAGGATTATCGAGACTCTGGGATGTTCAAATCTGTAGCCAAACTCATCCTCTTGAATCTATATTCATTCTCACAATTTTGGTTTAGCAGGTCATTGATCTGGGCATGGAGGTGTTCGATTTTCTCTTGAAGATTATAGATGGCTTCCCCGAAGATCCTTGAGTCCAGCTTGAGGTTGTTGGTGAGCTCCGTGATCATCATGTGGTTGGCGTTGAGTCCTCGTTCCACCATACCTTGGCACTTGAAAACTTGCTGCTCCATTGCTTTGAGTCTTGTCTCCACGCTTTCGGTCCTCCTTGGCCCCTCAACATCGCGGATGTGTAGCACCCCCTCATGCAACTACATGGTTTGAGGATGATGCAGCACCTCCGCAAGGTAGGGGTTGATGACCTTCTCGAAGAACTTGTCCTTGGGGTGTTGGAAGACGCCATGATGATTTAGATCTGTCAAAAACAACAGCTCGAAATGAAAACAAAGGATTTTTGCCGACCCAAAGGAGTAACATACAAGAAATCGGAGTCCGGGAGGCACACGAGGTGCCCACGAGGTAGGGGGTGCGCCCAGGGGAAGGGGGCGCACCCTCCACCCTCATGGACGCCTCGTGTCTCTTCCATACTGCCACTTATTTTTCTATTTTTCTAAATATTCCAAAATGGTGAAAAATTGCCTTTTGAACTGTTTTGGAGTCGGTTTACTTACCGTACCACATACCTCTTCCTTTTCGGAGTCTGAATCGTTCTGGAAAGTGTCCTTTATGTATTCTTCTGGGGTTACAGTTTCAATAACATTGGTTTCAACATTTATAGGATTACCTGAGATATAATGTTTGATTCTTTGACCGTTCACCACCTTCGGATTTGTGCCTTCGAAGTTGTTGATTTTTATGGCACTGGAACGATAGACCTCATCGATCACGTAAGGACCTTCCCATTTAGAGAAAAGTTTACTTGCAAAAAATCTTAAACGAGAGTTGTATAGCAAGACATAATCACCTACGTTAAACTCACGCTTTTGTATCCTTTTGTCATGCCGTCTTTTAACTTTTTCTTTAAACAGCTTGGCATTCTCATAGGCCTGGGTTCTCCATTCATCAAGAGAGCTAATGTCAAATAACCTTTTCTCACCGGCAAGTTTGAAATCATAATTGAGCTCTTTAATAGCCCAATAAGCCTTATATTCTAGCTCAAGAGGTAAGTGACATGCTTTTCCATATACCATCTTATATGGAGACATACCCATAGGATTTTTGTATGTAGTTCTATAGGCCCATAATGCATCATCAAGTTTATTGGACCAATTGTTCCTAGACCTATTAACTGTCTTTTGCAAAATTAATTTCAGTTCTCTATTGCTTAATTCTACTTGACCACTAGTCTGGGGGTGATAAGGGGATGCAATTCTATGGTTTAGATCATACTTTGCAAGCATTTTACGGAAAGCACCATGAATAAAGTGTGAACCACCATCAGTCATTAGATATCTAGGGACTCCGAACCTCGGGAAAATAACTTCTTTAAGCATCTTAATAGAGGTGTTGTGACCAGCACTACTAGTTCGAATAACTTCTACCCATTTAGTAACGTAATCAACAACAACTAAAATATGTGTGTACCCATTAGAGGAAGGGAATGATCCCATATAATCAAAGCCCCAAACATCAAATGGTTCAATAACAAGTGAATAATTCATAGGCATTTCTTGATGTCTACTAATATTACCAATTCTTTGACATTCATCACAAGACAAACTTACGTGCATCATTGAAGAGAGTAGGCCAATAAAAACCAGATTGCAATACCTTATGTGCAGTTCTATCTCCAACATGATGTCCTCCATAAGCCTCAGAGTGGCACTTGCTTAGGATCTGTTCCTGTTCATGCTCAGGTACACAACGTCTAATAATACCATCTACTCCTTCTTTATAAAGACGTGGGTCATCCCAGAAGTAATGTCTCAAATCATAGAAGAACTTTTTGTTTTGCTGGTATGTGAAGCTAGGAGGTATAAACTTAGCAACAATGTAATTAGGATAATCAGCATACCATGGAGCAGTACGAGAAGTATTTATAACAGCTAATTGTTCATCAGTAAAGCTATCATCAATAGGTTGTGGGTCATCAAGTATATTCTCTAGCCTAGACAAGTTATCTGCAACGGGGTTCTCAGCTACCTTTCTATCAATAATATGCAAGTCAAATTCTTCCAGCAAGAGAACCCATCTAATAAGCCTAGGTTTAGCATCTTTCTTTTCCATAAGGTACTTGATAGCAGCATGATCAGTGTGAATAGTTACTTTAGAATCAACAATATAAGGTCTAAACTTATCACAAGCAAACACAACTGCTAAAAATTATTTCTCAGTAGCAGCATAATTTCATTGGGCACTGTCTAGAGTTTTACTAGCATATTGGATAACATTCAATTTCTTATCAACTCTTTGTCCTAGAATAGCACCTACATCATAATCACTAGCATCGCACATAATTTCAAAGGGTAATTCCAGTCAGGAGGCTGGACAATAGGTGCAGAGATCAATACTTTCTTAAGTATTTCAAATGCTTCTAGACAATTGTAACATCCCAATTTTTCAATTTGGAATGTTATACATAGATCATACTACATTGCATGCTCTTTGCATTTTTGTTGTTGTGGCGTTCCTCGAAATTCTAAGCAACTCAAGGACCTACGGAGAGAGTTGGGAATTCTACCGTTTTGTATTTGAGTTCACTCAAATACCGGTACGAGAACATTGTTGGTTTTAATTAATTTTCTCTCCTAAAAATATTTCTAAGTACAATATATGAGAGGAGATAACGTGACTTCTCCAAAATAACAGAAATATTGGAGGACAAATGTTAAAATCACTCTGGTATTTTTTTTGGATTTATTTGCAATTTTATTTGCATATGAAAAATGCGCGTTTTCAAAATTGCATTTAGGTCCGGGAAAAATGGTCACTTTGTCCTAAATTTTATTAGAGGACGGTGAAAATTTATTTCGGGATTTTTGGAGTCCGTTTAGTACTTCTTTCGTTAGTTTTGCTACGCCAGGACTCTTTTTTTTTAAAGAGCGAACCGACTCCGGGCCGTGTTAGGCTAGGACTCCGGCCTTTATAAGCCGCCAGCCCGCCAGCCGCCAGCCCGCCAGCCTCGCCCGCCCACGAAACCCTTGCCGCCGCCGCTGCCGCTAGTCGTCGCCGCCGCCGCTAGCTGCCGCCGCCGCCGCCGTCGCCGACCGTCGCCGCCGCACCGCACCGTCGCCCCGCCGACGCGCCGCTGCCGGAGACCGCCACCGCGCCGCCGCCGGAGACCACCGCCGCCGCCGCTCCCGAGGTAGCCGCCGCCGTTCCGCCGCCGTCGGTCTTTTCTCAAAAACCGATCGGTTCTTTTCATAAAACCCTAGATTCGTTTTTTCAGGATTAGATCGGTTCGGTTTTCTTCGGTTCAGTTATTTAGCATACGTTCGTCCGTACATTCTTTTTAACGAATGATGTTTGTCCATTAGCCACAGACAGCGAACGTTCGTTTGTTAGCCTGTTCGTCAGTTTTCTTTTTCGGGGTTTTTATCCGTGATTATTTCGATCGCAATTCCTGCCCTGATCTTGTTTTTTGTTTTTCTTTTCGCTCGAGAGTCGGAATCAGGTGATTCAAAATCCCAGATCTTCGTCTCGATGCCCTCTTTCCGTTTAATCAACTTGAACAAAGTTTTGGCTACTGTAAAATTTGAGTTTAGATCAATTAGTAACCGGAGCTCGTTTCTTTCGCAGTTTGAGTTTCGTTGCTTCTTTCGATTTGATTCTTTTTGCAAACCGGAGTTCTTAAGTTCAACTTTCTGGTTAGATCTTATCTTTTGGGGTTTTGTTTGTGCATCATTGCTTGTTTTTTTATGTATGCTATTGTTTGCTTGCGATAGAATACCCGGACTGTGAAGCATGCTACTACGAGTCCCTAGGTTTTGCGAATCGTCAGCAAGGCAAGTAACACTTTGATCATGCTTTTATTACCCAGTTTTTATGCATTAGATCAAACCCTCACACATTGCATGAGTAGGATCTCTTAACTTGTGGGACTGGGAAGTAGATTGAGGTAGAACCTATTACCTGCATTATGTTCAAACCCTTGGGAGTTACTTCTACGTTTGCTAGGGTTGCTATGCTATGCTCGTAGACGTGGTTTGGGTTTGAGTGAAATCCATGACAGATGTGAGTTGTTAATTAAGGATTCAACTTAAGATGGTTACTTGAATACACATCTGGGTGGATTGGTTGCAGGGCACCTAGAGAATCCAGTGTTGTCCTAGGAAATCCCGGGGTTCCGTGTGATTTTTCCTATGGAATGCCACCCAGGCTCAAAGGGATCATAAAGCTATTCATGCTACAAACTTCCGTGTGCAGCCACATGCCAATATGGGCTCTGGCATAGTTGATTAAGTTGTGGGAAACCTTTCCGTGATGGGCTAGCAGATGTAGAGGGATTGTAGGTGTACCGGCCGATCTATCCGGTTAAGGGGACCTCTTCGGAAAGACCGTGTCTCGGTCATCCGTTTCTCAAACACCATGCAGTGCGAGAAACCAAACGAAGGCGATCGAGTCTTGTGGGAAAAGTGCACAAAACTCTGCAGAGTGTACAAACTGATCATGATTAGCCGTGTGCCCAGTTATGGACGTCTTGAGTATCTAGTACTTGAATTATTGGTTGATCTCATCACTCTATAATTTAATTTGCTGGGTTAATGATTACTTTAATTTGGGATTGAGTTGGAGGTACCTTCTCAATGATTTTCAACCAACATGATAGTTAAAATAAAATTTATTCCTTTGTTGTAGGGAAAAATTAGCTTTACGCAAAAACTTTAAACCGTAGAGCCTCCACCAGCCAAATATGCATATATTATAGCCTTTATTCTGTTACTGGCATCCTTTGTGTTATCTTGCCAGCATATTCCATGTGCTGACCCGTTTTCGGGCTGCAACATATTACGTTGCAGACTTTTCAGACGAGGAATAAGACGTGCTAGGTCATTTGTCATGCACTCAGCTATGCCGTTGGAGTTGATGGACTCACTTATCTTCCAAGCCTTCCGCTATTATTTTGTTAGATGGCCTTAAGCCATAGATTATGTAATAAGTTCTCATTGGAGACATTCGATGTAATAAGTGTGTGATTGCCACTCTGTTATAAATCCTTCAAGTACTGTGTGTGTCAGCATTACCGATCCAGGGATGACACAGAACATAGAGACTTCGGTCCATTCGGATCATGGTCGCTACAAAGATGGTATCAGAGCACACGCTGACTGTAGGACACGACCACTAAGACAGACCCTAGATCACTCTTCTCTACTCATTTCTGACTTCTCTCCATTTTCTACTTCTTTAGGATGGTGGACCCAAGGAACAAGTTCACTCAACCAGATGAAGACACACCATTTGGACGACACTTGAAGGAAGTCACTAGGTACCTGAACATAGGAATACGAAGCTTTATTGAGACCTACACCGCCACTTTACCAGAAGAGGAGTGATGGAGCATTCAATTTCAAATTCTCGGAAGAACCTTCGCACCATCCACTGAGCCAATAGAGTTTTCTTATGATGCACAAACCTGGAGCCTAGGCAAGAGTATGGCCGCCCACATCACAATGGGAAGGATCGGAGAAGTCTACAAGCAGGAGCTAAAGGACACCATCTACCAGATTTGTGGATGCCGAGATGAGAGTTGGGATATGATCAGCACCCGGAAGGATAGGTCCATTGCAGCATTCATCCAGGAGTTGAACCAGCACATTCGACGATAGGAGCACTAGATGTGCGCTGGGATGATAGAATTGAAGAAGGCACTAAACAGGAATTTGGAGCTAGAGGAAGAACTTAAGTCTACTCGTGACGGATACGAGGAGGAGATGTTGATACTAGTGGAGAAGAATGATGATTTGACAAGGAAGCTAGGAGTATTCATGGGAGATCCAGCACCCGGAGGTGAAGAAGAGGAAGAATAACCCAAGGAAATTCCTGCCGAAGATTATCATCGATGACACGGATTCAGAACCAGATGATAGTAAAGACGAAGACTAAGAAGATGAAGCTGGAGCAGACATAGTGGAGTCTTCCGTCGATCAATATTTTTAGATGACCACCCTGTGACTAGTAGTTACCCCCCC
>LR738714.1:102585336-102661603 GCA_902687465.1 Secale cereale | reverse complement strand
CCCCCCCCCACATATTAGTATTTAGAGCACTTTTGTAACGTTAGTTAGATTTGTAAGATCTTGCTTGAAATTGATTGGTGTGATATGATTGTGTTTGTCTCATGTGCATATGGGTAGTGATTTTCCCTTAGACCTCAATTTTGTTCTAATCTCTTCCCTCTATACCCATCAGATGCGTCCAAGACGTGAGCCCGGATTTGAGTTTCCCCCTGAGCTCACCCAGTTGATCCAGCAGCAGAACACCCTGATGCAACTTCTTGTCCAGAACACTCAGAACAACCAGAACAACAACAATAACCCTCCACCACCACCACCCGTGGACAACCTGACACGTTTCTTAAGGTTGCAACCACCAGTGTTTGCTAGCAGCATCGAACCAATAGTGGCTGATGACTGGCTACGCAAGATTGGAAGGGATTTAACCACCGCCAATTGCTCGGATGCTGAGAAGGTGCGATTTGCCGCACACCAGTTGTCTGGACCAGCCGCAGCGTGGTGGGAGAATTACACAGCCACTTTCCCCATAGCCAATGTCACTTGGGAGCAGTTTGAGCAAGGTTTCCGTACTTCCCATGTCTCAACTGGAGCAATGAGCATGAAGAAGCGGGAGTTTCGCAACTTTCGCCAAGGAAACCGTACTGTAGCTCAGTACGTGGATGAGTTTAGTACGCTATCTCGTAATGCCCCAGATGATGTGGCCACAGATGCCGCTAAGCAGGAAAGATTTATGGAAGGGCTGAATGATGAGATGAGCGTACAGTTGATGGTTGCAACTTTCAAAAACTACCAGGAGTTGATAGATAAAGCTCTTATGATTGAAGGGAAATAGCAGCAGATTGAAAGCCGCAAGAGGAAGTATGGACAAGGAAGGAATAATTCTGGAGCCCAGCAGAAGCCCCGATTAACTCCGAATTCGGGAGGATATACCCATAACCATGGAATTCCCCACAACCACAATGGCCCTAAGAATGGAAATGGGAATGGAGCAAGTAATAACCAGAGCCGCCTAATGGGCCTCGAACCCCTCGTTGGTTACCCCAAGTGGAAGGTGTAAGATGCAGTAAGTAGAAGTGTTTTCCCCTAGCAAAGATGCCAAGGATCGAATCCCCAGAGACTCCTAGTGTAATGCCCCGGATGTAATACTTTCCCTTTTGGGTATATAATAAATCTCCGGCTTCATCTATTTCCATTTCGGGTTCTTTGTCTTTCGGGCTTTCGTCGTTTTGTGGTGTGAGTGTGTGGCATTCATTCATATCATGTAGACATGTGCATTGCATTGCTTTTGTGTTGTGGGTTGCATCCGGTTCCGTGTGTTTCTTCCCGTTGTCCGTTTCGCGTTCCGGAGCTCCCTCACGTGTCCGTGACGTCCCGTAGGCCTACTTTGTTGTTCGGGCGTTTTTCGTTACCGGTGTGCCGCGAGGTTGTGTTGTGTGTTGTTGTTTTGTTGTGTGCAACCCGCCTCTCAAATCTCGTCTCGTTTGGACTCCGTTGACTTTTCCCTCCGTTGCTCGTGTGGGCCCGAAGTGCCTTCGCTTCGTGTCCCGGAAATACCCCTACTGCATTCTTTTATCTCCGTCTAGGCCCTTTTATTCTATCCCCGCGATCGGATCCGTTGGATCACGATCGGAGGGCTCCCTAACACCCTAGTCTCCAAACCCTAGTCTAAACCTGCTACATATAGACCCCCCTAGTCTATTTGGGCATCCCCTTCTTCTTCCCCTTCTCCACTTTCCTTTTTTTTTTCCTTTTTTTCTCAGATCCGTAGCTATCTCCTGGATCCCGAGGGGATCCCTGGGATCGAGCACTCCCGTCCGCCGCGCGGTCAGCGCCGACTGGCCACGTCTTCGATCCCGAGCGGGCCCTCCATCGCCCTCCGGCCGCTCGACCGGCCAGGCCAGGTCGTCGCTCGACCGCGCCAGGGTCCCGAGCACCTCCGCTTCGGGCCCGTCAGCCCAACCGCTTCCCCGTCAAAGTGGTCCCGCAGTCTTCGCCAGCGGGAGGCCCGTACGCCGCGCCGGGCCAGCCACTCCTCGCGCCACCGCGGCGTTTCCCCCGCACGCGCGCCTGGGCCAAGGCCCGTGCGCCGCCGCCCCACGGGCTCCCTTCGCGCCGGCCCGTACCAGCTTCCCCGAGCAGGCCGCGCCACTCGGCCGACCGCTCCCGCCGCCTCCGCGCAGCGCGCGCCGGGCCGCCTCCCCACCAGCGACGCGGGCCGAGCGAGGCCAGGCGGGCCTCCCTTCGCAGCATCGCCGCCGCGCCACCGAAGGCCCAGCGCCGTCCAGCTCCAGGCCGCCGCGCCTCGGTGGGCCGCTCCGTCCGCCGCCGGCCCAGTTCCTCCAGATCTGGGCCAGATCCGCCGCCGCCGGCCCGTGTCTGTTTTTTTTTAGATCCAGAGGTTGACTTCTTCCCCACTAAGTCCCTGTTTCCTGATCTGAGATCCAAACTTTGACCTGCTGTATCTTTTACTGTGATGCTCCGTTTTGCGCGTGTAGCATGTCCAGATGTTCGTGGAGTTGCCCTCTACGTTTTACCTGTTGTAGTCATGCATGTTAGATGTCATCTTGACACTTGTTTTGCTGTTGCAAGAGTGCATCATGATATAAACTGCTGTTTTGTGTTATTTTCATGCCACCTTTGACTTGTGATAACTTTTAGCTCGTTTGTCCAAACGATGCAAATGACATGTCCACGTGTTCGTCTTGCCACGAACTACGTGTTGTGTGTGATAGGTTGCATGGTAGATTTATTGTTTCCTTGTTGTCATCGTTGCAAAGTGCCATGTTCACATGTTGTGTTTTCACTTGTTATGAAATGCCATCTTGTTGAGCTCGTTGTAATCGGTGTGTTCACCACAATGATGCATGCTTGTGTGTTTTGGGATCACCGTCATATGTACTTTGATGAGGTGCTTACCCTTTGCCATGTTTAGTTTCGAGGTGTCTTAAACATGCTCTTTTGTGTGCTATGATGATATTGCTGTTTTAGGACTTTGTGAAATTTCACTAAGTCTGATATCTGTAACGTTCCGATGCCATGTTCGTGTGATGTTGTAGGACAAAGCATGATAGTTTTGGGGTGGATTTTGATTGTTCCTTGAAGTATATATTGTTGTCTTTCCATCCATGTCCTCACATGTCCATTTGAGTGGCTGTAGCATGTTTATCTTTTGCTCCAAAGTTTCAATAAAATTCTGCTGCCAGAATTTTATTTCAAAGTTCAATATGTCCAAGATCATTGCTATTGATCCGTGACTCCGTTGGGGGTGCACTTTGGACCTAGTTGCTGTACTATATATCTAGTTTGTGTTCAAGTCCTTTGCCATGCTTTTTGGGTGCTGTAGATTAATTATTTTGAGCTCCAAAGTTGCTATGTTGCTGTAATTTTCAGCTTTCGCTCAAATCTTGTTTCGGGCATAACTTTTAGCCCGTAACTCCGATTTCAGCGAATCTTATATCAAACTTGGGTGATTTTCTGTGTAGATTAATATTATCAGGTTGTTATCTTGTTTTGAGGTGTTTTGCTTGAGTGATGTTTTACGTGCTCCATGTGCATCTTTAGTGCATCCATCATGCATTCATGTTTTTCGAGTGCGCATTGCATCATGTTGATTGGTGCTTGGTGTGTTTGTCTTGTTTAGAGCCGGAAGTTGAGCACGAGTTTTCCAACGAGGTTGAGCACGAGGTTTCCAACGAGTTTGAGCACGAGGACCCTTCTTTCGATCCGAACGTCTTCTCTTCAGGCAAGATGACCGAACCCCGATAACTTTACTATCTTTGCCTATTGCTAGTAGTCTCGATCTATAGTTTTGCCTCGATGCCCATGTTCTTCTTGTCAGCCTCCTACTTGTAACCAATTGCCATGTTTAACCACCCTACCTATGCAAACCGTTGCTTGGCTAAGTACGCTTCGCTCAGCCCTTCTTATAGCGTTGCTAGTTGCAGGTGAAGTGAAGATGCTTGCTCCATGTTGAAGTTTGGTTGGGTTATATCACACTATATAAATGCTTTAATTGAAATCATCTATATATTGGCAAGGGTGGAAGGCTAAGCCTTTTGCTTGGTGTTTTGTTCCACTCATGCCGTTAGGATCCGTATAAGCCGGTTTTATGTTCCTTGATTATGCGTTCCTAACACGGTTGGGGTGTATGGGACCCCCTCGATAAACCGCTAAGTGCTAAGTCTTTTCCAGCAAATCCCAACATTGGTACTATTTGCCTAATAACAAACTAAACATGCATAGGGAGTAATTAACCCTCTTTCTTAATCAACAACCCCGGGCCAGTGCTCCACATGAGTGTTGGTCCGAAACGGGGAGTCTGCGGGGCATTACACCTAGGTTCAACAAGTAGGTGTCAATTGCTAACGGCGCAATTAGCAATCAACGTGGACCTGCACACAGATACAAATAACTTTGCTCCCAACGAGTACAGAGAGGTTGTCAATCTCTCCGGCCTTGTAGTTCACAAAGGGTTAAAAGCAATGATAGTAGTGATAGATAGTTTTTGCAATAGTAAATAAATAGCAAAAAGTAAATAGTGGATGTGATCAATGATGGTAATATGGACCGGAGTCTCATGATGTTCACTAGTGATGTCTCTCTCCCAAAAGACGATAAAACAGCTATGTGAGGTAAACAAATTACAGCTGGGCAATTGACAGGACCACGAACGCAAACCAATGGTGATTACATTACAAGAAAGGTTGAGGTTCAAAGCATGGGCAGTACGCCAAAGTAAGTAAACCGAAATCCATCAATATCTACTACTAATCATCCACCTTGAGATATCTATCCAGAACATCTCGCTGGTATTAAGTTGCGAGTCCCACCCATAGTGTAAACTCAATGCAACAGACAACTGCATTAAAAGAACTTTGCGTAAAGTAAACAATCCTTGCACCCGCGGGCACAAGCACCATTGTTTTCCCCCTTGTGGCAACAGCACATCCCCTAGACTCATGTTTCTGTCACTCAAGCTAGTCATCGAGGGGCATGAACCCACAATCGAGCATAATGTTCCCTCCTGGAGTCACTACTTACTACTCGGCCAAAGCAATAAATAACAACGGAGAACATGCAAGAATTACTTATGAACTAAAATATAAAAGAGGTGAATCAAATATATTACTCAAGATCAATCTGAACATAATCTCATAATCCATCGGATCCCAGCAAACTCAACATAGCAACAGCATAAGGATTACATAGGTGCCTCGATCATGTAGGGCAGCTCACGAGGACTAATTAGTGAAGCACAAGAACGGGAGGAGAACATCACATAGCTACTGGTCATGGACTCATGGTCCAAGGGAGACTACTCACGAGTCATCCGAGAGGCGTCCATGGTGGTGGAGAAGCTCCCGGTGGTGATCCTCCCCTCCGGCAGGGTGCGGGGAAGAGTTCTCCTGGTGCTCCCGATCTTGGAAGCGGCGGCGGCGGCGGAACAGAGATGGGATCGCGAAAAGAAGTCATGTTATGAGGGTTACGGAGGACCCTTTAAACATATGCCAAAGTAGGGCACCGGGGGAGCCTCGGGGGGCCCAGGCGCCCCCCCGGCGCGGCCCAGGGGGGGCGCGCCCACAGGGCGCCTGGAGCCCCTGTGCCCCCCCCCCCAGGCTGCCCTTCGGACGCAGTGTTGTTTCCGGATCGCTGATTTTTTATATAATTTTTCTGGATTTTTCTGGG
Source organism: Secale cereale (assembly GCA_902687465.1). Lineage (NCBI taxonomy): Eukaryota > Viridiplantae > Streptophyta > Magnoliopsida > Poales > Poaceae > Secale > Secale cereale. Next base: position 102,655,921 of record LR738714.1, on the reverse strand, counting down.
CAGTTCTCGAAACGTGAAAACCTCAAATACAAAAACAGCCGAAAACAGAAATTGGCACTGGGGTGCACTGGATTAGTAAGTTTGTCCAAATATGATCAAAATTGTATGGAAGTGTATGAATATCATAGCAATATCACCCAAAAGTGGCATGGAGCAAGCAGAAATTATAGATACGTTTTGGACGTATCAACATCCCCAAGCTTAATTCCTGCTCGTCCTCGAGTAGGTAAATGATAACAAGAATAATTTCTGTGGTGACATGCTATTAACCATATAGGACTTTCTCATAGTCATATGACAAAAGCTTACTGAGACAATGATTCTAAAGTAATTAAGTTGTCTCAAGAGATAATCACAAATGACTGAAAGTTTAACAATATGAAACTGAAACATCAAAAAGATTTGCAATGAACATGACGTGCAAATATGATAAAGTGATATCTAGCTTGCCCCCTTTAGTGATGCAAAACATAAATGCAAGGGCACCTTCAAGGTTTAAGTGATGACTAGATACAATCATTTCAGAATAAACGATATCACAATCATGCAAAAGACAATGCTACTTTGGGACAATGCACATTACACTCAGAATGACAATCATGCTCTCAGTAGTTGGTGCTTCAACATAAAGGTAAAAGAAAGGTTAAGTGCTAGAGCTTTTTATTTTGAAAACATGGAAGCAATTGTGTCAACGGTAGTAGTACTTCATATGTGTCATGTATAAAACATCTTATAAGTTGCAAGCCTCATGCATCGAATACCAATAGTGCTCGCTCCTTGTCCTAATTAGCCTGGATCCCCATGGGTTATCATTGCATTGCATATGTTTTAACCAAGTGTCACAAAGGGGTACCTCTATGCCACCTGTACAAAGGTCCAAGGAGATAGATCGCATTTGATTTCTCGTTTTTGATAAATCTCAACTTGAGGACATCCATACCGGGACAACATAGAAAACAGATGATGGACTCCTCTTTAATGCATAAGCATATTCTCATGAGAGATTGAGGATTAAGGTCCAAGCTAAAACTTCCACCATGATGCATGGCTTTGGTTGGCGGCCCAATGTTCTTCTCTAACAATATGCATATTAATTCAACCCACGGTAAATCACCCTTACTTCAAACAAGACGAACATGCATAGCAACTCACATGATATTCAACAAAAGTGTGACAGTTGATGGCGTCCCCAGAAACATGGTTACCGCTCAGCAAGCAACTCATAAGAAATAAGATACATAGGCAACATATTCTTTACCACAATAGTTTTTAGGCTACTTTCCCATGAGCTATGTATTGCATGGTTAGTTTTCTTAGTGCAGGTGGAGGTTAGCAAAAGACTGGGAGCGACCAACTAAGAGAGCAATGACGGTCATAATCATGCAGAGCGACAAAGCAATATTGAATCAGGCATGGTAGTTATATCGCTACTTAGAAACAAAAGATCATCAAGGCTTGACAGACTTTCTTTACAGTCTTGAATATGCGTGAGCATACGCCAAGTCAATCAAAATAAATTCTCGAAGGAAGATATTACTAAACCATACCATATCATAGGCAAACAAACCAAGTTGGTATTCCAATAACACATTGGGAACCTCCCAGCTATTTGAGATTAACCATAAGAAAACCTGAACTACTAAGCACCATCATGAAAGTAGAATCTTTATCATAAACACATTAACCCATGCAACGGAAGCAAACTCTCTCAATAAGGTGAGCATGGTAATTAAAGAGAGTTCAAGCAACCAACTAAATAAAAGCTCTTGAAAAGATAAGCATGAATACTAAGAGCAGAGCACGATAGTAGCTATTAAAAGATAAAGAACACACACAGCATAGATAGACATGAAAATTCTATGTAATGTTCTAGGTAGAGGTGGAGCGTGTTTCTCTCCCACATAAAGGAATGCTGGGTTCCGACTCGTTATGAAAAACTAAAAAGAAAACTAAAAGCAAGACGCTCCAAGCATAGCACATAACATATGAAGTGATAAAAATATAGCGAAACGAAAGACGAACTGATAATGTTGATGGAGAAGGGGATGCACGGGGGCATCCCCAAGCTTAGACGCTTGAGTCTCCTTGAATATTTCTTGGGGGTGCACGGGGGCATCCCCAAGCTTGAGCGCTTAACACTCCTGAATCTTTTTATCATCTTCCCTCGCACACTTGAAAACTCCCTTCATACACAACTCATCATAATCTGATTAGCGAGGTTAGTACCTTTAATAAAATAATTATACCTTGCTGGAAATAAGGATATTCTTGAAGTTCTACTGTTTCTCAAGATTGCCAAAAGGTTTTTGCAAAGAAAAAGCAAGTTCTTAATTTGCAAAGTGAAGATAAGGCAAAACAGGACAGAATCTGTGAAAAACAGATCAGTAGGCAGTAATTGACCTGTTCGGGATACTTCTGCAACTCAAATCAAAAAACTCAGAACTGACGCACGAAAGACAATTATATAGAGAACGTTGTCGAAACAATTCAGACCAAAAAGATGATCTGGTGATTTTATACGAATTGTATCCAAGGACAGAATCTGTTTCCTGGACAGCACCTCACAACTTTTGAACTTTCTAGCAATCAGAGGCTATACTTGGCACAAATATGAAAAGCAAAGATACAATGATGATGCTACAGCAGTAAACAACATCAAGACACAACAAAAGCAAAAAAATTATTCATGTGGGCTGCCTCCCAAAAGCGCTTTCTTTTATGCCTTTAAGCTAGGCATAATGCATAGAGGAATCAATAATCATTATAGTAATCGGAGTTATAAATTGGTTCAAATGATTCCTCAACAAGTTCATTCTTGTTCCTTCTAGGAAAGGGGTACACACCTTTTTCCTTCCCGCGTAAGCGGATTTGTCCCTTACCTATATCGATGAAGCCTTTAACTGCTCGGAGGAAATCCCTCCCAAGCACTATGTTTCCTTGGTTTGGCTCCACGATGAAGAAATCAATCATTGCAATCCCTTTAAGGAATTTAACCGGAACGTCTTTTATTTTTCCCTGAATTTCAGAAATATCTCCATTAGTGTGTTCATGATAAGATGGTAGTATATCCATATTAAATTTTAAAGAATCATGAACAGTTTTTGGCATAGTAGAAACCATAGATCCAATATCACAATAAGCAAGGAAGTCTTGATTAAATATGCTAATCCTAACAAAAGGCTCCCAGTCATTATCTATTTCCAAAATATCTCTCTTATTGGGTTTGGGTTTATCTACCTTTATTAAGTCTAGAGCATCCATTCTCTTTTCAATAGTAGCAAGTCTATCTATGATAGTATCAAAATTATGATCATAAACAAAGTAACTAGATAGACCATGTATAATTTCAAGAGCTCTAGCTTCATCACATTCTAAGAAATCTCCCTCAGCTATAATGTCAAGGGAGTGTTTACACCATTTAAAAAGACCATGGTAAAAATTCCTAAGCACAATTTTTATAGGTATCCAAGGCATAATTCTTCTATGTGCATCAGAAATTCTGTCCCATGCCTTCTTCATATTCTCTCCATCCCTTTGATAGAAATCTAGAACTTCTGATTCCCTCAAAGCACCAAATCCTAACATTTTTGGCTAAACAGAAAGGACTACTAATAAAAAGACAAATAATTTTTTTGTGATTTTCGATAAAAGGAACTAAAGCAAAAAATGAAAGGTAAACTAACAAGACTAAAAAGCAAAGGTAAAAGATAGCATGCAACTCCGCTATCCTGAAGAGTGGAGTCCCCGGCAACGGCGCCAGAAAATACTCCTTGATGGGCCTCGAACCCCTCGTTGGTTACCCCAAGTGGAAGGTGTAAGATGCAGTAAGTAGAAGTGTTTTCCCCTAGCAAAGATGCCAAGGATCGAATCCCCAGAGACTCCTAGGTTCAACAAATAGGTGTCAATTGCTAACGGCGCAATTAGCAATCAACGTGGACCTGCACACAGATACAAATAACTTTGCTCCCAACGAGTACAGAGAGGTTGTCAATCTCTCCGGCCTTGTAGTTCACAAAGGGTTAAAAGCAATATGATAGTAGTGATAGATAGTTTTTGCAATAGTAAGTAAATAGCGAAAAGTAAATAGTGGATGTGATCAATGATGGTAATATGGACCGGAGTCTCATGATGTTCACTAGTGATGCCTCTCTCCCAAAAGACGATAAAACAGCTATGTGAGGTAAACAAATTACAGCTGGGCAATTGACAGGACAACGAACGCAAACCAATGCTGATTACATTACAAGAATGGTTGAGGTTCAAAGCATGGGCGGTACGCCAAAGTAAGTAGACCGAAATCCATCAATATCTACTACTAATCATCCACCTTGAGATATCTATCCAGAACATCTCGCTGGTATTAAGTTGCGAGTCCCACCCATAGTGTAAACTCAATGCAACAGACAACTGCATTAAAAGAACTTTGCGTAAAGTAAACAATCCTTGCACCCGCGGGCACAAGCACCGTGTTTTTCCCCCTTGTGGCAACAGCACATCCCCTAGACTCATGTTTCTGTCACTCAAGCTAGTCATCGAGGGGCATGAACCCACAATCGAGCATAACATTCCCTCTTGGAGTCACTACCTATTACTCGGCCAAAGCAATAAATAACAACGGAGAACATGCAAGAATTACTTATGAACTAAAATATAAAAGAGGTGAATCAAATATATTACTCAAGATCAATCTGAACATAATCTCATAATCCATCGGATCCCAGCAAACTCAACATAGCAACAGCATAAGGATTACATAGGTGCCTTGATCATGTAGGGCAGCTCACGAGGACTAATTAGTGAAGCACAAGAACGGGAGGAGAACATCACGTAGCTACTGGTCATGGACTCATGGTCCAAGGGAGACTACTCACGAGTCATCCGGGAGGCGTCCATGGTGGTGGAGAAGCTCCCGGTGGTGATCCTCCCCTCCGGCAGGGTGCCGGGAAGAGTTCTCCTGGTGCTCCCGATCTTGGAAGCGGCGGCGGCGGCGGAACAGAGATGGGATCGCGAAAAGAAGTCTTGTTCTGAGGGTTATGGAGGACCCTTTAAATATATGCCAAAGTAGGGCACCGGGGGAGCCTCGGGGGGCCCAGGCGCCCCCCCGGCGCGGCCCAGGGGGGGCGCCCACAGTGCGCCTGGAGCCCCTGCGCCCCCCCCCCAGGCTGCCCTTCGGACGCAGTGTTGTTTCCGCATCGCTGATTTTTTATATAATTTTTCTGGATTTTTCTGGGCAGTTCTCAAAACGTGAAAACCTGAAATACAAAAACAGCCGAAAACAAAAACTGGCACTGGGGTGCACTGGATTAGTAAGTTAGTCCAAATATGATCAAAAGTGTATGGAAGTGTATGAATATCATAGCAATATCACCCAAAAGTGGCATGGAGCAAGCAGAAATTATAGATACGTTTTGGATGTATCATAAGTTCACCAGGAGCAAAGTATATGGCACACCAAGGATGTTTTCAGACGCCATTGAACATAGGACACCACACTTTCCCCTCCGGCCTAATAGTTTTGGAGTCACAAGGACTGGATGTGATATTAGGTATGGATTGGCTATCGAAGTATGGAGGTAACATCGATTGTGCCAGTAAGTCTATTTTGCTTACCACCCCAGAGGGAAAAATGATTAAGTATGTATCTAGGCATTCGAAGGACCCAAGTACATTCTCTCACGGGAGTTGTTCAGGAGGAAGTGCTAGTAGTAAAGGATTATCCGGATGTGTTCCCAGAGGAGTTACCTGGCATGCCACCGGATAGAGATAGTGAGTTTTTGATAGAGTTGTTGTCTGGCACCGAACCAATATCTAAGAGACCGCGGATGCCAGCGAATGATCTGGAGGAGATCAAGAAGCAGATTAAGGAGTTATTGGAGAAAGGTTTTATTCGCCGAAGTTCTTGACCTTGGGGAGCCCCAGTGCTTTTGTAACACCCCAAAAATTTAATTACTTTTTCATTAAATAAAATTTGGCTAGAAATAAAATTTTGAATTATATTAGGTTCTTCAATAATTTTTGAGCCTTTTCTATACCTGACCTTCAAAAATTTTCTCTTCATATAGTAAATTTTTGGAAATAATTTTTGTGGGCTCTAGTTGTATCTTGAGTCATTTCATTATTTGTTTGATAACAGTAGAAATTATGTTCATAATAAAATTTTGCCTTAGAAAATTCTTTTAATAGCTTTTGCAGAATTTTAAATGCTTCTGTTGCACTACAACCATTTCATTTAATTCTCTAAAAAAATTCCACCATAATTCTGAGAGGTTCTGTGATGCCTATATGTCACTTTGGTGCAAAAACCCAACTTGGTGTTTTGCAAAATATGAGTGAACCATCCCCTTTTTCATTTCTGTCCATCTTCTAGGTTTCTACTGCAACCCCATTATTTCTTGCTCCAAAAATTCTTAGCCTTGGCCATCTTCTAGTTCCTCCTACCAAACCCTTAACTCCAGAAGATCAGCTCCATTAGCATCATTTAGACCCACCAAATACCCCTCTGAAGTTTCTGTCCAAAACTGAATTTCAGTAAAACTTGCACTAGCCAGTATTTCCTTTTCCCAAAATAACTTCACCATCATCTCTACCATCTAAAGAGACCTCATCCTGCCAAGTTTCACATCCAGAAAGATCACCTAGGTCACCCTAACATTCTGTCGAGCACCTTGAGCTCATGACAGAAGTTGGGCATCTTTTTGGGTTGCACTAGATACTAGCCCCTCTCCCCAAAACACCATGTCCATCACTTCTACCATGTCTAAAGGCACCATTCTGTTAATTGTAAACTTGTTTGGGTCCCTGTAGATGCCATTGGCATTTCGTCGAACGCCTCAGAGGCATGTCCGGAGCACGAGCAGAGCGCAGTTATTGAACGCGCTGACATCGGGCTCCTGTCACTGCCCTGCTGCCTCCCCTGCTCGCCCGAGCCTCCCACCGGATCAACTCGACCATCAATAACTTCGCCGACACCTTCCCTTGGCCGCTTGCGCCGGCCACCGCCGTCCACGCCATCTGGAGGCGCCGCCCGACGAGTCCCGCACCGCCACGTCGCACCGACCTCCAACGCCCTGGACGCGTGGCTCGCCTCCGAACCAAACACGACGCCCGCCATCCCTGCAAGCCGCCACCGTCCTCACCAAACCCCGCCGTCCATCAACGGCCTCACCACCGGCCGCGTCTGCCATTAATGGCCGCCGCCTCTGTCCGCCCGTGGACGGCGCCGTCCAAGCTACCTGGCGCCTCCCGGGGCAGCCAGCTCGCCTGGGAAGTAACTGCGGTCCTCACCGACCCTCACCGGCCACCCAGCGACCTCACCTGCCGGAGTAATGGCGATCTCCGCCGTGTCCGTTTCTGGAACCCGCCGAACTGCCTCGCCCCGGCTACATAAAGCCCCGAGCTCACTCCACTCCGGACCACCCCACTCCCTTCGCCTACTGCAAGCTTCCTATGGAAGCAAAACGACCGGAGACAGTCGTCTTCTTCTTCCCCGACAACCACGGCCACCGCCACCCCTCCAATGGTTCCGACGAGACCACGGCCTCCCCACCACCAACTCTTCCACCACTGGACTCCTGGAGCATCCACAAACCCGTCCCCAACTTCAACTCCACTGGAGTTGCACCCTAGCCGGAGTTCCCCTTTCGTCCGACGGTGCCGTCCGCCGAGGACCTCGTCGCCGGCAACTCCGTCCATCCCAGCTACCACAGAAAGCACCGGACGAACCGCCTCCCCCTCCTGAACCCAACGGTGCCTTTGGCTCTTCAAACGGCGCCACCGTTCGCCGGCGAGCTCCGCCGGAGCGCCGCCCCGCTCTGCCGCGAGAAGACGCTCGCGTGGACCTGGTCAAACCTGACCAGTGGGCCAGGCGGGCCCACTGTCAGTGACCACAGGCCGCGCCAGCTCGGCGTAAGTGGAGGCGTACTCCGCCAGTACGCCTTCGACGTCGACGCGTCCCACACTGCCGAAGCAGCTGGGCTCGGCCCAGTGGCGCCGTGGAGCTAAACAGCGCTCAGGGCGCGATTCTGTCCTTTCTTTTATCGTTTCCAGCAGCTTTCAAATAATTCCATAGTAGCCATTTCTACTCTAAAATTGGTAATTCAAATTTCTGTAGGTTTCTAAAATCATGCTCTGTTCTTTTAAATTAGGTGAACATTTTTTTTCCTATATATAGTTTCTGTTTAATGAATTTAATATTGCCTTTAATCATATTTTCCATCTTAGTAATTCCTTAACTAATTCATATGAACTCTAAATAAATTAATTCTTTTTCTGATATTCCTTAAATATCATCTAGTTTATTTTAGTATTGGTTTCAAAAAAAACATTTGAAATACTTTTAAATGCTGTTTTTGGATTATGTGGTGATTTAGATATTTTTGAAAATAGGAAATGAAGGGGGGATGAATATTCCAAACTTTTGGAGTGCACCCAATATTTCTGCATGCTCAAGGCAAGCATTTTGAACACTTGATATGGTGAATGTTTGCATGCTAGAATATTTGATGCATGGTTTGAATCTCATATGAGTAGAAGTATTGCATGCATGCATGGTCATGACTATATTTTCTCTTGCATGCATTCCCTTCAAATTTGCAACATGCATAAGTTATGAGAATCCAGGAATGTGCTCCTGTTTTGGACGTGCCGGTGGGCACGGGCCATATTTGACACGGTGGTGTCATGAGATATATGTGGAAGCTGACAAGGGTTGTGGCCCTGTCCTGATGATATGGTTGAAAGAATAATCTTGTTGTGCTAACCATTGCAGGAAACCTAAGCCTCCTGAGTCGGCCATAGATCGAGTCTTGTTCCGGTAACCCCATACTTGTTCCGTGCTACCACTTGTCCCTGCCTCGGGTAAGGTATGGTTTAGTAAGTTGTTAACCCCTTTCCATGCACACACCGTACAGAGGGCCACGATGAGGGTTTCCAGGGCCCTGGACTAAATCCAGTCATCGGGTCAGGGGGCATGGGTGTTTCCGGCTGTTGTGATGCCGAGAGGGAGTGTACCCTTGTAATCCGCGCGTATGAATAGTGATCCCATGCTCATGGAGGTTGTAGCCTCTCCGACTTAGAGTTTTACTTAATTGTTGTTCTGGGTGATTCCTGGCAGCAGAAAAGTTAAGCTGGTGTGTGCTGGTCAGGTGTGTTTTCAACCCAAAGACCATAATGGGAATTAGTCAGTGTCACGATACTGACTAAAGAAATCCTATACTTGTGGGCAAAGAGTACACTCTCTGCAGAGTTTAAAAATCTATTCGAATAGCCGTGTCCGCGGTTAAGGATTACAGTCTGGGTTGGTCAAGTGTCGGTCTTAGAGTCGGTCTCCGGAGGAAATATTTAAAAATTGAGCATGGTTATTTTGCAGGATAATTATCATTGTTACTGGTGTTACCATGAGTATATTTGATGATATGATTATATTTGTGAACTAACCCCCCTGCTCTTATTTTACTTTCCAGAGTGTCTCAGGGGCTGGATAGACTACCCCGGACACTCACCTTTATTTTCAAGTCCTTTTGTGGCGTCCCTCGAGTGTCAGGCGGTCTATCACGCCACTACTCTTGTGGATACCCGACTGGCATTTCTTTTCAAGTCCTTTCGTGGCGTCGCCTGAGTTCTCGGATGGTATCGTCCGATTACTCTTTTAGACACCCGACTGGCATTCCTTTCAAGACCGACCGTGGTGTCACTTGACATCCGACCGGCATTTCTTTTATATTTTATTGATACTAATATTTATTTTCTGCACTAACTATTATTCACCATGCCATGTTTAATTCCTGTCAGCATGCATTTAATATAAATCCATCATGAGCATATGCATATATTTTAATTCATCATGACCATATATTTGTTTGCTGCTTTTGTTATATCATTTGTCCATGATGTTTGCGAGTACATTCAAACGTACTCACAGGCTTGTCCCTGGCTATTTACTTGGCCAGGTTAGGTGTTCTACGAGGAGTACCTCAGCGACGTCCGTGCAAAGCCTAGGAGTGCAGCCACGCAGGATAGGAGTTATCCGGGTCAGCTGTTCCTGTTGGAATGGAGCCCCATTGATGTGGAGATCCACAAGCCAATTTCTTCATCCACCACCGGAGTCATTGTTATATCAGTAGACCTTTATGGTCCTGTATCAAATTCTTGTAAATGCTTGGTAATCTGTAACAAGGATGTGTCCACCAGTAACAGTAATCCTGGGCTGGTGATGACACTAGGGGTTAATTTCTGGAATATTATGTTCCCGAAATCCGGCCCCGACAGCCTTGGTATCAGAGCCAGGCTGACCATTGGCTAATCCTGTCCTAGCCTGGTCACCATCCCTAGGTTTCCACACCATCCACAACTTTTCCTGTCCACGGTCAAGTCTATCCCATCCACAGTGGCAACCGACATCTTTTGATAGCCGGTGCCCAACCTATCAGTCTATCCATAGGCCGTGTGCCTGTGCCAACACCTGAGCTTTCCCATCCACAAGCGTGCGATGGAAGACTTGGCTGACTTATAAAGGAAGCCTTACCCCAAACTCAGCACATCACAGCCTCATTCCCAGTTCGATATCCAACCACCAAGATGCCAGGCCCCCTCGTGCACAACGAGACCACCGCAGTCGAGCTTGAAGGCTTCGTAACCATCCTCGCCAATCTCACCCGTCGTGTCTTTGGCATCGACGAGCCACCGGAGTATGTCGTGTACCAAGAGCGCACGAGTGTTTCCATCCATCACTTCTGGGCCACGGTGCACATCTACGGGAGGGGCACCACATCGGAGCGTACCTACCGATTCACCGGGAGGACGACCTCCGACGAGCCCCAAGCCATCCAACTTGCAGCCCGAGAGGCTATAGTTCAACTTCGGCACCTGTCGCCGAGGGTTAACTGCCGCTCCTTCTACTACTACCCTAGTCGTGAAGGCTATGGTAGCCCGACCCAGGTCGCCAGCGGAGACCATGAGTCGGATCCTGCCCTGGTGCATCTGGTGCGCTACCTGGGAGCGCAAGAGGCACTATTTGATCAGGTCACTCTTGACCTGATTGAGACCCGCAGGACGCTCGCTCTCCTAACCCCGGCAAGGAGCGAAGTCGCACCCGCCACCGACACCCCGATAGTGCTGCTTGGAAGGCCGGTTGAGCCCCCAAGCTCTGACCATGTCACCTACCCGGGCAATGCCATCGCCTCACCCGGAAATCTCCGTCGTCTCTTGGAGGCCTACTCCAATGGGACGGTGACCTCGACACCCCGCGAAGGCCACCACCGCTACTCCAGCCCTGTAGCTCCCCATCCTACCCCGGCCAGCTCCGACGCGGAAGCACCCGGAGAGGACTCGGCATCCGCAAGACGCGCCCGGCTAGATATCAACCAGGTGGAATGAGTCCACCAGAATTGTTATCAAGCCCTAGTGGCTCGGTTTTTTTTTGTTCCGCAGTAGCTGGTGTGTGGCGTAGTGAGTTTGTAGACCCCCTGTGTGTCACCATCTAATAGTATGTGTGATCTGGCATGAATTGCTTGGTGAGGGGTTGCAGAGTAAATTCTAGACGTGACCCCTAACCGACACGCACAATATCATGTCACATTTCTTTTGGGGATTGAGGCCTGAGACTTTGACTCAGACAGCCCCGCGCCGGAGTCGGTGTCTCAGTCGTACCGGCACCATTTCATGTTTCATGACCCAGGCTCTCTATAAGAGGCCACGCTCATTTTTCCACACCAGCAACCATCAGCATCAAGCACTGCTTTTTCCATTCATCCACCCATGTCTCACCCCGGAGCTTATCTGAGGACCCCCGATGCAAGACCTGGTAGTTTTGTTATGTTATTGTGGGATTTTACCCGCAATACTCTTGGATCCACCCACCCACCCCTGTATGAGCTATTCAAATCGAGAATCACTCCTGATCTCTCGAAATACTGGGCAGCTGTACATATTCCACCAGCAGATTTAAACCAAGGCCCTCCCTATGTGATTTTCATCGGGAGATCCATGCCAACGCCAGGCATGGCCATTGAGTCTGCTGCGTATGAAGCAGTCACCCGTCTTTGATTTGCGGTACCTTGTGCCAGCACAAGGGAATACTGCTATTTCCCAAGCCGCGCTGCTTTTGGAGCAGAAGCTACGTTCCGCTGTGGACGTGCGGAGAGCGATCCAGCCCTGGTCTATCTCATTCAATATGTGATGGCCCAGGAGCGTTTCACCCAGCAAATACTGGAGTATCTCCACTACCTTGCTGTTCTAAATCCCCGGATCGCCATTGGCGGACCCCCTCTGCCAACTCAGGAGGGACACGTTCTTCGTTTGCTCCCTCCACTTCCTCCACTCCCTCCGGAAGAAGAAGGATGTGTTCCAACACCGGGAAGCTTTCCGCTTGACCCCGTAGATCCCGCCTTCGGACCGTAGACGGTCGTGAATGCGTTTGCGTAACGTGTAGTGCTTGTTTGCATGTTGTGATCTTGTTTTGTTTGCATGTCATGAATGTATTGCCCTGTTTGCATTTTGCATATGAGTATTTTTTTTTTGTTTGTGTGGTATGTTTTTTAATTCTCCCGCCCTTAACAAATCTCGAGGACGAGATTTTCTTAAGGGGGTTAGAGTTTGTAACACCCCAAAAATTTAATTACTTTTTCATTAAATAAAATTTGGCTAGAAATAAAATTTTGAATTATATTAGGTTCTTTAATAATTTTTGAGCCTTTTCTATACCTGACCTTCAAAAATTTTCTCTTCATATAGTAAATTTTTGGAAATAATTTTTGTGGGCTCTAGTTGTATCTTGAGTCATTTCATTATTTGTTTGATAACAGTAGAAATTATGTTCATAATAAAATTTTGCCTTAGAAAATTCTTTTAATAGCTTTTGCAGAATTTTAAATGCTTCTGTTGCACTACAACCATTTCATTTAATTCTCTAAAAAAATTCCACCATAATTCTGAGAGGTTCTGTGATGCCTATATGTCACTTTGGTGCAAAAACCCAACTTGGTGTTTTGCAAAATATGAGTGAACCATCCCCTTTTTCATTTCTGTCCATCTTCTAGGTTTCTACTGCAACCCCATTATTTCTTGCTCCAAAAATTCTGAGCCTTGGCCATCTTCTAGTTCCTCCTACCAAACCCTTAACTCCAGAAGATCAGCTCCATTAGCATCATTTAGACCCACCAAATACCCCTCTGAAGTTTCTGTCCAAAACTGAATTTCAGTAAAACTTGCACTAGCCAGTATTTCCTTTTCCCAAAATAACTTCACCATCATCTCTACCATCTAAAGAGACCTCATCCTGCCAAGTTTCACATCCAGAAAGATCACCTAGGTCACCCTAACATTCTGTCGAGCACCTTGAGCTCATGACAGAAGTTGGGCATCTTTTTGGGTTGCACTAGATACTAGCCCCTCTCCCCAAAACACCATGTCCATCACTTCTACCATGTCTAAAGGCACCATTCTGTTAATTGTAAACTTGTTTGGGTCCCTGTAGATGCCATTGGCATTTCGTCGAACGCCTCAGAGGCATGTCCTGTCACTGCCCTGCTGCCTCCCCTGCTCGCCCGAGCCTCCCACCGGATCAACTCGACCATCAATAACTTCGCCGACACCTTCCCTTGGCCGCTTGCGCCGGCCACCGCCGTCCACGCCATCCGGAGGCGCCGCCCGACGAGTCCCGCATCGCCACGTCGCACCGACCTCCAACGCCCTGGACGCGTGGCTCGCCTCCGAACCAAACACGACGCCCGCCATCACTGCAAGCCGCCACCGTCCTCACCAAACCCCGTCGTCCATCAACGGCCTCACCACCGGCCGCGTCTGCCATTAATGGCCGCCGCCTCTGTCCGCCCGTGGACGACGCCGTCCAAGCTACCTGGCGCCTCCCGGGGCAGCCAGCTCGCCTGGGAAGTAACTGCGGTCCTCACCGACCCTCACCGGCCACCCAGCGACCTCACCTGCCGGAGTAATGGCGATCTCCGCCGTGTCCGTTTCTGGAACCCGCCGAACCGCCTCGCCCCGGCTACATAAAGCCCCGAGCTCACTCCACTCCGGACCACCCCACTCCCTTCGCCTTCTGCAAGCTTCCTATGGAAGCAAAACGACCGGAGACAGTCGTCTTCTTCTTCCCCGACAACCACGGCCACCGCCACCCCTCGAATGGTTCCGACGAGACCACGGCCTCCCCACCACCAACTCTTCCACCACTGGACTCCTGGAGCATCCACAAACCCGTCCCCAACTTCAACTCCACTGGAGTTGCACCCTAGCCGGAGTTCCCCTTTCGTCCGACGGTGCCGTCCGCCGAGGACCTCGTCGCCGGCAACTCCGTCCATCCCAGCTACCACAGAAAGCACCGGACGAACCGCCTCCCCCTCCTGAACCCAACGGTGCCTTTGGCTCTTCAAACGGCGCCACCGTTCGCCGGCGAGCTCCGCCGGAGCGCCGCCCCGCTCTGCCGCGAGAAGACGCTCGCGTGGACCTGGTCAAACCTGACCAGTGGGCCAGGCGGGCCCACTGTCAGTGACCACAGGCCGCGCCAGCTCGGCGTAAGTGGAGGCGTACTCCGCCAGTACGCCTTCGACGTCGACGCGTCCCACAGTGCCGAAGCAGCTGGGCTCGGCCCAGTGGCGCCGTGGAGCTAAACAGCGCTCAGGGCGCGATTCTGTCCTTTCTTTTATCGTTTCCAGCAGCTTTCAAATAATTCCATAGTAGCCATTTCTACTCTAAAATTGGTAATTCAAATTTCTGTAGGTTTCTAAAATCATGCTCTGTTCTTTTAAATTAGGTGAACATTTTTTTTCCTATATATAGTTTCTGTTTAATGAATTTAATATTGCCTTTAATCATATTTTCCATCTTAGTAATTCCTTAACTAATTCATATGAACTCTAAATAAATTAATTCTTTTTCTGATATTCCTTAAATATCATCTAGTTTATTTTAGTATTGGTTTCAAAAAAAACATTTGAAATACTTTTAAATGCTGTTTTTGGATTATGTGGTGATTTAGATATTTTTGAAAATAGGAAATGAAGGGGGGATGAATATTCCAAACTTTTGGAGTGCACCCAATATTTCTGCATGCTCAAGGCAAGCATTTTGAACACTTGATATGGTGAATGTTTGCATGCTAGAATATTTGATGCATGGTTTGAATCTCATATGAGTAGAAGTATTGCATGCATGCATGGTCATGACTATATTTTCTCTTGCATGCATTCCCTTCAAATTTGCAACATGCATAAGTTATGAGAATCCAGGAATGTGCTCCTGTTTTGGACGTGCCGGTGGGCACGGGCCATATTTGACACGGTGGTGTCATGAGATATATGTGGAAGCTGACAAGGGTTGTGGCCGTGTCCTGATGATATGGTTGAAAGAATAATCTTGTTGTGCTAACCATTGCAGGAAACCTAAGCCTCCTGAGTCGGCCATAGATCGAGTCTTGTTCCGGTAACCCCATACTTGTTCCGTGCTACCACTTGTCCCTGCCTCGGGTAAGGTATGGTTTAGTAAGTTGTTAACCCCTTTCCATGCACACACCGTACAGAGGGCCACGATGAGGGTTTCCAGGGCCCTGGACTAAATCCAGTCATCGGGTCAGGGGGCATGGGTGTTTCCGGCTGTTGTGATGCCGAGAGGGAGTGTACCCTTGTAATCCGCGCGTATGAATATTGATCCCATGCTCATGGAGGTTGTAGCCTCTCCGACTTAGAGTTTTACTTAATTGTTGTTCTGGGTGATTCCTGGCAGCAGAAAAGTTAAGCTGGTGTGTGCTGGTCAGGTGTGTTTTCAACCCAAAGACCATAATGGGAATTAGTCAGTGTCACGATACTGACTAAAGAAATCCTATACTTGTGGGCAAAGAGTACACTCTCTGCAGAGTTTAAAAATCTATTCGAATAGCCGTGTCCGCGGTTAAGGATTACAGTCTGGGTTGGTCAAGTGTCGGTCTTAGAGTCGGTCTCCGGAGGAAATATTTAAAAATTGAGCATGGTTATTTTGCAGGATAATTATCATTGTTACTGGTGTTACCATGAGTATATTTGATGATATGATTATATTTGTGAACTAACCCCCTGCTCTTATTTTACTTTCCAGAGTGTCTCAGGGGCTGGATAGACTACCCCGGACACTCACCTTTATTTTCAAGTCCTTTTGTGGCGTCCCTCGAGTGTCAGGCGGTCTATCACGCCACTACTCTTGTGGATACCCGACTGGCATTTCTTTTCAAGTCCTTTCGTGGCGTCGCCTGAGTTCTCGGATGGTATCGTCCGATTACTCTTTTAGACACCCGACTGGCATTCCTTTCAAGACCGACCGTGGTGTCACTTGACATCCGACCGGCATTTCTTTTATATTTTATTGATACTAATATTTATTTTCTGCACTAACTATTATTCACCATGCCATGTTTAATTCCTGTCAGCATGCATTTAATATAAATCCATCATGAGCATATGCATATATTTTAATTCATCATGACCATATATTTGTTTGCTGCTTTTGTTATATCATTTGTCCATGATGTTTGCGAGTACATTCAAACGTACTCACAGGCTTGTCCCTGGCTATTTACTTGGCCAGGTTAGGTGTTCTACGAGGAGTACCTCAGCGACGTCCGTGCAAAGCCTAGGAGTGCAGCCACGCAGGATAGGAGTTATCCGGGTCAGCTGTTCCTGTTGGAATGGAGCCCCATTGATGTGGAGATCCACAAGCCAATTTCTTCATCCACCACCGGAGTCATTGTTATATCAGTAGACCTTTATGGTCCTGTATCAAATTCTTGTAAATGCTTGGTAATCTGTAACAAGGATGTGTCCACCAGTAACAGTAATCCTGGGCTGGTGATGACACTAGGGGTTAATTTCTGGAATATTATGTTCCCGAAATCCGGCCCCGACAGCTTTTGGTCGAGAAGAAGGATGGATCATTAAGAATGGTCGTTGATTATCGTGTGCTGAATGAAGTGACTATTAAGAATAAGTACCTGCTGCCGATGATCAATGATTTATTCGACCAACTCCAGGGAGAGAAAGTATTCTCCAAGATAGATCTACGATCTGGATACCACCAATTGAAGATCCGGGAGAAGGATATACCTAAGACAGCCTTCACCACACAGTACGGGCTATATGAGTATACGGTTATGTCATTTGGATTGACTAACGCGCCTGCCTATTTCATGACCATGGTGAACAAGGTGTTCATGGAGTTCTTGGATAAGCTCGTCGTGGTATTCATAGATGATATTCTGGTGTACTCGAAGGATGAAGAGGAACATGCGGAGCATTTGCGTTTGGTTTTGGAGAAGCTCAGAGAACATCAACTGTATGCCAAGTTTAGCAAATGCGAGTTTTGGTTGAAGGAAGTAGGATTCCTATGGCATGTTATATCAGGAGAAGGTATAGCAGTGGATCCCGTCAAAGTGCTGGCAGTCACTGAGTGGTTGGCACCCACTTCAGTCGGAGAGATCTGCAGTTTTCTTGGACTCGCGGGATACTACCGGAGGTTCATAGAAAATTTCTCCAAGATTGCAAAGCCAATGACGACTTTGTTGAAGAAGGAGCCAAAGTTCGATTGGACTGAAGAGTTTGAAGAAAGTTTCCAGGAGTTGAAGAAACGGTTGACGACAGCCCCAGTGCTGATATTGCCAGATATACACAAGGATTTCCAAGTATACTGCGACGCTTCACGCTTAGGACTTGGAGGAGTACTTATGCAGGATGGAAGAGTTGTTTCCTATGCATCCCGTCAACTGCGACCGCACGAGTTGAATTACGCGACGCACGATCTGGAGTTAGCAGCTGTAGTGCACGCACTGAAAACCTGGAGACATTTCCTTATTGGAAATCGTTGTGATGTGTACACGGATCACAAGAGTTTGACGTACATTTTCACACAGAAGGAGCTGAACCTCAGACAAAGAAGATGGTTGGAGCTTATAAAGGATTATGATATGAAGCTGCACTATCATCCAGGAAAGGCCAACGTCGTAGCAGACGCTTTGAGCCGGAAGAGTTATGCAAATACCCTAATAAGAGGGGGATTGCCACAGGAGCTAGCAGAACATCTCAGGGAGCTTCGTTTGGAGATAGTTCCTAGAGGTTTCGTTGCAACGTTAGAGGTTCAGTCGACATTACTGGGAAAGATACGCGAAGCCCAAAAGGATGATAAGGAAATTGCAGAGATAAGGAAAAGGATGAGTGAAGGAAAAACCAAGGGATTTCGTGAGGACGAACACGACACCTTGTGGTTTGAGGATCGAATCTATGTGCCCAACGACCCGGAGATCAGAAAGTTGATACTGCAGGAAGCACATGATTCGCCATACTCGATACACCTCGGAAACACCAAGATGTATTTGGATTTGAAGGAATGTTTCTGGTGGACGGGAATGAAGAAGGATATTGCCGAGTATGTAGCCGTATGTGATGTATGACAAAGAGTAAAGGCAGAACATCAGAAGCCAGCAGGATTGTTGCAGCCTATGCCGATACCCGAATAGAAGTGGGAGAAGCTTGGCTTGGATTTTATCACCGGACTGCCCAGGACCAAAGCAGGATATGACTCAATCTGGGTAGTAGTGGATCGATTGATGAAGGTAGCCCACTTTATCCCCATGAAAACCACATACACCAGTGCGAAGTTGGCCAAGATATACATGACCAGGATAGTATGTATGCATGGAGTTCCGAGGACCATTGTATCAGATAGAGAAACATTGTTCACCTCAAAGTTTTGGCATCAACTACACCAAACTTTGGGAACGAAGCTGGAATTCAGCACAACTTTTCATCCGCAGACTGATGGACAGACCGAGAGAGTCAACCAGATCCTGGAGGACATGTTGAGAGCCTTTGCGTAGATTATGGGTCTAGTTGGGATGATAATTTTCCCTACGCGGAGTTCTCGTACAACAACAATTAGCAGGCCAGTTTGAAGATGGCACCATTCGAGGCATTGTATGGAAGGAGATGCCGAACACCGTTAATGTGGGATGAAGTTGGAGACCGACAGTTGTTTGGACCACACTTGATCAAAGAGTCTGAGGAGAAGGTGAAGTTGATTCGAGATAGATTGAAGGTAGCTCAGTCCAGGCAGAAGAGTTATGTAGACTCGAAGCGCAAGGAGATAACCTATGAGATCGGAGATAGAGCGTACTTGAGAGTATCGCCTCTACGAGGAGTTAAACGTTTCGGAGTTAAAGGAAAGCTAGCCCCGAGATTTACGGGACCTTACCGTGTTTTGGAACGCATGGGAGAGGTTTCCTATAAGTTGGAATTGCCCGAAGGATTGTCAGGAGTGCACGACGTGTTTCACGTTTCACAGCTTAAGAAGTGCCACGCGGAGATGGCTGATATTCCGCTTAGAGACACGGTACCCCTGGAAGCAATTCAGTTGGACAGTGATCTGACCTACGAAGAGAAGCCTGTTAAGATTCTCGAATTTTCGAGCAGAGTCACCCGCAGTAAAGTTATCAAGTTTTGCAAAGTTCAATGGAGTCACCACACCGAGGAAGAAGCCACATGGGAACGAGAAGATGATCTACGCAAGGACCACCCACACCTGTTCTCTAGCCAAGTCGAATCTCGAGGGCGAGATTCATTCTAAGGGGGTAGGTTTGTAACATACCAAATTTTCAATTTGGAATGTTATACATAGATCATACTGTATTGCATGCTCTTTGCATTATTTTTTGTTGTGGCCTCGAAATTCTAAGCAACTCAAGGACCTACGGAGAGAGTTGGGAATTCTACCGTTTTGTATTTGAGTTCACTCGAATACCGGTACAAGGACGGTGTTGGTTTAATTATTTTTCTCTCCTAAAAATATTTCTAAGTACAATATATGAGAGGAGATAACGTGACTTCTCCAAAATAACAGAAATATTGGAGGAAAAATGTTAAAATCACTTTTGGTATTTTTTCTGGATTTATTTGCGATTTTATTTGCATAGGAAAAATGTGCGTTTCTCAAAATTGCATTTAGGTCCGGGAAAAATGTTCACTGTGTCCTAAATTTTATTAGAGGACAGTGAAAATTTATTTCGGTTTTTTTGGAGTCCGTTTAGTATTTCTTTCGTTAGTTTTGCTACGTCAGGACTCTTTTTTTTTAAAAAAAAAAGAGCGAACCGACTTCAGGCCGTGTTAGGCCAGGACTCCGACCTTTATAAGCCGCCAGCCCGCCAGCCTGCCACCCTCGCCCGCCCGCGAAACCCTAGCTGCCGCTGCCGCTAGTCGCCGCCGCCACCGCTAGCCGCCGCCGCCGCCGCTAGCCGCCACCGACCGCCGTCGCTAGCCGCCGCCGCCGCCGACCGCCGCCGCCCTGTCGCTGCCCCGCCGCCGGAGACCGCCGCCCCGCCGCCGACCGCCAGAGACCGCCGCCGCCGCCGCTCCAGAGGTAGCCGCCGCCGTTCCGCCGCCGTCGGTCTTTTCTTAGAAACCGATCGGTTCTTTTCATAAAACCCTAGATTCGTTTTTTTAGGATTAGATCGGTTCGGTTTTCTTCGGTTTAGTTATTTAGCGGACGTTTGTCCGTACGTTTGTTTTAACGAACGCTGTTCGTCCGTTAGCCGCAGACAGCGAACGTTCGTTCGTTAGCCTGTTCGTTAGTTTTCTTTTTCTGGGTTTTTATCCGCGATTATTTCGATCGCGATTTTTGCCCTGATCTTATTTTTCGTTTTTCTTTTCGCTCAAGAGTCGGAATCAGGTGATTCAAAATCCCAGATCTTCGTCTCGATGCCCTCTTTCTGTTTAATCAACTTGAACAAAGTTTTGGCTACTGTAAAATTTGACTTTAGATCAATTAGTAATCGGAGCTCGTTTCTTTCGTAGTTTGAGTTTCGTTGCTTCTTTCAATTTGATTCTTTTTGCAAACCGGAGTTCTTAAGTAGAACTTTCTGGTTAGATCTTATCTTTTGGGGTTTTGTTTGTGCATCATTGCTTGTTTTCTTATGTATGCTATTGTTTGCTTGCCATAGAATACCCGGACTGTGAAGCGTGCTACTACAAGTCTCTAGGTTTTGTGAATCGTCAGCAAGGCAAGTAACACTTTGATCATGCTTTTATTACCCAGCTTTTACGCATTAGATCAAACCCTCACACATTGCATGAGTAGGATCTCTTAACTTGTGGGACTGGGAAGTAGATTGAGGTAGAACCTATTACCTGCATTATTTTCAAACCCTTGGGAGTTACTTCTACGTTTGCTAGGGTTGCTATGCTATGCTCGTAGACGTGGTTTGGGTTTGAGTGAAATCCATGATAGATGTGAGTTTTTAATTAAGGATTCAACTTAAGGTGGTTACTTGAATACACATCTGGGTGGATTGGTTGCAGGGCACCTGGAGAATCCAGTGTTGTCCTAGGAAATCCCTGGGTTTCCGTGTGATTTTTCCTATGGAATGCCACCCAGGCTCAAAGGGATCATAAAACTATTCATGCTAGAAACTTCCGTGTGCAGCCACATGCCAATATGGGCTCTGGCATAGTTGAGTAAGTTGTGGGAAACCTTTCCGTGATGGGCTAGCAGATGTAGAGGGATTGTAGGTGTACCGGCCTATCTATCCGGTTAAGGGGACCTCTTCGGAAAGATTGTGTCTCGGTCATCCGTTTCTCAAACACCATGCAGTGCGAGAAACCAAACGGAGGCGTCGAGTCTTTTGGGAAAAGTGCACAAACCTCTTCAGAGTGTACAAACTGATCATGATTAGTCGTGTCCCCGGTTATGGACGTCTTGAGCATCTGGTACTTGAATTATTGGTTGATCTCATCACTCTATAATTTAATTTGTTGGGTTAATGATTACTTTAATTTGGGATTGAGTTGGAGGTACCTTCTCAATGATTTTCAACCAACATGATAGTTAAAATAAAATTTATTCCTTTGTTGTAGGGAAAAATTGGTTTTACGCAAAAACTATAAACCGTAGAGCCTCCACCAGCCAAATATGCATATAGTATAGCCTTTATTCTGTTACTTGCATCCTTTGTGTTATCTTGCCAGCATATTCCATGTGCTGACCCGTTTTCGGGCTGCAACATATTACGTTGCAGACTTTTTAGACGAGGAATAAGACGTGCTAGGTCGTTTGTCATGCACTCAGCTATGCCGTTGGAGTTGATAGACTCACTTATCTTCCAAACCTTCCGCTATTATTTTGTTAGATGGCCTTAAGCCATTGATTCTGTAATAAGTTCTCATTGGAGACATTCGATGTAATAAGTGTGTGATTGCCACTCTGTTATAAATCCTTCAAGTACTGTGTGTGTCAGCATTATCGATCCAGGGATGACACAGAACACAGAGACTTCAGTCCATTCGGATCGTGGTCGCTACAACAATCATCATCAAAAACAAATGGAATATATTTTTGTTAGAGATTAGTCAGATGCCTGAAGATTTTGGAGAAGTCCTTAATGAACCTCCTATAAAACCCGGCTTGACCAAGGAAACTTCGTATACCTTTGATGTCCTTGGTGCACGGCATCTTTTCAATAGCATCAACTTTAGCTTTGTCAACTTCAATACCTCTTTCAGAAATTTTATGTCCCAAGACAATGCCTTCAGTAACCATAAAGTGACACTTCTCCCAATTCAAGACAAGATTAGTGTCTTCACATCTCTGCAAAACTCGATCAAGGTTTCTCAAGCAATCATCAAAAGAAGTTCTGTAAACAGAGAAATCAACCATGAAAACCTCAACAATCTTTTCAAAAAAATTAGAGAATATAGACATCATGCATATTTGAAAGGTAGCAGGTGCATTACATAAACCAAAAGGCATATGTCTATAAGCAAAGGTACCGAAAGGACAAGTAAAAGTGGTCTTTTCTTGATCCCCTTTTGACACAGGTATTTGAGAGAAACCAGAATAGCCATCTAGAAAGCAAAAATGAGTATGTTTGGATAACCTTTCTAGCATTTGATCAATAAAAGGCAAAGGGTAATGATCTTTCTTAGTAGCTTTATTTAATTTACAGAAATCAATTACCATCCTATAACCTGTAACAATTCTTTGTGGGATCAATTCATCTTTATCATTAGGAACAACAATCATACCTCCCTTCTTAGGGACACAATGGACATGACTTACCCACTGGCTATCAGCAACTGGATAGATAATACCTGCCTCTAGAAGCTTTAGTATTTCCTTCCTTACCACTTCTTTCATCTTAGGATTTAACCGCCATTGATGATCAATAACCGGTTTAGCGTTTTCTTCCAATTTTATCTTATGTTGGCATAAAGTGGGACTAATGCCCTTAAGATCATCCATAGTATATCCAATAGCAGCACGGTGCTTCTTCAGGGTTTTCAATAATTTTCCTTATTCCTGCTATGAAAGGTTAGCACTAATAATAACAGGATATATCTTCTTTTCATCAAGATAAACATACTTCAGATTATCAGGTAAAGGTTTAAGTTCAAACACGGGATCACCCTTGGGTGGAGGAGGATCCCCTAGGATTTCAACAGGCAAGTTGTTTTTTAATACATGACCCTGCTTAAAGAATATTTCATCTATTTCCCTTCTTTCATTCATATACATATCATTTTCATGGTCTAGCAGATATTGTTCTAAAGGATCGTTAGGAGGCATCAATAGAAGCAAGACCAATAATTTCATCCTTACTAGGTAATTCTTTATCATCGGGTTGTCTATGAAATTTAGCAAAGTTAAAATCATGAGACATATCCCCTAAACCAACAGTAACAATATCTTTCACGCAGTCTATCCTAGCATTAATAGTATTCAAGAAGGGTTACCAAATATAATGGGACAAAAGTCATCTTGTGGGGAACTAAGAATAAGAAAATCAGCAGGGTATTTTACTTTCCCACACAAAACTTCAACATCTCTAACAATCCCAACTGGTGAAATAGTGTCTCTATTAGCCAGTTTAATAGTAACATCAATCCCTTCTAACTCAACAGGTGCAATACCATGCATAATTCCTTGATATAAGGAATGAGGGATTATACTTGCACTAGCACCTATGTTACATAAACCATGATAGCAATGATCTCCTATTTTAACAGAGATAACAGGCAAGCCTACAACAGGTCTATGTTTATTCCTAGCATCGGGTTTGGCTATTCTAGCAGCTTCCTCTTGGAGGTAAATAACATGTCCATCTAAATTTTTAACCAAGAGATCTTTAACCATAGCAACACTAGGTTCAACTTTAATTTGCTCACAGGGTGTAGGTGTTCTAGTACTACTCTTACGAACCACAGTTGAAGCTTTAGCATGATCCTTTATTCTAACAGGGAAGGGTGGTTTCTCAATATAAGTAGTAGGAACAACATGATCAACATTATAAGTGATAGTCTTTTCTTCAACTTTAACAGGTTCAACTACTTTTACTTCAATGGGAGGATGGTATTTAAACGACTTCTCCTTGGGAAGATCAACATGAGTAGCAAATGATTCACAGAAAGAAGCTACTATCTCGGAGTCAAGTCCATATTTAGTGCTAAACTCATGGAAAACATCGGTATCCATAAAAGCTTTAACACAATCAAACTTAGGGGTCATACCCGACTCCTTACCTTTGTCGAGATCCCAATCTTCAGAGTTGCGTTTAATTATTTCCAATAAATCCCATTTGAATTCAACAGTCTTCATCATAAAAGAACTAGAACAAGAAGTATCGAGCATCGAACGATCATTGAGAGAAAGCCGAGCATAAATTTTTTGAATGATCATTTCTCTTGAGAGCTCATGATTGGGGCATGAATATAACATTGACTTAAGCCTCCCCCAAGCTTGAGAAATGCTTTCTCCTTTGTGAGGCCAAAAATTATAAATATAATTACGATCACGATGAACCTGGTGCATAGGGTAGAACTTCTGATGAAATTCCAACTTCAGACGATTATAGTTCCATGATCCAATATCATCACATAGCCTAAACCATGTCAATGCATCTCGCTTCAAATATAAAGGGAAGACTTTCTTCTTGATAACATCCTCGGGCATACCTGCAAGCTTAAATAATCCACAAACTTCATCCACATAGATTAGATGTAAATGTAGTGTTCCGTCTCCTGTAAAAGGATTATCTAGCAGTTTCTCTATCATGCCCGAAGGAATTTCAAAGCAAACATTTTCAGTAGGTGCAGTAGGTTGAGGAGCAACTCTTTGCTCTTCTGGTCGGGGTGAAGATACCCCAAACAAGCCCCTCAAAGGATGATGAGCCATAGTAACAAGTGATAGTAAATTTCAGCACACTATATAAATTTTTCCTTACCAAATTCCACTTACCAAAGGCGCTTCACTACCCGGCAACGGCGCCAGAAAAGAGTCTTGATGACCCACAAGTGTAGGGGATCTATTGTAGTCCTTTCGATAAGTAAGAGTGTCGAACCCTACGAGGAGCGGAAGGAAATGATTGGCAGTTTTCAGTAAGGTATTTTCTGCAAGCACTGAAATTATAGGTAACAGATAGTTTTGTGATAAGGTAATTGGTAGCAAGTGACAAAAGGTAAAAGTAAATAAGGTGCAGCAAGATGGCCCAATCCTTTTTGTAGCAAAGGACAAGCCTGGACAAACTCTTATATGGAGGAAAGCGCTCCCGAGGACACATGGGAATTATCGTCAAGCTAGTTTTCATCACGATCATCTGATTCGCGTTCGGTACTTTGATAATTTGGTATGTGGGTGGACCGGTGCTTGGGTGCTGTCCTTACATGGACAAGCCTCCCACTTATGATTAACCTCTAATGCAAGCATCCGCAACTACAAAAGAAGTATTAAGGTAAAGCTAACCATAGCATGAAACAAGTGGATCCAAATCATCCCCTTTCGAAGCAACACATAAACTAGGGTTTAAGCTTCTGTGACTCTAGCAACCCATCATCTACTTATTACCTCCCAATGCCTTCCTCTAGGCCCAAATAATGGTGAACTGTCATGTAGTCGACATTCACATGACGCCACTAGAGGAGAGACAACATACATCTCATCAAAATATTGAACGAATACCAAATTCACATGACTACTTATAGCAAGACTTCTCCCATGTCCTCAGGAACAAAAGTAACTACTCACAAGACATAATATTGTTCATGATCAGAGGGGTATTAATATGCATAATGGATCTGAACATATAATCTTCCACCGAGTAAACCAACTAGCATCAAGTACAAGGAGTAATCAACACTACTAGCAACCCACAGGTACCAATCTGAGGTTTGGGTACAAAGATTGGATACAAGAGATGAACTAGGGTTTGAGAGGAGATGGTGCTGGTGAAGATGTTGATGAAGACAACCCTCCCCAAGATGGGATAGTTGTTGGTGATGACAGTGGTGACGATTTTCCCCTCCCGGAGGGAAGTATCCCCGGCAGATATTTTTTATATTTTCTGAAACGATGTCGTGTGGTGTTCGGAGCTTTTTGAGTTGTGCAGAATAGGTTTCCAGAGTTTGCTTCTTTTCCAGCCCATAATTTTAGCTTTCGGCATTCTCCCACTTCATGTAAACCTTGTAAAATAAGAGAGAGGAGGCATAAGTATTGTAACATAACGTGTAATAACAGCCCATAATGCAATAAATATCAACATAAAAGCATGATGCAAAATGGACGTATCAGTAATCCACACCTGACCCCAATAAGGGACCTCCTCCTCCTTCCACATCCCACATGCCCTGATCACTGATGCGACACCTTCCACCCAAACCACCGACCCCTCCACCAAATAAGTGCCGCCCTAAGCCATGGTGCACGCAGTATAGCCAGGAGCTCAAGGAGCATTTGGCAGCGGAGAAGAAAATCGCGACCGCACGCGCGGATGAGGTCGCGATGGTTGCCATTCGTGCCGACCTCCAGATCTTGGAGGAGCACCTCTCCGTCGAGGCCACCGTTGATGCCTCGCGCGCCGATGCCACGACGCGATTGGCTGCTTTAAACTACAGTTCGTGGCATTTTCCCGAGGCCACCCTCGGTGCCTTCGATGAAGACTACGAGGTGTTTTATTAGCGTGCACGTGCTTACCTCAACTCGAAAGCTAGCAGGTTGGTGCCTGGAGTGGCTCAGGAAACTCACCACTATGACGAGGGCACCCATGATGCAGAGGCCTCGCCCTCTTCCTTGTCCAAGGAGCCAATCGTAATCGATATCTTTGACAATGAGGAGTAGCTTGTCTTATTAGCTATCTATAAGGACCCATGTTCAGTTTGCTAGCTACTGCCTTTCCTTAAAAAATTCTAGTGAATTGTGCTATCTACTTTTACCATGCAATCTGTTGCTCTAGTATATATGTTCTATATGTCGTGCAATGTGGTGCTCACTTATTAACTGTTTGGTTAATTAGTTGTCGTGTTCAGTTAACTGTTTGGTTCAGTTCTGCAAATGGGATATTCAATTCTTCAGGGTGCAATTTTGTATTGTCTTCCATGTGAGAAATAAATCGAATTTCTCTTTACAAAATACGTGAGAAAAAAATACAATTGCTATATTTCCAAGTTGTCAAGCATGCTTGTTTTGGTTAACTGCCTGATCTTCTACTATGTTATACATTGTGCAATGTGGTGCTCAGTTAACGTCTAGTTCATTTGTTGTGGTGTTTAGTTAACTGTTTGGTTCAATTCTGCAATGTGATGTTCAATTGTTGTGGGTGCATTCTGTTATTGTATACCATGTGAGAAAAAATTGAATTTGGCTATACTATATACATGAGAAAAAATACAATTGATATATTTTGAAGTTGTTAAGGATGCACGGTTTGGTTAACTCTCTGATCTTCTATTAGGAGTATGTTATATTGTGCAATGTGGTGCTCAGTTAATGTTTGGTTCATTTGTTGTGGTGTTTAGTTAACTGCTTGGTTCAATTCTGTAATGCGATGTCCAATTATCGTGGGTAGAATTTTGTATTGTTGTGCATGTGAGGAATAATCGAATTTGGCTGCACTTAATACATGAGAAACATATACGATTGCTATATTTCCTATTTCTTAATCATGCTTGGTTTGGATAAATGGGTTTTCCATGTGGCTTGAATTAATCTGATGAATCTGCAATGTGCTTATTTTTCATCAACATATTTTACTAATATCATGTGAACCCTCACTTAACCTCATCACTAACTACCTTATATGTGTTGCAAGTAAACAATGGGAAGAACTGAGGTTTACAATCGAGGTTTGCACATGCATGGTCCTTTGTCTAATAGCACATTATTGTGCAACTGCAGGAACCATTCTAATATTTAGGTTTTTAACAATTTGGTCTTGCACATGTAGGTCCTGCTGTCAGAGGTTTTGACCCACTGTTCGACCCTTTTTGCATATGGGGAAATGAGTTGTCCATGAATATCAGTCAAGTCAAGAAACTCGAAAAGATTGTCAGGATAAAGAAATTAGCGACAAAAAACAATAAGATCTTTGTCTGCATAATGAACAAGACATTAGTTCACTACAGGATGGCACTAACTATATTATACCTTGCCTTTGTTATCACTTTGCCCCATTTCCAACATAGAGAAGATATTTATGCACATCCTTGTTTTCAAGCCTTTTCAAAGCAGTTCACTGATGATTACCTCTCAAACCACCTGTATGGTCAGGAGGCGAGGAAGGTATTCATACAACACACATGGTTCAATATTGAAGTGTTTCTGAAGACGACAAAGGATGGACGGTCAATCATCCACATGCACTGGCCTAAAGTCACAAAGACCTTCAACGTCAATGAAGGCTCAATATCCGCCTTCTACTTCAGCAGTTTTCCAGATGATATACATATGTCTATGTACCTTCTATGATGTTAATTTAGAAAGGTTATAGATGTTGCATGTGAAACTTGGTGCTGGTGCAATTGTGTAATGGGGTAGCTGAGTGCTGAAGCTATATGATGTTGTACTCTGATGTATTTCAATTATGAAAATGAAATATATTGTGTGCTTAATATGAAATGTCAATTAGATTAATAAATGGATTAGTAATAATAGGATAATTAGCCTGCTTTTTGGGTTTTTCTATTGCAAACGGTTATTGAGAAAACACCGTCGGCGGTGACCTCAGGCAACGCACACAGTTTCTAGGAATAAACCGTGTTGGATTAATGAACAATCACACACGACATCCTCTTGAAACTGTTTGCGTTAGGCCACCTGCCGCAAATGTTTACCACATAAAAACTGTGTGTGATGGACAGCCTTTGCCACGTAGATTCTTCTGCGCACCGTGTATGATGCATTCAATAACACAAATGATAAAATTGTTAATACATGTGAAATGGAAACACTATCACAAACGATTTAACGAGGAAAATTGTGTGTGATGTACATGTGAACAGAAACGTTTTCCTTGGAGCAACTGTGTGGGATGTATATACGAACGAAATGTTTAGCGGGGACTGACTATGTGGGATGAACTTATGACCGGAAACGATTTCGCCTGTATAATTAAAAAATTTAGCACTATTGTACGTATAACCGTATTTCATCGCTCACCGGTTGCACACGACCTCATTTTGCAAAGCGTCTGTGCCAGGAGGGCATATCCCCGCCGGTTTCTGGGTCGTGTGGGAAGCACCCCCCCCCTATCACAATCACTCACTAGGCGACGGTCCCAAATGCCGTCGCACAAAGGGGTTAAAAACCGTTTGTATAGCACATCGTTGTACTAGTTATGCGAAAGTCTCAACTGTGGTTCACAAAAGTAATATTAGAGCACCTAGACCATCTGAACAAATCAAGGTAGAACCTAGTATTTGTATGGTCAAAGATCTGTTGGTCGATTTTATTGATGGGCATGTTATTTATTTCTGTGACGAAGCCGCTCGAATTGCCAAACCAGATACTAAAGATAAGAATAAGCCCATTGTTGGCATGCTTGTTGTCTCAGTCAAAATAGGAAATCATTGTTGTCATGGTCTATGTGATATGGGTGCTAGCGTGAGTGCTATCCCTTTTACTCTGTATCAAGAAATTATGCATGAGATTGCACCCGATGAAAGAGAAGATGTTGATGTTATTATTAAACTTGCAAACAGAGAAACCATCACACCACTTGGGACTGTTAGATATGTAGAAGTCTTGTGTGGGAAAATAAAATACCCTACTGATTTTCTAGTTCTTGGTTCTCAACAAGATGATTTTTATCCCATAATATTTGGTAGACCTTTCTTGAACACTGTCAATGCTAAAATAGATTGCGAGAAAGAAATTGTTAGTGTTAGAATTTTGGTTATGTGTATCATGAGTTTCACTTCTTTAAGTTTCGTAGGCAACCTCATAATAAAGAATTGCCTAGTAAAGATGAAATAATTGGTCTTGTTGCTATTGCCATTCCACCTACTGATCCATTAGAGCAATACTTGCTATACCATGAAAATGATATGCACTTGCATGAAAGAAATGAAATAGATAAGATGTTATTTGAACAACAGCCTATTCTCAAGCACAACTTGCCCTTTGAAAATCTAGGAGGTTCTCCTCCACCTAAGGGTGACCCTTTGTTTGAATTAAAACAATTACCTGAAACTTTGAAATGTGATTATCTTGATGAAAATAAGATATATCCTGTTATTATCAGTGCTAACCATATGAACATGAAGAAAAGAGATTGTTCAAAACTTTGAGGAAGCATTGTGCCGCTATTGGATATACTCTTGATGATCTTAAGGGCATTACTCCCACTCTCTGTCAGCACAAGATTAATGTGGAACCAGATGCTAAACCCGTTGTTGATCATCAACGACGACTAAATCCCAAAATGAAAGAAGTGGTAAGAAATGAAACATTAAAGCTTCTGGAAGCAGGTATAATTTATTCTATAGGCGATAGTAGATGGGTAAGTCCCATTCATTGTGTTCCTAAGAAAGGAGGTATTACTATTGTTCCTAATGACAAAAATGAACTCATCCCACAAAGAATTGTGACTGGCTATAGGATGGTGATTGATTTTAGAAAATTAAATAAAGAAACTAGGAAAGATCATTATTATTTGCCTTTCATTGACCAAATGCTAGAAAGATTGTCAAAGCACACACACTTTTGTTTTCTTGATGGATATACTGGTTTCTCTCAAATACTAGATTCATAACCTGATCAAGAGAAACCCACCTTTACTTGTCCTTTTGGAACTTATGCTTATAGAAGTATGCCTTTTGGTTTATGCAATGCACCTGCTACCTTTCAAAGATGTATGACTGCTATATTCTCTGACTTTTGTGAAAAGATTGTTGAGGTTTTCATGGATGATTTATCCGTTTACGAAACTTCTTTTAATGATTGCTTAAGAAACCTTGATCGAGTTTTGTAGAGATGTGAGCAAACTAATCTTGTATTGAATTAGGATAAGTGCCACTTTATGGTGAATGAAGGTATTGTATTGGGCCATAAAATTTCTGAATGAGGTATTGAGGTGGATAAACCTAAAGTTGATGCAATTGAGAAAATGCCATCCTAAAGATATTAAAGGTATTCGTAGTTTTCTTTTCCATCCTAGTTTCTACAGGAGGTTTATTAAAGACTTCTCTAAAATTTCTAGGCCTCTAGCCAATTTATTACAGAAGGATGTTCCTTTTTTCTTTGATGATGATTGTGTTGAAGCCTTTAAAACGCTTAAGAAAGCCTTAACCACCGCACCTATTGTTCAACCACATGATTGGAACTTGCCTTTTGAAATTATGTGTGATGGAAGTGACTATATAGTCTGGGCTGTTCTAGGACAAAGAGGTGATAAGAAATTGATTGTTATCCCTTATGCTAGTAAAACTCTAGACAGTGCCCAGAGAAATTATGCTACTACTAAGAAATAGTTTTAGCAGTTGTGCTTGCTTGTGATAAATTCATATCTTACATTGCCGATTCTAAAGTAATTGTTCACACCGATCAGGCTGCTGTTAAATATCTTATGGAGAAGAAAGATGCTAAACCTATATTTATTAGGTGGGTTCTTTTGCTGTAAGAATTTGACTTGCATATCACTGATAGAAAAGGAGCTGAAAACCCCGTAGTTGATAACTTGTCTAGGTTAGAAAATATTCATGATGACCCACTACCTCTTGATGATAGCTTTCCTAACGAACAGCTTGCTTCAATTAATGCTTCTCATAACACTCCTTGGTATGCTGACTATGCTAATTACACTGTTGCTAAATTCATACCTCCTAGTGTCACCTACCAACAAAAGAAAAAATTCTTCTTTGATTTAAGACATTACTTTTGGGATGATCCACATCTTTATAAAGAAGGAGTAGATGGTATTATTAGACATTGTATACCTGAGCATGAACAGGAACAAATCCTATGGAAGTGTCACTCTGAAGCTTATGGAGGACACCATGCGGGAGATAGAACTGCACACAAGGTATTACATTCTGGATTTTATTGGCCTACTCTTTTCAAAGATGCTCGTAAGTTTGTCCTTCCTTGTGATGAATGTCAAAGAACTGGTAATATTGGTAGGCGTCAAGAAATTCTTATGAATTATTCACCTGTTATTGAACCATTTGATGTTTGGGGCTTTGATTATATGGGACCTTTTCCTTCCTCTAATGGGTACACCTACATCTTGGTAGTTGTTGATTATGTCATTAAGTGGGTAGAAGCTATTCCAACCAGTAGTGTTGATAATAACACTTCCATTAAAATGCTTAAAGAAATTATCTTCCTGGGATTTGGAGTCCCTAGACATTTAATGACTGATGGTGGTTCACACTTTATACTTGGTGCTTTCCGTAAATTGCGTGGTAAGTATGATGTCAATCATAGAATTGCATCTGCTTATCACCTCCAATCTAGCGGTCAAGTTGACTTAAGCAATAGGGAAATAAAATTAATTTTGCAAAAGAATATCAATAGGTCCCAGAAGAATTGGTTTAGAAATTAGATGATGCACTTTGAGCCTACCGAATAGCTTATAAAATCCTATGGGTATGTCTCCGTATAAAATGGTTTATGGAAAAGCATGTCATTTACCTCTTGAGTTAGAACATAAAGCATATTGGGCAATTGAGGTACTCAACTATGACTTTAAACTTGTCGGTTAAAAGAGGCTATTTGTTATTAGCTCTTTAGATGAATGGAGAACCTAAGCTTATGAAAATGCCAAGTTATTGAAATAAAAATTTAAAAGATGGCATGATAAAATAATCGAAAAGCGGGAATTCAAAGTGGGTGAGTATGTTCTATTGTACAATTTTTCTTTCACTTTTTTGCAGGAAAACTTCTCTCCAAATGGGAAGGACCATATATCATTGCAGAAGTTTATCGGTCTGGAGTTATTAAAATCAATAACCCAGAAGGCACTAATCTAAAGGTGGTCAATGGACAAAGAATTAAGCACTATATTTGAGGTACGCCTATTAATGTTGAAACTAATATTATCCAAACCGTGATACCAAAGGAATACATAAAAGAGACCTAGGTGATACGGTAAGTAAACCAACTCCGAAAAATCCGCCAAAAATAAATTATGTAAGTTTTGGAATATTTAGAAAAATACAAAAATAAGAAACACACGGGAAGGCAACCCGGGTGCCCACAAGGCACCAGGGCGCGCCCACCCCCCAAGCGCGCCCTGGTGGGTAGTGGGCCCCACGGGCACCTTCCTGACTCCATTTTCTTGTGGGACATATATTTCTCAGAATATAAATTCTTTATATATACTCCCGGGTGATTTGACCACCGCATCGCGAAGATATCCTCCGGTCTTGTTTCGTCTTGTTTTCTAGTCAGATTTATCAAGCTAGGGATCATGTCTTCTTCTCCCTCCAATAACGTGCAGGATGATGCTTGGCTGCTAGAGGAGGAGCAAAGGAGAAAAGGAACTGAGGAGACCGCCATGGAAGATGATGAAGGGGGCTCGCTTGAAGTCCCCCCTCCGGCCTCCGAGAGGGGCACGCTGGCTGGCATCTCCACTCCTCCTAATCCCCATCAGGCAATGAGATCAACGGGTGAGCAAGGGAGTCATGAGGTGCATGAAGGACTTCCTCCAAGGAGGTCTTTACACAGGTTACATCGAAACAATTTTGATAACCTGATTCACAATTATGGAATAGAAAACACCCCTCCTATGCATATGCCCTCCAATTGGGACATATCTCGTCCAAGAGAAAGTGATGTAGGAAAAAAATTCACGGGGACCCGAGAATAAACATATCATGGATGAGGTGAAGAAGAACATTGACTTAACCCTTCAAGCTCTCCAGAAAATTCAGAGGATGAGTGAGGCCCTCGTGAGTATTCTAGAGTGTGTACTCCTTCCTCATCACCACCATCACCAAAGAAGGACACTTGAGTACACGGGTATGGGCAGTCCCCTTGTATTTCGCCAAGCTTGGGGGAGGTGCCCCGGTATCGTATCACCATCGCTTTTACTTCCTTCACAAGTTTTGAGTTCGATCCTTAGTATTTTCATGATCTAGTTAAATAAAAGTTTAGTATGATCTATGTTTCCAGTGTTAGTTCGTGATCTATCTATCTATGTAATCAAGTTGAGAGCTATATAACAAAGATTAGTTTGAGTTTTGTTTCTTTACTTTTTATGTTGCAATCAAAATAAAGGAAAAAATGAAAAAGATAATATGCTAATCTTATGGAAAGTAATAACATTACATAAGGAAGAGTATAAGTGGTAATACTTATTGAAGTTTGACAAACATAGCATTAGTCAATGATGGAATGCATCACAGAATTAATAAACGAAGATAAGATTCACATGCAAATATACAATCTTGGACATCTTTTATGATTGTGAGCCCCCATTAAATATTTTATGCCAGATTGTTGACGTTGGACAAGGAAGACAACTTAATGATTTATGTTTGTTCATATTCACATAGAAGTTATATTGTCATAGATCCTCTAACATGTGGTGCTTGCCAAATATCTTTGCTAGCCAAAAATGTGCACTAAGTAGAGATACTACTTGTGCATCCAAAACCCTTAAACCCAATTTCATGTCATGAGAGTCCACTGTACCTACCTATGGATTGAGTAAAATCCTTCAAGTAAGTTGTCATCGGTGCATAAAGCAATAAAAATTGTTTCTAAATATGTTTGATCTTTTACTGTAATGTAAAATAAGCGTTATACGAACTTATGTTGCAAAGTAATAAAAGCGACAGACTGCATAATAAAGGTTGCTATCATAAGGGGCAATATAACACGATGTTCTTTTACATTAAGAGATTGTGCATCCAAAAATAAAAGCACATGACAACATCTGCTTCCCTTTGTGAAGGGCCTATATTTTACTTTTATGTATTTACTTTTTATGCACGAGTCAATAGTGTTCTCCTCTATTCCTTTTGTTTCTCTCTTTTGCATGCATCATATGGTGGGGAAAGATCTAGGCACATACATCCAGTTGAATTTGAGTGATCATGAGTTATTGTTGTCGACATCACCCTTGAGATGAATAAGTTGGGAGGAAAAAATATAAGCCCCTACATTTCCATGTGTCTAGCTAAAACCTTTTGCTCCATATATATGTTGTGAGTGTTAGCAATCATAGAAGACTAAATGATAGTTGAGTATGTGGACTTTCTAAAAGGCTCTGACACATGACTCTTCTTGAAAATATAATGAATTGCAATTGCATTGTTGACTGAGAACATAGTTTGTTAGTTTTCAATAAATTTTAAACCTTATACTCTGCCATTGTGGTGAATTGTTACTTGCTCATGAGAAGTCCTATGATAATATTTATTGTTGTTATAATAATGATCGTGATGCTACTATGTCCGTATTTTGTTTTCATCGACACC
This sequence comes from Secale cereale, assembly GCA_902687465.1. Classification (NCBI taxonomy): domain Eukaryota; kingdom Viridiplantae; phylum Streptophyta; class Magnoliopsida; order Poales; family Poaceae; genus Secale; species Secale cereale. The sequence goes on along the minus strand of LR738714.1, from coordinate 102,620,213 downwards.
TCTCTCTCTCTCTCTCTCTCTCTCTCTCTCTCTCTCTCTCTCTCTCTCTCTCTCTCTCTCTCTCTAAACATGTGGACATGATTCTCGATATCGGTTTTCGCTTGAGGACAAGTGAGGTCTAAACTTGGGGGGGTTGATACGTCCATTTTGCATCATGTTTTCCTATTGTTATTTTTAGTGTTTTTGTCTATAATAACACTTTGGGGAGTAATTCTAATGCCTTTTCTCTCATAATTTGTAAGGTTTACACAAAGAGGGAGAATACCGACAACTGGAATTATGGACCTAAAAAGCTACGTTAGAGATACTATTCTGCACATCTCCGAATGGGCTGAAATTTTACGGAGAACTATTTTGCAGTATATATAAAATACTGGAGAAAAGAGTTACTAGAGGAGGCCACCCAGTAGCCCACAAGGCACCAGGGCGCGCCCACCCCCATGGCATACCCTGGTGGGTAGTGGGCCCCCTGGCCCACCTCCGGCGACCATATTCTGGTATATAATTACATTTTCCCTAGAAAAAAAATCAATAAAGGACTTTTGGGACGGAGCGCCACCATCTCGAGGCGGAACTTGGGCAGGAGCACTTTTGCTCTCCGATAAAGAGAATCCGCCGGGGATAGTTCCCTCCGGGAGGGGGAAATCAAAGCCATCGTCATCACCAACAAACCTCTCATCGTGGGAGGATCAATCTCCATCAACATCTTCAGCAGCACTATCTCATCCCAAGCCCTGGTTCATCTCTTGTATTCAATCTTTCTATCAATACCTCAGATTGGTACATGTGGGTTGCTAGTACAGTTGATTACATCTTGTAGTTGATAGTAGTTGGTTTATTTGGCGGAAGATAATATGTTCAGATCTATTATGCTATCTAACACCCCTATGATCTTGAACACGCATATGATTTGTGAGTAATTACTCTTTTTCTTGAGGACATGGGTGAAATCTTGTCATAAGTAATCATGTGAATTTGATATTTGTTCGATATATTGATGTTATGTATGTTGTGACTCCCTTAGTAGTGTCATGTGAACGTCGACTACATGAAACTTCACCATATTTGGGCCTAAGGGAATGGATTGTGCAGTAGTTATTAGATGATGGCTTGCTAAAGTGATAGAAGCTTAAACCCTAATTTATGCGCTACTTCGTAAGGGGCTGATTTGGATCCATATACTTAATGATATGGTTAGATTTTATCTTAATACTTCTTTCGTAGTTGCGGATGCTTGCGAAGTGGGGTAATCATAAATGGGAGGCTTGTTCAAGTAAGAACAACACCCAAGCACCGGTCCACCCACATATCAAATTATCAAAGTAGCGAATGTGAATCAAACCAACATGATGAAAGTGACTAGATGAAATTCCCGTGTGACCTCAAGAACGCTTTGCTTACTATAGGAGACCGTTCCGGCCTGTCCTTTGCCACAAAAAGGGTTGGGCTACCTTGCTGCACCTATTTCTACTATTACTACTTGTCACTTGTTACAAATTATCTTTCTACCAAACAACTTGTTACCACAATTTCAGTGCGTGCAGAAATTACCTTGCTGGAAAACCACTTGTCATTTCCTTCTGCTCCTCATTGGGTTCTACACTCTTACTTATCGAAAGGACTACGATTGATCCCCTATACTTGTGGGTCATCAGCACTATGTCAATAGGTTAGTCCCAAAAATGATATAAAGTTGTTTGAAAATGTAACTAAAACATCCAAGATTGATACTATAACATAATGGAACAATCAAAAATTATAGATACGTTGGAGACGTATCAGCATCCCCAAGCTTAATTCCTGCTCGTCCTCAAGTAGGTACTCCCTCCGTTCGGAAATACTTGTCGGAGAAATGGATGAATCTAGACGTATTTTAGTTATAGATACATCCAATTTTATCCATTTGTCCGACAAGTATTTTTGAACGGAGGGAGTATATGATAAAAACGGAATTTTTTGATGTGGAATGCTGCCTAACATATTCATCATATTTGTAGCATGGACACTTGGAATTTTAGACGATTCAAAGCAATAGTCTATAATTTGACATGAAGACATTAATACTCAAGCATATCAACAAGCAACCATGTCTTTCAAAATATCAACACTAAAGAAAGCTATCCCTAGCCCATTATGCTTAATCATTGATCCATTCATGAACACATCCAAATATTAGCTACAACCAATGCTCAAGTGTGATAATAGTGCTTCCTAGTTGGTGCTTTATAAGAGAAGATGAAGACTCATGATTTTTTTGCATATAAGTAAATAGATAGGCCCTTCACAGAGGGAAGAAGATATTTGTAGATGTTCGAGAGCTCTTAGCTTAAATTGAGAGATAAAATTATTTTGAGAGGCATGCTTTTCCTGTCAACGAAAACAACCGATAATTCCTAATATCTTCCATGCAAGATAAATCATAGGCATTTCCCAAACATAAAATAAAATTCATTTCCTAGCCACCATTCTTTCACAATCCATGGCTAGCCGTATCCACGGGTTCCTTCCTGTCGGTGTACTAAGGTAGGGGTACCTTAGTACCCCAACTTGTGCACGGGCAGTAGCAGCTTCCCGCGGCAGGGTCTACCACGTGCTTGCCGGAAACCCCTCTGGTCCTTATTAAGCCATTCAAAAACAAAGTATACAAGCAAGAAGATCAAGGCCCCGGCAAGTGGAGCTTGCCGGGAAGGCCGTCCCAGGCTCAAGACTATGTCATTAACACAAGGCCCTGGCAAGAGGAGCTTGCCCGGAAGACCAGAAGACTGTATCTAGAAGACAAGCCTCGGCGCACTCTGCGCCCCGGCAAGACCCGGGGAGCGACAAGCTTCCCGGCCCGACAAGATCAAGACCCCGGCAAGGTGCTTGCCGGGGGAAGTCTACACTGTGTGCCCGCGCTCCAGCTCATCGGCCCACGCGTCGCCCTGGGGCCGTTCCAGGGACGCGTGGCAGATGGCTGTGCAGCCTGGGGGGACACGGTGGCGCTCCACGGTGACGAGACTGTCGCTGTGGCGAATGGAGACGCACGGGCGGGTGCTTTTGGGCTCGACGGCGACGGGCATTAAATGCTCTTGTCCCCCACTGTCAAAGTAGGTGATGACCACTGTTCATCCACTGTTCATGCACTGTTCCCGCACTGTTACAACTACCACCAAAGTTACCTTTTTGCCCCTTCTACGTTGACACCTGTCGGTGACCCCTTGAGCTATAAAAGGTGGCCCATGCACAACGTAGAGGGGGTTCGAATCCTTAGCAACTCTCACGCTCGGTGTAGCTGGTACTGTAGCTCTTCAAGCTCCCGAGCTCAATACAACCAAGGCAGGAGTAGGGTTTTACGCGTCCACGCGGCCCGAACCTGGGTAAACTGCCCGTCTGATCTCCTCGATCTGCTCTCCGTGCTCCCTCCGCTCCCTCACCGCAACGTACAAAGGGGCTCCGGTCCCATAGGTGTTCGTGGTGGTCAGTTTCCCCCGACATCTTTGGCGCGCCAGGTAGGTGGGCGTCGAGGTTGTGCGAACCTGATCCGGCGTTCACGCGGGCGCATTCTCCATCAACCTCTCCAACTTCATCAGCAACAGCCACATGGCCCCGAAGAAGAAGGCTTCGGAGGTCGCAGGCCCGTCTGCGTCTGTTCCGCCGCCACCAGAACCAACGGTGGGTGGAGGAGACGCCGGCGGAAGGGTGGTCGCCGGCGAGGAAACTCACGGCGCCACCAAATCCAAGGACAAGACGGACGATCGAGCCTTGGTGTCCGTAGATGCGCCTCGTCCATCGCAGGAGACGACAACCCAGCAGCGCCGTGGTACAGGAGGTACCATCCGCTTGCTGGGCCAAGGGCAAACTGGAGGTTCGCGGGACGCTCCGGGCCATCGTCCTGGCACGAGCAAAGCGCGGTCGCCGGGGCGGGAAACTGCTCCTTCTAACCCTGTTAGGAGTCCGAGCATATCCCGCTCCTCGCACCGCTCGCCCCCGCTCCCCTCCTCTCCAGCAGAAGCGCTCGCAAGAGCGCAACTGCTCCTCGATTTCCCTCCAGCGGCAGACAAGGCCGAAGACTGGAGGGCAACAATCCAGAGCCTGATCGCCTTCGCCAATAACGACACGCCGCAGCAGCCGGCGACCTCGCGGCCACGGCAAGTCGAGAAGACGAAGGCCGACGGCGACAAGACCGCCGGGGGTGCAACTACCGTGCACTCCCCGCCGCGGAAGCAAAAGACGCCTCCCCGCCGGATTAACGTCGACGACGACTCCACGGCGTCGTCAGATCCGCGGGCTCGTCGAGACCAGCGCCAAGTCCTTGAAGACCGGCGACAAGAAGACGCTCGGACTACAATCGAGCGCCGTCGAGAAGCCCGGCGACAATCTGATCAGCGAGCTGGGACCGCTGTCGATACGCACGCGCCCGGTGAGCCAGGCGACTTGCCGTACGCGGCAGGTTGCCCTGCCTTCACTCGTGAGCTGCGGCGCGTCCAGTGGCCCAGCATGAAAAATTTCAAGCCCGACGTACCGGAGAAGTACGATGGCAAGACGCACCCCTCGGAGTTCCTCAGCATATACAGCATAGCGGTGCAGGCTGCCGGGGGCGCGACAAGAAGATACTGGCGAACTACTTCCCGCTGGTGCTTAAGCCGAACGTTCGTTCTTGGGTTATGCACTTGCCGGAAGGCTCCATTTCTTCGTGGGCAGATCTGTGCCACCAATTTGTTGGCGCCTTCACGGGCGGCCACAAACCCCACGGCCAGGAGAGTGATCTCCACATTCTGGCCCAGAAGGAAGGAGAACCTCTGCGCAAGTACATCCAACGCTTCAGCCGCGTGCAGCACAACATTCCCGACGTCCACCCCGCCGTGGTTATCAGCGCGTTCCACCAGAACGTGCGTAACCGTTGCATGCGGGAAGAGATGGCCATGACAAAGATCCGGGACGTCAGCGAGCTCTACGCTTTGGCTGACAAGTGCGCGCGCGCCGAAGAGGGGAGGAGACTCCCCGGGGAGGATGCTGGCGCAGGGGGAAGCGACAGCGAGGATGCCGCCCCGGCAAAGAAAAGCCGGCGGTGGAACAATAGAAAGAAGAAGATCAAGGAGGTGCTTGTCGTCGAGAAGTCCGGCAAGGAGGCTCCCGCCAAGACAGCACAGGCTGGAGGCTCCGGCAAGGAGCCTGCCCCTGTAGCGGCAGCCGACAAGCCGGACGGCTCCGACAAGCAATATTGCAAGATCCACCGCACCACGGGTCACGACCTCTCCAACTGCAAACGCGTCGAATACCTCGTCGAGCAGCAGAAAGCTGAGTACGAGTGGCGCGACAAGGAGAAGGCTCAAGGTGGTGGGGGAGAGCCAAGCAAGAAGCGGCCATTTAATGGCCGGGGAGGACGCCGCGGCAAGGCCAAGCAGCGGCAAGGTGATCGACCTCCCCGGGGCCGCGACAAAGATGACGAAGAGGAAGACGACGACGACATGGAGGAAGGCGATAACAGCGAGCAGGAGTTCCAGAAGGCCACGGAAGTCCTGTGCGTCGACGGCGGCGCCTCTCTGCACACTTCCCACCGCCAACTCAAGCAGTGGGTTCGGGAAGTAAACGCAGCAGAGCCGCCCGTTGAGTCGCGCAGGCTGCTGAAATGGTCCAGCACGCCCATCATTTTTGATCTTGAGGATCACCCTGACCGCACCACTGCGGTCGGGTGTTTGCCGATGTTGGTCTCACCAACTATCCGCAACCCCAAGGTCACCAAAATGTTGGTTGACGGCGGGGCCGGGCTGAACTTGATCTCCTCAGCTGTGATCAAGAAACTCCAGATCCCAGATGGCGAGCTCGAAGAGACCGGTTCGTTCCAAGGAATAAACCCGGGAAGGAGCAAGCCCAAGGGGAAGATCACTCTGCCAGTGACCTTTGGCGGGGAGCTCAACTTCAGGACGGAGAGGATAACCTTTGATGTTGCCGATATCCCATTGCCATACAATGGGATACTTGGACGTCCTGCCCTCGCCAAGTTCATGGCAGCTTCCCACCTACAATGTGCTCAAGATGCCGGGGCCGATAAGCGTCATCTCTGTCCATGGCGACAAGAAGGACGCGCTTATCTGCGCCGACAAGATATACCGGGATGCAGCAGCCGCAGCGGAGAGCAGCAGACTTGTCGCTGAAGCTCCCGGGGGGAAGAAAACCAAGACCAAGTCCGGCAAGTGCTCTGGGGCCCACTCCGGCAACCGCACCTCTTCGGAGTGCTGCGCTGCCGTCGAGGACGTTCCATCGAGCTCCACCGGCAAGTACAAGAAGGGGATGGCCGCTCCACCGGCAACCAAGAAGGTGTCCGCCAAGGAGGACGGCACTGGTGGTACTTTCACCATCAGTGCTACGCTTGACAGCAAATAGGAAAGCGCGCTCGTTGCCTTCCTGCGGGCGAATGTCGATGTGTTTGCGTGGCAACCATCTGACATCCCCGGTGTTCCCAGGAAGGTGATTGACTTGCTGTTTGCCCTCATGCGCGGCCCATCAAGCAGAAGGTCAGGAAGCAAGCCGTGGAGCGCCAAGAATTCATTGCCGAAGAAATCAAGAAGTTAGAAGCAGCGGGCCTGGTTAGAGGCGTGATCCATCCGACGTGGTTAGCAAACCCAGTTGTCGTGCGTAAGGCTAACGGGAAGTGGAGACTGTGTATGGACTTCACCGATGTGAATAAAGCATGTTCCAAGGATCCATTTCCCTTGCCGCGCATTGACCAGATTGTTGACTCCACTGCTGGATGTGAGCTGCTCTCCTTTCTTGATGCATACTCAGGCTACCACCAGATTTTTATGGCCAAGGAAGACGAAGAGAAGACTGCATTCATTACTCCGTGTGGCACATATTGCTTCATTCGCATGCCTTTCGGATTGAAGAATGCAGGCTCAACATTTGCAAGGGTGGTGCACACTGCTTTTGAGCCACAGATCCACAGAAATGTAGAAGCTTACATGGATGACATAGTGGTGAAGAGCAAGAGCAAGGATACCCTGATCCAAGATTTGGAAGAAACTTTTGCAAATCTGCGCAGGATCCAGCTTAAGTTGAACCCCGAGAAGTGCATCTTCGGAGTCCCCTCCGGCAAGCTTCTCGGGTTCTTTGTGTCTCAGAGGGGGATTGAAGCCAATCCCGACATGATTAAAGCCATCGAGCAGATCGAAGCCCCGAAGCGCGTCAAGGACGTAAGGAGACTTGCAGGTTGTGTAGCTGCCCTCAGTAGGTTCATTTCAAAGTCTGCAGAACGCGCCCTGCCTTTCTTCAAGATTTTGAAGAAGGCAGGTCCTATGAAATGGACTCCGGAAGCGGAGGCAGCGCTGCAGGACTTGAAAGGATATCTATCCTCCACTCCAATACTTGTCGCACCTAGGCCACAAGAGAAGTTGCTGCTATACCTGGCAGCAACCAATCAAGTGGTTAGTGCTGCGTTAGTAGCGGAGAGGGAGGCCGACAAGGACAACTCTGCGCAGGAGCAAGGAGAGGTGCGCAAGAAGATGGTGCAGCGCCCGGTGTATTTTGTGAGTTCCCTCTTGCAGGGGGCTAGATCAAGATACTCCGGCGTGCAGAAGCTGCTTTTCGGCCTCCTCGTGGCATCGAGAAAGCTGCGCCATTACTTCCAAGCACACGAGATAACAGTGGTCACTCGCTTTCCGTTGAAAAGGATACTGCAGAATCCAGAAGCAACAGGCAGGATCGTCGAGTGGGCACTGGAACTGTCGAGCTTTGGTCTCAAGTTTGAAAATACTTCAACTATACAGAGCAGAGCTTTGGCAGAATTTATAGCTGAATGGACCCCAACGCCAGATGAAGAAGTTCCAGAGACAAGCGTACCCGTACAAGAAGCGACAAGCGAATGGGTGATGTACTTTGATGGTGCCTTCTCGCTGCAAGGCGCTGGAGCCGGTGTGGTACTCATAGCACCCACCGGAGAGCACCTCAAGTATGTTATCCAGATGCACTTTCCCAGGGAGCAAGCGACAAACAATACTGCTGAGTATGAAGGCTTGCTTGCCGGCCTCAGGATTGCGGCCGAACTTGGGATTAAGAAGCTGATTGTGCGGGGAGATTCTCAGTTGGTGGTCCGACAAGTCAACAAGAGTTATCAGAGCCCTTTGATGGAAGCTTATGTAGATGAAGTGAGGAAGCTTGAAGAACACTTTGAAGGTCTGCAAATGGAGCACGTCCCGAGAGCTCAGAATGATATAGCAGATGGCCTTTCAAAGTGTGCTGCAATGAAGTTACCTGTGGAACCAGGGACCTTCCTGCTCAAGCTGACTCAGCCATCCGTTACACCATCAATTGGGAAGCCCAAGAAGAGAAAGTTGGTCTCCGGCGACTACTTGCCGGCGGATCTTCCAGAAGCCGCCGCCAAGGTCCCCAAGATCAACGACCAAAACACTGAGGAACAGTCTGCTCCTGCGGACCCAAGGGTCTGTACAGTTGAAGCAAGCGTTCCCGACAAGCCTTGCCCCGGCAGGCTCGCCGGGGAACCTTCAGCTCCGACGGAACCTGAGGTTCTTGCCGTAGAAGCTGGGGTTCCCGCAGCGGCCCTCATGCCTTTAGTCCTTGCCGTTGAGCCTCGGGCTCCGGCATGGGCACAGCAGATCGTCCGTTTTCTGCAAACTGGAGAACTTCCCGACGACCCAGCAGAGATAGAGAAAATAACCAGGCAGTCAAGTATGTACCAGTTCGTGGACAATGAACTGTACAGAAGAAGGCTCAATGGTGTCAGGTTGAAGTGCATTTCCAGAGAAGATGGACAGAAGCTGTTGGCAAAAATACATGGAGGCATATGTGGCCACCACATAGGCGCAAGGGCACTTGCCGGAAAAGCATTCCGGCAAGGGTTCTTCTGGCAAGAAGCCCTCCAAGATGCAACTGCGCAAGTAACCAAGTGTGAAGCGTGCCAGTTCCATGCCAAGCAAATTCATCAGCCAGCTCAAGCTCTCCAGACGATCCCTTTGTCCTGGCCCTTCTCGGTCTGGGGGCTCGATATCCTCGTCCCCTTCCCCCGTGCTGTCGGAGGCTTTGAGTACTTGTACGTTGCAATCGACAAGTTCACAAAGTGGCCAGAAGTGGAACCGGTGAGAAAGGTGACAGCACAGTCAGCGGTCAGGTTCTTCAGAGCAATTGTTTGCCGTTTTGGAATCCCTAACAGGATCATCACCGACAACGGTACACAGTTCACTAGTCGCACCTTCATGCAATACGTCCAAGACCTTGGCGCCAAGGTCTGCTTCGCTTCTGTTGCTCACCCGAGGAGCAATGGTCAAGCGGAGAGGGCCAATGCTGAAGTGCTGTGCGGGCTCAAAACAAGGACCTTTGACAGGCTGCGCAAGTGTGGAAGAAACTGGATAGAGGAGTTACCGGCGGCTCTTTGGTCAATCAGAACGACACCAAGTCGAGCCACCGGGCAGACACCCTTTGCCCTTGTCTATGGGGCAGAGGCAGTTCTCCCCACGGAACTCGTATACGGATCTCCTCGAGTGCTCGCTTATGATGAGCTCGAGCAAGAGCAGCTGCGACAAGATGATGCATTGCTCCTCGAGGAGGAACGTCTCCAGGCTGCTGTACGAGCTGCTCGATACCAGCAGGCCTTGCGCCGCTACCATAGCCGCAAGGTCAAGGCCAGGAGTCTCGAGGAAGGCGACCTTGTTCTTCGGCGTGTTCAGTCCGCCAAGAATTCCAACAAGTTGACGCCGAAGTGGGAAGGCCCTTATCGGGTGAGACAAGTCACAAGGCCCGGCGCTGTCCGCCTTGAGACCGAAGAAGGCTTACCGGTGAGCAACTCCTGGAACATAGAGCATCTTCGCAAGTTTCACCCATAAGGCGCGGTTGCCGTGATCTTCTCCGGCAACCACCTTTTGTACGAGTTTTGCCGCCGTTGCATGTAATCCTTTGTACAAAGCCGGGCGCAGATCCCGTGCATCAGTAAAGTTTTTGTGTTTTGCACTATTTGCCATCTCCATGCTTTTCTTCGATATTTGCATGCATTGTTTGGCGTTTTTGTGCAACACACATACCCGGTAAGGAATAGCACGCCGAAAGGCCCTATACTTGTTTTCCCTCTTCTTTTTCCTTCCCTCTTAAGCAGAAGGAATATTCCTCGCGCACAAGTTTGCCGGGGGGGGAAGGAGATGGAAGATGAACCAAGTGCTGTTCAAGAAAGAGAAGCTTGCCGGAGAACGAACAAATTATGAAAGCTAAGTTACCAGAATTTGAGCAGTTCAAATTTTTAAATTTTAGTTATCTTCCTTGAACAACCACGCTTTGTATGGAAAACCTGTGCGCGGAGGAACCTACCCGTGGCTAGCCGCACCCTTATCTTGTTTCCGACTACGCTCAACGGATTAAGTGAGCTGCGACAAGTGTCGCGCCCTTATTTCGTTTTCGAGTTCGCTCGGCAAGCTAAGTGCGTTGCGACTAGTTGCGGCAAGGTTACTTGCCGGTAAGACCTTTGCCAGCGGACTGCTCGGAGTCCAGCACTCAGCACTCGCGGCAAGGGCCCCTTGCCGGCAAGTCCCCTAGAAGCGTAGGGTTAAAAGTATTCAAAGTAAAGGACCAAAACAAGGGAGATAACTCTGCATCAATTGATCAGAAATAAGATAAATATATTACAGAGATAACTTGTCGCAATGACTAATAGGTTCATGTTCATGGCACACTTTGCAGCAACAAAAGAAATAAGAAGAAAGAGGCCTAGTCTACGCGATCGCCTTCACGCCTGGAGATCTTGTTCACCTTGGTGATGATGTGGGCGACCTGCGCCTTCAGCGCCTCCATATCTGCGTCGGCTGGCAAGCTGCGGAGGACGTTGACGAAATTTATACCAGGATTGCGGTAAACGATCTTCGTTAGGACGCGCTCCAAGGTACCCGCGCAGAGCTGGCGCGACTCCTCGGCCAGCTGCGCGGGGAGCTCCTCCTGTAGACTTGCGAGCGCCGGCGCGACCCCTCTGAAGAAGAGACTGAGCTTGGCGCTGTGTGGGAGATTTGGATCCGGAGAATATATGAGGTGTTCCACCCTCAGCGCCATCAGCTCCTTGTCGATATTAGTAGCAGAAGCCACCAGATCTTCAGTCCATACCTCAACGGTCCGGCGGAAGTTGTTAGCTGAGGTGGCGGCGCTCTCCACCAGGCCTCGTTCCCTGCGGACCTCCTCTTTCAGCTTAGTCTCACGGCCCCGGGCGGCGTCCAGCGAGCCAGTCAGCGTGGAGACCTTCAGCTCCAGATCAGCAATTGAGTCATTGGCGGCCTTGAGCTCGTCGCCCTATTTGGAGAGGCGTACCTGGAGTTCTGAGTTGGTATGGGCGTCCTTCTCGCGCTCCATGTTGAGCGCGGTGACCCTCTCCGTGCTCGCCTTCAGGAACTCCTCCAGCTGCGCCACCTTAGCTTCGAGGTCCTTCTTGGCGGTTTCCGCGGCAGCTGCGGCAGCTTTCGCCTCCTTCAACTCTCCGCCAAGGGCCTGCTCCCGGGCGGTAAGGTCCTCCTCGTGGGCGTCGAGGTCGACTTTCCGCTGGGTGAGCTCTCCTTCTCGCCGGGACAGCTCTTCACCGACCAGCCGCTGCTGCTCCTCGGCCTCAGCCTTCTCCAGAAGAAACTCCTGCTGCTCCCCGGCGAGCCTCTCGCGTTCCTCCGCCACGTCGCGGAGGGCCGCTTGGTTGGCGGCGCGGAGTTCAGCAGCGCGCTTCTCCAGCTCCGCTCCAGCCTTGGCGGCGAGGGCTTCTCGGGAGTCCAGCTTCGCCTGCCTGGCCCGGTAAAGGGCCAGGAGCCGGTGAAGCAGCTTCTCCTCCTCCGGCTCATCGCTTCCACCAGGCGCTTCGACAATCTTCAGCCCCGCGGAGGCGAGGACCTCTCCATCGAAGGTCTCTCCCTCCTCGGGGGCTCGCGACAAAGACCCCCATGGCACTTGTATAAAGACGCCATTGGGGGCCTCAAGGTAGAAGCCCGACTGCTCCTTGCCGGCGGAGGGATCGGCGGCCGGCGCAGCGCTAGACGCTCCTGCCGCCTCCGGGCCGGCAGTGTGGCCGCCGTCCCCCTCCCCGGCCGCTGCGTCCGCAGTCGGGGCAGTCTCCTCAGCCGCAGGCTCGTCGGCTCCTGCCATGTCTTCGACGACAGGGGCGTTGCCGCCGTCGCCCTGCGCGCCTTCCTCGCCGATGACCTCGGTCTCCATCCGGTCCGGCACGGGAGGATCTAGAAGAAGAAGAAAAAGAAAAGAAAAAGTGCAAGCAAATATCCAAAAAAGACAAGTCCAAGAAGACGAGGTTGCAAGACTTACCTTCGCGGACTTCGTCGACGACTGGCTCCCTCGCCGGGGAGTTCACCCTTGGCGGGGTGGCCACCCTTGCCGGGCTGCTCGCCCTTGGCGGGGTACTCGCCCTAGGCGGAGTACCCGCCCTTGGCGGAGCGCTCTCCCTCGCCGGAGAGTTCGTCCTTGGCGGGGACGGAGGGACCTGCGGCTCCTCGGGAGTAGTCTCCGGGCGCTCCTGCGGCTGCGGCTCCGTTTCTGCACAAGACAAGCAAGACAACAAAACATCAGTACCAAGCTGGAACCTCAGGCGCGCCCGACAAGTAGGAAGTTCAAAACCAGACTTACGCTGGGGGCTGCGCTGGGGGCTGCTCCTCGGAGCAGCGGTTGGGTCCAGCAAGTCCGTCGCCGGCGTGTCCCCTGTCGCCTCGACTGGCGAGTCGTCCCCAACCTCCACCACGGGGATTTTTGCCCGCTTCGCCATCCGCTGGGCCAGAGACCTGAAGTCAAAACAAGAACAAGATTAGAATCGCGAAGAAGAATCAAGTCGGGAATTGAAGAAAATACAAGACACAAGTGCTTACTCCTCTTCCTCGTCGTCGTCGTCGCTCAGGGCGGAGAAATCGAACTCCACCTGAGGCGCTTCCGCGCGAGGAGCAGGGGGAGAAGGCTCCCTCGGGCGCTTGGCGGTCCCCGGGGCTGGGGGCTGCGAAGACCCGGCCTCTGTTGACGCCGAGGCCCGAGGAGCAGGCGGAGCGGCCGCTCCGCTCTGGGAGGATCCTCCTTCGCTTGGCGCAGGTGCGCGGGGCGCCTCCGTCGCGGTTTGGCTCGCTCTGGTGGCGCGCGCCGCCTGGCGAGCGGGCTGCTGTCGGGGCGCCTGCGTCCTCGTCGCCGTAGCCGCCTTGCGGAGGCGCTTCGGCGGTGTACGCTTGGGACTTGCCTGGGGCGGGGAGCTCTCCGAGGACGAGGAGACGTCGTCGTCGAGCCCCAGCGATCCACCAGTACCCTCGCCGGCTCCGGCGTCCTCCTCCTCCTCCTCGGCGGGCTCGCTAGGCCCGGCACCTTGCCCTGCGGCCCGGCTCCCTCCGGCGGCTCCGCTCCCTCTGGCACCTCTGCTTCCTCCGACAACCTCGCCCCTAGCCGCGGCCTCGCTCACGATCCCGGGGATCCCAGCATGCCTCAGAGAGGGGACCCCGGCGAGCTCGTCGGGCGGGAGTTTGAGCAGTTTGCGGATCTCTGCCTCCGCTGCTTGGCATGATGCGTCCTCCGCCTCTGCCTCCTCAACAGTGAATCCGAAGTCTCCTGCTGCTGCGGCTGCGGCGGCCTCTTCCATCCGGGAAGCAATATAGGCCAAATCCCGCTCCGTGGTGTCCCGAGTGAGACCCTTGATCTCCTCGGAGTTCTTCGGCACCTCCACCAAGTTATCAAAGAAGCTCATGATGGCGTCCGGCGTCGGCACTATCCAGGTGGGGTCGACGCCGTGAGAGTCACACGCAGGCATCATTGCGCGCAACGCGTCCCGGGCGGTGCTGTTGCATAGTGGTACTACTCCCCGGGGAGGTCTAAACCACTCCGGGTGTGCCGGGTCGTGCTTGAAAAGTTCCCGGAGCATCCCCTTCAGCTCCAGCGCCGTGAAGTTGTAGTTCAACCCCGGGCGCAACCTCATTATGTCCGCCGCATTGCCAAACTCCCATGCTGGCCTTTTCCTCTCTTGTAAAGGAGCAATGCGGCGGCGGAGGAAATCTGCTCCTACCTCTCCGATGGTCAACTTGGCTACCCGGAGACGAAGAATCCTAACGAGGGCGGCATTGAGCTTGACATCATGCGGGGCCAACTCGCTCCAGTCCCTGCCGCGCACTATGGCTGTTGTGCGCGGCGCGGTGAAAGGCTCCGGCTGGTCCTCAACTATCCAACACCAATCTGCGCGCCACTCCTCCCACTTGCCGCGGAGCTCTCCTTGCAGATATGACTCCTTCTTGTTCAAGCGGAAGACCCAAGAAATACCTCCGGAGAGGGGAGCGCCGGCCTCTGCTCTAGGCATGAAGAAATGCCGAAAGAGCGCTAAGTTTGGATAGATCCCTATGTAGTTTTCGCACAGATGTGCGAAAACCGCCATCGTAAGGATGGCGTTGGGGGTGAAGTCTAAGAGATGGAGATTGTAGGTATTCATGATATCGCAGAAAAACTCAGAAAATGGAGGACACAGGCCGCAGTGGAAGAAGACAGCAAAGAAGAAATACCCGCTGGGGTACAGATCTCGGGCGGCGGCCGGGTAGACTCTGGTGCGGGGATGCGCCTTGGTCTCCTTGGCCCAGAACAGATAGTACTTGTTCCAGAGCTCCCTAGCGCTGAGCCTCGGCGCGAAGACGACGTTCCTCTTCCGCAGGGCGACAAGCTTTGCCGCCTGCTCGGATTTCTCCCTCTTGGTCTTCTCCGCTTTCGCCTTCTCGGCCTTCGGGGCCATGGCGGAGGCGGCGGAGGGAGAGGGGGAGAAGCTCGACGGCGCCGCGGGTGCGGAAGAGGGCGTAGGAGGTGAATAGGCGGAGCGCAGAGGGGGATTTCTGGAGAAGGAAGAAGCAATGAAGACGAAGTAAGGTAACGGCCCCTGCTTCCTCTGCTTTTAAGGGGGAAGTGGGGGACGCTCCGCATTTCCCATTAAATAACGTGGCCACGATCTCTCCCACGACTCCGCAATCAACGCGTGCCGTTAGGGAGGGACGCGGCGGATGCGGAAGGGGAATTACGGCTTGCCGTGGGCCGCGTGTGCCCGTGCACTGTTATGGTCCTGGCCCAACAGCGCTCGACATCGTGTGTGGCCCAGGCCCGGGGGCTCCTGTCGGTGTACTAAGGTAGGGGTACCTTAGTACCCCAACTTGTGCACGGGAAGTAGCAGCTTCCCGCGGCAGGGTCTACCACGTGCTTGCCGGAAACCCCTCTGGTCCTTATTAAGCCATTCAAAAACAAAGTATACAAGCAAGAAGATCAAGGCCCCGGCAAGTGGAGCTTGCCGGGAAGGCCGTCCCAGGCTCAAGACTATGTCATTAACACAAGGCCCTGGCAAGAGGAGCTTGCCTGGAAGACCAGAAGACTGTATCTAGAAGACAAGCCTCGGCGCACTCTGCGCCCCAGCAAGACCCGGGGAGCGACAAGCTTCCAGGCCCGACAAGATCAAGACCCCGGCAAGGTGCTTGCCGGGGGAAGTCTACACTGTGTGCCCGCGCTCCAGCTCATCGGCCCACGCGTCGCCCTGGGGCCATTCCAGGGACGCATGGCGGATGGCTGTGCAACCTGGGGGGACACGGTGGCGCTCCACGGTGACGAGACTGTCGCCGTGGCGAACGGAGACGCACGGGCGGGTGCTTTTGGGGTCGACGGCGACGGGCATTAAATGCTCTTGTCCCCCACTGTCAAAGTAGGTGATGACCACTGTTCATGCACTGTTCCCGCACTGTTACAACTACCACCAAAGTTACCTTTTTGCCCCTTTCTTCTACGTTGACACCTGTCGGTGACCCCTTGAGCTATAAAAGGAGGCCCATGCACAACGTAGAGGGGGTTCGAATCCTTAGCAACTCTCACGCTCGTTGTAGCTGGTACTGTAGCTCTTCAAGCTCCCGAGCTCAATACAACCAAGGCAGGAGTAGGGTTTTACGCGTCCGCGCGGCCCGAACCTGTGTAAACTGCCCGTGTGATCTCCTCGATCTGCTCTCCGTGCTCCCTCCGCTCCCTCACCGCAACGTACAAAGGGGCTCCGGTCCCATAGGTGTTCGTGGTGGTCAGTTTCCCCCGACACTTCCATACCAACAAATACCAAGGAATTTATTATAGTATTTTTTCGCATTTTGGGACTGGGCATCCCTATTACCGCCACACTCTCATGCAATGACAAGTGAATAAACACTCATCTTGAGAATAACATACCTAGCATAGAAAATGTCTGCCACCCCCTGCCACTTCATGACTTGTACGAACACACAGAAGAGAAATATATTTTGAAAATTAGACTTGGCACATACAAATTTACTTGAAACGACATGGAAATACCGCATATAGGTAGGTATGGTGGACTCATTTGGCACAAGTTGGGTTTAAGGAGTTGGATGCACAAGCAATATTCTCGCTTAATACAAATGGTGGCTAGCAAATAGATTGAGAAGCAACCAACCATGAAACAAAAATGATATAAACGAACATTAAACATAACCAACACTGAATAATGCGCCACAAGTAGGATATAACTTCATTGCATACTATTGACGTTAAATGCATGCATAGGGAATCACAAACTTTAACACCAATATTCTTGCTAAAGCATAATTACGCACCAACATGACTCACATATCACTATCTCCATATCGCAAAACTGTTGCAAGGAATCAATTTTATTATTCAATGATCTTCATGAAAGTTTTTATTATATCCCTCTTGAATATCTATCACTTTGGGACCAAATTCATTTTTAAAGAATATTGCCATTGCTAATAACAAGCTCTCAAACAAATTTAAGTGAAGCACGAGAGCATAAATATTTATAAAAAAATCGACTCTCAAAATAATCTAAGTGAAGGATGAGATCATACTTCTTTAAAATAACAACAACACCGTGCTCAAAAAGATATAAGTGAACTACTGGAGAAATTCCATAGCTCAACAAATTTAAGTGAAGCACATAGAGCAATTTTAACAAACCAAGATATCAATATGGCTCTCTCAAATAGGTGTGTCCATAAAGGATGATTGTGAAAAATTAAAAAGCAAAACAATCAAAGGCTCATATAATACAAGACGCTACAAGCAAAACTCACAATATGTGACAAATAAAAATATAGCACATGTAAAACTACCGATGGTCATTAGAAGAAAGTGGGGATGCCTTCCGGGACATCCCCAAGCTTAGTTGCTTGGTTCTCCTTGAAAATTTCCTTGGGGTGCCATGGTCATCCCCAAGCTTAGTCTCTTGACACTCATTATTCCTTCATCCATCGTGATCTCACCCAAAACTTGAAAACTTCAATCACACAAAACTTAAAACATCGTGAGATCCATTAGTACAGTAAAATCAATCTTCACTCTAAGTAGTGTTGCAAACCCATTCATATTTTTTTATTATATCATATCTACTGTATTCTAACTTTACCATGGCATATACCCCCAATACAGTCCATAGAATCATCAAAATAAGAACATAATGCAACAAAAACAAAATCTGTCAAAAAACAGAATAGTCAGTAAAGACAAAATATTAAGTCATACTTCAGTAACTCTTAAAATCCATAAAAACGAGGACAATGTGTGCAATTTGTATATCAATCATGTGTAAAAAGCATAAAGTGTTCACGTTCCAGCAATTGCAAACAATTCTGCTACTAGAGGTGAAAGTTTCTGTTTCCCAACAGGATCAAGTCAACTATCACCCAAATCAACCCAAAGGCTTTGCTTGGAACAAACACTAACTAAAACACCAAAACACAATCAAAACAGTAGTATAATTTCGTAAACGCATAAAGACACAAACTAAAAATATTGGGTTGTCTTCCAAGCTTTTCTTTAAAGCCTTTTAGCTAGGCAATGATAATTTTATTGATGCCTACACCGCATGAAAGACAAGAATTGATGCACAAAGAGAGCATCATATATCATATGAAAATCACACTTAAGTCTAACATAATACCTATGGATAGGCATTCTTGAAGCAATTTTTTTATCGAAACAAGCAAAAACTAGCATATGCAAGGAAGAAGAATAAAACATTGACAATGTCAACATGAAGAGAGGTAATTTAGTAACATGAAAATTTCTACAACCATATTTCCCTATCTCATTATAATTACATGTGGGATCATATTCAAGTTTAAAAATATAGCTATCACATAACATCTTCTCTATATGATCCACATTCATGAAAAGTTGTCACTCTTTCAAAATAGTGGGATTATCATCAAATAAATCATGACCTCTCCAAACCCACTTTTATCAAAAAATTCATAAGATTGATCATTCTCCAAAGTAGTGAGATCATTAGTACCTAAAGTTGACACTCTTCCAATCCCAGTTTCAATACTATTGTAAACACTATTATCCATATCGTATTTATCATGAGGCTTAAATAAACTTTCAAGATCATAAGAAGAATCACCCCGATCTCTAGCATTACAATAAGTAGTGGACATAGAAAATTTAGCATCCCCAAGCTTGGGGTTTTGCATATTATTAACATAAATGAATTTAATAGAATTTATAATAACATCGTTCCAAACATCCTTTTCATTCAAGGAGCTATCGTGAATCACTTTATAAATTGCTTCTTTTAACACTTCACCACAATTTTCAGATTCACGAATTTCAAACAAAATCTCATAAAGATAATCTAGTGCACTCAAATCACTAGCAATTGGTTCATCATAATTGGATGTTTTCAAAATATTAGCTAGTGGATGAGGATCCATAAGCTTTTTGTTTCTGATTTTCAATAAACACGCAATTATGCCAAACAAACAAGCAAAGCAACAAAGTAAAACATTATTGTGTTTTTTGATAAAACATTTTAGAAGTAGGGGAGATGAAAACGAGAGGAAAATGGCAAATAATATAATTGCAAGGAGATGATTGTTCATGCGTAGGAACCTGATAGATGTTGATGGTGTCTCCCTAGCAACGACGCCAAAAATTGGCAAGTTGACGGGAGACTATCTTGACTTGATCTTCCTCTGCAACGGCGCCAAAAATTCTTCCTGCTACTTGTGATCCGCGTTGGAAATTTCTCGAAGAGGAGGGGATGATGCAGTACAGCAGAGGTCAGTATTTCCCTCAGTTACGAAACCAAGGTTATCAATCCAATAGGAGAACCATGCAACACTATGCAAACAACACCTGCACACAAACAACAACTCTTGTAACCCAACGCGTAGAGGGTTTGTCAATCCCTCAACAGTATCGAGATATGATAAATAGATAGATTGATAGATGCAAATAAAATAAAAGCAAATAAAATGCAGCAAAGTATTTTGGTTTTTTGGTGGAATATATCTGAAAATATATGATAAGAAATAGACCCTGGGGCCATAGATTTCACTAGTCGCTTCTCTCGAGAAAATAGCATACCGTGGGTAAACAAATTACTGTTGGGCAATTGATTGAAAAGAAAATAATTATGATGATATCCAAGACAATGATCATGTATATAGGAATCACGTCCAAGATTAGTAGACCTAAACGATTCTGCATCTACTACTATTACTCCACACATCGAGCGCTATCCAGCATGCATCTAGTGTACTAAGTTCATGGAGAAACCGAGTAATGAAATAAGAACGATGGCATGATGTAGACAAGATCTATTCATGTAGGAATAGACCCCATCTTGTTATCCTTAATAGAAACGATACATGCATGTCATGTCTCTTTCCATCACTGAGATTGAGCAATGCAAGATCAAACCCATTACAAAGCACCTCTTCTAATGGCAAGATAAATCAATCTATTTGGCTAAACCAAACCAAGATATTGAAGGAGAAATATGAGGGTATAATAATCATGTATGGATAGATCTGATCATAAAATCACAATTCATCGGAATCCAACAAACACACCGCAAAAAAGAGTTACATCAAATAGACCTCCAAGAACATCGAGGACAACATTGTATTGAAGATCAAAAAGAGAGAAGAAGTCATCTAGCTACTAACTATGGACTCGTAGGTTTGTGGTAAACTACTAACGCATCATCGAAGGAGCACCAATGAGGATGATGAACCCCTCCGTGATCGTGTTCCCCTCAGACAGAGTGCCGGAAAAGGCCTCTTGATTGGATCTCGTGGTTCTGGAACTTGCGGCGGCCGGAAAAATATTTCATCGACTCCTCTAGTGTTTATAGAATATTGTGGTATTTATAGAGATGATGGTCGGTGGAAAAGGTCATCGTAGGCTCCATTACCCACCAGGGTACGATGCGCCTGGGCCCCCTGGCGCGCCCTGGTGCCTAGTTGGCCCTCCTCCCATGTGGTCTCTTGGCTCCCCGGGTGTCTTCTGTCTAGAAAACAATCCCCAAAAAGTATTGTTTCATTTGGACTTTGTTTGGTATTGATATTGATATTATATAAAGTAAAAAAACAAGCAGAAAACAACAACTGGCACTAGGCACTATGTCAATAGGTTAGTCCCAAAAAATGATATAAAGTTGCTAGAAAATGTATATAAAACATCAAAGATTGATACTGTTAGAGCATGGAATAATCAAATAGTATAGATACGTTGGAGATGTATGATACGTCTCCAACATATCTATAATATTTGATTGTTCCATGCTATTATATTATCAACTTTGGATGTTTTATATGCATTAATATGCTATTTTATATTATTTTTGGACTAACTTATTAACCAAGTGCCTAGTGCAAGTTTCTGTTTGTTCCTTGTTTTTTGGATTTTGCAGAAAAGGAATGTCAAACGGAATAAAACTTTACGATGATTTTTCTTGGACCAGAAGACACCTACGAGACTTGGAGAGGGGGCCAGAAGACCCACGAGGAGACGACAAGCCGTAGGGGCATGCCTTAGCTAGGGGGCGCCCCTGGGCTTGTGAGATCCTCCGGAGTCCCCCGCACCACCTCTGAGCTCTATAAATACCATTCCAGAAACCCTAGAGGAGTCGCCAAAAATACTTTTCCACCGCCGCAAGTTTCTGTTCTCGTGAGATCCCATCTTGGGGCCTTTTCCGGTACTCCACCGGAGGAAGACTCGATCACGGAGGGCTTCTACATGAACCTTGTTGCCCTTCCGATGATGCGTGAGTAGTTTACCACAGACTTACGGGTCCATAGCTAGTAGCTAGATGGCTTATTCTCTCTCTTTGATCTTCAATACAATGTTCTCCTCGATGTTCTTGGTGTAATCTTCTTTTACGGTGTGTTTGTTGAGATCCGATGAATTGTGAATTTATGATCATATCATCTATGAATATTATTTGAGTCTTCTCTGGACTCTTTTATGCATGATTAAGATAGCTTTGTATTTCTCTCCGATGTATCGATTTGGTTTGGCCAACTACATTTGTTTTTCTTGCAATGGGAGAGTTCCTTTGTGATGGGTTCAATCTTGCGGTGTCCTCACCAAGTGAGAGAAGGGGTAGCGAGGCACTATTGTGTTGTTTCCATTAAGGATAAAAAGATGGGGTTTATATCATATTGCATGAGTTTATCCCTCTACATCATGTCATCTTGCTTAAGGTATTACTCTGTTTTTATGAACTTAATACTCTGGATGCATGCTGGATAGCGGGTCTACTTGTCACGGACGTGATGAGTATATTCATGATCATTGCCTTAGATGTCGTCACAACTTTGTGCTTTTATATCAACTGCTCAACAGTAATTTGTTTACCCACCGTATGTTTTCTTCGACAGAGAATCCTCTAGTGAAACCGATGGCCCCCGTGTCTATTTTCCATCATATATTTTCGGAGCTATAAAACCAAAATCCCAAAAATACCTTGCTGCAATTATTTTGTGTTCAATTTATTTTTCCTTTTACTTTTATTTAAAATCTATCTCTATCAGACCTCACTCTTGCAAGTGACCATGAAGGGATTAACAACCCGTTTTTCGCGTTGTGTGCAAGTGTTTGTTAGTTTGTGCAGTTTCATATATTAGGGACTTGCTTGTGCCTCCTACTGGATTGATACCTTGATTCTTAACTGATGGAAATACTTGTCTCTACTTTGATGCATCACCCTTTGCACTTCAAGGGAAAATCAATGCAAGCTCAAGAAGTAGCAACATATCAGGCACGCGTTCCCGGATGCATATGTGGTGTTTGCACCATACGATGTACCGCAATCACCGATGTCAGCACATGACTTGTTCCATCAACCATGTGCGATCATTATTACTATCGCACATGCTTATTTTAATTAGAATGTGTGCCCGTCTAGCGCACACACCTTGACCTGTCTGACCATTTCTGTTAGGCATGGCTAATCGCAAACAGTTCATTCATGTGAAGTGTATGTCGTATATCGCACACAACTTGACCTGGCTGACCGTTTCTGTTGTTGTGCTCGTTGCGCACAGTTCATTCGAGTGAACTCTATGACACTCATCGCACATGCAACTACAATTTGAATCGTATTTGATGTCTCCATCATCGCAAACATTTTGTATTTTTTACGGTTTTGTTACATCATCGTTTGCGATTAATGCATCACACACAAATTCGTCAAAGGGTCTCTGATTGGACTGTCGCATTTGAACTATCCTACAGTAGTGGGATCAAGATTTTTGGATTGAGACATGATGACAAAGCAAGCAATCTAGCACACAAGCAAACACAAAGCGAACAAAAAAGACAAACGAAAAGAAGGCAAATATTTTGTTATTTTTTCGAAAATGTGTTAGAAGTGGGGGAGATGAAAGAGAGAGGCAAATGGCAAATTAAGTAAATGCAAGAGATGTGAGTTTATAATAGGTACTTGGTAGGTTTGATGTAGATCCTCCCCGGTAACGGCGCCAGGAATTCTTCTGCTACTTCTTGAGCTTGCGTTGGTTTTTCCCTTGAAGAGGAAAAGTTGGTGTAGCAAAGTAGAGATAAGAATTTTCCTCAATTGAGAACCAAGGTATCAATCTAGTAGGAGGAACACACAAGTCTCCAACAATTTCACCTACACAAACAAACAAATACTTGCACCCAGCGCGATAAAGGGGTTGTCAATCCATTCATGGTTACTTGCAAGGATACGATCTGATAGTGATAGGTATGAAAGATAAGTAAAGGTGCAAAATAAAATAATGGTAAATAAATTGCAGCAAGGTATTTTTGTGTTTTTGATTTTATATATCTGAAAATAATATGATAAAAGATAGACCCGGGGCCATAGTTTTTCCTAGAGGCTTCTCTCTCGAAGAAAGCATACAGTGGCTAAACAAATTACTGCTGAGCAATTGATAGAAAAGCGCATAGTTATGATGATATCCAAGGAAATGATCATGTATATATGCATCACGTCCGAGACAAGTAGACCGACTCCTTCCTGCATCTACTACTAGTACACATAATGACCGCCATCCAGCATGCATCTAGTGTATGAAGTTAACAAGAACAGAGTAATGCCGTAAGCAGGATGACATGATGTAGAGGGATAGGTCCAATCAATATGAATAAACCCCATTTTTTATCCTTAATGGAAACAATACAAATACATGCCATGTCCCTTTTTGTCACTGGTATTGAGCATCGCAAGATTGAACTCATTACAAAGCACCACTCTCATTGCAAGAAAAATGTGACGCCCCTGATTTGTCCGTACACTAATCATGCACGCAAATGTGTACGACCAAGATCAGGGACTCACTGGAAGATATCACAACACAACCCTAGACACAAATTAATATAATACAAGCTTTATATTACAAGCCAGGGGCCTCGAGGGCTCAAATACATAAGCTCGAAACACAAGAGTTAGCGGAAGCAACAATATCTGAGTACAGACATAAGTTAAACAAGTTTGCCTTAAGAAGGCTAGCACAAATATAGAAACGATCAAAAAGGCAAGGCCTCCTGCCTGGGACCTCCTAACTACTCCTCGAAGCCGAACTCCATGTAGAAACATCATCGGGAACCTCTTGGTCCTGGACTACACCATCTGGTTGCGTCATCCGAGAAGAAGAAACAAAAGGGGGAAAAGGGGGAGCAAAGCAACCGTGAGTACTCATCCAAAGTACTCGCAGGCAAGGATCTACACTACATATGCAATGATATATGTGTAAAGGGTCAATATTAGTGGGCTAAACTGCAGAATGCCAGAATAAGAGGGGGATAGCTAATCCAATCGAAGACTACGCTTCTAGCAACGTCCATCTTGCAGCAGAAGAAGAGACTAGCTAGAATTAACAAGTATCCTCGCTTCTGGCAGCCTTTGTCTTGCAGCAGTAGAAGGGAATAGATGGTAAGTTCACCAAGTAACATCGTATAGCATAAACCTACCCGGCGATCCTCCCGCACATCACCCTGTGAGAGAGCAACCACCGAGTTATATCTGGAACTTGTCTGGGTGTGTTTTATTAAGTATCCAGTTCTAGTTATCATGAGGTCAGAGTACAACTCCGGGTCGTCCTTTTACCGAGGGACACGGCTATTCGAATAGATTAACTTCCCTGCAGGGGTGCACCACATAACCCAGCACGCTCGATCCCATTTGGTTGGACACACTTTCCAGGGTCATGCCCGGCCTCGGAAGATCAACACGTCGCAGCCCTACCTAAGCACAACAGAGAGGTCAGCACGCCAGTCTAAACCCTAAGCGCACGGGGGTCTGGGCCCATCGCCCAATGCACACCTGCACGTTGCGATGGCGGCCGGTAAGCAGACCTAGCCTCTCCTAATACCAGAGTAGGCGTTCCGGTCCAATCCGGCGCGCACCGCTAAGTCGCTGACGTCAAGAAGGCTTCGGCTGATACCACGACGTCGAGTGCCCATAACTATTCCCACGTAGCTGGTTAGTGCGTATAGGCCAATGGCCAGACTCACATCAAATACCAAGATCTCGATAAGCGTGTTATTATGAAATAACCGCGGACAACGACCAGGGCCAGGCCCACCTGTCTCCTAGGTGGTCGCAACATGCCCTGTCGCTCCGCCACAAAGTAACCATCAGGGGGCTGCCGGGAACCCAGGGCCACCACTACGTATGTGGAACCACCTACCCCTTCAGCCCCCATCTCCGAATCATCATCATGTGTATGTAAAATATGTATATAATATATACCCGTGATCACCACCCGAGTGATCACGGCCCGATAGTATAGCATGGCAGACGGACAAGAATGTAGGGCCACTGGTGGAATACTAGCATCCTATACTAAGCATTAGGATAGCAGGTAAGGTATCAACAGTGGTAGCAACAATGACAGGCTATGCAATAGGATAGGAGCTATCGAAACATCAACAGTAGCAAATCTCATGCAAGAATAAGAGAGAGGAGAATGGGCGATATCTGGTGATCAAGGGGGGCTTGCCTGGTTGCTCTGGCAAGACGGAGGGGTCATCGTCGACACAGTCGATCACAGTGGCACCTTCACCAGACTCAGTCCCGATGTCTATCAGAGAGAAGAGGGGGGGGAACAATAAATATAAAGCAAACATTGCACCACAAAGCATAACATGGCAAAACGCGGTGCTACGTGTGACCTAACGTAGTGCTCGGTGATACACACGAAGAGGAATAACATCCGAGAAAGTATTCCCGGTGTTAGGTATTTTCGGACAGGTGAAACGGAGGGGGACGGTTGTAGGTTCGCTATGCTAGGGACGTGCGGTGGACGAACGGACCTCGTATTCGAATTCGTCTCGTCGTTCTGAGCAACTTTCAAATATAAAGATTTTCCATCCGAGCTATGGTTTATTTTCTATTAATTTTCAAAGTTTTATTAATATTCTGAAATTCCTGATTTTAATATTAATTCGAAAATACAACTAAAATACTAGATGCACCCGGTCCAGTGCACCTGGCAATGCACCATAGGCTGACAGTGGGGTCCGTTGACTGGGTCAACAACCCAGTCAGCAGAGGCTGACTAGTGGGCCTAGTGGCTGACTGGGCCGGCCTTATTCACTGGAATAGTGGGTGGGACCCACCTGTCATTGTCTCAACCATTTAATCAGTGGTTAAATTTAACCCATGGCTAATTAGAGGGGAGGCCCCACATGTCAGGGAGTAACTAGGTTAGTTAATTAGCAAGTTTAATTAAGTTGTGGTTAATTAGGAAGTGGGTCCCAGCAGTCAGTGCCACTGCACGTTATTAGTGGCTGGGCTAAGAGGACACGTCAGCGGTGCCGACGTTTAGCCGGCGGCGACCAAAACACGGCGGCGACGCACGGGAAGTCGTCGGAAATCGTCCACAGGCCACCAAAACGGGCGTCGTTGGGCGCGCTCGGACAGGCAGACGACGACGCGTCGACTGGGACCGGTGGCATCGTCGGAGTTGGCCGGAGCTGGCCGGAATGGTGACGAGAGCAGCGATGGCGTTCGGGGGGAGGGAGCTATGGCGCCACGGGGCACGAGGAGAGGCTTGCGTAGGTGCATCGTGCTCCTGGGAGCACCAGGAGCTCGGCGCGCTGCTCGGGCGAGGGTGGCGCAAGTGGTGGCCGCGACGGCGGAGCAGAATGGCGGCGATGAGCACGGCCATGGTGGGGAGGGCTACGGGTGCATAAGGAGAGGGGGAAGAGGGGGGATTACGGCACCGTGCTCAAAGTGGTGTCGATGAGAGGCTCGCGGAGGCCGGTGGCGGTCGGGGAACGGCGGATCGTCGTGGCGACGGGCGGTGGCTGGAGGTAGAAGAAGGGCCTGGGGCGGCGCTGTAGTGCTCCCCAGCCCGGGCTCGTGGTAGGGGAGGGCGTTGGGGTCGACGTCGGACATCGTAGACGCGTCGGCGGGGTGCGGAGGCGGTGGTGGCCGCGGTGGGGTGAAGTGGCCGGCGACGAGCGCGTCGGGAGGTAGGGGATCTGGAGAAGGGTGAGAGAGAGGACTGCGCGAGGGGGCCAGGGTTAGCGCCGGGGGTCGAGGGGTCAAGTAGGTCACCGGGAGGGGGCTGGATGCCCGACGCGTGGAGATCCGCGGCGTCGACGGGCGCCCGGCGGCCACCGCTCCCCTGGTGAACAGGGAGGACGATGATGGTGTTGGTGGGTTGGGCCTGGTGCTGTGCACTTGGGCTCAAGTGCACAGTGCCAGGATTTTTCCCTTGTTATAGTTTTTCTTCCTTTCCCTTTTCTATTTTACCTTTTATTTTATATTTGTTTCATTTTCATTTTATATATATTTTTATTTTATAGACCATATTCCTTATACCTAACCTAGTATTTCAGTTTAGGTCACTGCCACAAAAAGGTGGGCTCTCCAAATGTTAGTTTATATTTTTATAACTTTATAAAAGGCATTTAATTAATTGTTTTTGCTGATGTTTTATATATTTATTTTTCATTTAGGCATTTTATAAAAATGTGGTTTCTTCACCATATTTACTTATGATTTAATTGTCACATCCAAAACATTTTAGTTTTAAGGTTTGAAAAACTTTTATTGTTTTGACTTGATTTTGAATTTCGAATTTCGAACAGGATTGAATCATCGCGAGATTAACAACTGTAACAGTATTGAGGTGGCATCATTAGCAGAGGTTTACTGTAGCTTGATTACCCGGGCATCACAATTCTCCTCCACTACAAGAAATCTCGTCCCGAGATTTAAGTTGTGGAATAAGGGGGAAAAGTGCTGGTAGCGAAAACCTAACGAGTCTTCTCGGTCTTGGTTGCCCTTTTGAAGAGGTTCATCCCTTTCTTTGATGTCTTCATTTCTCTGCTTCAAGTCATCGTGATCAAGTCGTCATCCTTACTTTGGGATCTCCATCGTCCTACGAACGCGATCAGGGGGGAAAAAACTCCGAAAAACGCATCTCCACAAAGTTGGGCATCTGACGGTGAACTCAAATGAAAATACACGAGGTACCCGACGAGTTGTATTTCAGTGAATTCGTTGAGTGCAAAATACGATGGTATCAAAGTTTCAAATGGGTAGGCAATCATTCGATGCCTAGACAGAAGCTGGAATGGGGGCTTGAACATCGAGAATAACATGGTGTTTGACTCCAGGATGAATAATGGTATCGAATTTAGCTCATGAATTACACATGAAGCCAAGTGCAAAGAATACATTAGAATCAGGGTTGTACAGGAGAGTCAGGTTTCGATCTTGGGACATGTGGGTTATGGGCCCACCATGTGGGTTAAGAGTAGGAAGGGCGTGACATATTGCACAGAAAGCAAGGCATGTTAGAGGATAGTCTGTCAGCTGAGTTGGCAACAATGTCAGTACCAAGGACGGGGGACAAAGAGAACCATTTTCTTACTCATTGCAATGAGGCGGACCAATAGGCAAGGTTCTCGTTCACCGGCAGTTAATGGAATGTTACAACAATAGTAACGAGGTCTTACTGACAGAGTTGTACAACAAGGTGTTTACATAAGCATAAAATTATTACTGCTTAGATTATATGTAGATCAAAGAAAGGTTAAACAAACAAATGGAAAGAAAAATTGTGATTACATACAATTAATACGAGTATATCCTTCCCATGGACAAGCAGAACATGGCATACAGGGTAGGAGAGCAAGTACCCAACCATTCAGATAAAGAGGCAAGGGTTAATCAAGATGTTACCCATACAATGGTGTTGGGATAACTAACCAAGAAACATTTAGCATCGCGCCTCCAATGTTCTTGTTGATGAGCGGGGTATCATAGTCATGCTTCGAGGTAGCAATGATATGGTGTTTCAATCAAGGGCCGAACTTTGGATACACAAATGATCCATCAGGAGCAACTTATAAAATAAGTCTCACCATTTCCTCCCGGAAGAATGGTTATCCTTGCAAAATAAATTATAATGATGGGTCCTCCAGCCAGGGGTGCTAGACATGACATCATATTACCGAGTCATCAAAGGACCAATATTATAACTCCTGGAAAGTTGTCCCGGTCATCTTATCTGACCGAGATTCAGATCCGGTTGGTGTCATGATACCTCAGACTCGGGATGTTCGAGAAGAAAAGGTGCAACACCAATCGACGAAATGACATTGCAAGATTCTCGGGAAATGAACTATGGGAGCGGGTTCCCGAAACAATAGTTCATCATTAAACCAAGGAGAGGATGAGGAGGTGGCTGATGGGCTCAGCGACAATTTATCAAGAATTCCAAACGAATGGATATCCATAATAATGTGAACAAGAAAATTACACTTGTCAATTCAAATGATATAATGGTGTATGCTCGAGGAAAACATACACCATTAATCATTAGTTAAAAGGTGTGCCCAAAATATGACCTTGGGCTGCAAGATCAATGTTAGAGTGACGATTCAATAACCAACAGTCTAAGAACGAACTGTCGATCATTATCTTCAAAGCAATAGGGTTGCTAGAAGTGCAGAACTCAAGCGACATCTTTAGCATATTGGTATCCCGGTTGAAAACAACACGGGGACCAAGGAAGAATGGTGATGATGAGAAGTATCTTCATACCGAGAATTTCTAAGAGGTGGGGCAATCCCCACAACATTCTCGACATGAAAGTGAGTAATACTTCAATGCAGAACACAACACTAGCTGGAGAGCAAGTTGTAATCATAATGTGGACAAGTTCGCGATGAAAGGAAGTCAAGGGTGATGTCGATGATAATAAAGATCATCGAGGGCAAGGAGGGTATTTCTCAACATGAACACAGTTGACATCTTGGAAGAAGTCAAAGTGCTGAAAGTGATCCGACACATTTGCCAGGAGGTTTCAAGAGGATGCAATCAAACAACAACGGCAACAAGCAAAGAATGACGAAGTGGCAAGTTATAGGATCAATATATAAGAAGAAAGCTTGGAACCAACGCTGCCTTTCGAGACAAGCAACATGATGTTGAAAGCCCGACGTAAGTTGTGCTCACACACTGAAGAATTTGTGCACCATAGAAGGACAAGGTAGCACAGTCAAAGATAGCAAGACCAGGATGCAGCCGATAGTCTAGGAATGACCAGATTGAGTTCATAATTTCCCGAAAAAAATAGTAGGGATATTTGATTTGTAGTGCGGAATAATTTCACTAGTCGGTGTCCATGGTTGACAACAACCCAGAACCCGTAGAGTGATTACAGCTAGGAAATACATTACTTCAACAAAGTTAGTAAGATGTGGTGCAATGGCAAGACATCTTCGAGATACCAGGGGGTAATTACTCTAAGGTAGGACATGATAGAAGTAGAACCGGGTCATTGACCTATGACAGTTGATACTTCAACCTTGCCAAAATAGACGAGGCACGGGAATGAATTCCCATTAGATATATCAGATCAAGACAGCATGGTCGGAACCATAACTGTAAGGATTCAATTCAAGAATACCGAAGAAATCATACAACTGGATAATCATTTTGCAAGAAGCTTCCGAGACAGTCTACATCATTTTCATGGGCATGAACACAGAGTTCAAGGTCGACTCCCACTTCTTTAATGCATATCATTTCATTCACCTCTCGCTTTGACAAAACTGTAGTGTTGGAATTTTATCTGGTAGAACACCGGAAGAGTATGACTTGTGAAATCTTTCAGGTTCTCACGGATTAGGGGAAGGCATAGGTTCAACCCATCGGGCATCTTAGTAACATATACCACAAGTTCCACAAGCAAATACTCCAGCTCGAAAGCAGAGCATGGTTGGCCAAGCAGAGGATACAATTTACCAAAGGCATTATGTATCAGGCGAAGAACTCACAAGGTGCTTGAATATGAAGGACACTATCGATTAACAATTCAACAACGGATCGGGTGATCCATAATGGAGCTGATGTGAGTATCTGTACCCACTCAGAGGAAGAAAGAATGCAGAGGCATCCATTCAAGAATCACCTGGTTAGTCTGATGCTTAAATAGAAAGAAATTATGGTTTCCAAAATAAAGGATCAGAAGCAGAGGCTCTGATCAAGGATGGACAAGTTGAAAACACTTAGTTGGACAATCAATAAAGGTTTGAATTGCCTAAAACCAACTCATGTCTGGACTGACATTTGAGCCAGAAAGATAATTTTAAAAGGGATAACCTGATGACTGCGTGCATACGCACACATTGAATAATTATGCTCAAAATGGCTAAGACAAGTGATGTTAACGAAGACTACTAGTCATATGGAATTGACCATAATGCAAGCAGGCAAGAATTTCAAGACTAACAGGCTACAGAGGATTTTCGAAAGATCGAAAAGTATTCCGAAGAATTTGTTGAGACACGTGAACAATTGAGAAGAACGGATCCTCAATAAATGTGAGGAAATAACTGTAAGGGTTTTCATGCGAAATAAAACTGCAGGGCAGTAAACTCAAAGGATTCTCAGGACAATGGAGAATATTTCGAGGCATCTTGTAACAACAAGAGCGAAGAGGAATGGTCATGAGAATGACAAGTGCATGCGGATATCCATAGGGATATATCGGTGGCAGCGAATTGCAAAGGCGATGAGCACAAGGGTCTCGGGAAAATATCGAGGGATATCCTTAGAATCTTCTGACGAAGCAGGTGATCTTCCGGAATAAGGGCTCTCCGGGAGAAATAATTACGAGAACATAAAGTTAGTTTTTAGCAAAATCACGTAACCCGAATAGAAGAGAGATGAGAGTCCCGGAGTAAGGATGAGGAATAAAAGATCCTAATACCACCCAATGGTGTTCTGGGCCCGTAACCCACACAACAAGTTAGTAATTTTGTTTTTCAAAGACTAGACTCAACTTCGGCCAAGGAGTTGGAAAGGGGGATTCCTACAGGAAGTCGGCTCTGATACCAACTTGTGACGCCCCCGATTTGTCCGTGCACTAATCATGCACGCAAATGTGTACGACCAAGATCAGGGACTCACTGGAACATATCACAACACAACCCTAGACACAAATTAAAATAATACAAGCTTTATATTACAAGCCAAGGGCCTCGAGGGCTCGAATACATAAGCTCAAAATACAAGAGTCAGCGGAAGCAACAATATCTGAGTACAGACATAAGTTAAACAAGTTTGCCTTAAGAAGGCTAGCACAAATATAGCAACGATAAAAAAGGCAAAGCCTCCTACCTGGGACCTCCTAACTACTCCTCGAAGCCGAACTCCATGTAGAAACATCATCGGGATCCTCTTGGTCCTGGACTCCACCATCTGGTTGCGTCATCCGAGAAGAAGAAACAAAAGGGGGAAAAGGGGGAGCAAAGCAACCGTGGGTACTCATCCAAAGTACTCGCAAGCAAGGATCTACACTACATATGCAATGATATATGTGTAAAGGGGCAATATTTGTGGGCTAAACTGCAGAATGCCAGAATAAGAGGGGGATAGCTAATCCAATCGAAGACTACGCTTCTAGCAATGTCCATCTTGCAGCAGAAGAAGAGAGTAGCTGGAAGTAACAAGTATCCTCGCTTCTGGCAGCCTCCGTCTTGCAGCAGTAGACGGGAATAGATGGTAAGTTCACCAAGTAACATCGTATAGCATAAACATACCCAGCGATCCTCCCGCACATCACCCTGTGAGAGAGCAACCACCGAGTTATATCTGGAACTTGTCTGGGTGTGTTTTATTATGTATCCAGTTCTAGTTGTCATGAGGTCAGAGTACAACTCTGGGTCGTCCTTTTACCGAGGGACTCGGCTATTCGAATAGATTAACTTCCCTGCAGGGGTGCACCACATAACCCAGCACGCTCGATCCCATTTGGTCGGACACACTTTCTAGGGTCATGCCTGTCCTCGGAAGATCAACACGTCGCAGCCCTACCTAAGCACAACAGAGAGGTCAGCACGCCAGTCTAAACCCTAAGCGCACGGGGGTCTGGGCCCATCGCCCAATGCACACCTGCACGTTGCGAGGGCAGCCGGTAAGCAGACCTAGCCTCTCCTAATACCAGAGTAGGCGTTCCGGTGCAATCCGGCATGCGCCGCTAAGTCGCTGACGTCAAGAAGGCTTCGGCTGATACCACGACGTCGAGTGCCCATAACTATTCCCACGTAGCAGGTTAGTGCGTATAGGCCAATGGCCAGACTCAGATCAAATACCAAGATCTCGATAAGCGTGTTATTATGAAATAACCACGGATAACGACCAGGGCCAGGCCCACCTGTCACCTAGGTGGTCGCAACCTGCCCTATCGCTCAGCCACAAAGTAACCATCAGGGGGCTGCCGAGAACCCAGGGCCACCACTACCTGTGTGGAACCACCTGCCCCTTCAGCCCCCATCTCCGAATCACCATCATGTGTATGTAAAATATGTATATAATATATACCCGTGATCACCACCCGAGTGATCACGGCCCGATAGTATAGCATGGCAGACGGACAAGAATGTAAGGCCACTGGTGGAATACTAGCATCCTATACTAAGCATTAGGATAGCAGGTAAGGTATCAACAGTGGTAGCAACAATGACAGGCTATGCAATAGGATAGGAGCTATCAAAACATCAACAGCAACAAATCTCATGCAAGAATAAGAGAGAGGAGAATGGGTGATATCTGGTGATCAGGGGGGGCTTGCCTGGTTGCTCTGGCAAGACAGAGGGGTCATCAACGATGCAGTCGATCACAGTGGCACCGTCAGCAGTCTCAGTCCCGATGTCTATCAGAGAGAAGAGGGGGAGAAACAATAAATATAAAGCAAACATCGCACCACAAAGCATAACATGGCAAAACACGGTGCTACGTGTGACCTAACGTAGTGCTCGGTGATACAGTCGAAGAGGAATAACATCCGGGAAAGTATTCCCGGTGTTAGGTATTTTCGGACAGGTGAAACGGAGGGGGGCGGTTGTAGGTTTGCTATGCTAGGGACGTGCGATGGACGAACGGACCGCGTATTCGGATTCGTCTCATCGTTCTGAGCAACTTTCATATATAAAGATTTTTCATTCGAGCTATGGTTTATTTTCTATTAATTTTCAAAGTTTTATTAATATTCTGAAATTCCTGGTTTTAATATTAATTCAAAAATACAACTAAAATACTAGATGCACCCGATCCAGTGCACTTGGCAATGCACCAGAGGCTGACAGTGGGGTCAGTTGACTGAGTCAACAACCCAGTCAGCAGAGGCTGACTGGTGGGCCTAGTGGCTGACTCAGTAGCTGACTGGGCCGGCCTTATCCACTGGAATAGTGGGTGGGACCCACCTGTCATTGTCTCAACTATTTAATCAGTGGTTAAATTTAACCCAGGGCTAATTAGAGGGGAGGCCCCACATGTCAGGGAGTAACTAGGTTAGTTAATTAGCCAGTTTAATTAAGTTGTGATTAATTAGGAAGTGGGTCCCATCAGTTAGTGGCATTGCACGTTATTAGTGGCTGGGCTAAGCGGACACGTCAGCGGCGCCAACGTTTAGCCGCCGACGACCAAAACACGGCGGCGACGCACGGGAAGTCGCCGGAAATCGTCCACAGGCCACCAAAACGGGCGTCGTTGGGCCCGTTCGGACGGCCAGACGACGACGCGTCGACTGGGACCGGTGGCATCGTCGGAGTTGGCCGGAGCTGGCCGGAACGATGACGAGAGCGACGATGTCGTTCGAGGGGAGGGAGCTATGGCGCCACGGGGCACGAGGTGAGGCGTGCGCAGGTGCGTCATGCTCCTGGGAGCACCAGGAGCTCGGTGCGCTGCTCGGGCGAGGGTGGCGCAAGTGGTGGCTGCGACGGCGGAGCAGAACGGCGGCGATGAGCACAGCCATGGTGGCGAGGGCTACGGGTGCAGAAGGAGAGGGGGAAGAGGGGGATTATGGTGCCGTGCTCACAGTGGTGTCGATGAGAGGCTCGGGGAGGCCGGTGGCGGTCGGGGAATGGCGGATCGTCGTGGCGACGGGCGGTGGCCGGAGGTAGAAGAAGGGCCTGGGGCGGCGCTGTAGTGCTCCCCGGCCCGGGCTTGTGGTAGGGGAGGGCGTTGGGGTCGACGTCGGACCTCGTAGACGCGTCGGCGAGGTGTGGGGGCGGTGGTGGCCACGGTGGGGTGAAGTGGTCGGCGACGAGCGCGTCGGGAGGTAGGGGATCTGGAGGAGGGTGAGAGAGAGGAGTGCGCGAGGGGGCCAGGG
>LR738714.1:102538539-102585281 GCA_902687465.1 Secale cereale | reverse complement strand
AGGTCACCGGGAGGGGGCTGGATGCCCGACGCGTGGAGATCCGCGGCGTCGACGGGCGCCCGGCGGCCACCGCTCCCCTGGTGAACAGGGAGGACGATGCTGGTGTTGGTGGGTTGGGCCTGGTGCTGTGCACTTGGGCTCAAGTGCACAGTGCCAGGTTTTTTCCCTTGTTATAATTTTTCTTCCTTTCCCTTTTCTATTTTACCTTTTATTTTATATTTGTTTCATTTTCATTTTATATATTTTTATTTTATAGACCATATTCCTTTTACCTAACCTAGTATTTCAGTTTAGGTCACTACCACAAAAAGGTGGGCTCTCCAAATGTTAGTTTATATTTTTATAACTTTATAAAAGGCATTTAATTAATTGTTTTTGCTGGTGTTTTATATATTTATTTTTCATTCAGGCATTTTATAAAAATGTGGTTTCTTCACCATATTTACTTATGATTTAATTGTCACATCCAAAACATTTTAGTTTTAAGGTTTGAAAACTTTTATTATTTTGACTTGATTTTGAATTTCAAATTTCGAACGGGATTGAATCATCGCGAGATTAACAACTGTAACAGTGGTGACGTGGCATCATTAGCAGAGGTTTACTGTAGCTTGATTACCCGGGCGTCACAAAAAATCAATCTAGTTGGCCAAACCAAATTAATAGATCGGGAGAAATACAAATTTATATAAATCATGCATAAAACAGTTCAAAGAAGACTCAAATAATATTCATAAATAATGTGATAATAAACCCACATTTGATCTGATCTCAACAAACACACCGCAAAATAAGATTACATCGAATAGATCTCCAAGAACATCGGGGAGAACATTGTATTGCAAATGAAAGAGACATAAGAAGCCATCTAGCTACTAGCTATGGATCCGTAGGTCTGTGGTAAACTACTCACGCATCATCGGAAGGGCAGCGAGGTTGATGTAGATGCCTCCGTGATCGAATCCCACTTTGGCAGAGTACCAGAAAAGGTCCCAAGATGGGATCTCATGAAGACAGAAATTTGCGGCGGCGGAAAAGTATTTTTGGTGTGCCCTCTGGTCTTCGAGGATTATTTGGGAATTTACAGAAGAAGAATTAGGGTTGGATGACTCCTGTGGGGCCCACAACCTTGGAGGGCACACCCTGTGAGCTTGGGGCCACCGCGTGGCCCTCCAGGACCCCTCCCTAAGCTTCCTGGGTGTCTTGTGGTCCAAGAAAAATCACTAAAAAGTTTCGTTCCATTTGGACTATGTTTGGTATTGATTTTCTATAAAGGCAAAAACAAGAAAAACAATAACAACTGGCACATGGCACTAGGTTAATAGGTTAGTCCCACAAAATGATATAAAATAGGGTAATAATAGTTATAAGACATCCAACATTGATAATGTAATAGCATGGAACAATAAAAAATTATAGATATGTTGGAGATGTATCACTTACCTAGGTGATTGGGCGAGGTCTTCTATGACCTTTTGTGAAGGGGAATAAGGTGACGACAAGGTCCTCAGAGTTCAATCTCAGCCTCCCCAACCAGGCATAATATTTTCACAGCAAGTGGAACTAGTTAAACAAATCACTTGTCTTCTCCGAGCATTTGGTTCTATCCCTTCACTACTTTACTTAGGGCCTGTTCGGATCACATGTTTGCAAAACAAAGGAACCTAGAGAAGCAGAGGAATGAGAAAGGAAAGTTGATGTAGAACATAGGATTGGAAAAATAGAGGGACGGTTTATGAGGGAGTGTTCGGGACAAAGGTAAAAAAGCATACATGAAAACATCCCGAGTTCACAAACGTGTAGAGTATTCTATTTGGGTAGACAATGTTTTGCTGTCACCTATCCTCTCACACATGGACTATTTTATTCACGTTTACGCTGAAGTAGAGATGGCAGCCGGAGCCTTGCCTCAGGCTTCCGCCAAAAAAATGAGGCTGCGGTGGATTTTTTCATTCCTGTGGAATCAGTGAAGGAAAGGAAGTTTTCCACCAGAACACTATTTATGATTCCTCTGTTCTGAACGGTAGCAAACGGAAATATTCCAAAGGAATAGCTTTCCTATGAAATTCCTGCATAAATCCCTTGTACCGAACGGGGCCTTATTGTTTTGCATTGTGAAGCCTTTGCTTGCTCATCCTTATGTGAAGACATTGCTTGAAGACATTCACTCTGATACTATCTTTGTCTTCAAGCTTGCTCTACCTATGTTCCATGTTACATGATGTACTTGTTGTTTTGACTATGCATGTCTAGGGTAGATTTACATTGTATGTGTTCTGTTTAATTCTTGTTGAGCTTCCGCACCTTCGAATACATTGTCTATTTCAAATGCTTTCATAGAAATCGCTTATTCATCCCCCTCTAGTCGTTAACTAACACTGTCAATTGGTATCAAAGCAAGGTGCTCCCTTGTTCTGTGTGATTTTGTTTAACTACCTAGAGTTTTAGCTATGTCGATTAAAGGAATTATTAAGATCTCTGTTGCGTCCCTTATCTTCGATGGCACCGACTACCGTTATTGGAAGATTATGATGAGTAAACGTCTCCAAGAGATGAATTATGATCTGTGGACTATCATTGAATAGGGCTTGATATAGCTTTGTAAGAAGGCAAGTGCTGATGACATTCACATATTCATACAATTGGATGCTTAGGCAAAATACAATATATGTGATCATCTATCCTAAGACTAGTTCACTCGCATATGCCATACTGATGTGGACATGATTGCTGATGTCTATGAGGGAGCCGTCACTCGTCAAGACTCTTGGTTTGATGAATTTAGGAATTCCCTGAACTATGTGGAAACTGATTCCGTTGCAAATGCTCCGGTCTCTGCCTCATGGCTAGAGGTGTCAAGGCACTTAAATGTCCCACATCTTCCTCTAGTGAAGGTGAATCTGATGAAAACTTGACACCTAGATACTCCAAACGTGCAAAACTTGCTACTATGCAACAAACTATTTTAGAAAGGGTTCAAAAACTGTTAGATAAGAGCAATGACCCGTCGAATAAATAAATGGATCGTGGTCAAACTTTGTCTGAAGAGCTCAGACATCTTCAAACAACATATGATGATCTTCGAAGTCATTATGATACACTCTAAGCCAATCATGAGAAGCTTTTCTATGATTATCCTCAAAGGTAGCAAGTTCTGGAGAAGCTGAGAGTGTCTCATGATGATAATATTGCTCAATAAGAATTTGTTCCACCTTGCTAAAATGTCTTGAGCATGAAAAATGCTAATTCTTCTGCTGAATGTTCAAATGCTTTTATACCTGCAACACTACAAAAAACACTTCCATGATGATATGTGTTTGTCACAGTAGGTAACAATTTCTGCCATGCATGTACATCCATGACAATTTTATGACAGAATCAAGATAGTCATGCATGTGCTGTTGTAGAAGTGTTCCATGACAATACTCATCATCATGGAAATGTCCACTTCCATGACGTGCCTTCCATGACAATAAAAGGCACGTCATGGAAGTGCTTTCGTCAAGGGTAACCAACACGTGGAATCCTCCATAACGGGTCGCAGTTAAGCTATCGGGTCCATTTTTGGATCCGATAAGCCGTTATTAGCCACGACCAATGGCAGTTTTCCAGATGTAAAATTCTCATTCGCTGAAGGAACCATGTATCAGCTCTGTGTTGTACCTGATGTCAACCGTCCAATGGACATGAGGAGCCTATGATACGACGACACGTGGCATGTCCCAACAGTGACCCATTTAGATTAAAAAGGCCGACCCATTTGACTTGGTCAAAAGTTAATGAGTCTATCTGTTTGACTTGGTCAAAAGTTAATGAGCCGGCCCATGGAAGGCCTGTTAACGGCATGTTCGCTTATAGCTCATTTACGACCCATTAACTCATGGCTCGTTATGGCCTTTTCAAATTTGGCCCAGTAACGTCATGTGGGTTGTCCAATATAATTACAGTCCATTGTCACTTTTGGCCCATGTATGTCCCGTGATGTCTTTCGGGCCATATGAGGCCTTTTGTATCTCTGGGCCCTTTAACAGCCCATGGTGACTCTTGCCATAATAAACAATAAACTACTTTATACCCATTAATGGCTCGTGATTCAGTTGGGCCATTTCCAGCCTGTGTTATCTTTCGGCCTTCTAAGGGCCCATATTTTCTTGGGCTCATTTTCGGCCATCGATTACTTACGATCCGTTACTGGCATGTTCCTCTAACAGGCTAAATCCAGCCCATTTTTACTGTTAGCCCGTCTGTGGCCTGTTAACTCCTTGGGCCTTATTCATCTTGTCATGTATTATGGCCCATTAATGACCTGTTATGCCTGTCAATAGAATTAAGCGGCATATTAATGACCCATTATGGCCTGAACCCATAAAATATGGTTCCAATTTTGGCCCGTTTACGACCCAAATTGCGTTCCGACTTTGGTCAACGATCAGTACGACCCATGGATCCTACAACCCGTAAGAGGGCCATGGATCGTAAGACCCATATGAGGCCCATGGACCGTAAGGCCCGTAGGAGGCCCATGGATTGTACGACCCATATGTGGACCATTGTTATTATAGCCAATAGGAAACCAAGGAAAAATAAGTGCAGTACTACAAGCAAACAAATAAACAAGACTATAAGAAAAATAATAAGCAATAAACTAACGCTAGGATATTACGACGATTACACACATTACATCCACTAGGCATCAAAGCTTGCCACCAGTGCAAATATAGAGAACAAAGCAGCATACTACATACACTAGGCGTCTAAATTGGCCACCAGTGCAAATAGAGGCGACCACAAAACAAGTCCAAAACTTAAACAACTTCAGAAGAGCTCAAGAAATGTTATCATGGGTATCCACCATGCTGGCAATAATCTTAGCAAGCTTACTAGCTTTCACTTGTTTGGCGCTAAAATCCTCAAACGTTTGCTTTTGCACCAGAAAGTATGCATCTGAATTCTGCAGGGACTTCCTCAGTCCTTCGGCTTCTTGTTGCAGCACAACTGATCGATGTCTTTCAGCTTGTAGGTGAGACTCAAGAAACCAAACAGATTCAGACAACAAGTTTGAAGAGCTTGTGCTAGCGGTAGTGGTAGTGGCCACTAACTCAAACACTGCATCAAGAGAGGATATTGTAGTTGTCTCACTATCTTCAAGATAGTTTTCCTTATCAGGTTTATCATCTTTGTTGGAGACCAACAAGGCTATCTCACTATCATGAACCTTATCTGCATTACTTCCTTTACCAATTCTTAATAAGGTACTCTTCTCCAATATTCTATGAGCATTATAAAAGAAGAAACAACCAGACACATAACATGTTTAGCATCCCCTCTGGGGCGGGAACGACGAGTTGGTCCGGTGGGGACGGACGGGCGCGCGCACCCTCGGTTTCCCTCATGTAGTAGGAGGTAGGAGGCGACCGAGGGAGGTGGGATGGGCCAGCTCTGGCCAGGCACTGTGCACTTGGCCCAGTGCACAGTGGCTTGTGCCCCTTTCGTTTTACTAATTTTTTTTATTTTTATCAGTTCTATTTTCAGTAGCATTTGAGTTTTATAAAATATGGGACTTAGCCCATAATTCGTATTGTAATTTTAGGAAGTGTCACAATTTATTTGGGAGTTATTTAAATTACTTTGGATTTTTCATAATTTAGAAAATCATTTAAAGTGCTTTTTTGGCATTGTCTTAAATGCTAGAGTCCAAATGAGCAAACATGTGATGTTGTTTTCCTTAACCATTATTCGCTTTGGAATATTTGCTAAATGGTGAACTATTTTCCCACCATGTTTCTGAATTTAATTCTGACTTGAAATTTGACTTTGATTTTTGAACAAGTGGCTATTTGCATAGTAACCATGATGACACAACCACCATTAGGGAGATATTACTTTAGCATGATTCTCGGGGTGTTATAATGAGTCCACAATATCTACCTGTAATCGGTATATACATGACGTTCCAAGAAAATTTGCATGTGCCAACTCTAATAGTTCAAAATAAACTTTCATTTAGTAGGCCCATACCGGTCATGAAGCGACAGGTGATACGTCTCCATTGTATCTACTTTTCCTAACGCTTTTCCTCTTGTTTTGGACTCTAATTTGCATGATTTGGATGAAACTAACCTGGACTGGCGTTGCTTTCAACAGAACTAGCATGGTGTTGTTTTTGTGCAGAAATAAAAGTTCTCGAAATGGAACGAAACTTTGTGAGGATTTTTTATACAATAGAAGATAATTTCTGGAGCCAAGAACCACTGGAGGTGGCACCTGGGTGGGTACAACCCACCAGGGCGCGCGCTAATACGTCTCCAATGTATCTATAATTTTTTATTGTTCCATGCTATTATTTATGAAGTCCTGGATGTTTAATGGGCTTTATCTTACACTTTTATATCATTTTTGGGACTAACCTACTAACCCAAAGGCCCAGTTCAGATTGTTGTTTTTTGCCTGTTTTAGGGTTTTGCAGAAAAATAATATCAAACGGAGTCCAAACGGAACGAAACCTTCGCAAGAGATATTTTTGGAGAAAATCACGCGTGGAGAACTTGAGAACCACGTCAGAAGAGCCACTAGGGGCCCACGAGGGTGGGGGGCGCGCCCCTACCTCGTGGGGCCCCCGTGACTCCCCCGGTGACCTCCTTCCTCCTATATGTCTACGTACCCCGAAACCATTAGCAACTGAGAGAAAACCCTAATGCCACCGTTGTAACCTTCTGTTCCCGTGAGATCCCATCTTGGAGCCTGTTCCGGAGCTCCACCGGAGGGGGATCCATCACGGAGTTCTTCATCATCATCATCATCATCACCCTCACCATGAGTTGTGAGTAGTTTACCACAGACCTTCGGGTTCATAGCTAGTATCTAGATGGCTTCTTCTCTCTCTGGATCTCAATACAAAGTTCTCCTCGGTCTTCGAGGAGATCTATTCGATGTAATCTCTTTTTGCGGTGTGTTTGTTGAGATCCGATGAATTGTTAGTTTATGATCAAGATTATTTATGAGAAATATTTGGTTCTTCTCTGAACTTTTTATGTGTGCTCATAATATCCTTGCAAGTCTCTTCGAATTACTGGTTTGGTTTGGCCTACTAGATCTATAGTTCTTGCAATGGGAGAAGTGCTTGGCTTTGGGTTCAATCTTGCGGTGTCCTTTCCCAGTGACAGTAGGGGCAGCAAGGCACGTATTGTATTGTTGCCGTCGAGGATAAAAAGATGGGGTTTATATCATATTGCTTGAGTTTATCCCTCTACATCATGGCATCTTGCTTAAGGCATTAATCTGTTCTTAGGAACTCAATACACTAGATGCATGCTGGATAGCGGTCGATGTGTGGAGTAATAGTAGTAGATGCAGAATCGTTTCGGTCTACTTGTCTCGGACGTGATGCCTATATACAACGATCATGCCTAGATAGTCTCATAATTATTCGCTTTTCTATCAATTGCTCGACAGTAATTTGTTTACCCGCCGTAGAATATCGCTATCATGAGAGAAGCCACTAGAGAACACTATGGCCCCCGGGTCTATTCTCAACATATCAATCTACATCTACTTTACTTTTATCACTTTTATTTTCTGTTCTTATAAACAAAAATATCAAAAATATAAACTATCATCTCTATCAGATCTCACTTTTGTAAGTGACCGTAAAGGGATTGACAACCCCTTATCGCGTTGGCTGTGAAGTTCTTATTTGTTTGTGCAGATGCGGGCGACTCGCGCGTGGTCTCCTACTAGATTGATACCTTGGTTCTCAAAAACTGAGGGAAATACTTACGCTACTGTGCTGCATCTCCCTTTCCTCTTCGAGGGAATACAACGCAAGCTCGAGAAGTAGCAAGAATAATTTCTGGTGCCGTTGCCGGGGAGGCTTA
This sequence comes from Secale cereale, assembly GCA_902687465.1. Taxonomy (NCBI): domain Eukaryota; kingdom Viridiplantae; phylum Streptophyta; class Magnoliopsida; order Poales; family Poaceae; genus Secale; species Secale cereale. The sequence continues at coordinate 102,577,407 of LR738714.1, read as the reverse complement.
CGCAAAAGTCATATACCAAGTACCTATCACAAACCCTTATCCTTCGCATTACATTTTTTGCCTCTCGTTTTCCTCTCCCACACTTCACCCTTGCCGTTTTATTCGCCCTTCTTCCGCCGTGTGTTTATCATTCGCTTGCTTCTCGTTTGCTTGTGTGTGTTGGATTGCTTGCTTGTCACTATGACTCAGAACAATACCAAATTACATGACTTCTCCAATACCAACAACAATGATTTTATTAGCACTCCGATTGGTCCTATTACCGATGCTGAATCTTGTGAGATCAATGTTGCTTTGTTGAATCTTGTCATGAAAGATCAATTCTCCGGCCTTCCGAGTGAAGATGCCGCTACCCATCTAAACAACTTTGTTGATTTGTGTGATATGCAAAAGAAAAGGGATACGGATAACGATATTGTTAAATTGAAGTTATTTCCGTTTTCACTTAGAGATCGTGCTAAAACGTGGTTTTCCTCTTTGCCTAGAAATAGTATTGATTCGTGGAATAAGTGCAAAGATGCTTTTATCTCTAAGTACTTCCCTCCTGCTAAGATCATCTCTCTTAGAAACGATATTATGAATTTTAAGCAACTAGATCATGAGCATGTTGCACAAGCTTGGGAGAGAATGAAACTAATGATACGTAATTTCCCTATGCATGGTTTGAATCTATGGATGATTATTCAGAACTTTTATGCTGGCTTGAATTCTGCTTCTAGAAATCTTTTAGATTCGGCCGCAGGAGGCACTTTCATGGAAACTACCTTAGGAGAAGCCACCAAACTCCTAGATAATAATATGGTTAATTATTCTCAATAGCACACCGAAAGATCTACTAGTAAAAAAGTGCATGCTATCGAAGAAATTAGTGTTTTGAGTGGAAAGATGGATGAACTAATGAAACTGTTTGCTGCTAAGAGTGCTTCTTCTGATCCTAATGATATGCCTTTATCCACTTTGATTGAAAATAACAATGAATCTTTGGATGTGAATTTTGTTGGTAGGAATAATTTTGGTAACAATGCTTATAGAGGTAATTTTAATCATAGGCCTTTTCCTAGTAATTCCTCTAATAATTATGGTAATTCCTACAACAACTCTTATGGAAAGATGCCTTCTGAATTTGAAACTAGTGTTAAGGATTTTATGATCTCGCAAAAGAATTTCAATGTTGTGCTTGAAGAGAAATTGCTTAAGGTTGATGAATTGGCTAGAGGAGTGGATACAATTACTCTTGATGTTGATTCTTTGAAACTTAGATCTATCCCACCTAAGCATGATATCAATGAGTCTCTCAAAGCCATGATAATTTCCATTGATGAATGCAAAGAAAGAACCGCTAGGATGCATGCTAAAAGAAAGGATTATATTAAAGCGTGTTCTTCTAGTTATCATGAAAATAAATATGAAGACCTGAAAGTTACTGATGTGTCTCCTATCAGATCCTTGTTTTCTAGTATAAATTTTGATGAAGATAGGATTGGAGATGATTCTGCTTTAAGGTGTCCCAGTGATTCGGAGTTTTTAGATCTTGATGCTAAAATTGCTAAAAGTGGGAGTGAAGAGATTAAAACTTTGCATAGTGATGAACCCACTACTTTGGATTTAAAGGGATTCAATTATGATAATTTCTCTTTGATTGATTGTATTTCCTTGTTGCAATCCGTACTAAATTCTCCGCATGCTTATAGTCAAAATAAAGCTTTCACCAAACACATAGTTGATGCTTTGATGCAGTCTTATGAAGAAAAACTTGAGTTAAAGGTTTCTATCCCTAGAAAGCTTTATGATGAGTGGGAACCTACTATCAAAATAAAAATAAAAGATCATGAATGCTATGCTTTGTGTGATTTGGGTGCAAGTGTCTCCACTATCCCAAAAACTTTATGTGATTTTCTAGGGTTCCATGAACTTGATGATTGTTCTTTAAATTTGCATCTTGCAGATTCCACTATTAAGAAACCTATGGGAAGGATTAATGATGTTCTTATTGTTGCCAATAGGAATTATGTGCCCGTAGATTTCATTGTTCTTGATATAGATTGCAATCCTTCATGTCCTATTATTCTTGGTAGACCTTTCCTTAGAATGATTGGTGCAATTATTGATATGAAGGAAGGAAATATTAGATTCCAATTTCCGTTAAGGAAAGGCATGGAAAACTTTACTAGAAATAAAATCAAATTACCATATGAATCTATCATGACAGCCACTTATGGATTGCCTACCAAAGATGCTAATACCTTGATTTATCTTGTATCGTGCCTAGCTAGGGGCGTAAAACGATAGTGCTTGTTGGGAGGCAACCCAATTTTATATTATTATTTTTGTTGCTGTTAGGGAATAAATATTGCATCTAGCCTCTATTTAGATGTGGTTTCATGTTTTGTTTAGTGTTTGTGCCAAGTAGAACCTTTGGGAAGATGTGTGTGAAGTTTATGTGATCTTGCTGTGAAAAACAGAATCGTTAGTGCTGGCTAGAATGGTCGTAAGTTTTTACTGGAGCGTGCTATTTAGTTGATTCTTTTTGCCGAAGATTAATAGACAAATTACTCAAATTTACCAATTTATTTCGAATTTTTTAGAGTTACAAAAGTATGTGAAACCTGTAGATTACTATAGATTGTTCTGTTTTTGACAGATTCTGTTTTTCGTTTGTTGTTTGCTTATTTCAATGCATCTATGAGTAATATTTGGAGGTATGAACCATAGAGAAGTTGGAATACAGTAGGTTTAACACCAATATAAACAAAGAATTAATTCATTGCAGTACCTTTGAGTAGTGGTTTGCTTTCTTATACTAACGGAACTCACGAGAATTTTTGTCTAAGTTTTGTGTTGTGAAGTTTTCAAGTTTTGAGTATTGCATTGATGGACTATGGAACAAAGAGTAGCAAAGGCCTAAGCTTGGGGATGCCCATGGCACCCCAATTAAAATTCAAGGATAATCAAAAGCCTAAGCTTGGGGATGCCCCGGGAAGGCATCCCCTTTTCGTCTTCATCCATCGGTAACTATACTTGGAGCTATATTTTTATTCACCACATGATATGTGTTTTGCTCGGAGCGTCTTGTATAATTTGAGTCTTTGATTGTTAGTTTGTCACTATCATCCTTGCTGGACACACCTATTTGAGAGAGTTAAATATGGCCTAGGAATTGTTAGAACACTCTATGTGCTTCACTTATATCTTTTGAGTTGAATAGTTTTTGCTCTAGCGCTTCACTTATATCTTTTAGAGTACGGTGGTGGTTATATTATGTAGAAATTGTTGAATTCTCATGATTCACTTATATCTATTTTAGAGTCTATTAAAACAGCATGGTAATGTGTTTAGGCTATAAAACTAGTCTCCACATGATAGACATCCAATGTCAATGTAGTAAAAAAATTCACACTAAGTGCATTGAATAGAATGAGATGTTGGATGCTTGATAATTGTTTTGAGATATGAGGATAGTGATATTAGAGTCATCCTAGTGGAGTTATTATGAAATTGAGAAATACTTGTGTTAAGGTTAGTGAGTCCCGTAGCATGCACGTATGGTGAACCGCTATGTGACGAAGTTAGAGCATGAGGTATTTGTAAAGTGCCAACCTTTGTGTGCAGGTCTGGTGCGCGCGATGGTTAACTCCTACCAACCTCCCCACTAGGAGCATGCGTTGATAGCTTTGTTTTGATGACTCATAGATTTTTGCAATAAGTATATGAGTTCTTATGACTAATGTTGAGTCCATGGATTATACGCACTCTCACCTTTCCAGCATTGCTAGCCTCTCTTGTACCGCGCAACTTTCGCCGGTACCGTAGACCCACTATATATCCTTCCTGAAAACAGCCACCATATTATTCCTCAAAACATCCACCATACCTACCTATCATGGCATTTCCATAGCCATTTCGAGATATATTGCCATGCAACTCTCCACCGTTCCATTCATATGACATGCTTCATATTGCCATGCATGATCATGTAGTTGACATCGTATTTGTGGCAAAGCCACCATGCATAACTTTTCATACATGTCACTCTTGTTTCATTGCACATACCGTTACACCGCCGGAGGCATTCATATAGAGTCATACTTTGTTGTAGTATCGAGTTGTAATGAAAGTGTGATGATCATCATTATTAGAGTATTGTCCCACGTGAGGAAAGGCTAAATCAATAAAGCCCCTCCGCAAAAAAAGGAAAAAAAAGAAAGGCCAAAGAAAAAAATAAAGTCCCAAAAAAAGGGACAATTGCTACTATTTTTTCCACACTTATTCTTCAAAGTAGCACCATGTTCTTCATTGTTAGCGAGTCTCATGTTTAGTCACTTTCATATGCTAGTGGGAATTTTCATTATAGAACTTGGCTTGTATATTCCAACGATGTGCTTCCTCAAATTCCCTAGGTCTTCGTGAGCAAGCAAGTTAGATGCACACCCATTAGTTTCTTTTGTTGAGATTTCATACATCTTTAGCTCTAGTGCATCCGTTGTATGGCAATCCCTACTCACACACATTGATATCTATTGATGGGCATCTCCATAGCCCTTTGATACGCCTAGTCGATGTGAGACTATCTCCCTCCTTTTTGTCTTCTCCACCACCACCTCTATTCCACCCATAGTGCTCTGTCCATGGCTCACGCTCATGTATTGCATGAAAGTTGAAAGGTTTGAAAGAATAGAGTATGAAAACAAGTGCTTGGCTGAAATCGGGGTTGTGCATGATATGAATATTTTGTGTGATAAAGAGGGAGCATAGCCGGACTATATGATTTTGTAGGGATAACTTTCTTTAGCCATAGTATTTTGAGAAGACATGATTGCTTTGTTAGTATGCTTGAAGTATTATTATTTCTTATGTCAATATAGACTTTTATCTTGAATCTTTCTGATCTGAACATTCATGCCACAATTAAGAGAATTACATTGAAAAACTATGTTGGTTAGCATTCCACATCAAAAATTCTTTATTTATCATTTACCTACCCGAGGACGAGCGGGAATTAAGCTTGGGGATGCTTGATACGTCTCCAACGTATCTATAATTTTTATTTGTTCCATGCTATTATTTGTGAAGTCCTAGATGTTTAATGGGCTTTATATTACACTTTTATATCATTTTTGCGACTAACCTACTAACCCAAAGGCCCAATCTAGATTGTTGTTTTTTGCCTGTTCCAAGGTTTTGCAGAAAAAGAATATCAAACGGAGTCCAAATAGAATGAAACCTTCACAAGAGATATTTTTGGAGAAAATAACGCACGGAGAACTTGAGAACCACGTCAGAAGAGACACGAGGGGCCCACGAGGGTGGGGCGCGCGCCCCCTTCCCAGGGCAGGCCCCCTGCCTCATGGGGCCCCCTTGACTCCCCTGGTGTCCTCCTTCCTCCTATATAAGTCTAGATACCCCGAAACCATCAGCAACAGAGAGAAAGCCCTAATTCCACCGCCGTAACCTTCTGTTCCCGTGAGATCCCATCTTGGAGCCTGTTCCGGAGCTCCACCGGAGGGGGTCCATCACGGAGTTCTTCATCATCATCATCATCATCGCCCTCACCATGAGTTGTGAGTAGTTTACCACAGACCTCCGGGTCCATAGCTAGTATCTAGATGGCTTCTTCTCTCTCTCTGGATCTCAATACAAAGTTCTCCTCGGTCTTCGAGGAGATCTATTCAATGTAATCTCTTTTTGCGGTGTGTTTGTCGAGATCTGATGAATTGTGAGTTTATGATCAAGATTATTTATGAGAAATATTTGGTTCTTCTCTGAACTTTTTATGTGTGCTCATAATATCCTTGCAAGTCTCTTCGAATTATTGGTTTGGTTTGGCCTACTAGATCTATAGTTCTTGCAATGGGAGAAGTGCTTGGCTTTGGGTTTAATCTTGCGGTGTCCTTTCCCAGTGACAGTAGGGGCAGCAAGGCACGTATTGTATTGTTGCCATCGAGGATAAAAAGATGGGGTTTATATCATATTGCTTGAGTTTATCCCTCTACATCATGTCATCTTGCTTAAGGCGTTACTCTGTTCTTATGAACTCAATACACTAGATGCATGCTAGATAGCGGTCGATGTGTGGAGTAATAGTAGTAGATGTAGAATCGTTTCGGTCTACTTGTCTCTGACGTGATGCCTATATACAATGATCATGCCTAGATAGTCTCATAATTATTCGCTTTTCTATCAATTGCTCGACGGTAATTTGTTTACCTGCCGTAGAATATCGCTATCATGAGAGAAGCCACTAGATAACACTATGGCCCTCGGGTCTATTCTCAACATATCAATCTACATCTACTTTACTTTTATCGCTTTTATTTTCTAGTTCTTATAAACAAAAATACCAAAAATATAAACTATCATCTCTATCAGATCTCACTTTCGTAAGTGACCATAAAGGGATTGGCAACCTCTTGTCGCGTTGGCTGCGAAGTTCTTATTTGTTTGTGCAGGTGCAAGGGACTCGCACGTGGTCTCCTACTGGATTGATACCTTGGTTCTAAAAACCTGAGGGAAATACTTACGCTACTGTGCTGCATCTCCCTTTCCTCTTCGAGGGAATATAACGCAAGCTCGAGAAGTAGCACGTGCCCCCCTCCAGGCGCGCCCAGGTGGGTTGTCCCCACCTGGTGGCCCCGTAGACCCTAAAACCGACGGTATAAAATCCTATTTATCTCGAAAAAAGGGGGAGAATTATCGCGTTTCACGAGACAGAGCCGCCGCCGTCTCCCATTCTTCCTCGGGAGGCCAGATCTGGAGTCCGTTGGGGTCTACGGAGAAGGGAATCTTTGATCTTCATCATGACCAAACCTTCTCCATCGCCAATTCCATGATGCTCCCCACCATGACTGATTAATTCCTTCCTAGGCTGGTCGGTGAGGAGTTGGATGAGATTCATCATGTAATCTAGTTAGTTTTGTTAGGGCCGATCCCTAGTATCCACTAAGTTATGAGATTGATGTTGCTATGACTTTGCCATGCTTAATGGTTGTCACTTTGGGCCCGAGTTCCATGATTTCAGATCTGAACCGTTTATGTAATCACCATTATATCTATGTTCTAGATCCGATCCTGCAAGTTATAGTCACCTACTACGTGTGATGATCTGGCAACCCCGGAGTGACAACAGTCGAGACCACTCCCGGTGATGACCGTAGTTTGAGGAGTTCATGTATTCACCTTGTGTTAATGCTTTGTTCTAGTTCTCTATTAAAAGGAGGCCTTAATATCCCTTAGTTTCCAATAGGACCCTGCTGCCATGGGAGGGTTGGACAAAAGATGTCATGCAAGTTCTTTCCATAAGCATGTATGACTATTTACGGAATGCATGCCTACGTTATATTTATGAACTGGAGCTAGTGTCGTATCGCCCTAGGTTATAACTATCACATGATGAATATCATCCAACGAGTCAGCGATCCAATGCCTAGGAATTTTTCTTATATTGGTCTTGCTAAGTTACTATTGTTGTTGTTACTGTTTCACTTGCTACAAAACTAATGTTATCACTGTTACCGTCACTATTGCTGCTGCCACTGCTATCAAAACTATCATATTACTTTGCTACTGATCACTTTGCTGCAGATAACTAATCTCTGGGTGTGGTTGAATTGACAACTCGGCTGCTAATACTTACAAATATTGTTTGGCTCCCCTTGTGTCGAATCTATAAATTTGGGTTGAATACTCTACCCTCGAAAAATGTTGCGATCCCCAATACTTGTGGGTTATCAAGACCTTTTTCTGGCGCTGTTTCCGGGGAGCATAGCTATATTTGTTGAGTCACTTGGGATTATTATCAATTTATTACTATGAAGAATCTGAAGGACGATAGAACTATGATCTTCCCCTCAACTACGAGGGGGGTAAGGAATTGCCATCACACTCTACACTTCATTCTCCTTCAGTTATAAGTAAGCTTGCTACACCACATGCTATCAATCCTGATATGTCGCAAGTAATTGATGTTGCTACTTCTGCTATGAATGATGATTATGATGATGCTAGTACCTTGCTTGATGATAATGTGCCACTAGGTGAATTTCTTGATGAACAAATGGCTAGTGTATGACAACATGATATTGCTGAAACTAATGATGAGCTTGAAACTGAAAATCTTGAAACACTTATTAGAACTAGTCCTCCTAGATATGAATTACCTAAGGTACCGGAAGGTTACGTTATGAATGAGGAGACAACTAGAGATATTCTTGCTTGTAAGGATAGAGATGATCTAGAGAAATTATTATGCAAGTATAAAGAGAAATCTTTGAATGCTAGAATGAAATGTGATTCTAAGTTTGCTACTTCACCTACCTTTGTTGATGATAAGGATTATGAATTCTCTGTCGACCCAAAGTTAATACTTTGGTAGAATATGATCCTTTTCATGGCTATGAAACTGAAACGGTGGTGGCACATCTTACTAAGCTGAATGATATAGCCACCCTATTTGCTCATGATGAGAAAATTCGCTACTATTATATTCTCAAGTTATTTCTGTTCTCATTAAAAGGTGATGCTAAAGCTTGGTACAATACTCTTACGCCTAGTTGTGTGCGTAGTCCCGGAATATGATTTATTATTTCTCTGAAAAATATTTTCCTGCTCATAAGAAACAAGCTGCCTTATAGGAAATATTTAACTTTGTGTTAATGGAAGAAGAGAGTCTCCCACAAGCTTGGGGGAGGCTTCTCCACTTGCTTAATGCTTTGCCTAATCATCCTCTTAAGAAAAATGAAATACTTGATATCTTCTATAATGGACTAACCGATGCTTCTAGGGATTTCCTAGATAGTTGTGCAGGTTGTGTTTTTAGGGAACAAACTATTGGACAAGCTGTAGAATTATTGAACAACATATTAAAAAATTATGATAATTGGACTCTTCCCAAACCACCGCTTAAACCCACTCCGAAGAAGAGGGGTATCTTATATCTCAGTCTTGAAGATATGCAAGAGGCAAAGAAATCTATGAAGAAAAAGGTATTAAAACTGAGATGTCACATATTTACCTCCTATTGAAGAAATACATGGGCTTGATACATCACCACTGCCTAAGGTGGTAGAGGTAAATTCTCTAATGAAATTTAATGACAATGATAATCCTCAAAATATGCACCCTAGCCAATGCCTTTAAGAGTTTGAAAATTACATTAGAAAGCAAGATCACTTCAATGTAAATGTTACGAAACAATTGAAATACAATTCTGATATGATTGCTCGCTTGAGTGATTTGTTATTTAGAATCTCAAATGTTATTAGAGGTCTAGGGAAGCATGCTTCTATGGTTCAAACTCAGTTGGAACAAGTTGCTAAATCTCAAAGAGGATTGCTTGATGAAATGAATAATAATATAAATGACTTTGCTGTTAGAGTAGCAACAAGAGGAGGTAAAGTGACCCAGGAACCACTATATCCTGAGGGACATCCAAAAAGAATTGAACAAGACTCTCAAAGAGTCCACAGTGATGCACGTAGTCATTCTAAAAACAAAAAGAAGAAGAAAAAGATAGGACTTTGCACGCCTCTAGTGAACCCGAAGTAGAAAAACCTCCTGATAATGAAGTCTCCATCTCTGATGGTGAAACTTAATCTGGTAGTGAACACTCACCTTCTAGTAATGAAAATATAATGATGAGGTTCATGAAGATACTCAACCAAACAATGAAAAGGAACCAGATAATGATATTGAGATAGAACCAACAGTTGAGCTTGATAACCCACAACCTAAGAATAAAAGATATGATAAAAGAGACTTTGTTGCTAGAAAACATGTTAAAGAAAGAGAATTGCGGGTTCAAAAACCTATGCCCTTTCCACCAAAGCCAACTAAAAAGAAAGATGATGAAGAATTTGAACACTTTGCTGAAATGCTAAGGCCAATCTTTTTGTGTAGTCGTTTGACTGATATATATTGAAAATGCCTCCTTATGCAAAGTACATAAAGACATCATCACCAATAAGAGAAAAATATTGGAAGCTGAAATCTCCAGCACGCTTGCTAATTATACTTTTAAAGATGGAGTACCTAAAAAACTTGGAGACCCGGGAATACTAACTATACCTTGCTCCATCAAAAGAAATTATGTGAAAACTGCTTTATGTGATTTAGGAGTTGGTGTTAGTGTTATGCCTTTCTCTTTATATAAAAGACTTGATTTGAATAAACTCTCACCTACCTAAATATATTTGCAAATAGCGGATAAATCAACTGCCATACCTATCGGTATTTGTGAGGATGTTCCCGTTGTTGCTGCTAATGTTACTATTTTGACTGACTTTGTTATACATGAGATGCTCGAAGATGACAATATGTTGATTATCCTTGGTAGACCCTTCTTGAATACTGTAGGGGCTGTTATTGATTGCAATAAAATCAAGGTCACTTTTCATATCAATGGTAATGAGCATACGGTGGACTTTCCGATGAAACAATTCCAAGTGAATGGTATTAATGTTATTGAAATATCCCTGACACTCACTATTTGAAGTTTTCAACTACCTCTACCTACTGCCAAAAAGAAATATGAAATGCTTATTGTTGGGGACATTCATATCCCCGTTGAGGTAACTTAGTGATTTAAAAAAGTTCTTCGGTTTCATGCTAATCGAAAGTGGTTATTAATAAGACTTGATCAACCTTACTAATGGATCATTTTTGAGAGGTATGAGGTTTATGAATTTAGTAGCCACTATCTTCTGTCCCTACCTTTTGTTTTCTGTTTTTATCGGTCAAATAAAATAAAATTCCATGCCTTGACTGTTTTCTGAGTTTTCCGTGCAATAAAAAAATGACCCGAAATAAAAGTGTTCAGAATGCTCTAAAATTTTGACATGATTTTTTCTGATTATTTAAGAATTTTTGGTACAAATAACATCAGAGGGAGGTGCACCAGGTGGGCACGACCCACCTGGGCGTGCAAGGACCCCCAGGCGTGCCCTGGTGGGTTGTGATCCCCATGTGCCCCCCTCACTTATCTATTTAGCCCACATCATCTCCTACCTCCAGAAAAAATTCAACTTAGCTCTATCTCTCTCTCTCTCGTGTGCTTGCTCTCAAACCCGCGGATTTCGATCTCTTTGCTCGAAGCTCCGTTTCCGAAACTGTTTCGGGGGATTGTTGTTTGGTATGTGACTCCTCTGTTTGTCCAATTAGTTTTTGCTTTAGTGGTTTATATTTAGAGTAATTAGCTACTCTTGGTGCTGCTGTAGATGAGCTTACATGTTGATTTCTTAGAGTTCTAAGTAGTTTGAATGCTTGTTATGGACTCTATGCATCCCTATGAGTAGTTGCTACCAATCTTATGAAGTTTTGTTGACAAATTTTTGTGGACGAAAAATTTCAGAATTTCTTTTCATAGGAAAAACATTAGTATCTTTAGGAAGTTTGCTTCCAGGAAGAACTCCAAGGGAGTGATTGGGGAGTTATCTGACGGTGATCTTCGCATCCAGAGAATGGCGGAGCTACGACCGTGCAAATGGTCGCATGACCTATTCATGGAAGGGGCTAGAATCCTTCAGAAGTTTACACAATATGCTGCTAATGCCGGCCTTGCCAATTTTATCGCAGCTGAATGTGAACAGTATCATCTTCTCATAAATTCCTTTGTGCAAAGTTTTCGATTTTTACCTAGGAATAATCCCCCCGAGGTGCAGTTTAATTTATATGCCGAGCTCCATCAGATACCATTGACTGAATTTTGTAACATATGATTGCTTCCTTCTGATGGTAGTTTAGTCGAGCCTAGGCCAGTAGAGTTTGATAGTTTTTACCGTACTTTGATAGTGGGGGATGAGAGAGGGGTATCAAGTATTACTGCCACTAGCTTACACTTTCCGGTTGTGCATTATTTTGCTCTTTTCATTGTAAAGTGTTTGCTTGCTAGACAGAAAGTAGGTGCACTCAGTGCTCCAGACTTTGTTGTTTTACGTCGCGCACTTCACAGCGACAACACGTATAGCTTGGGAGCTATTGTGGCACGTCGCCTCCACATTAACGTATCCAAGGGAAAAATACATGGTGGGATCTATGCTACTCGCTTGGCGACCCACTTTAACATACATATGCGCCAGCATGATTATCCTCTACCTAAGGTTTATTTAGATCGTCGGGCTATGGAACATCACCAGTTTATTGCTGACGATTACCCCAACATTCACATTCCTTATAACCTGGTTTTTAGTGAGAACACTCATGATATTATCCCATTGCCTACACATGCTTTGTTTGATCCTATTGCCAGGGGCAGATACTTTATTTTTCCTGAGGACATCATTTCCTATCGGAACAACTTAGCTGCAGCACAGGAGGAGCCTCAGGAGTGGGACCCTTAGGTACTCGCTCCCCAGCACTTCAACATAGGACCCCATGGCTTCTCCGAGTGGTGATTACCAATCTAGGCCAAAAGCCTAAGCTTGGGGGAGTACGTATTTCCACCGACATTACATTCATGTTCACACATTTCTTTCCAATTGTTGGTGTCCACACTTTTTCATTGTATTATCCATGCCAAATTTATTTTCTCACTTTCTTCTTGTGCGTTCTGAAAACTCTGGGAAAATACAAAAGTATTTCTCGCTTCTTTTTTATTTTTCTTCCTAGTTTAAATTGTTGTAGTATAAAAAGAAAACCCAAAAAGATTTCCTTATTATTCTTTTACTTGTTGGGAGCTTTCCCATGTAAATAGTTTTTCTCGCTTTTGCATTTCCCTTTTATTCGCTTGTTGAAGAAAACCAAAAACCCCAAAAATATTTCAATGTGTTTCTCTGAATTTCTTTTCCTTTTTTATTGAGTCGTACCAAGGAGAAAACCACGATGAAAACATTGAGTGGCTCTCGTTTGCATAATTGTTAATCTAACAAAGAGCCCATTTTACCTTGTCTTCTCTTGTTGAATAAAATGTTTGCATATTCCAACTTAGTCCACAACACTCTTGCACTATTATTATTTTTCATATCGTTCGGTCGTGCAAGTGAAAGGCAATAATGACGATATTTGGGGAACTGGCCGTGGCAGAGAGAAACGGGTATGGACTTTACTTGTTCTATTTATGTAAATATGTTTAACCTAGTATCCATGATTTAGCTCATTATGATTAAACATGTTTGCAATGACAATTAGAGATTATAGTTTCTCATGCCATGCATAAGTAGCTAGGAGTGGATAATGATTTATCTTAGATAACAACATTGCGTTAAAATAATTGTGATGTAGTATCATGATATGGTATCCTCCTCCGAATGTTTCAAGTGGCTTGACTTGGCACATGTTCATGCATGTAGTTGAATCAAAATCAACATAGCCTCTATGATATTTATGTTCATGGTGTCTGTCGGCGTCAAAACCGGCGGATCTCGGGTAGGGGGTCCCGAACTATGCGTCTGAGGATCGATGGTAACAGGAGACTGGTTACATGATGTTTAACCAGGTTCAGGCCCTCTCGATCGAGGTAATACCCTACTTCCTGCTATATTAGTATGTATGAATATGAATACAAGAGTTGATCTACCTCGAGATCATAGTGGCTAAACCCTAAGTCTAGCCTATGGAGATATTGTGATTCTCTTCTAGCCTTTACGGACTAAACCCTCCAGTTTATATACACGCCGAAGGGGCCTAGGGTTTGTACATGTTATCTTGCCGAGGAAGGAAAATCTACACCCGAACCTAAAACTTGCCATTACATGAATACAGGAGTCCTATCCGAATACGAGAGATGATCTTCAACTATGATCTTCACGGCCCACCAGTCCGTCCCACCAAGAGTTATCCGGCCACATGAGGACCCCTCGATCCAGGACTCCCTCGGTAGCCCCTGAACCTGTCTTCGATGACGATGGGTTTGGCTTCCGTATTGTCTTCGGCATTGCACGGCGGGTTCCTTCTTCCGAAAAGATCTTCTACAAAAAGGTGTATTGTGTACTGTTCTGCAAGATTAGTACAACCCTTAGCCTTGAAGGCAAGGTTCTTAAAAGAAAATGAATACTGTGTCTCTACTAAGAACTTTTAGGTGAAGCGTCGCATCCATCCACTAACATATCGAACCATTTTTATTCGGTCCTAGTTACGCGTTTCGAGGTATATCCTCATTGACACGTCCCGTCAGAATAGAGATCGTGCCCGCTTATTGTGGGATCCTTATCAAGATGACGCGAGCACCCACGCTGCGCATTACGCACGACCACTTTGGGAACTGGCGAGGTTTATGGCTAAAGTGGGTGGACGTTTTGTATTCACAGCGTTATAAGAGGGCACCGATCCCTTTCACCAGCCTCACGCCTTCCTCAAGCTCGAGCTTTCCAATCTCCCTAGCCCCAGTATTCTCACCTCCCGCGCCCTCTGCTCTTCGTTCCTCAACCTCCACTCTCCTTCCCAGCTATGGCTGGATCCGGCACCAGAGGCAAGTGGGAGGCTTCCATGGTTAACGAAAAGACCATGGAGGACCTACGGAGCGCAGGATATCTCGTTGGCAACATCGCACACCGAGTCCCTCCTAAGGGCCAGGTGATTCCCATCCAAAAGGCGGGCGAGAGGGTAGTTTTTACCTCTCACTTTGTTAGGGGGCTAGGGTTTCCGCTCCACCCGTTTGTTCGGGGTCTTTTGTTCTTCTACGGGCTAGATTTCCATGATCTAGCCCCAAACTCAATCCTCCACATATCCGCTTTTATAGTGGTATGTGAAGCCTTTCTCCGCATCCCCGCACACTTCGGCCTATGGCTTAAGACCTTCAACGTGAAGCCAAAGGTGGTGGACAGGGAATACACGGAGTGCGGGGGCGCCATGATTAGCAAGCTCCCGAATGCCACTTAGCCCAAGGGCTCATTCATGGAAACGAATAAAATCTGGCAGCAGGAGTGGTTCTACATCACCAAACCCCGCGACACCAAATGGGTGGTGGAGCCTGCTTTCAGATCCGGACCCCCAGAGAGGCTGAGCTCTTGGACCAAAAAGGGTCTGGACTGGGGGTCGCATACTGATTTGACGACTCTCGTGAGCCGTGTGTCCGGCATGATCTCCGAGGGGCACCTGGTCTCCTCCGTGGTCCAGGTGATGCTAACCTGGCTTGTTCTCCCTTACCAAAGCCGAGGCTCCTCCCTATGGGAGTTTGATCCGGCAGGAGACAAGTCACTGAAGCATCTCTTCAGCTTTACGCACAAGGAGATCTGGAAGCATCGCTTCAAGATCCAGAAGGAACGCCCCAAAGAGACCGAGGATGCGGGCTATAGCACTATGGTTTCCGCCCTAGAGGTAATAGAAATCCTTGCCGAACACCTACCCTTTCCCTTATTTAATGATAATAGGAATTGGAATTTTTGCTTGGTATACAAGGCTGGATGAAGAAGGCGACCCGGATCAAGTGTCCGGCGCCTCTGCCCCAAGACCCAGCATTGCCTCTACTGACGGCGATGCTGGTCTCGGCGCCGACCAGGAAGCCCAAGAAGACGAAGGGCAAGGGGACCGGAGATAACCCCCGTCCCGTGTGAAAAAAGCCTGAAGACCTCCATATCCTCTCCTCTGATGAGGTGGAGGAAGATGATGAGGAGGAACTGGAAGAGGAAGTGCCCCCTATGCAAGGCATGGGGAAGAAGAGGGGGGGCGTCGCTGACGTGGGTACGGCTGTGCCCCGGAGAAAACTAAACCTCGGAGCTAGTTTGGATTCGTCCGAACATAGCTTTGTGGTGAAGCCCAGGATTAAACCCCTGCCCGAATCGTAAGTCAATCTGGATTCAAGTGTCGCACCTTTGCTTATTCAGTATTTTGGATGCTTACTTAGAATTTTTCTCCTGCTGACCCACAGCCCTCCCGCCGGACACCCCGATGCTATCTCATCGGAGGGGAACTCTCTCGCGCCAGGAGAGACGAAGAGTGACTTGCCGGCCCGAGCTCCATCGCTCGTGATCGGCAGGGACACCGAAGTGCCCTCCCAACCGGCGCGCTCCGCTCTAGGAGGAGAGGGCGGGGCAGGCAACAAGGCGGTCGGGGATAATACCTCGGTGGCTGCCGGCCATGGGGAGACAATCCCCATGGAGACCGAATACGTGGGGCCCAAACAGTCCGGGGCCCCACCGAATACTATCCCAAAGCCTAGTGCAGCTACGGGGTCACTCCTCAAGCGGAGGAGGATACAGCGGCGCCCAGAGTCAATCCGGAGGCGCCGGACTCTATGATGGGGGCACTGCAAAGTGCTTCCATCGTGGAGGAGCACCGCACCGTGATGGGTGCAGTGATGAAGAAGATTCAGTCCATCAAGGGCAGACTGAATGAAGCCTTTAACAGCCTGCTAACAGGCTTTGAGGTAAGCAATGTAATGCCTTTTATAGAATTTATTATTTTTAATGCACATACATAACCAGTAGCCCAGATGCTTCGTGCGGTTCTGAAAAGAATCGGACGAAGTATCCATAGAATAGCATACTTATAGAGTTGAACTGTTGTGAAGGCTTCCTTAGTTATGGTGACTACGCGAGATGCAGAGGTTGCCGAGCTAAATCGGAAGCTCCTTTTGGACAACGCAGATCTCGACCGTGTCAATCAGTGTTTGGGTGAAACATAGGGTATGTGGCCTTTAAATGTCAATAAGACTTAATTAATTGAGTATGTTTATAAAATCTTATGTGATATTCTGTATTACACAGTTGGCGCCGCTGAGCTCGAGGCCCTCAAGGGCGAGGTTGCCCAGGCCAAGAAGGAGGCCGAGGCGAACAAGGTAACCGCTCGCAAAGCGGCTGCCGAATTGGAGGCGGAAGAGGCCGAGTGCGAGAAGCATAAATCTCGGGTGTCCGAAGTCGAGATTGAACTTAACGACGCCATCCTGAAGTGTGAGGCGTGGGACAAGAAGACTTCGGCACAACCATCCGAGCTGTCTGCGGCAGTAATGTCTGCCCAGGACGCGCGAGGCGATGCGCGCAACGCCTGTGAGGAAATAATGCAGGCTCGACAGATAGCATCTGGTAAGATATTTCTCTTACAGAGCATTTTCGGAGGGCGGAAGTATATTGGGCTGACACGATTGTGGAGTTCTCCAGGTGTGTTTGCTGATCTTCCGAGGAGCAGCGCAGATGCCGCTCAGTACTTCCGAGCCCAGGAGGGGAACGACACTGAGAAATTGTTCTGGTCGCAGTTCTATGCGCCACAACATCCAGTTCCCCTCAACGACCAGATGAAGCAGTTGGTCGAGCTGCACAACATGGCGGGTTCGGCCATGAAGGACTTGATAGTTCGGCTATGGCCCGCTAATCCAATCCCAAGTAGTTACTTCGGGTAGGTGAAGCGGCTCGTCGAGGCGAGTCCGCGAGTCGACGCACTAACGCGTTCGGCCTGCATAGAAGGTGCTCCGATGGCCTTCGCTTGTGTCAAAGTGCACTGGGCAAAGATGAACGCGATTCATAGAGCTACCACTAGCCTGCCCGTAGGCAAGGAGCACCGCAAGCCGGAGAAGTACTTCGAGGACGTCATCGAGGGCGCCTGCCTTGTAGAAGGCCAGTGCTCGAAGGATGTTGTTTTCGACTAATTGTATCCGGATATAAAGACTATGCTTATGAATCCGATGTATATAACTTTTGCACTATTTATAATATCAGCGTATTTTACCTCCAGTGTGATTGTTTATTTAAATCTGAAAGTTTCCAATCGTCGGCTTCAGCCCCCAGGTACATAGTACTGGGGTGTTCAGTCATATGAATATACACTCTATATCCAACGTCTTGGTCCATATAAGAGGTTTATGCAGAGCGAACCAGGTAATCATACTATGCGGTGTTATTGCTTTCACTTAGTCGTCGGAGTTTGACATGTGGGGCTAGGTACTAGCCCCTGGTGCCGATATGATATTCCATTACATAAGATATCCAGTTGCACCTGGCTGGGCGAAAAACCAACCCTTCGTATAATAGGGGGTAGATCTCTATCGATCGTAGTATAAAACTAAGTCACCGGATTGCAGACTAGGTTCTCGCTTATCACGACAATCAGTTTTCGGCTTTCTCTACTGAGGTATGATATGTCTCCAACGTATCTATAATTTTTTATTGTTCCATGCTATTATATATGATGTTTTGGATGTTTGATGGGCTTTATTATACACTTTTATATTATTTTTGGGACTAACCTATTAACCCAAAGGCCCAGTCCAGATTGCTGTTTTTTGCCTATTTTAGGGTTTTGCAAAAAAGGAATATCAGACGAAGTCCAAACGGAATGAAAACTTCGGGAGAGATATTTTTGGAGCGATATCTTCACGGGAGACTTGAGAACCACGGCAGAGGGCACACGTGGTGTCCACGAGGGTGGGGGGCATGCCTGTCGGGGGAAACTGTCCACCACGAGCACCTATGGGACCGGAGCCCCTTGTTCGTGCGGTAAGGGAGCGGAGGGAGCACAAAGAGCAGATCATGGTGAGCACGCGAGCAGTTTACCCAGGTTCGGGCCGCGGCGGACGCGTAAAACCCTACTCCTGCTTAGATTGTATTGAGTGTTGGAGCTCGAGAGCTTGAAGAACTAGCTACCCCGAGCGAATGAGCGATCTAGGTTCCGAACCCTTTCTACGTTGTGCATGGGCCTCCTTTTATAGCTCAAGGGGTCACCGACAGGTGTCAACGTAGGAGAAGGGGTAAAAAGGTAACTTTGATGGTAGTTGTAACAGTGCGGGAACAGTGGTTGAACAGTGGTCACCACCTACTTTGACAGTGGGGGACAAGAGAATTTAATGCCCGTCGCCGTCGTCCCCAAAAGCGCCCGCCCTTGCGTCTCCGTTTGCCACGGTGATAGCTTCATCACCGTGGAGTGCCACCGTGTCCCCCAGGCTGCACAGCCATCCGCCACGCGTCCCTGGAATGGCCCCAGGGCGACGCGTGGGTCGATGAGCTGGAGCGCGGGCACACAGCGTAACTCTCCCCGGCAAGCACCTTGCCGGGGCCTTGACCTTGCCGGGCCCGGGAGCTTGTCGGGCTCTGAAGCTTGTCGCTCCCCGGGCCCTGCCGGGGCGCATGCCGCGCCGAGGCACGTCTTCTGAAATGTGATCTTCTAGTCTTCCTGGCAAGCTCCTCTTGCCAGGGTCTTGTGCTAGTGAGGTAATCTTGAGCCTGGGACGGCCTTCCCGGCAAGCTCCACTTGCCGGGGCCTTGAGCTTCTGTCTTGTATACTTTGTTTTTGGAGGGCTTTATATGGAGCAGAAAGGTCTCCGGCAAGCACGTGGTAGCCCCTGCCGCGGGAAGCTGCTACTGCCCATGCACAAGTTGGGGTACTGAGGTACCCCTACCTTAGTACACCGACAGGAGCCCCCGGGCCTGGGCCACACACGGTGCCGAGCGCTGTTGGGCCAGGCCCAAAACAGTGCACGGGCACGCGCGGCCCACGGCACGCCGAATCCACTTCCGCATCCGCCGCGCCCCTCTGTAACGGCACGCGTCGATTGCGGCGTCGTGGGAGGGAACGTGGCCACGTTCTTTAATGGGAAATGCGGAGCGTCCCCCACTTCCCCCTTAAAAGCAGAGGAAGCAGGGGTCGTTACCTTACTTCGCCTTCATTGCTTCTTCTTCCATCTCCAGAAATTCCCCTCTGCGCTCCGCCTCCACACCTCCTCCGCCGTCTCTTGCATCTGCGGCGCCGCCGGACTCTTCGTCCCTCTTCCCTCGCCGCCTCCGCCATGGCCCCGAAGACCGAGAAGGCGAAGGCGGAGAAGACCAAGAAGGAGAAATCTGAGCAGGCGGCGAGGCTTGCTCTTCTGCGGAAGAGGAATGTCGTCTTCGCGCCGAGGCTCAGCGCGCGGGAGCTCTGGAACAAGTACTACTTGTTCTGGGCCAAGGAGACCAAGGCGCATCCCCGGACCAGAGCTTATCCCGCCGCCGCCAAGGACATGTACCCCGGCGGGTATTTCTTCTTCGCTGTTTTCTTCCACTGCGGCCTTTGTCCTCCCTTTTCTGAATTTTTCTGCGACATCATGAACACCTACAACCTCCATCTTCTAGACTTCACTCCCAACGCCATCCTTACGATGGCGGTTTTCGCACATCTGTGCGAAAACTATATTGGGATCTATCCAAATGTAGCGTTGTTTAGGCATTTCTTCACGCCCAGAGTAGAGGCCGGCGCTCCCCTCTCCGGAGGAATCTCTTGGGTCTTCCGCTTGAACAAGAAGGAGTCCTATCTGCAAGGGGAGCTCCGCGGCAAGTGGGAGGAGTGGCGCGCGGACTGGTGCTGGATAGTAGAGGACGATCCGCAGCCCTTCACCACGCCGCGCACAACAGCCATAGTGCGCGGCAGGGACTGGAGCGAGCTGGACTCGGACGACATCAAGCTCAACGTCGCCCTTGTCAGAATCCTTCGTCTCCGAGTAGCCAAGCTGACCATGGGAGAAGTGGGAGCAGACTTCCTCCGCCGCCGCATTGCCCCTCTACAGGATAGGAAGAGGCCGGCATGGGAGTACGGCAACGCGGCGAACATAATGAGGCTGCGCCCGGGGCTAAACTTCAACTTCACGTCGCTGGAGCTGAAGGGGATGGTCCGGGAACTTTTTAAGCACGACCCGGCCCACCCGGAGTGGTTCAGAGCTCCCCGAGGAGTGGTGCCCCTATGCAACAGCACGGCCCGGGATCCTCTACGCGCAATGATGCCCGCATGTGACTCGCATGGCGTCGACCGCACATGGATACCGCCCAAGCCAGATGCCATCATGAGCTTCTTCGACAACCTGGTGGAGGTGCCGAAGAACAAGGATGAGATCAAGGGGCTCACCCGGGACACCACCGACCGGGAGATTGCCTATATAGCTTCTCGGGTGGAAGAGGCCGCCGCAGCCGCAGCGGCAGGAGAGTTTGGCTTCACGGTTGAAGAGGCAGAGGCTGCAGAAGCGTCCTGCCAAGCAGAGGAGGCGAAGATCCACAGGCTGTTGAAGCTTCCGCCCGACGAGCTCGCCGGGGTCCCTTCTCTGAGACATGCTGGGATCCCCGGGGTCGTGACCGAGGCCGCCGTGAGGGGCAGCGTTGCCGGAGGAAACAGAGGTGCCGGAGGGAGCGGAGGCGCCGGAGGGAGCACGGCCGCAGGGCAGGGCGCTGGGCCCAGCAAGCCGGCCGAAGAGGAGGAGGAGGACGCCGGGGCCGGTGAGGACTCCGGCGGATCTCTGGGGCTCTACCACGACGACTTCTCTTCCTCATCGGAGACCTCCCCGCCTCGGGCAAGTCCCAGGCGATCTCCGCTGAAGCGCCTCCGCAAGGCGACGACGGGGACGAGGGCGCAGGCGCCCCGACAACAACCAGCTCGCCGGGCGGCGCGAGCTACCCCGGGGAGCCAAGCTGCGACGGGAGCGCCCGGCGCACCAACCGCGGCGGAGGCGCCCCGCACACAGGCTACGGCGGAGGCGCCCCGCACGTCAGCGCCAAGTGGAGGAGGGTCTTCACAGAGCGGAGCGGCTGCCCCGCCCGCTCCCCGGGCCTCGGCGTCCACAGGGGCTGGGTCTTCGCAGCCCCCAGTCCCGGGGACCGCCAAGCGCCCGAGGGAGCCTTCTCCTCCTGCTCCTCGCGCGGACGCGCCTCAGGTGGCGTTCGACTTCTCCGCCCTGAGCGACGACGACGACGAGGAACAGGAGTAAGGACTTGAAGTTTTGTATCTTCTTTAACTTTGTTCTGATTCTTCCTTCGATGATTCTGATCTTGTTTCTTGCTTTGATTTCAGGACCCTGGCCCAGCGAGCGGCGAAGAAGGCCAAGGTTCCCGTCGTCGAGGTCGAGGACGACTCGCCCGTCGCGGCGACAGGAGACATGCCAGTGACGAGCTTGCCGGACCCGAGCGCTGCTCCGAGGAGCAGCCCCCAGCGCAGCCCCCAGCGTAAGTTTGGTTTTTGATTCTTCCGCTCGTCGGGCGCGCTTGAGGATTTTGTCTTGTGCTAACATCTTGTTGTTCTTGTTTTGTCTTGATTGTCTTGTGCAGAAGTGGAGCCGCAGCCACAGGAGCACCCGGAGATCACTCCCGAGGAGCCGCAGGCCCCGCCGTCCCCGCCAAGGACGAACTCTCCGGCGAGGGAGAGCGCTCCGCCAAGGGCGGGTACTCCGCCAAGGGCGAGTACCCCGCCAAGGGCGAGCAGCCCGGCGAGGGTGGCCACCCCGCCAAGGGAGAGCTCCCCGGCGAGGGAACCTGCCGTCGACGAAGTCCGCCAAGGTAAGTTTTGTAATCTTGTCTTCTTGGATTCGTCTTTTTTGGATATTTGCTTGAACTTCTTCTTTTTCTTCTTCTTCTAGATCCTCCTTCCCCAGAGCAGATGGAGACGGAGATCGTCGTCGAGGAGGAGGGCGCGCAGGGTGACGGCGGCGACGCCCCTGTCGTCGAAGACACGGCGGGAGCCGCCGAGCCCGCCGCGGAGGAGACCTCTCCAACCGCAGACGCTGCAGCCGAGGAGGGGGACGGCGACCGCACTGCCGGCCCGGAGGCGGCAGGAGCATCGAGTGCTGCACCGGCCGCCGACCCCTCCGCCGGAAAGGAGCAGTCGGGCTTCTACCTCGAGGCTCCCAACGGCGTCTTCATTCAGGTGCCGTGGGGATCCTCGTCGCGAGCCCCCGCGGAGGGAGAGGCCTTTGATGGGGAGGTCCTCGCCTCCGCGGGTCTGAAGATTGTCGAGGTGCCTGGTGGGAGTGACGAGCCCGAGGAGGAGAAGTTGCTCCACCGGCTCCTGGCCCTCTACCGGGCCAGGCAGGCGAAGCTTGAATCTCGGGAGGTCCTCACCGCCAAGGCCGCAGCTGACATGGAGAAGCGCGCCGCGGAGCTCCGCGCCGCCAACCAGGCGGCCCTCCGCGACCTGGCGGAGGAGCGCGAGCGGCTTGCCGGGGAGTACCAGGAATGGCTCCTGGAGAAGGCCGAAGCCGAGGAGCAGCAGCGACTCGCCGGAGAAGAGCTGTCCCGGCGAGAAGGAGAGCTCACCCAACGGAAGGTCAACCTCGACGCTCACGAGGAAGACCTTACCGCCCGGGAGCAGGCCCTTGGCGGGGAGCTGAAGGAGGCGAAGGCCGCCGCGGCCACCGCGGAGACCACCAAGAAGGAGCTCGAGGCCAAGGTTGCGCAGCTGGAGGAGTTCTTGAAGGCGAGCACGGAGAGGGTCACCGCGCTCAACGTAGAGCGCGAGAAGGACGCCCACACTAACTCTGAACTCCAGGTGCGTCTTTCCAAACAAGGCGACGAGCTGAAGGCCGCCAAGGACTCGATCGCGGACCTGGAGCTGAAGGTTTCCACGTTGAAGGACTCTCTTGACGCCGTCCGGGACCGCGAAACCAAGCTGAAGGAAGAGCTCCGCAAGGAGCGAGGCTTGGTGGAGAGCGCTGCCACTTCAGCTGAGAACTTCCGCCGGACTGTCGAGGTATGGACCGAAGACTTGGTGGCTTCCGCCGCTGCCATCGACAAGGAGCTGATGGCGCTGAGGGTTGAGCATCTCATATACTCTCCGGATTCAAACCTCCCCCACAGCGCCAAGCTCAGCCTTTTCTTCACAGGGGTCGCGCCGGCCCTTGCAAATCTTCAGAAGAAGCTTCCCGCGCAACTGGCCGAGGAGTCACGCCAGCTCTGCGCGGGAACCTTGGAGCGCGTCCTGACGAAGATAGTGTACCGCAATCCGGGCATAAACCTCGTCAACGTTCTCCCTAGCTTGCCGGCCGACGCGGATATGGAGGCACTGAAGGCGCAGGTCGCCCACATTATCGCCAAGGTGAACAAGATCTCCAGGATTGAAGGCGACCACGTGGATTAGGCCTCCTTTTCTTTATCTCTTTTGTTGCTGCATAGTGTGTCGCAAACGTGAACTTATTAGTTACTGCGACAAGTTATCCCTTGTAAGATATCATCTTATTTTGATCAATTGATGCAGTGTTATCTCCCTTGTTTTAGTCCTCTACTTTGTATGTTTTTGACCCTACGCTTCTTGGGGACTTGCCGGCAAGGGGCCCTTGCCGCGAGCGCTGAGTACTGGACTCCGAGCAGCCTGCTGGCCAAGGTCTTACCGGCAAGCAACCTTGCCGCAGCTAGTCGCAACGCACTTAGCTTGCTGAGTAAACTCGGAAACGAAGCAAGGGCGCGACACTTGTCGCAGCTCACTTAAGTCGTTGAGCGTACTCGAAAACAAGATAAGGGTGCGGCTAGCCACGGGTAGGTTCCTTCGCGCACAGGTTTTCCATACAAAGTGTGGTTGTTCAAGGAAGACAACTAAAATTTAAAAATTTGAACTGCTCAAATTCTGGTAACTTAGCTTTCATATATCGCTTGCTTCCCGGTAAGGCTTCTCTTTCTTGAACAGCACTTGGTTCATCTTCCATCTCCTTCCCCCCCGGCAAACTTGTGCGCGAGGAACATTCCTTCTGCTTAAGAGGCAAGAAAAAAAGAAGAGGGAAACAAGTATATGGCCTTTCGGCGCGCTAATGCTTACCGGATACGTGTGTTGCACAAGAAATGCCAAATAACGCATGCAAATAGCAAAGAAAAGCATGGAAAAGGCAAATAGCGCAAAACACAAAAGCTTTACTGATGCACGGGGTCTGCGCCCGGCTTTGTACAAAGGGTTACATGCAACAGCGGCAAAGCTTGTACAAAAGGTGGTTGCCGGAGCGGATCACGGCAACCGCGCCTTATGGGTGAAACTTGCGAAGATGCTCTATGTTCCAGGAGTTGCTCATCGGTAAGCCTTCTTCGGTCTCAAGGCGGACAGCTCCGGGCCTTGTGACTTGTCTCACCCGATAAGGGCCTTCCCACTTCGGCGTCAACTTGTTGGAATTCTTGGCGGACTGAACACGCCGAAGAACAAGGTCGCCTTCCTCGAGACTCCTGGCCTTAACCTTGCGGCTATGATGGCGGCGCAAGGCTTGCTGGTATCGAGCAGCTCGTACAGCAGCCTCGAGACGTTCCTCCTCGAGGAGCAATGCATCATCTTGTCGCAATTGCTCTTGCTCGAGCTCATCATAAGCGAGCACTCGAGGAGATCCGTATACGAGTTCCGTGGGGAGAACTGCTTCTGCTCCATAGACTAGAGCAAAGGGTGTCTGTCCGGTGGCTCGACTTGGTGTCGTTCTGATTGACCAAAGAGCCGCCGGTAGCTCCTCTATCCAGTTTTTTCCGCACTTGCGCAGCCTGTCAAAGGTCCTTGTCTTGAGTCCACGCAGCACTTCAGCATTTGCCCTCTCCGCTTGACCATTGCTCCTCGGGTGAGCAACAGAAGCGAAGCAGACCTTGGCGCCAAGGTCTTGGACGTACTGCATGAAGGTGCGACTAGTGAATTGCGTACCGTTGTCGGTGATGATCCTGTTAGGGATCCCGAAACGGCAAACAATTGACCTGAAGAACCTGACTGCTGACTGTGCCGTCACCTTTCTCACTGGTTCCACTTCTGGCCACTTTGTGAACTTGTCGATTGCGACGTACAAGTACTCAAAGCCCCCGACAGCTCGGGGGAAAGGGCCGAGGATATCGAGCCCCCAGACCGAGAAGGGCCAGGACAAAGGGATCGTCTGGAGAGCTTGAGCTGGCTGATGAATTTGTTTGGCATGGAACTGGCACGCTTCACACTTGGTTACTAGTGCAGTTGCATCTTGGAGGGCTTCTTGCCAAAAGAACCCTTGCCGGAACGCCTTTCCGGCAAGTGCCCTTGCGCCAATGTGGTGGCCGCATATGCCTCCATGTATTTCTGCCAACAGCTTCTGTCCATCTTCCCTGGAGATGCATTTCAACCTGACACCATTGAGCCTTCTACTGTACAGTTCATTGTCCACGAACTGGTACATACTTGACTGCCTGGTTATTTTCTCTATCTCTGTTGGGTCATCGGGAAGTTCTCCAGTTTGCATAAAACGGACGATCTGCTGTGCCCATGCCGGAGCCCGAGGCTCGTCGGCAAGGACTAAAGGCATGAGGGCCGCTGCGGGAACCCCAGCTTCTACGGCAAGGACCTCTGGTTCTGCCGGAGCTGATGGTCCCCCGGCAAGCTCGCCGGGGCGAGGCTTGTCGGGAACGCTTGCTTCAACTGTACAGATCCGAGGATCTGCAGGAGCAATCTGTTCCTCAGCGTTCTGATCGTTGATCTTGGGGACCTTGGCGGCGGTTTCAGGAAGATCCGCCGGCAAGTAGTCGCCGGAGACCAACTTTCTCTTCTTGGACTGCCCAATTGATGGTGTAACGGATGGTTGAGTCAGCTTGAGCAAAAAGGTCCCTGGTTCCACAGGTAACTTCATCGCAGCACACTTTGAGAGGCCATCTGCAATGTCATTCTGAGCTCTTGGAACGTGCTCCATTTGCAGACCTTCAAAGTGTTCTTCAAGCTTCCTCACTTCATCTACATAAGCTTCCATCAAAGGGCTCTGGTAACTCTTGTTAACTTGTCGGACCACCAACTGAGAATCTCCCCAGACAATCAGCTTCCTGATCCCAAGTTCGGCCGCAATCCTGAGGCCGACAAGCAAGCCTTCATACTCAGCAGTGTTGTTTGTCGCTTGCTCCCTGGGAAAGTGCATCTGGATAACATACTTGAGGTGCTCTCCGGTGGGCGCGATGAGTACCACGCCGGCACCGGCGCCTTGCAGCGAGAAGGCACCATCAAAGTACATCACCCATTCACTTGTCGCTTCTTGTACGGGTACACTTGTCTCTGGAACTTCTTCATCGGGCGTCGGGGTCCATTCAGCTATGAATTCTGCCAAAGCTCGGCTCTGTATGGTTGAAGTACTTTCAAACTTGAGTCCAAAGCTCGACAGCTCCAGTGCCCACTCAACGATCCTGCCTGTTGCTTCCGGATTGTGCAATATCCTCTTTAGCGGAAAGCGAGTGACCACTGTTATCTCATGTGCCTGGAAGTAATGGCGCAGCTTTCTCGAGGCCATGAGGAGGCCGAAAAGCAACTTCTGCACCCCAGAGTATCTTGATCTAGCCCCCTGCAAGAGGGAACTTACAAAATACACCGGTCGCTGCACCATCTTCTTCCGCACTTCTCCTTGTTCCTGCGCAGAGTTGTCCTTGTCGGGGCCAGAGCTTGTCGGAGCAGCCCCCTGCTTGTCGCTGGATTCGCTTGCCGGTGGTGCAGACTCCTTGTCGGCCTCCCTCTCCGCTACTAACGCAGCACTAACCACCTGGTTGGTTGCCGCTAGGTACAGCAGCAACTTCTCCTGTGGCCTAGGTGCGACAAGTATTGGAGTGGAGGATAGGTACCGTTTCAAGTCTTGCAGCGCTGCCTCCGCTTCCGGAGTCCATTTCATGGGACCTGCCTTCTTCAAAATTTTGAAGAAAGGAAGGGCGCGTTCTGCAGACTTCGAAATGAACCTACTGAGGGCAGCTACACAACCTGCAAGTCTCCTTACATCCTTGACGCGCTTCGGGGCTTCGATCTGCTCGATGGCTTTTATCTTGTCGGGGTTGGCTTCAATCCCCCTTTGTGACACAAAGAACCCGAGAAGCTTGCCGGAGGGGACTCCGAAGACGCACTTCTCGGGGTTCAACTTAAGCTGGATCTTGCGCAGATTTGCAAAAGTTTCCTCCAAATCTTGGATCAAGGTATCCTTGCTCTTACTCTTCACCACTATGTCATCCATGTAAGCCTCTACATTTCTGTGGATCTGTGGCTCAAAAGCAGTGTGCACTACCCTTGCAAATGTTGAGCCTGCATTCTTCAATCCGAAGGGCATGCGTATGAAGCAATATGTGCCACATGGAGTGATAAATGCAGTCTTCTCTTCATCTTCTTTGGCCATAAAGATCTGGTGGTAGCCTGAATATGCATCAAGAAAAGAGAGCAGCTCGCATCCGGCGGTGGAGTCAACAATCTGGTCAATGCGCGGCAAGGGGAATGGATCCTTGGGACATGCTTTATTCACATCGGTGAAGTCTATACACAGTCTCCACTTCCCGTTGGCCTTACGCACGACAACTGGATTTGCCAACCACGTGGGATGGATCACGCCTCTAACCAGGCTTGCTGCTTCTAGCTTCTTGATCTCTTCAGCAATGAATTCTTGGCGCTCCACGGCTTGCTTTCTGACCTTCTGCTTGACGGGCCGCGCATGAGGACAAACAGCAAGCTTGTGCTCAATTACCTTCCTGGGAACACCGGGGATGTCAGATGGTTGCCATGCAAACACATCGACATTCGCCCGCAGGAAGGCAACGAGCACGCTTTCCTATTTGCTGTCAAGCGTAGCACTGATGGTGAAGGTACCACCAGTGCCGTCCTCATTGGCGGACACCTTCCTGGTTGCCGGAGGAGCGGCCATCCCCTTCTTGCACTTGCCGGTGGAGCTCGATGGAACGTCCTCGACGGCAGCGCAGCACTCCGAAGAGGTGCGGTTGCCGGAGTGGGCCCCAGAGCACTTGCCGGACTTGGTCTTGGTCTTCTTCCCCCCGGGAGCTTCAGCGGCAAGTGTACTGCTCTCCGCCGCGGCTGCTGCGTCCCGGTATATCTTGTCGGTGCAGATAAGCGCGTCCTTCTTGTCGCCATGGACAGAGATGACGCTTATCGGCCCCGGCATCTTGAGTACGTTGTAGGCATAGTGGGAAGCTGCCATGAACTTGGCGTGGGCGGGACGGCCGAGTATTCCATTATATGGCAATGGTATATCGGCGACGTCGAATGTGATGCGCTCAGTTCTGAAGTTGAGCTCCCCGCCAAAGGTCACTGGCAAAGTTATCTTCCCCTTGGGCTTGCTCCTCCCCGGGTTTATTCCTTGGAACGAACCGGTCTCCTCGAGCTCGCCATCTGGGATTTGGAGTTTCTTGATCGCAGCAGAGGAGATCAAGTTCAGCCCGGCCCCGTCGTCAACCAGCATTTTGGTGACCTTGAGGTTGCGGATGGTGGGGGAGACCAACATCGGCAAGCACCCGACCGCTGTGGTGCGGTCAGGGTGATCCTCAAGATCAAAAATGATGGGCGTGTTGGACCACTTGAGGAGCCTGCGCGACTCCATGGGCGGCTCTGCTGCATTTACTTCCCGCACCCACTGCTTGAGTTGGCGGTGGGAAGTATGCAGAGAGGCGCCACCGTCGACGCACAGGACTTCCGTGGCTTTCTGGAACTCCTGCTCGCTGTTATCTTCATCCTCCATGTCATCGTCGTCGTCTTCTTCATCTTTGTCGCGGCCCCGGGGAGGTCGGTCACCTTGCCGCTGCTTGGCCTTGCCGCGGCGTCCTCCCCGGCCATTGAACGGCTGCTTCTTGCTTGGCTCTCCTCCGCCACCTTGGGCCTTCTCCTTGTCGCGCCGCTCGTACTCAGCTTTCTGCTGCTCGACGAGGTACTCGACGCGTTTGCAGTTGGAGAGGTCGTGGCCCTTGGTGCGGTGGATTTTGCAGTATTGCTTGTCGGAGCCGTCCTGCTTGTCGGCTGCCGCTACAGGGGCGGGCTCCTTGCCGGAACCGCCAGCCTGTGCTTGCTTGGCGGGAGCCTCCTTGCCGGACTTCTCGACGGCAAGCACTTCCTTCTTGTTCTTTCTTCTGTTGTTCCGCCGCCGGCTCTTCTTTGCCGGGGCGGCGTCGTCGCTGTCGCTTCCTCCTGCGCCAGCATCCTCTCCGGGGAGTTTCCTCCCCTCTTCGGCGCGCGCGCACTTATCAGCTAGAGCATAGAGCTCGCTGACATCCCGTATCTTGGTCATGGCCATCTCCTCACGCATGCGGCGGTTACGTACGTTCTGGTGAAACGCACTGATAACCGCAGCAGGGTGGACGTCGGGGATGTTGTGTTGTATGCGGCTAAAGCGCTGGATGTACTTGCGCAGAGGTTCTCCTTCCTTCTGGGCCAGAATGTGGAGATCACTCTCCTGGCCGTGGGGTTTGTGGCCGCCCGTGAAGGCGCCAACAAACTGGTGGCAAAGATCTGCCCAAGAAGAAATGGAGCCTTCCGGCAAGTGCATAAGCCAAGAACGAACGTTCGGCTTAAGCACCAGCGGGAAGTAGTTCGCCAGTATCTTCTCGTCGCGCCCCCCGGCAGCTTGCACCGCAATGGTGTAGATGCTGAGAAACTCCGAGGGGTGTGTCTTGCCGTCGTACTTCTCCGGTACGTCGGGCTTGAAGTTCTTCATGCTGGGCCACTGGACGCGCCGCAGCTCACGGGTAAACGCAGGGCAACCTGCCGCGTACGGCAAGTCGCCTGGTTCACCGGGCGCGTGCGTGTCGACAGCGTTCCCAGCTCGCTAATCTGATTGTCGCCGAGCTTCTCGGCGGCGCTCGATCGTCGTTCGAGCGTCTTCTTGTCGCCGGTCGTCAAGGACCTGGCGCTGGTCCCGACGAGCCCGCGGATCCGACGACGCCGTGGAGTCGTCGTCGACGTTGATCCGGCGGGGCGGCGTCTTCTGCTTCCGCGGCGGGGAGTGCACAGTGGTTGCACCCCCGGCGGTTTTGTCGCCGTCGGCCTTCGTCTTCTCGACTTGTCGTGGCCGCGAGGTCGCTGGCTGCTGCGGAGAGTCGTTGTTGGCGAAGGCGATCAGGCTCTGGATAGTGGCCCTCCAGTCCTCGGCCTTGTCTGCCGCTGGAGGGAAGTCGAGGAGCAGTTGCGCCCTTGCGAGCGCTTCTGCTGGAGAGGAGGGGAGCGGGGGCGAGCGGCGCGAAGAGCGGGATATGCTCGGACTCCTGACGGGGTTAGAAGGAGCAGGGTCCCGTCCCGGCGACCGCGCCTTGCTCGTGCCAGGACGATGGCCCGGAGCATCCCGCGAGCCTCCGGTTTGCCCTTGGCCCAGCAAGCGGATGCCACCTCCTGTGCCATGGCGCTGCTGGGTTGTCGTTTGCTGAGATCGACGTGGCGCGTCCACGGAGACCGAGGCTCGGTCATCCATCTTGTCCTTGGATTTGGTGGCGCCGCGAGTCTCCTCGCCGACGACCACCCTTCCGCCGGCGTCTCCTCCACCCACCGTTGTTTGAGGTGGCGGTGGAACAGACGCGGACGGGCCTCCGACCTCCGAAGCCTTCTTCTTCGGGGCCATGCTGATGTTGCTGATGAAGTTGATGTAGCTGGAGAGGTTGATGAAGAATGCGCCCGCGTGAATGCCGGATCAGGTTCGCACAACCTCGACGCCCCCTACCTGGCGCGCCAAAGATGTCGGGGGAAACTGTCCACCACGAGCACCTATGGGACCGGAGCCCCTTGTTCGTGCGGTAAGGGAGCGGAGGGAGCACAAAGAGCAGATCGTGGTGAGCACGCGAGCAGTTTACCCAGGTTCGGGCCGCGGCGGACGCGTAAAACCCTACTCCTGCTTAGATTGTATTGAGTGTTGGAGCTCGAGAGCTTGAAGAACTAGCTACCCCGAGCGAATGAGCGATCTAGGTTCCGAACCCTTTCTACGTTGTGCATGGGCCTCCTTTTATAGCTCAAGGGGTCACCGACAGGTGTCAACGTAGGAGAAGGGGTAAAAACGTAACTTTGATGGTAGTTGTAACAGTGCGGGAATAGTGGTTGAACAGTGGTCACCACCTACTTTGACAGTGGGGGACAAGAGCATTTAATGTCCGTCGCCGTCGTCCCCAAAAGCGCCCGCCCTTGCGTCTCCGTTTGCCACGGCGATAGCTTCATCACCGTGGAGTGCCACCGTGTCCCCCAGGCTGCACAGCCATCCGCCACGCGTCCCTGGAATGGCCCCAGGGCGACGCGTGGGTCGATGAGCTGGAGCGCGGGCACACAGCGTAACTCTCCCCGGCAAGCACCTTGCCGGGGCCTTGACCTTGCCGGGCCCGGGAGCTTGTCGGGCTCTGAAGCTTGTCGCTCCCCGGGCCCTGCCGGGGCGCATGCCGCGCCGAGGCATGTCTTCTGAAATGTGATCTTCTAATCTTCCTGGCAAGCTCCTCTTGCCAGGGTCTTGTGCTAGTGAGGTAATCTTGAGCCTGGGACGGCCTTCCCGGCAAGCTCCACTTGTCGGGGCCTTGAGCTTCTGTCTTGTATACTTTGTTTTTGGATGGCTTTATATGGAGCAGAAAGGTCTCCGGCAAGCACGTGGTAGGCCCTGCCGCGGGAAGCTGCTACTGCCCGTGCACAAGTTGGGGTACTGAGGTACCCCTACCTTAGTACACCGACAATGCCCCCTCCCCCTGGGCGCGCCCCCCTGCCTCGTGGCCCCCACATTGCTCCCCTGATGCCCTCCTTCCTCCTATATATACCCATGTACCGTGAAAACATCGAAGCAACAGAGAAAACCCTAATTCCAGCGCCGCAACCTTCTGTTCCCGTGAGATCCCATCTTGGGGCCTGTTCTGGAGCTCAGCTGGAGGGGGGATCTTCCATGGAGTGCTTCTACATCTACACCATCGCCTCACCATGAGTTGTGAGTAGTTTACCACAGACCTTTGGGTCCATAGTTAGTACCTAGACGGCTTCTTCTCTCTCTTTGGATCTCAATACCAAGTTCTCCTCGGTCTTTGAGGAGATCTATTCGATGTAATCTTTTTGCGGTGTGATTGTCGAGATCCGATGAATTGTGAGTTTATGGTCAAGATTATCTATGAGAAATATTTGGTTCTTTTCTGAATTCTTTTATGTATGATTATAATATCCTTGCAAGTCTCTTCGAATTATCGGTTTGGTTTGGCCTACTAGATCTATAGTTCTTGCAATGGGAGAAGTGCTTGGCTTTGGGTTCAATCTTGCGGTATCCTTTCCCAGTGACTGCAGGGGCAGCAAGGCACGTATAGTATTGTTGTCATCGAGGATAAAAAGATGGGGTTTATATCATATTGCTTGAGTTTATCCCTATACATCATGCCATCTTGCTTAAGGCGTTACTCTGTTCTTTTGAACTTAATACTCTAGATGCATGCTGGATAGCGGTCGATGTGTGGAGTAATAGTAGTAGATGCAGAATCGTTTCGGTCTACTTGTCACGGACGTGATGCCTATATATAATGATCATGCCTAGATATTCTCATAATTATTCGCTTTTGTATCAATTGCTCGACAGTAATTCGTTCACCCACCGTAGAATTCTGCTATCATGAGAGTAGCCACTATTGAAACCTATGGCCTCGGGGTCTATTCTCAACATATCAATCTACAATCTACTTTACTTTGATGTTTTTACTTTCTGTTCTTATGTCCAAAAATACCAAAAATATCAAACTATCATATCTATCAGATCTCACTTTCGTAAGTGATCGTAAAGGGATTGACAACCCCTTATCGCGTTGGCTGCAAAGTTCTTATTTGTTTGTGCAGGTGCGAGGGACTCGCGCGTGGTCTCCTACTGGATTGATACCTTGGTTCTAAAAAACTGAGGGAAATACTTACGCTACTGTGCTGCATCACCCTTTCCTCTTCGAGGGAATACAACACAAGCGCGAGAAGTAGCAAGAAGAATTTCTGGCGTTGTTTCCGGGGAGGCTTACGCAAAAGTAATATACGAAGTACCTATCGCAAACCCTTATCCTTCACATTACCTTTATTTGCCTCTCGTTTTCCTCTCGCCCACTTCACCCTTGCCGTTTTATTCGCCCTTTCTCCGTTCGCCTTTCTGTTTGCTTGTGTTGCCATGTGCCCTCTATTAGCTTGCATCTTCACTTGCTGAATTATGGATCCTCATCCACTTGCTAATCTCTTTAAGAGATCCAATTATGTTGAAACAATTGCTAGTGAGTTGAGTGCACTAGATTATCTTTATGGTGTTTTGCTTGAAATTCATGAATCTAAAAATTGTGAGGAATTTTTAAAAGTGATTCACGATAGCTCCTTAAATAAAAACATGATTGCAATGATCCTATTATAAATTATATTAATGTCAATTGTGCTAATGATATGCAAAACCCTAAGCTTGGGGATGCTTATCTTCCTATGCCCACTACTTGTTGCGATGATCATGATTGGGTTGATGCTACTTACGATCTTGAAAACTTATTTAACCCCCATGATGAATATGAGATTGATAATAATGTTTGCAATAATATTGAAAGTGGGTTTGGAAGAGTGTCAACTTTAGATCCCACTATTTTGGAGGAGTGTCAACTTCGCATGCATGTTGATCGTGTTGAGAATATATTTTGTGATAGTTATATTGTTGAAATTTCTTATGATCCTACATGCAATTATTATGAGAGAGGAAAATATGGTTGTAGATATTTTCATGTTACTAAATTACCTCTTATTATGTTGAGATCGCTATTGTTTCTTTCTTCTTCCTTGCATATGCTAGATCTTGCTTGTCTTGCTAATTTGTTTGCCTATAAAATGCCTATGCATAGGAAGTATGTTAGACTTAGATGTGATTTTCACATGCTATATTATTCTCTCTTTGTGCTTCAATTCTTATCTTTCATGTGAGCATCATGGAATTCTGAAGCCTATCTTAATGGCTATAAAGAAAGAGCTTGTTGGGAGGCAACCCAATTTTATTTTCTTTGTTTTTTGCTTCTGTTTAGGAATAAATATTGCATCTATCTTCTGTTTAGATGTGGTTTTGTGTCTTAATTAGTGTTTTTGCCAAGTAGAACCCTTGGGAAGACTTGTGTGAAGTTTATATGATCTTGTTGTAAAAAACAGAAACGTTAGCGCTCACGAGAACAGTCACCAGATTTTACTGGAGAGTGCTATTTAGTTGATTCTTTTTGTAGATGATTAATAGACAAGTTCCTCACGTTTACCAATTTATTTAAAAAAATTGAATGTAGCGACCACGATCCGAATGGACCGAGGTCTCTGTGTTTCAGTGTCATCCCTGGATCGGTAATGCTGACACACACAAAAAAAACATCTATGGCTTAAGGCTATCTAACAAAATAACAGCGGAAGGCTTGGAAGATAAGTGAGTCCATCAACTCCAACGGCATAGCTGAGTGCATGACAAACGACCTAGAACGTCTTATTCCTCGTCTGAAAAGTTTGCAACGTAATATGTTGCAGCCCGAAAATGGGTCAGCACATGGAATATGCTGGCAAGATAACACAGAAGATGCAAGTAACAGAAATAAAGGCTACACTATATGCATATTTGGCTGGTGGAGGCTCTAAGTTTAAAGTTTTTGCATAAAGCCAATTTTTCCCTACAACAAAGGAATATATTTTATTTTTAACTATCATGGTAGTTGAAACATCATTGAGAAGGTACCTCCAACTCAATCCCAATTAAAGTAATCATTAACCCAACAAATTAAATTATAGAGTGATGAGATCAACCAATAATTCAAGTACCAGATACTCAAGATGTCCATAACCGGGGACACGGCTAATCATGATCAGTTTGTACACTTGTAGAGGTTTGTGCACTTTTCCCACAAGACTCGATCGCCTCCATTTGGTTTCTCGCACTGCATGGTGTTTGAGAAACGGATGACCGAGACACAGTCTTTCCGAAGAGGTCCCCTTAACCTGATAGATAGGCCGGTAAACCTACAATCCCTCTACATCTGCTAGCCCATCATGGAAAGGTTTCCCACAACTTACTCAACTATGCCAGAGCCCATAATGGCATTGTGGATGCACACGGAAATTTCTAGCATGAATAGTTTTATGATCCCTTTGAGCCTGGGTGGCATTCCATAGAAAAAATCACACGGAACCCCGGGATTTCCTAGGATAACACTGGATTCTCCAGGTGCCATGCAACCAATCCACCCAGATGTGTATTCAAGTAGCCACCTTAAGTTGAATCCTTAATTAACAACTCACATATGTCATGGATTTCACTCAAACCCAACCCACGTCTACGAGCATAGCATAGCAACCTAAGCAAACGTAGAAGTAACTCCCAAGGGTTTGAAAATAATGCAGGTAATAGGATCTACCACAAACTACTTCCCAGTCCCACAAGTTAAGAGATCCTGCTCATGCAAGGTGTGAGGGTTTGATCTAATGCATAAAACTGGGTAATAAAAGGGTATGATCAAAGTGTTACTTGCCTTGCTGACGATTCGCAAAACCTAGAGACTCGTAGTAGCACGCTTCACAGTCCGGGTATTCTATCGCAAGCAAACAATAGCATACATAAGCAAACAAGCAATGAAGCACAAACAAAACTCCAAAAGATAAGATCTAACCAGAAAGTTCAACTTAAGAACTCCGGTTTGCAAAAAAAACTAATCGAAGAAACAACGAAACTCAAACTGCGAAAGAAACGAGCTCCGGTTACTAATTGATCTAAAGTCAAATTTTACAGTAGCTAAAACTTTGTTCAAGTTGGTTAAACGGAAAGAGGGCGTCGAGGCGAAGATCTGGGATTTTGAATCACCTGATTCCGACTCTCGAGCGAAAAGAAAAAATGAAAAACAAGATCAGGGCAGAAATCGCGATCGAAAATAATCGCGGATAAATACCCCGAAAAAGAAAACTGACGAACAGGCTAAAGAACAAACGTTCGCTGTCTGCGGCTAACGGACGAACAACGTTCGTTAAAACGAATGTACGGACGAACGTCCGCTAAATAACTAAACCGGAAAAAAACGATCTAACCTAAAAAACGGATCTAGGGTTTCCTTAAAAAAACCGATCAGTTTCTAAAGAAAAACCGACGGCGGCGGATGACTACCTCGACGACGGCAGCGGGTCCGGCGGGCGGCGGGTCCGACGGCGGCTGCGGCGGTGGGCGGCGAGCGGTATGGCGCCGGCAGCGCTAGGCGGCGGCGCTAGGTCAGGGACGGCGCAAGCGGGCTGGGGCGGCTTCACGGGCCGGGGCGGCGGCTTATAAAGGCCCCAGGCCAGAGAGTCCTTGAAGAAAAAATTGGAAAAAACGGAGGAGGAGAAGATGGAATTGGAGTTGCATGTTGCGGAAGTCGTCGATTATCACAAGATCAAGATGGACCCTATTGTCAAGAGGTTAAATTTAGTTGAAGAAGAAAACAAGTAATTAAAGGAAAAACTAAAAAAATTGAGGATGAGAAGATGATATTGGAGTTGCATGTTGTGGATATCGTTGATGATCACAAGATCAAGATGGATGCCATGCGCTTGAAGATTAGAAAGATTATAAAATATGCCATTCATACCGAGGCTTGGTATCATTATGTCATTGGATCAATTGTTAACTTGGTTGCGATTATGATCGCATTTGTTGTTGCGTTGAAATGTTATACATAGTTTCAATGTATGGTTTAATTAGATGCTCTAGAGATATGCATGTACTTTGAATGGCATGTGATGATGAACTTATATTAATTTCATCACTTATCTATCCATGATGTTCTGTCATGGTTTTGTACACGAAGTGCATCCAGTTTTTGCTGTAACCCTCTCTACTTTTTTGTACATGCTATGTGGGTGAAATGATGATACCATGGCAACTTTCAACCTTTTCAGAGTTCATTTGAAATGCTTTTCAATTTCAGGGTCATTTAGTTCAAAAAAAAATCAGTAAATGCATGAAAAATAGCAAATGAAGTCAGAAATGGTTGAAAATTGATGATGTTGCTTTGAATGGTGCATCCACGAACACAGAAAAAGTCTGTAGTTCAAATAAGTCCAAAAAATGAAATCCCTTTATAACAGACGAGTTCTCGTCTGAAATCATGATACCTCCAAAGAGATTGTCCGTTTTGTACACGAAGTGCATCCAGTTTTTGTCGTAACCCTCTCTACTTTTTTGCACATGCTATGTGGGTGAAATGATGATACCATGCCAACTTTCAACCTTTTCAGAGTTCATTTGAAATGCTTTTCAATTTAAGGGTCATTTAGCTCAAAAAATTCAGTAAATGCATGAAAAGTAGCAAATGAAGTCAGAAATGGTTGAAAATTGATGATGTTGCTTTGAATGGTGCATCGACGAACACAGAAAAAGTCTATAGTTCAAATAAGTTCAAAAAAATGAAATCCCTTTGTAACAGACGAGTTCTCGTTTGAAATCCTGATACCTCGAAAGAGATTGTCCATTTTGTACACGAAGTGCATCTAGTTTTTGCCGTAACCCTCTCTACTTTTTTACACATGCTATGTGGGTGAAATTATGATACCATGCCAACTTTGAACCTTTTCAGAGTTCATTTGAAATGGTTTTCAATTTCAGGGTCATTTAGCTCAAAAAATTCAGTAAATGCATGAAAAATAGCAAATGAAGTCAAAAATGGTTGAAAATTGATGATGTTGCTTTGAATGGTGCATTTCGAACACAGAAAAAGTATGTAGTTCAAATAAGTTCAAAAATGAAATCCCTTTGTAACACACGAGTTATCGTGTGAAATCCTGGTACCTCGAAAGCGATTGTCCGTTTTGTGCACGAAGTGCATCCAGTTTTTGCTGTAACCCTCTCTACTTTTTTGCACATGCTATGTGGGTGAAAGGATGATACCATGCCAACTTTCAACCTTTTCAAAGTTCATTTGAAATGCTTTTCAATTTCAGGGTCATTTAGCTCAAAGAATGAACTAATATAAAAAAGAATGAACTGGAAAACTTTTATGAAGTCTAATAGCAAAAATAATAAACTAAAAGAATGAACTAGAAAACTTTAATGAAACTCTAATAGCTAAAGGAATCAACCAGAAAGCAAAAAACAAAATAAAATAAATAAGTAGAATAAAAATAAAATAAATAAGTGGAAACAAAATAAACTTTAATAAAGTAAAATAAATAAAAATAGCAACAGTAAGTATTTTGTTGAAAGTAGAAACAAAATTTAAAAAATAAAGCATAAAGAAAAAATGGTAAAAAAATAAATATATGCCTCCTAAAGGGCCGCCACGGCCTGAATACGACTAGAAACCCAACAATGGGCCAGGATTCAGGCCCGCATTAGGCCCAGTAGGCCCACAGGCACACAGTCACAATTAGGCCCGAAAGCCAGCAGTTGAGAGGAGCTCGAGAGGGTGGGCGCAACAGCGCTTATAAACCACTCTCGAGCTCTCTCAACTAGCGAGGTGGGACTAAACTTTTGGTCGCGACGCGGGCATCACTAGGACGTTGGTCCCGGTTGATGGCACCAACCGGGACTGAAGGTGCTCATCAGTCCCGGTTCGTGGCACCAACCGGGACCAA
>LR738714.1:102522734-102538529 GCA_902687465.1 Secale cereale | reverse complement strand
GTGAGTAGTCTCCCTTGGACCATGAGTCCATGAACAGTAGCTATGTGATGTTCTCCTCCCGTTCTTGTGCTTCACTAATTAGTCCTCGTGAGCTGCCCTACATGATCGAGGCACCTATGTAATCCTTATGCTGTTGCTATGTTGAGTTTGCTGGGATCCGATGGATTATGAGATTATGTTCAGATTGATCTTGAGTAATATATTTGATTCACCTCTTTTATATTTTAGTTCATAAGTAATTCTTGCATGTTCTCCGTTGTTATTTATTGCTTTGGCCGAGTAGTAAGTAGTGACTCCAAGAGGGAACGTTATGCTTGATTGTGGGTTCATGCCCCTCGATGACTAGCTTGAGTGACAGAAACATGAGTCTAGGGGATGTGCTGTTGCCACAAGGGGGAAAACAACGGTGCTTGTGCCCGCGGGTGCAAGGATTGTTTACTTTGCGCAAAGTTCTTTTAATGCAGTTGTCTGTTGCATTGAGTTTACACTATGGGTGGGACTCGCAACTTAATACCAGCGAGATGTTCTGGATAGATATCTCAAGGTGGATGATTAGTAGTAGATATTGATGGATTTCGGTCTACTTACTTTGGCGTACCGCCCATGTTTTGAACCTCAACCTTTCTTGTAATGTAATCAGCATTGGTTTGCGTCCGTGGTCCTGTCAATTGCCCAGCTGTAATTTGTTTACCTCGCATAGCTGTTTTATCGTCTTTTGGGAGAGAGACATCACTAATGAACATCATGAGACTCCGGTCCATATTACCATCATTGATCACATCCACTATTTACTTTTCGCTATTTTATTTACTATTGCAAAACACTATCTATCACTACTATCATATTGCTTTTAACCCTTTGTGAACTACAAGGCCGGAGAGATTGACAACCTCTCTGTACTCGTTGGGAGCAAAGTTATTTGTATCTGTGTGCGGGTACACGTTGATTGCTAATTGCGCCGTTAGCAATTGACACCTACTTGTTGAACCTAGGAGTCTCTGGGGATTCGATCCTTGGCATCTTTGCTAGGGGAAAACACTTCTACTTACTGCATCTTACACCTTCCACTTGGGGTAACCAACGAGGGGTTCGAGTCCCATCAAGGAGTATTTTCTGGCGCCGTTGCCGGGGACTCCACTCTTTAGGATAGGGGAGTTGCATGCTATCTTTTACCTTTGCTTTTTAGTCTTGTTAGTTTACTTTTAATTTTTGCTTTAGTTCCTTTTATCGAAAATCACAAAAAAAATTGTCTTTTTATTAGTGGTCCTTTCTGTTTAGCCAACATGTTAGGCTTTGGTGCTTTGAGGGAATCAGAAGTTTTAGATTTCCATCAAAGGGATGGAGAGAATATGAAGAAGGCATGGGACAGAATTTCTGATGCACATAGAAGAATTATGCCTTGGATACCTATAAAAATTGTGCTTAGGAATTTTTACCATGGTCTTTTTAAATGGTGTAAACACTCCCTTGACATTATAGCTGAGGGAGATTTCTTAGAATGTGATGAAGCTAGAGCTCTTGAAATTATACATGGTCTATCTAGTTACTTTGTTTATGATCATAACTTTGATACTATCATAGATAGACTTGCTACTATTGAAAAGAGAATGGATGCTCTAGATTTAATAAAGGTAGATAAACCCAAACCCAATAAGAGAGATATTTTGGAAATAGATAATGACTGGGAGCCCTTTGTTAGGATTAGCATCTTTAATCAAGACTTCCTTGCTTATTGTGATATTGGATCTATGGTTTCTACTATGCCAAAAACTGTTCATGATTCTTTAAAATTTAATATGGATATACTACCATCTTATCATGAACACACTAATGGAGATATTTCTGAAATCCAGGGAAAAATAAAGGACGTACCGGTTAAATTCCTTAAAGGGATTGCAATGATTGATTTCTTCATCGTGGAGCCAAACCAAGGAAACATAGTGCTTGGGAGGGATTTCCTCCGAGCAGTTAAAGGCTTCATCGATATAGGTAAGGGACAAATCCGCTTACGCGGGAAGGCAAAAGGTGTGTACCCCTTTCCTAGAAGGAACAAGAATGAACTTGTTGAGGAATCATTTGAACCAATTTATAACTCCGATTACTATAATGATTATTGATTCCTCTATGCATTATGCCTAGCTTAAAGGCATAAAAGAAAGCGCTTTTGGGAGGCAGCCCACATGAATAAATTTTTTGCTTTTGTTGTGTCTTGATGTTGTTTACTGCTGTAGCATCATCATTGTATCTTTGCTTTTCATATTTGTGCCAAGTATAGCCTCCGATTGCTAGAAAGTTCAAAACTTGTGAGGTGTTGTCCAGGAAACAGATTCTGTCCTTGGATAGAAAAATTCGTATAAAATCGCCAGATCATCTTTTTAGTCTGAATTTTTTCGACAGCGTTCTCTATATAATTGTATTTCGTGCGTCAGTTCTGAGTTTTTTTATTTGAGTTGCAGAAGTATCCCGAACAGGTCAATTACTGCCTGCTGTTCTGTTTTTCACAGATTCTGTCCTGTTTTGCCTTACCTTCACTTTGCAAATTAAGAACTTGCTTTTTCTTTGCAAAAACCTTTTGGCAATCTTGAGAAACAGTAGAACTTCAAGAATATCCTTATTTCCAGTAAGGTATAATTATTTTATTAAGGGTACTAACCTCGCTAATCAGATTATGATGAGTTGTGTATGAAGGGAGTTTTCAAGTGTGCGAGGGAAGATGATAAAAAGATCCAGGAGTGTCAAGCGCTCAAGCTTGGGGATGCCCCCGTGCACCCCCAAGAAATATTCAAGG
Source organism: Secale cereale (assembly GCA_902687465.1). NCBI lineage: Eukaryota > Viridiplantae > Streptophyta > Magnoliopsida > Poales > Poaceae > Secale > Secale cereale. Next base: position 102,535,741 of record LR738714.1, on the reverse strand, counting down.
AGACTCAAGCGTCTAAGCTTGGGGATGCCCCCCGTGCATCCCCTTCTCCATCAACATTATCAGTTCGTCTTTCGTTTCGCTATATTTTTATCACTTCATATGTTATGTGCTATGCTTGGAGCGTCTTGCTTTTAGTTTTCTTGTTAGTTTTTCATAACGAGTCGGAACCCAGCATTCCTTTATGTAGGAGAGAAACACGCTCCACTTCTACCTAGAACATTACATAGAATTTTCATGTCTATCTATGATGTGTGTGTTCTTTATCTTTTAATAGCTACTATCGTGCTCTGCTCTTAGTATTCATGCTTATCTTTTCAAGAGCTTTTATTTAGTTGGTTGCTTGAACTCTCTTTAATTACCATGCTCACCTTATTAAGAGAGTTTGCTTCCATTGCATGGGTTAATGTGTCTATGATAAAGATGCTACTTTCATGATGGTGCTAAGTAGTTCAGGTTTTCTTTGATTAATCTCAAATAGCTGGGGGGTTCCCAATGTGTTATTGGAGTACCAACTTGGTTTGTTTGCCTATGATGTGGTATGGTTTAGTAATATCTTCCTTGGAGAATTTATTTTGATTGACTTGGCGTATGCTCACGCATATTCAAGACTGTAAAGAAAGTCTGTCAAGCCTGCATGATCTTTTGTTTCTAAGTAGCGATATAACTACCATGCCTGATTCAATATTGCTTTGTCGCTCTGCATGATTATGACCGTCATTGCTCTCTTAGTTGGTCGCTCCCAGTCTTTTGCTAACCTCCACCTGCACTAAGCAAACTAACCATGCAATACATAGCTCATGGGAAAGTAGCCTAAAAACTATTGTGGTAAAGAATATGTTGCCTATGTATCTTATTTCTTATGAGTTGCTTGATGAGCGGTAACCATGTTTCTGGGGACGCCATCAACTGTCACACTTTTGTTGAATATCATGTGAGTTGCTATGCATGTTCGTCTTGTCTGAAGTAAGGGTGATTTATCGTGGGTTGAATTAATATGCATATTGTTAGAGAAGAACATTGGGCCGCCAACCAAAGCCATGCATCATGGTGGAAGTTTTAGCTTGGACCTTAATCCCCAATCTCTCATGAGAATATGCTTATGCATTAAAGAGGAGTCCATCATCTATTTTCTATGTTGTCCCGGTATGGATGTCCTCAAGTTGAGATTTATCAAAAAGAGAAATCAAATGCGATCTATCTCCTTGGACCTTTGTACAGGTGGCATAGAGGTACCCCTTTGTGACACTTGGTTAAAACATATGCAATGCAATGATAACCCATGGGGATCCGAGCTAATTAGGACAAGGAGCGAGCACTATTAGTATTCGATGCATGAGGCTTGCAACTTATAAGATGTTTTATACATGACACATATGAAGTACTACTACCGTTGACACAATTGCTTCCATGTTTTCAAAATAAAAAGCTCTAGCACTTAACCTTTCTTTTATCTTTATGTTGAAGCACCAACTACTGAGAGCATGATTGTCATTCTGAGTGTAATGTGCATTGTCCCAAAGTAGCATTGTCTTTTGCATGATTGTGATATCGTTTATTCTGAAATGATTGTATATAGTCATCACTTAAACCTTGAAGGTGCCCTTGCATTTATGTTTTGCATCACTAAAGGGGGCAAGCTAGATATCACTTTATCATATTTGCACATCATGTTCATTGCAAATCTTTTTGATGTTTCAGTTTCATGTTGTAAAACTTTCAGTCATTTGTGATTTTCTCTTGAGACAACTTAATTACTATAGAATCATTGTCTCAGTAAGCTTTTGTCATATGACTATGAGAAAGTCCTATATGGTTAATAGCATGTCACCACAGAAATTATTCTTGTTATCATTTACCTACTCGAGGACGAGCAGGAATTAAGCTTGGGGATGTTGATACGTCCAAAACGTATCTATAATTTCTGCTTGCTCCATGCCACTTTTGGGTGATATTGCTATGATATTCATACACTTCCATACACTTTTGATCATATTTGGACTAACTTACTAATCCAGTGCACCCCAGTGCCAGTTTCTGTTTTCGGCTGTTTTTGTATTTCAGGTTTTCACGTTTCGAGAACTGCCCAGAAAAATTATATAAAAAATCAGCGAACCGGAAACAACACTGCGTCCGAAGGGCAGCCTGGGGGGGCCACAGGGGCTCGAGGCGCCCTGTGGGCGCGCCCCCCCTGGGCCGCGCCGGGGGGGCGCCTGGGCCCCCCGAGGCTCCCCCGGTGCCCTACTTTGGCATATATTTAAAGGGTTCCCCGTAACCCTCCGAACAGGACTTCTTTTCGCGATCCCATCTCTGTTCCGCCGCCGCCGCCGCTTCCAAGATCGGGAGCACCAGGAGAACTCTTCCCGGCACCCTGCCAGAGGGGAGGATCACCACCGGGAGCTTCTCCACCACCATGGACGCCTCCCGGATGACTCGTGAGTAGTCTCCCTTGGACCATGAGTCCATGACCAGTAGCTATGTGATGTTCTCCTCCCGTTCTTGTGCTTCACTAATTAGTCCTCGTGAGCTGCCCTACATGATCGAGGCACCTATGTAATCCTTATGCTGTTGCTATGTTGAGTTTGCTGGGATCCGATGGATTATGAGATTATGTTCAGATTGATCTTGAGTAATATATTTGATTCACCTCTTTTATATTTTAGTTCATAAGTAATTCTTGCATGTTCTCCGTTGTTATTTATTGCTTTGGCCGAGTAGTAAGTAGTGACTCCAAGAGGGAACGTTATGCTCGATTGTGGGTTCATGGCACTCGATGACTAGCTTGAGTGACAGAAACATGAGTCTAGGGGATGTGCTGTTGCCACAAGGGGGAAAACAACGGTGCTTGTGCCCGCGGGTGCAAGGATTGTTTACTTTACGCAAAGTTCTTTTAATGCAGTTGTCTGTTGCATTGAGTTTACACTATGGGTGGGACTCGCAACTTAATACCAGCGAGATGTTCTGGATAGATATCTCAAGGTGGATGATTAGTAGTAGATATTGATGGATTTCGGTCTACTTACTTTGGCGTACCGCCCATGCTTTGAACCTCAACCTTTCTTGTAATGTAATCAGCATTGGTTTGCGTTCGTGGTCCTGTCAATTGCCAGTTGTAATTTGTTTACCTCGCATAGCTGTTTTATCGTCTTTTGGGAGAGAGACATCACTAGTGAACATCATGAGACTCCGGTCCATATTACCATCATTGATCACATCCACTATTTACTTTTCGCTATTTTATTTACTATTGCAAAACACTATCTATCACTACTATCATATTGCTTTTAACCCTTTGTGAACTACAAGGCCGGAGAGATTGACAACCTCTCTGTACTCGTTGGGAGCAAAGTTATTTGTATCTGTGTGCAGGTCCACGTTGATTGCTAATTGCGCCGTTAGCAATTGACACCTACTTGTTGAACCTAGGAGTCTCTGGGGATTCGATCCTTGGCATCTTTGCTAGGGGAAAACACTTCTACTTACTGCATCTTACACCTTCCACTTGGGGTAACCAACGAGGGGTTCGAGGCCCATCACCCCCCCCCCCCGACGCCGCCAGGCTGCCCGCCGATCGAGCTCGCCGTCGACGCCATCGCCGCCTCTGCCCCGACCTCGCGCCTCTGCCGGACCTCGCCGTCGTCCTGCCTCGTCGTCGTCGTCCCCGCTGTCGTCGCCCTGCTGCCTCGTCGTCGTCGTCCCCGCGCCCATCATCGCCGCACCGTCTTCCCTCACCGACGTCACCACGCCCGTCGTCGCCGTCTTCTGCCCCCGCAGCCGTCCCCATGCCGCTCGTGCCCCGACGCCGTCGCCCTGCCTCATCGTCACCATCCTCGCTGTGAGCGCCGCCGGCCCCCGATCCCCTCCTCTCCTGTCATATGATTTATAGATGTAATTTTACTTTTAGTTATACAAATGTTAGATGAATTTTAAAAATGTTACTTAGTTATATATACAAATGTTAGATGAATTTTCTGTTTTTATAGTTTTTTTATAGTTTTAGTGATAGAATGTAGTTCTTTTAGTAAGAACTAGTTCATTTTTTTATATTAAGTGCTTATTAGTTGAACTAGTTGAATTAATAGAACTAGTTTATTTTTAGTAAAACTAGTTTAATTTTAGTAAAACTAGTTTAATTTTAGTAAAACTAGTTTATTTTTAGTAAGAACTATTTAAGTTTATTTATAGTAAGTGCTTATTAGTTGAACTAGTTGAATTAATAGAAATAGTTTATTCTTAGTAAAACTAGTTTAATTTTAGTAGAACTAGTTCATTTTTATTTATAGTAACTGCTTATTAGTTGAACTAGTTGAATTAATAGAACTAGTTTATTCTTTTAGTTCAAGCAATTATTCTCGCATCAATGTCGACGATGCCTATCCCGCATCCTCGTCGTCGACTCAACGGAGGCCTGCGTGATCAGAGGGGCCATGTTCGGGACTGGGCTCCGCCAGGCTGGTATTTGGAGGTGCTTCCTTCCGGTGGGCGCAACTTGATGATGAGCCAACCCGTTGTTGACCCTAACCTTCTTTGGTTGCGGGCGCGCGGGCCAGTGACGATGCGGAGGCTTGAGGACCCCGCGGAGGTTGTACGTCACCGTGTCAGCGAGGAGGACGAACACGTCCGTCGCTACATGGTTGCGTTGGAGGGAAGGTTTGACAATACATGGCAGGTTCTTCAGGGATCTCACTGGAGCTATGATCCTGTGATGGTTCCTTCTCTTTGGGTGTCCACCGCCCGCGCCGATACCCGTCGTTCGCTAGGGTTTTAGATGTATTAATTAATTAGTGATGCTATATGTATGATACTATTCGAGATGTATTAGTGATAATATTCGACGATGTACGGACGCAAGAGATGATTTAGTTTTGCTTATTGAATGCTCAAACTGGAGCCCAATCAAATCTCCATGTCAATATATATATGAGTCCTATAATTAAGATATTTTGAAATGTTTTTGTTTATATTTTCAACCATTGAATTTTGGCATGACTTGTGCTACAATATGTAGGAAATGTCGTCGTCTGACGATGACGATAGGATCCCAGCGTGCGACTAGTGTGGCGACGACTGGGGTCAGTGCGATAGGCCACACCTGGTAGAGGTCGATGCTTCAGTGTTGAGCTCGATGAGGCCTTCGATTTTGAGACGGTATGCAACACGACAAGTCTTGTTTGGTAATTAAGCATGACTTATGCCTTCTTTTCAATGTGTAATTTTCGTCTTTTACAATTCGACTAACTTATCCCTTGCCATGCAAGACACTATGTCTTGGTGCATCTGGATTTCGAAGATCATGAAAGTATGGAAACAAAGCAAATTCATCTCAGGACCCATCATGATTATGATTTTCTTGTAAAGTTATACAATTCGGAGAGCATAACCCATTTTGGTTGCTCGAACTGGAGAGCACTGTGCAAGGCATATGATTTTCAGGAGGGTATGTATGTCACCTTTGACCTTGGTGATGATGACGATGGCATGTGGGTCCTTGTTGATACGCTTCCAGTTCTACCTCTATGTGAGTTTCTCAAACATATTTATTAAGTAATTTATGTTGTGTCTTTCAAAACAATTGACACCTTATTTCCATTAACAGCTTATTTCCATTCTTCAAGAAATGTACGGAAGATGGTAGACAGAACCCACTACACTCATGGTGCGGAATTAACTTGTCAAAAGAAAAATCATCTTGTCTCGTTACTTTCTTATTTTGAGCGTTACAATACCTATGCTAAAACTCCTGCACATTACGGTCAATACGTGCCACTAGTGCACGTGTTGAGCTACGGTAACATCCATGGAGATGTCATGGTAAGATTTGTGGCCGATCATCTTTTGCATAAATTCTTCTAAAACTAACTACATTACTAACTACGAAGTTATTACTATGTTTTTCAACAGAAAATCCCTATGGATTGTGTGCCTCATCTGATGTTTCAGAAAGGTCACCTCAATGTTATGAGCTTATTACCGTACTCGTTAGGTCATCATCCTACACATAACTGTCCATACAGGATTTCTAAATCCAATGAAGACTTGACAATCAAAGATTGGAAGAAATGTATGGTCAGTCGTAGGGAGCTACATGGAAGTGACATTGTGCGAAAGCCAAGAACTGGAGACATGATAATTTGCATTCTCCATAATGGAGAGTCAAGGCCTATCTTATTTTATGCTATTTCACCTTAGAGAGGGTGTACTTAATTAAGTCTGGCTACTTATGATCATGTGCTAAGAAGTTGTTAGATGACTATGATGATGATGATGATGAGCAGGACTTGTTATTATGACAACGAGTAGAAGTTGTGAGATGACGAGGATGTTGGGTATGACTTTTTTATTATGACAACGAAGATGATGATTTATTATTAATTATGATGATGCATTGTTATATGATCATGCACGGAGATAAGAGAGGACACTTCTCTCTACTAGCTAGCTAACACAATATATGAAACCCCTAAATAAACCATTCAAAACCCACAACCCCCCCCCCCTTCAGAAAAAAACAAAAACAAATACCCTAGCCCCTGAAGTGCTGACGCGTGGAAGCTTATTTGTCCCGGTTGGTGCTACCAACCGGGACAAAAGGCCCCCCTGCCAGCGCAAGCCGCAACTGCCACGTCGAGGGCCATTTGTCCCGGTTGGTATAAGAACCGGAACTAATGGTCTAGGGCATTTGTATCGACCGTTTAGTCCCAGTTCCCCAACCGGGACAAATAGCCCTGACGAACCGGGACAAATGGCCCTTTTTGCACTAGTGACCCAGCACCTCATCGGTGAAGCGCACAGGGTGTGCAGCTCCTCTGTATCTTGCTATATCATGGCATATGTCCGATGGTTGTGGTGTTCGGTATTGACCCCGAACTGGTATGTCACCAGCGCGATTGGCTTGATAGACACCGTCCCGTGCGGGAGCCCAGTCTCTAGGTCCATATATGGACCTGGTCTTGCTAGCTTTTTTGTTCAGGTCCTCACGCAGATCGTGTTTTCGGACTTGAGACGCATGCTCCTTTCCTTTATGGAGTGGTGGTGCGGGCTTATGTACGCCATTGCTAGCGACTCTGTCCCGTCCGCGAGGTGGTCGGCCCGGCTTGTCGGCGGTGTTATTCTTCAGTGGGACAGGCGCAGCGGTCTCGTCGTCGAATTGGGGCAGCAGTTTACGCTTGGGATAGCCTTTGGTTTGGCCGTTATAGCCATGTTTCTGTTCGGCGTCTAGCACCTCATTCCATCTATCATTGAGCGTGTCATGTGCAGCTCGAAGCCGTCTCTGCTGCTTTTTCAGGCTGCTTGTGATGGCAATAAGCCTCCGGTGGAAGCGCTTTTGTTTTGAGGGTTCTTCTGGGACGATGAATTCATCGTCGCCTAGGCTATCCTCTTCTTTGGAGACCGGTTCATAAGTACCGTCTTCGGCATCGCTGTCATCGGACAGTGGTTTCGGACTATGTTTGCCGTCCTCTCGCTCCTCCTGCTCCATCGCTGGGTCTGCGGGGTCTTCGGCTTGTTCCGGAATGTCACCGTCATTGGTCACAGTGTTGCTATCCTTTCCTTTACAGGATTTAGTTCGGCGTTTTGGACGCCGACGCTTGGGAGGTTCTTCGGCGGGCTTGTCCTCTATGTGATTGTTTTTGCTGTCGCCCTCCACCTCTTTGGGTGTATCCACCATGTACACGTCGTAGGAAGACGTGGTTGTCCACCGCCCAGTTACGGGCCAGCCTTGATCTGGATCCGCTTCAGTTTCGAGGTCCATCCCTTCGAAGTCTTCGGAAGCATAGTCAAGTAGATCGGTTAGATCTTCGACCGTGGCTATCAACTGGGTGGTGGGTGGGGAACGAAATTCTCCATCAGCCCCCAGTTCGAGCTGGATGCAATGCGGCTGGGTGTCCTCTTCTAGGGAGAGGTATCTTAACGATTTAACATGTCGCTAAAGGGAGAGTGCGGGAAGATATATGTAGCACTGAATTCGGTGATAGACGCCTGATCGGGTTTGAAGGGCGCGGATGCACGTAATTCGGAATCAAAGGACGGAGTTGAGTCTGGGGTTCCGGTAACATTGACTCTGCTCGGAGTTGTGTCAGTGTGCGGCTCCAACGCCGTAGAGTATGCGGCTCACGTGGTGGGGTTGAGCTTCCCGTCCTCGGGTGACGCGATCTGTTCTGGATCTAGGACTAGAACTGTTGCAGGTGCTATTTCTTGATCCGATGACAGAGTGAGGTCATGCTCATCATGGTGGCAGAGAGAGGTTGCCGCTGGCTCGAATCCGGCGAAGATCAAGTCTCCGCGGATATCAGCAACGTAGTTCAAGCTTCTGAATCTGACGTGATGGCAAGGGGCGTAGCTCTCGATCTGCTCAAGGTTGCCTTCAGTGTTGGCACGAAGCGTGAAGCCGCCGAACACGAAGATTTGGCTGGGAGGGAAAATTCCCTCGGTGTCGCCGCTGCAGTTGATGATGCGATCCATCGGTCCTTCCGTCGACAACATAGTGGAACTCTCAATGAAAGCACCAATGTCGGTGTCAAAACCGGTGGATCTCAGGTAGGGGGTCCCGAACTATGCGTCTGAGGATCGATGGTAACAGGAGACTGGGGACACGATGTTTACCCAGGTTCAGGCCCTCTCGATCGAGGTAATACCCTACTTCCTACTACATTAGTATGGATGAATATGAATACAAGAGTTGATCTACCTCGAGATTGTAGTGGCTAAACTCTAAGTCTAGCATATGGAGATATTGTGATTCTCTTCTAGCCTTTACGGACTAAACCCTCTGGTTTATATACACACCGAAGGGGCCTAGGGTTTGTACATGTTATCTTGCAGAGGAAGGAAAATCTACACCCGAACCTAAAACTTGCCATTACATGAATACAGGAGTCCTATCCGAATACGAGAGATGATCTTCGACTATGATCTTCATGGCCCACCAGTCCGGCCCACCAAGAGTTATCCGGCCACATGAGGGCCCCTCGATCCAGGACTCCCTCAGTGTCCATATCCTACTCATGCTGATGTCCAATGTTTATTATGCATAATGTATGTTCATGACCATTGTTGCTCTCTAGCTGGCTGCTTCCCAACCTACTTTCTAGCCTTCACCTGTACTAAGCGGGAATATTGCTTGTGCATAAAATTCAAAACTCAAAGTTATTCCAGATGAGTCCACCATACCTACCTATATGTGGCATTACCCTGCCGTCCTAAGTAAATTTGCATGTGCCACCTCTAAAAACTTCAAACAAATACCCTATTTATGTGCCTGGAATGTTCATAGAGAGACATGAGGTAGTCGATATCTTCCATGCTAAGTGGGTTATTTTTAGGTCGAGTGTTTATTCACTCGCCATTGCACGAGAAAAGGAGCGATAAGAGGGATTCCCAGTCCCGACTATAAAACAAAAGAGCTTACAAATAATCAAACAAAAACTCCCAACAGAGTAATAACATTTACTTTATCGCTTGGGAACCGCTACTAATGTGTTTAGCATGGAAGATATTGATAACTGATGGTCGCGAAGTAAATACGAAGGGTGCACCTCTCAAAATTACATTTATCTCTATTTTAAAACCTTGAGCTCTGGCACCTCTGCAAATCCATGCTTCCCTCTGCGAAAGGACTATCTATTTACTTTTATGTTGAGTCATCACCCCCTCTAATAAGCGCCAAATCTGATAGCACTGTTGTCATGCTTATGCATTGTGTGTAGTGAATGTTGGGTGTTAGCATGACTGGGTCTTTTCTATCATGAATTACAATGTTTAGTCGCTGCTTGAACTTTGGAGGTGCTCTGCACTTATGTTTTGTGGTCTTAGAAAGGGCTAGCGAGATACTCTATTGTCATATTATATCATGGTTGTTTTGATAGCGTGTTGTTGTTTGAGGTATCTTGTTATTGCTTGCTAGTTGATTATGTTATTGATATGAGTTAATATAGTTCCTAAGAGTTATTGTTGCCATGGTTAGTCATGATATTTGCTGAAAACCTAGGTGCTACTTAAGCTTATTTATGTAAACAAGAGCAAAAGAGTTCGTAATTTTTTTTCACTTTCAGTTTATCAACTGAATTGCTTGAGGACAAGCAAAGGTTTAAGCATGGGGGAGTTGACGTATCCATCGTATCTACTTTTCCTAAAGCTTTTCCTCTTGTTTTGGACTCTAATTTGCATGATTCGGATGAAACTAACACGGACTGACGTTGTTTTCAGCAAAACTACCATGGTGTTGTTTTGTGTAGAAATAAAAGTTCCCAGAATGGAACGAAACTTTGCGAGGATTTTTCATACAATAGAAGATAATTTCTAGAGCCAAGAACCACCGGAGGGGGCACCTGGGTCGGCACAACCCACCAGGGCGCCCCCCATCCAGGCGCCCCCAGGTGGGTTGTCCCCACCTAGTGGCCCCGCATACTCTGAAACCGACGCTATAAAATCTTATTTTTCCCGAAAAAAGCGGGGAGAAAGAATTATCGCATTTCATAAGACGGAGCCACCGCCGTCTCCTGTTCTTCCTCGGGAGGCCGGATCTGGAGTCCATTGGGGGCTCCGGAGAGGGGAATCTTTGATCTTCGTCATCACCAACCCTTCTCCATCGCTAATTCCATGATGCTTCCCACTGGGAGTGAGTAATTCCTTCGTAGGCTCGCTGGTCGGTGAGGAGTTGGATGAGATTCATCATGTAATCTAGTTAGTTTTGTTAGGGCCGATCCATAGTATCCACTATGTTCTAAGATTAATGTTGCTATGACTTTGCCATGCTTAATTCTTGTCACTCTGGGCCCGGGTGCCATGATTTCAGATCTGAACCATTTATCTTATCACCATTATATCTATGTTCTAGATCCGATCCTGCAAGTTATAGTCACCTACTACGTGTTATGATCCGGCAACCCCGGAGTGACAATAGTCGGGACCACTCCCGGTGATGACCGTAGTTTGAGGAGTTCATGTATTCACCGTGTGATAATGCCGTGTTCTGGTTCTCTATTAAAACGAGGCCTTAATATCCCTTACTTTCCAATAGGACCCCGCTGCCACGGGAGGGTAGGACAAGAGATGGCATGCAAGTTCTTTCCATAAGCACGTATGACTATTTACGGAATAAATGCCTACATTATATTTATGAACTGGAGCTAGTGACGTATCGCCCTAGGTTATAACTGTCACATGATGAATATCATCCAACAAATGAGTGATCAAATGCGTACGAATTTCTCTTATATTGGTTTTGCTACTACTATTGTTGTTACTGTTTCACTTGCTACAAAACTAATGCTATCACTGTTACCGTCACTATTGATGTTGCCACTACTATCAAAACTATCATATTACTTTGCTACTGATCACTTTGCTGCAGATAACTAATCTCTAGGTGTGGTTGAATTGACAACTCGGCTACTAATACTTACAAATATTGTTTGGATCCCCTTGTGTCGAATCTATAAATTTGGGTTGAATACTCTACCCTCGAAAAATGTTGCGATCCCCTATACTTGTGGGTTATCAAGACCTTTTTCTGGCACTGTTTCCAGGGAGCATAGCTATATTTGTTGAGTCACTTGGGATTATTATCAATTTATTACTATGAAGAATCTGAAGGATGATAGAACTATGATCTTCCCCTCAACTACGAGGGGAGGTAAGGAATTGCCATCACACTCTACACTTCATTCTCCTTCAGTTATAAATAAGCTTGCTACACCACATGCTATCAATCCTGGTATGTCGCAAGTTATTGATGATGCTACTTCTGCTATGAATGATGATTATGATGATGCTAGTACCTTGCTTGATGATAATGTGCCACTAGGTGAATTTCTTGATGAACAAATGGCTAGAGTAAGACAACAATATATTGTTGAAACTGATGATGAGCTTGAAACTGAAAATCTTGAAACACCTATTAGAAATAGTCCTCCTAGATATGACTTACCTAAGGTACCGGAAGGTTACGTAATGAATGAGGAGACAACTAGAGATATTCTTGTTTGTAAGGATAGAGATGATCTAGAGAAATTATTATCCAAGTATAAAGAGAAATCTTTGGATGCTAGAATTAAATGTGATTCTAAGTTTGCTACTTCACATATCTTTGTTGATGATAACGATTAGGAATTCTCTGTCGACCCAGAGTTAATTACTTTGGTAGAATCTCATCCTTTTCATGACTATGAAACTGAAACCGTAGTGGCACATCTTACTAAGTTGAATGATATAGCCACACTATTTGCTCATGATGAGAAAATTCGCTACTATTATATTCTCAAGTTATTTCCGTTCTCATTAAAAGGTGATGCTAAAGCTTGATACAATACACTTACTCTTGGTTGTGTGTGTAGTCCCTAGGATATGGTTTATTACTTCTCTGAAAAATATTTTCCTGCTCATAAGAAACAAGCTGCCTTACAGGAAATATTTAACTTTGTGCAAATGGAATAAGAGAGTCCCCCACAAGCTTGGGGGAGGCTTCTCCAATTGCTTAATGCTTTGCCTGATCATCCTCTTAAGAAAAATGAAATACTTGATATCTTCTATAATGGACTTCATAAATTATACACCACTCTAGCATTCACACTAGTTATATGAGAAAAAGTTGTTGTTATGATGCTAGAAAAAGTGTTTGAAATTATCATTGATCAAACTTATACACCACTCTAGCATTCAGACTTCATAAATTATTTATTTTATCATTTACCTAATCGAGAATGAGTAGGAATTAAGCTTGGGGATGTTGATATGTCTCCAATATATCTATAATTTATGAAGTTTTCATGCCATGTTTACAACAATTTTATATGGTTTTGGTATGATCTGATTAGAACTAACCCGTACTAACGTTGTTTTCAGCAGAACTACCATGGTGTTGTTTTTTGTGCAGAAATAAAAGTCCTCGGAATGGGCTGGAAATTTATGGAGATTTTTTTATGGACGAGAAGAGACCCACGGAGCACCGGAATCAGTCTAGAAGAACCACGAGGGCACGACAAGCTTGGGGGAGGTACCCCTCCTAGGGCGCC
>LR738714.1:102507800-102522685 GCA_902687465.1 Secale cereale | reverse complement strand
GGCCCCCCCCCCCCCCCCCGAGCTTTCCGCTCCCTCGCGGGCCCCTTGATGTGAGACCGACACCAAAAATTCCTATAAATACCCAAACCCCTGAAACAAACCCTAGATGAGAAGTTCCACTACTGCAAGCCTCTGCATCCACGAAAACACAATCGGTGCCCTATTCCGGCACCTTGCCGGAGGGGGAAATCATCACCGGAGGCCATCTTCACCATCTCGACGGCCACCATGATGAGGAGAGAGTAGTTCACCCTCGGGGCTGAGGGTTTGTACCAGTAGTTATGTGTTTTATCTCTTTCTCTCTCTCTCTCTCTCTCTCTCTCTCTCTCTCTCTCTCTCTCTCTCTCTCTCTCTCTCTCTCTCTCTCTCTCTCGTGTTCTTGATTTGGCACGATCTTGATGTACCACGATATTTGTTGATATAATTGGATCATATGGTGTTTATCCCTTAAAGGAAATATGCCCTAGAGGAAATAATAAAGTTATTTTTTATTTCCTTATATCATGATAAATGTTATTATTCGTGCTAGAATTGTATTAACCGGAAACTTAGTACATGTGTGAATACATAGACAAACAGAGTGTCACTTGTATGCATCTACTTGACTAGCTCGTTAATCAAAGATGGTTAAGTTTCCTAGCCATAGACACGAGTTGTCATTTAATGAACGGGATCACATCATTAGAGAATGATGTGACTGACTTGACCCATTCCGTTAGCTTAGCACTTGATCATTTAGTATGTTGCTATTGCTTTCTTCATGACTTATACATGTTCCTATGACTATGAGATTATGCAACTCCCGAATACCGGAGGAACACTTTGTGTGCTATCAAACATCACAAAGATGCTCTACAGGTGTCTCCGATGGTGTTTGTTGAGTTGGCATAGATCGAGATTAGGATTTGTCACTCCGATTGCCGGAGAGGTATCTCTGGGCCCTCTCGGTAATGCACATCACTATAAGCCTTGCAAACAATGTGACTAATGAGTTAGTTGCGGGATGATGCATTACGGAACGAGTAAAGAGACTTGCCGGTAACGAGATTGAACTAGGTATGATGATACCGACGATCAAATCTCGGGCAAGTAACATACAGATGACAAAGGGAACAACGTATGTTGTTATGCGGTTTGACCGATAAAGATCTTCGTAGAATATGTAGGAGCCAATATGAGCATCCAGGTTCCGCTATTGGTTATTGACCAGAGATGTGTCTCGGTCATGTCTACATAGTTCTCGAACCCGTAGGGTCCGCACGCTTAAAGTTCGATGTCGATTTGTATTATGAGTTATATGATTTGATGACCGACATTTTTTTGGGGTCCCGGATGAGATCACGGACATAACGAACAGTCTCGAAATGGTCGAGACGTAAAGATCGATATATTGGAAGTCTATATTCGTACATCGCAAAGGTTCCGAGTGATTCGGGTATTTTTCGGAGTACTGGAGAGTTATGGGAATTCGTATTGGGCCTTAATGGGCCATACGGGAAAGGAGAGAAAGGCCTCAAGGGTGGCCGCGCCCCTTCCCCATGGACTGGTCCGAATTGGACTAGGGAAAGGGGGCGCCCCCTTCCTTCCTTCTCATTCTCCCTTCCCTTTTCCTATTCCATGTGGGAGGAGGAATCCTACTAGGACTAGGGAGTCCTAGTAGGACTCCACACTTTGGCGCGCCCTATGAGGGTCGGTTTCCTCCTCCCTCCATCCTTTATATACGTGGCCAGGGGGCACCCCATGGACACACAAGTTGATTTTAGCCGTGTGCGGTGCCCCTCTCCACAGATACACACCTTAGTCATATCGTTGCAGTGCTTAGGTGAAGCCCTACGCCGGTAGCTTCTTCATCACCGTCACCACGCCGTCGTGCTGACGAAACTTTCCCGTGACGCTCAACTAGATCAAGAGCTCGTGGGACGTCATCGAGTTGAACGTGTGCTGAACGCGGAGGTACCGTACGTTCGGTGCTTGGATCAGTTGGATCGTGAAGACGTTCGACTACATCAACCGCGTCACGAGACGCTTCCGCTTTCGGTATATGAGGGTACGTAGACACACTCTCCCCACTCGTTGCTATGCTTCTCCTAGATAGATCTTGCGTGATCGTAGGAATTTTTGAAATACTACAGTCCCAACAGTGGCATCATGAGCCAGGTCTATGCGTAGATGATATGCACGAGTTGAACACAATGAGTTGTGGGCGATAATAGTCATACTGCTTACCAGCATGTCATACTTTGATTCGGCGGTATTGTGAGATGAAGCGGCCCGGACCGACATTATGCGTACGCTTACGCGAGACAGGTTTCACCGTTACGAGCACTCGTTGCTTAAAGGTGACCGACAGGTGTCTGTCTCTCTCACTTTAGTTGAATCGAGTGTCGCTACGCCCGGTCCTTGTGAATGTTAAAACATCACACTTGACGAAAAATCGTTGTGGTTTTTGTATGCGTAGCTAAGAATGGTTCTTGCTAAGCCCGTAGCAGCCACGTAAAACTTGCAACAACAAAGTAGATGACGTCTAACTTGTTTTTGCAGGGCATGTTGTGATGTGATATGGTCAAGACGTGATGAGTTATACGTTATTGTATGAGATGATCATGTTTTGTAAATTATTGGTAACCGGCAGGAGCCTTATGGTTGTCTCTTTATTGTATGAATTGCGAGGGCCATGTAATTGCTTTACTTTATCACTATGAGTTAGCGATAGTAGTAGTAGCAATTGTTGGCGAGACGACCACGACGCTACGATGAAGATCATGGTGTCTAGCCGGTGACTATGGAGATCATGACGATGTTTTGGAGATGGAGATCAAAAGCACAAGATGATGATGGCCATATCATGTCACATATTTTGATTGCATGTGATGTTTATCTTATTATGCTTCTTATTTTGCTTAGTACGGCGGTAGCATTATAAGATGATCCCTTACAAAATTTCAAGGTACAAGTGTTCTCCCTGAGTATGCACCATTGCGAAAGTTAATCGTGCCGAGACACCACGTGATGATCGGGTGTGATAAGCTCTACGTTCAAATACAATGGGTGTAAGACAGTTTTGCACATGCAGAATACTCGGGTTAAACTTGACGAGCCTAGCATGTACAGACATGGCCTCGAAACACTGGAGACCGAAAGGTCGAGCGTGAATCATATAGTAGATATGATCAACATAATATGTTCACCATTGAAAACTATTCCATCTCACGTGATGATCGGACATGGTTTAGTTGATTTGGATCACGTGATCATTTAGATGACTAGCGGGATGTCTATCTAAGTGGGAGTTCTTTAGTAATATGATTAATTGAGCTTTAATTTATCATGAACTTAGTCCTGGTAGTATTGGCATATCTATGTTGTAGATCAATAGCTCGCGATGTAGCTCCCCATTTATTTTTATTTGTTCCTAGAGAAATATAAGTTGAAAGATGATAGTAGCAATGATGCGGACTTGTTCCGTGATCTAAGGATTTTCCTCATTGCTGCACAGAAGAATTATGTCCTTGATGCACCGCTAGGTGACAGACAGGGACGAATTCAGGGGGGGACGAGGGGGGGCGAGACCCCCCCCCCAACGATCGTGTGGTACCGTGATGGGGAAGACTTAATCGCTGATTTTTTTGCTTTCAAACCTGTAAGTAACGTGCTTCGCCCCCCCCCCCATCCCCCCGTCGGCCCTTTGCAATTGACGTGAAGCCTCAACGGCTTGGCCCATTAACAGCCCAATCCCATGTCAAGCAAAGCACACAATCAAGGAAAGATAAATGTCAGCCCATCGCTGGAGTTGGACCACGGACGGACGTAGTTACGCACACATTGCTAACCTGTTCGCTAACCTCTTCGTTTCACCGCTTCTGAGATCTAATCCGACGCCCTGCTGTCCTGATCGGCTGATCAGATCTCTCTCCATCGCGCCGCCATCGAGAAAGGCAGAAGGGAAGGGGACACCGGGATAGGCAGCAACAGGCGCCGATCCATGCAATATGCTCCGCCTTGCCTGCTGGCCGGACGCACGGATGAGCGGCAACAACACGAGGAGGAAAGGTATTTTATTTTCACATCAGATTGGTTTGTGCCTTCAAATTTATAGAAGCATAATCATACAGACTAAACGTACTAAGAATATATCATAATATGTCCAATTATTTACTCGTGCTAGTGTAGACATGAGGAGGAAGAGAGCAGAATTTTCAATTCATAAATTTAGCATTAGATTAGTCTGTCTTTCAAACCATTTGTTTTATTCCGTTATCTCTGAACCTGATCCCTTTTTTGGATTGAATGGAAAGAAACATTAGATATCTTTGTGTCTTTTAAACCATAGAAGTGTAACTGTAGAACTGCAGACATTAAGAATCAGATTGAAGAAATTCATATCTTTGATGCTGGTACTCGAAAATCAGATTTCAAACTAACGGACATGTACTTTTTATTTCTATCATGGAACAACGAACATATATAAACTAGCTACGGGCCTGTTTTAATCAGAGAAAAAAATGCTAGATCAAAATATTTAGTACATTTTGTGACTATCTAATTATTTTGATGCTTCTAGTTCTCGCCCCCCCTATCACTATTTTCTGGCTCCGTCCCTGGTGACAGACCTATTGCAGGAGCATTTGCAGACGTTATGAACGTTTTCACAAAAGCTTGGTATGATGACTACTTGATAGTTTAGTGCACCATGCTTTAAGGCTTAGAACCGGGACTTCAAAAATGTTTTGAATGCCACGGGGCATATAAGATGTTCCTAAGAGTTGAAATTGGTATTTCATACTCATGCCCGTATCAAGCGGTATGAGACCTCTGACAGTACTTTGCCTACAAGATGGAGGAGAATAGCTCAACAAGTGAGCATGTGCTCAGATTGTCTGGGTACTACAATTTCTTGAATCAAGTGGGAGTTAATCTTCCATATAAGATAGTAATTGACAAAGTTCTCTACTCACGATCTCCAAGTTACTAGAACTTCATGATGAACTATAATATGCAAGGGGTGACGAAAGTAATTCCCGAGCTCTTCGCGATGCTGAAATCAACAAAGGTAGAAATCAAGAAAATCATCGAGTGTTGATGGTTGGCAAGACCACTAGTTTCAAGTAAAAGGGCAAAGGGAAAGAAAGGGAACTTCAAGAAGAATGGCAAGCAAGTTGCTACTCCCATGAAGAAGCCCAAAGCTAGACCCAAGCCTGGAGCTGAGTGCTTCTACTGCAAAGGAAATGGTCACTGGAAGTGGAACTACCCTAGAAACTTGGCGGATAAGAAGGATTGCAAAGTGAACAAAGATATATTTGATATACATGTTATTGATGTGTACTTTACTAGTGTTTATAGCAACCCCTCGGTATTTGATACTGGTTCGGTTGCTAAGAGTAGTAACTCAAAACGGGAGTTGCAGAATGAACAAAGACTAGTTAAGGGTGAAGTGACGATGTGTGCTGGAAGTGGTTCCATGATTGATATGATCATCGTCGCACACTCCCTATACTTTCGGGATTAGTGTTGAACCTAAATAAATTGTTGTTTGGTGCTTGCGCTGAGCATGAATATCATTTGATCATGTTTATTGCAATATGTTTATTCATTTAAAGTTAGAGGATAATTATTGTTCTGTTTACATGAATAAAATCTTCAATGGTCATACACCCAATAAAAATAGTTTGTTGGATCTCGATCGTAGTGATACACATAATCATAATATTCAAGCCAAAAGATGCAAATTTAATAATGATAGTGCAACTTATTTGCGGCACTGCCGTTTAGGTCATATTGGTGTAAAGCGCATGAAGAAACTCCATGTTGATGGGCTCTTGGAATCACTTGATTATGAATCATTTGATGCTTGCGAACCATGCCTCATGGGAAAGATGACGAAGACTCTGTTCTCCGGAACAATGGAGCGAGCAATTGACTTATTGGAAATAATACATACTGATGTATGCGGCCCGATGAGTGTTGAGGCTTGTGGAGGGTATCGTTATTTTCTGACCTTCACAGATGATTTGAGCAGATATGGGTATATCTACTTGATGAAACATAAGTCTGAAACATTTGAAAAGTTCAAAGAATTTCAGAGTGAAGTGGAAAATCATCGTAACAGGAAAATAAAAGTTTCTATGATCAGATCGCGGAGGCGAATATTTGAAGTTACGAGTTTGGTCTTCATTTAAAACAATGTGAAAGAGTTTCAGAACTCACACCACCTGGAACACCACGGAGTAATGGTGTGTCCGAACATCGTAACCGCACTTTATTAGATATGGTGTGATCTATGATGTCTCTTACCGATTTACCACTATCGTTTTGGGGTTATGCATTATAGACAGTTGCATTCACGTTAAATAGGGCACAATCTAAATCCGTTGAGACGGCACCGTATGAACCGTGGTTTGGCAAGAAACCTAAGCTGTCATTTCTTAAAGTTTGGGGCAGCGATGCTTATGTGAAAAAGTTTCAACCTGATAAGCTCGAACCCAAATCAGAGAAATGTGTCTTCATAGGATACCCAAAGGAAACTGTTGGGTACACCTTCTATCACAGATCCAAAGGCAATATATTCGTTGCTAAAAATCGATACTTTCTAGAGAAGGAATTTCTCTCAAAAGAAGTGAGTGGGAGGAAAGTGAAACTTAGTGTTGAACCTAAATAAATGTTGTTTGGTGTTTGCATTGAGCATGAATATGATTTGATCATGTTTATTGCAATACGTTTATTCATTTAAAGTTAGAGAATAATTGTTGTTCTGTTTACATGAATAAAACCTTCGATGGTCATACACCCAATAAAAATAGTTTGTTGGATCTCGATCGTAGTGATACACATATTCATAATATTGAAGCCAAAAGATGCAAAGTTAATAATGATAGTGCAACTTATTTGTGGCACTGCCGTTTAGGTCATATTGGTGTAAAGCGCATGAAGAAACTCCATGCTGATGGGCTTTTGGAATCACTTGATTATGACTCATTTGATGCTTGCGAACCATGCCTCATGGGCAAGATGACGAAGACTCCGTTCTCTGGAACAATGGAGTGAGCAACTGACTTATTGGAAATAATACATACTGATGTATGTGGCCCGATGAGTGTTGAGGCTTGCGGCGGGTATCGTTATTTTCTGACCTTCACAGATGATTTGTGCATATATGGGTATATCTACTTGATGAAACATAAGTCTGAAACATTTGAAAAGTTCAAAGAATTTCAGAGTGAAGTGGAAAATCATCGTAACAAGAAAATAAAAGTTTCTATGATTAGATCGCGGAGGCGAATATTTGAAGTTACGAGTTTGGTCTTCATTTAAAACAATGTGAAATAGTTTCAGAACTCACACCACCTGGAACACCACAAAGTAATGGTGTGTCCGAATGTCGTAACTGCACTTTATTAGATATGGTGCGATCTATGATGTCTCTTACCGATTTACCACTATCGTTTTGGGGTTATGCATTAGAGACAGTGGCGCTTCATCCCAAAAGTTATCTCTCTATTTTTCTAGGTCAAAACCCTTCATATAGAAGAAGATTGGCACCAGAGGCCTGCTATGGGCCCCACAAGGCATCAGGGCACGCCCAGGGGATGGACCCACCTATTGCCTTGTGAGCAGTAGGTGACCCCCCTGGTATTTTTTTATTTCAAGTTTTTATATATTCAATAAAAATCTCTATGAAGTTTCAGGTTATTTGGAACTGTGTAGAATAGGTATCTCTGTTGTAGCTCTTTTAGGTCCAGAATTCTAGATGCCGGTAATCTTCCTCTCCATATAAATCTTGCCAATCTAGAGGTATCTCTGTTGTATTATAAAGTTAATGACCAATAACATTATAAATAACAGTAGGAAAACATCACCTACTGTTTCTACCGCCGCAAGTTCCAGAACCACGAGATCCAATCTAGAGGCCTTTTTCGGCACTCTGCGGGAAACGATCACGGAGGGGCTCTACATAATCCTTGTTGCCTCTCCGATGATGTGTGAGTAGTTTACCATAGACCTACGGGTCCATAGCTAGTACCTAGATAGCTTCTTCTCGCTCTTTGATCTTCAATACAATGTTCTCCTTGAGGTTCTTGGAGATCTATTCGATGTAATGACTTTTTACGGTGTGCATGTTGGGATCCGATGAATTGTGAGTTTATGATCAGATCTATCCATGAATATTATTTGAGTTTTCTCTGAACTCTTTTATGCATGATTTGTGTAGCCTCATATTTGTTCTCCGATTTATTGGTTTAGTTTGGCCAACTAGATTGATTTTTCTTGCCATGGGAAGAGGTGCTTTGTGATGGGTTCGATCTTGCGGTGCTCAATCTCAGTGACAGAAAGAGACATGACACGCATGTATCGTGGCAATTAAGGGTAACAAGATGGGGTTTATTCATACGTGAGTTTATCTTGTCTACATCATGTCATCATGCTCAAAGCATTACTCCGTTCTTTATGGACTTAATACACTAGATGCATGCTGGATAGCGGTCGTTGTGTGGAGTAATAGTAGTAGATGCATGCAGGAGTCGGGCTACTAATCTTGGACATGATGCCTATACGCATTATCATTACCTTGGACATCGTCATAATTATTTGTTTTTCTACCAATTTCCCAATAGTAATTTGTTTACCAACCGTATGCTATCTTCAAGAGAGAAGCCTCTAGTGAAAACTATGGCCCCGAGGTCTATTTCTATCATATTATTTTCAGATCTATTATATCAAAATACAAAAATATCCTGCTGCAATTTATTTACTTTGATTTTATTTGCATCTATCAATATATATATTTATCAAATACCATACAATTTAATCATGCACGCAACCTTCGAGGGATTGACAACCCCTTGTAGCGTCGGGTTGCGAGGATTTGTTTTTTGTGTGGAGGTGCCGTTTACATAGTGTTGCTTGGTTCTCCTACTGGATTGATAACCTTGGTTTCATAACTGAGGGAAATACTTATCTCTACTGTACTGCATCACCCTCTCCTCTTCGAAGACTTACCAACATAGATCACAAGTAGAAGGAATAATTTCTAGCAGCGTTGCCGTGGAACATCATCAACATCTATCAAGTACCTATACATAAACTCTCATCTCCTTGCAATTTCATTATTTGCCATTTGCCTCTCGTTTTCATCTCCCCCACTTCTAAAACATTTTCTGAAAAATACAAAAAATATTTGCCTTTTTATTTGCCTCCTTTCCATTTGCCTTTTTATTGTTAGACCTATTGTTTCCTTATTATCTTGTTTGCCTAGTTACAAGGTCTCACAAGAATAAAAAATTGCATGCTTTTTTCCAATACTAAAAAAAATATTTTACTTAGTACGATGATTGCTCCTCCCACCACTAGTGCAGACAATTGTGAGATTAATGTTGCTTTGTTGAATCGTGTTATGAAAGAACAATTTTCTGGTAGTCCTAATGAAGATGTCGCATCTCATATAAACTCTTTCGTAGAATTGTGTGATATGCCAAAGGAAAAGGATGTTGATAATGATATTTTCAAATTAAAATTATTCCCTTTTTCATTACGAGATCGCGCTAAATTTGGTTTTCATCTTTGACATGAAATAGTATGGATTCTTGGGATAAGTGCAAAGATGCGTTTACCACTAAATATTTTCCACCCACGAAAATTATTTCTCTTAGAAATGAAATTATGAGTTTCAAGCAACTTGAGCATGATCATGTAGCTCAATCTTGGGAGAGAATGAAATTGATGATAAGAAATTTTCCTACTCATAGCTTGAATTTATGGATGATCATACACAATTTTTATGCAGGATTGAACTTCGTGTCTGTATATCTTTTAGATTCCGCCGTGGGAGGTACTTTTATGGAAATTACTTTGGGGGAAGCTTCTAAATTACTTGATAATATCATGTCAAATTATTCACAATGGCATACCGAAAGATCGCCTACTAGCAAAAAGGTGAATCCTATTGAGGAGATTAATACCCTGAGTGATAAAGTTAATTTCCTTATGAAATCGGTTGCTAATAAAAAATTCTCCTATTGATCCTAATGATGTGCCTTTGTCCACTTTGATTGAGAAAAAACAATGATCTCGTAGATGTGAATTTTGTCTCTTTTAACAATTTTAATAGCAACACTTATGAAGGCAATTTTAATCCTAGTCCGTTCCCGAGAAATTCTTCTAATAATTGTGGTAATTCCTATGGTAATTCCTACAACAATAATAATAGGATATCCTGTGATCTTGAAAGCAATATAAAATAATTTATTAATGCTCAAAAAATTTTGATACTACGATAGAAGAAAAACTGAGTAAACGTGATGATATGTCTAGGAGCTTTGATAAAATTGTTCATGATGTGGAAATTCTTAAAAATAAAATTTTTCACCTAGATTGATATTAATGAATCAATTAAAGCTCTTTATGTTTCTATGGATGAAAGTGAAAGAACTGCTCAATTAAGAGCTAAGCGAGAATTCTAAGAAAAAGTGTGTCCATCGGATTTCTTTTGTAGTAATGACGAGGATGTTAAAATGATTGGTGTTTCTTATATTGATTCCTTGTTTAGTAATGTTAAGATTAATGATAAAGGTACTGAAGAAGAGTCAAATTTAGTTAGAAGGAGTCCCCATGATTCGGAGGGTGAAAATCTTGATGAAAAAATTGTTAAAAGTGGGTTTGATGAGGTAAAAACTTTAAGTAGTGATGTCCCCACTATCTTGAATTACAAAGACTTTAATTATGATAGTTGTTCTTTGATTGAGTGCATTTCTTTGTTGCAACCCATGTTGAATTCTTCGAATGCTTATGAGCAAAACAAAGCTTTCACTAAACATATTTTAGAAGCGGTCATGAATTCCTTGGAGGAAAAGTTGGAATTAGAAATTTTAATTCCTAGAAATTGCATGATGAGTGGGAACCTACAATTAAGATTAAAATTATAAATTATGAATGCAATTCTTTGTGTGATTTGGGTGCTGGTGTTTCCACAATACCAAAATCTTTATGTCATGTGCTAGGTTTTACTAGTTTGGATGAATGCTCTCTGAATTTGCACTTGGCGGATTCTACTATTAAAAAGCCTCTGGGTAGAATAAATGATGTTCTTATTATAGAAAATAGAAATTTTGTGCCCGTTGATTTTATTGTGCTTGATATTGATTGCAATCCGTCTTGCCCCATCATACTTGATAGACCATTTTTGCGTACTATAGGTGTCGTAATTGATATGAAAGAAGGGAACATAAAATTTCATTTCCCATTAAATAAAGGCATGGAACACTTCCTTAGGAAGAAAATCAAGCTACCAATATGAATCTATCATGAGATCCACATATGAATTAAGCACCAAAGATGACAACACCTAAGATCTAGGGAATATGCCTAGCTAGGGGCGTAAAACGATATCGCTAGTTGGGAGACAACCCAATAGTTATCTTTTTTTAATTCCTTTTAAAAACACACACAATTATGTTACTATTATGATTGTGTTTTAGTGTTTTAGTAAGTGTTTGTGCCAAGCAAAGCCTTTGGGTTGATTTGGGTGATATACGATTTGATTATGTGCATTAACATAAATTTTTGCGTCCAGTAGGAGAATTTTCTACAATTGCTGGAGCGTGCACAATTTATGATTTTTTTACACATGATTTATACAAATTTCCCACACTTTCCGAAATTTTCAAAATTTTCAAAGCTACAGAATTATGACTAAAAGTTACATCTTTATAGACTGTTCTATTTTTGAAAGATTATGTATTCGTTGCATTATGTGCTTATTTTGATGAATCTATGGATTGTATCCGGGGGGGGTATAAGCCATGCTAAAATCAGAATACAACAAATATAATGTAATAACAAAATATTAATGGTTTGCAACAGTACTTAAAATTAAGATTGGTATTATTATACTAACGGATCGCATGAGGTTTTGTTAAGTTCTGTGTGATTGAAGTTTTCAAGATTTGGGTGAGATCATGATGGATGAAGTAGTAAGGAGTGGTAAGAGACTAAGCTTGGGGTTGCCCATGGCACCCCAAAGTAATATTCAAGGAGAACCAAGCAACTAAGCTTGGGGATGCCCCAGAAGGCATCCCCTCTTTATTCTAATGACCATCAGTAATAATTTTACTTGAGGCTATATTTTTATTCATCACATATCATGAGTTTTATTTGGAGAGTCTTGTATTATATGAGTCTTTGATTGCTTTGCTTTTTAGTTTTTCACAATAATCCTTGTTGTACACACCTATTTGAGGGAGCCACACACTTATCATAAATTATTAGAATACTCTATGAGCTTCACTTAAATCTTTTGAGCTATGTAGTTGCTCTAGTGCTTCACTTGTATCTTTTTGAGCATGGTGGTGGTCATATTTTGAATAAATAGACTCTCATGCTTCACTTATATTATTTTGAGAGTTAGTAAAAAAATTAAGAAATGTTCTCTCATGCTTCACTTATATCTTTTTGAGAGTCAAGAATAGTAATGGTAATTTGCACGAGATATGAATTTAGTCCCAATATGATAGATATCCAAGAAGGATATAATAAAAACTTTCATGAAGATCATTGGAAATTATGAATTTGATTCCTTGCAATAGTTTTGCGATATGGATATAGTAATATGTGAGTCATGTTGATGAGTAAGGATGCTTTAGTAAGAATATTGGTGTTAAGGTTTGTGATTCCCTATGCATGCACGTAAGTTTGTAGTTATGCAATGAAATTATATCCTACTCCCTCAGTTCCAAATATTTTTCTTTCTAGACATTTCAAATGGACTACAACATACAGATGTATGTAGACATATTTTAGAGTGTAGATTCACTTATTTTGCTTCGTATGTAGTCACTTGTTGAAATATCCAGAAAGACAAATATTTAGAAACGAAGGGAGTACTTGTGGTACATTATTCGGTGTTGATTATCTTTAACGTTTCTTTATGACTATTTTCGTTCCTTGGTTGGTCACTTCTCAATCTATTTGCTAGCCTTCATATTGTGCTAAGCGGGAATACTGTTTGGGCATCGAACTCCTTAAACCCAAAATTATGCAAATTGAGTCCACCATACCAACCTATATGCAGTATTTCCATGCCGTTCCAAGTAAATTTGTCTGCGGCAACTCTAATTTTCAAAATAAATTCCCTTTTTGTGTGTCCGTACCACTCATGAAGCGGTAGGGGTGGCCAATATTTTCCATGCTAAATATTTTATTCTCATGATGAGTGTTTATTCACTTGTCATTGCACGAGAGTGTGGCGGTAGTAGGGATGCCCAGTCCCGAAATGAAAAAATACTATAATAAATTCCTTGGTATGTGCTAGTATGGAAGGCACCCGTGGATACGACTACACATGGATTGTTAAATAATGGTGGAAAGGAAATAGACTTTACTTTCTGTTTGGGAACTGCCTATAATTTGTCTAGCATGGAAGATACTGGGAATTCTCAGTCGTTTTCATTGACAGGAAAAGCATGCCTCTCAAAACAATCTGATCTCTCAATTTAAGCTATGAGCTCTGCCACCTCTACAAATCAGTGCTTCCCTATGCGAAGGGCCTATCTATTTAATTTTATGCAATTTTTATTTTTTGAGTCTTCATCGTCTCTTATAGAGCACCAACTAAGGAACACTATTGTCATACTTGAGCATTGGATGTAGCTAATATCCAGATGTGTTTCATGAATGGATTAATGATTGAGCATAATGGGCTAGGGATAGCTTTCTTTAGCAATGATATTTTGAAAGACTTTGTTGCTTGTTGATATGCTTGAGTATTGATGTCTTCATGTCAAATTATAGACTATTGCTTTGAGTCATTCTAAGTACAAATATCCATGACATCAAAGAAAAATATAAGATGAACATGATGGGCAGCGTTCTACATCAATTTTTTTGTTTTTATCATTTACCTACTCGAGGATGAGCAGGAATTAAAATTGGGGATGCTTGATACGTCTCATCATCCAGAGGGCCGAGGAAACACGAGTGGGAGATGTCAGCCGACGTGATCCCCGACACCCGCAACCTGTTTGACTGAATGCCGGCGTCCGATGACGATGAAATGACCAACCATTTCGTGGATAGCATCATCTTCTAATCTGGTGCGGCGGTCGTTGGCGGTACCACCGCGGCTGGCTACGATACCGACGAGACCCAAAGCCAAGATGGCCAAGCGCCGTTCGCACCGGCAACCTATGATCAAGCTATGCACGACGTCTTCATGGAAGATCTGGTCAGCCTAGACGGCTTCTCGCTCGACCACGAGTTCCCGTAGGACTACGGTCACGAAGAAGAGGATGAAATGGACATTGACGGAGAGCCTTTGTTCATGGACGAGCCCGCCAACCAAGCCGTCGATGCAAAGCCAAAGCGCAAGAGCAAGTAGACGAAGGCATACACGCTGTCTGAGGACAAGCTCCTTTGTGAGTGTTGGAGGGACATTGGGCAAGACCCCAAGGCCGGCGCCGAATAAAAGGCATCAACATTTTGGATTCGTGTCCATTGTGAGTTCCATGAATGCAAGAAGTTTGCGCAGTACCAAATACATAGCACGCATGGATGGGTGTCCATTTCTAAACGATGGAGGGTGATACAACAAGAGTGCAACAAGTTTTGGGCCACCCTTGAGAGCAACAAGGCACGCCCCGTGAGCGGCATCGACATGCAAGATATGGTATACATGCGCCCCTCTTTGTTTCCATTCATGCTTGCATGTCCATTTGCATATCCATTTGCCCATATGCTTGCCCATTTTTCGTTTGTAGGCATTCCAAGCTTTGGAGGCATCCAAGGTCCAACATGAAGGCGGGTCCTTCAACCTCTTTCATTGTTGGATGGTCATCAACAGAGAGGAGAAGTTCAATGTGCAATATGCCGCCCTCATGGCTCGTGGGGGGGGGGGGAAG
>LR738714.1:102479788-102507535 GCA_902687465.1 Secale cereale | reverse complement strand
GGAGTGGAGATCCTGAAGGTGGACCTCAACACCGTGTCGTCGAGGAAGAGGCCATGGTTCAAGAAGATGCATGCCGACATGCTCAAGTTCGACGACGAGTGATCTATGGCGACGAGCGTCATCCCCTTTTTTGTATGCCGGCATGACCACGACCGATATGGCGTGGTCGAATTTCCCGCCCCTTTTTGTGCGCCGGCGTGTGCTCTGGCCGCTGGCAGTGCGCCAACATGAACTGTGTGGTAGTTTTTTTTGGAGGCTAGCATGGTGCCGACATGAACTTTGGATGATGGCATGGACGTGGACATAAAATGGGTCGCGAGCGTTGGACGCACGGCCGACCAAAATCGTAACTAGGCGGACGCTGAGCGGATGACCGATCCAAACAAACAAAAAACAAATAAAATCATCGTGTGTTTGGATCCACGTGTTGGAGTCGCTCTTATCCACGAAGCGGAGCGAAAGCCATTCGCAGGATCACTCTCTTTCTTAGGATGACAAGGTAGATCACTTAGCCCAGAACATAATTGCTTAGCACTCTTGCTTAGCCAGTGCTCTCCAAAGCCCCTCTACCCACCGAGAGAGGGACGCCAAAGCCCCAAAGCAAAGGCAGATGTAATTCTTTTCTCTGGCAAAAGACAGCAGACCAAGAAAAATAAAAGGCCAATCTACCACTAGACACCCCCACGCTTTTGCTGCAACGCTTACCCCACCCCCGAACGTTCAAAAAGCCTCCCCCACACCATCTTTTCCCGCACTACTCGTTTCCCCCTCCCTCGCCCCTCCCCCAGCCTCGCAGAAAAGCCTTCGCCTCGCCTCACCAGTGCACGCACACAGACGCCGGGCCAACCAAATCCGAGATCAAAAGCGGGCGGCAGGCGAGGCGATCGCCAAAAAAGCGAAAGCCGCCACCTCTGCGCCGGCCCGGGGGAGGAAAGCGATAAAGCTTAGCGGCTAAGGCGACGACGAAAGCGAAAGCGAAGGCGGGATTTACTTAGATATAAGTAGCGGCGATGGTGCCGGGTGCCGAGTGCTCGCCTCCTCCGCACGGACGACTCACGCGATGGAGCCGGAGATCGTGGAGATCGAGCCGGTGGGCCCGTCGAGCCGGCCGCTGCGGTACGCGCCGGCGCCGCAGTGGCGGGCGCCCCCTCCTCCCCCGCCGCTTCCGCCGCCGCACATGATGGCGTCCTCCAGCGCGAGCGCCGCGGAGGCGAGCGCCAGCGCCAGTGCCGTCACGGCGGCGCTGCAGTTCGACAGCGAGAAGCTCCCGCAGACGCTCGTGCTGGAGATACGGCCGTTCCTGCGCGTCGCCAACCAGATCGAGGCCGAGTCCCCGCGCGTCGCATACCTCTGTAAGCGCCCGCACGATAACTCTCCTTTCAGCGTTCTCAGGACTTTTCACCTTATGATGGTGGTAGACCGCGGCTCCCTGGTGCCCACGGCGTGCTCGAGGAAATGCCGGGGAGGACCTGGGGTGCAAGATGGACGTTGAACGTGGATGTGTTTAAGTGCTGCAGCGTGTATGTCATTTGAGATCCTACCGATGACTGTATTCAGGATAACGCGAGTACAAAACCAGCCTCAAGAGCTTCGAGGTGGTTTTTGGTGCCATTCGTTTCAGTTCAAGAATATTCTACCTTTTGCTGTCACATCCTGTGCTGCCGGAAGTTCATGGTTGGTGATCATGAGTTCTCGGGTGCTTGGTCGTCCATTGCTGCTTTCCTCCATGTCTTAAGCAACATCGATGCCGTTTTAGTTACATCTGGCAATTTGGAGATTCCTCAAAGGACGAGGGGCTACTTGGCAGCTCATATGCTTAGTGCATCACCTTCTTGAATCTTGAATATTCTTGTCTTTCACTTTCGTTTAGAAGAAATGCGTTGTAGGGCCAGATGTTAACTGGTTATATTCCAAAGGCTAGAGGGTCTGTTCTAGAATCATCCAAAGATTCTTCCACAGAGAACATTCTTCTTTAGTAGTACGTACCTTTCTGCTTATTTCCCTAAGTTAGCAGAGTAGGTTGTTGGAAGCCTTAAATATACAGGTAGCTTGATCAGAAGGCAAGTGAAAAATATTCCTTAATTTGGCCTGCAGTTTAACATTTGCATCACGTCGCACAAAAGGTGGCATAACTCATGATATTGCATCACTGAAGAGCTTATTGGGAATTACTAGCAAAGAATGTAAAATATCTCAATTACCGTCTTGATTCGCCCTGCCTGCCTTTTTTCTTTCTTCGTAGCACTGTGAATTTTGCTTGGTCAATTACCAAATTTGTTCTAATGCAGAACAAAGTACTATAATCATTGAAATATGTTGGAGCCAAAGTGGGTCTTTGTCTACAAGAGTTGACTTTTATCCTTTTACAGGTCGATTTCACGCCTTTGAAAAGGCTCATATGTTGGATCCTCGTTCAACAGGGAGGGGTGTTCGGCAATTTAAAACTACACTTCTTCAGAGATTGGAGCAGGTATGTACATGACGAAAATGAACTTCATTCGGACTGCATAAATGCACAATAAATAAATATCCTGGATATTGGA
Organism: Secale cereale; assembly: GCA_902687465.1. Taxonomy (NCBI): domain Eukaryota; kingdom Viridiplantae; phylum Streptophyta; class Magnoliopsida; order Poales; family Poaceae; genus Secale; species Secale cereale. The sequence continues at coordinate 102,504,992 of LR738714.1, read as the reverse complement.
GCATATTGTACATGCTGTAAATGTATATCACATCTTAGCAGACATTCCTTGTTTCAGAACATGAATGCACATTTTCTTTCTGTTACATTGAGATATATGTAACAAGTCACTATTTATTGGTTAATAATGCGCTTATGCTGTATTTACTTTCCAAACAGGATGAGAAAAGCACTTTCTCAAAGAGGAAAGAAAGAAATGATGCCCGAGAGATTAAATCATTCTATGAGAAGTAAGTATGATCTTTTTCTCAGATACAAACCTGTATTGTAGACTACTTAAAAGTTATGATGCGGAGGCTGGGGGCAATCAAAGTTTTCATATCTTAAAAAAGACTACTTTCTTAAGAACCACAGCTAAACCACTGTCCCTAACCAAAATGTGATTTCCATCCTCTCCTGCCGTTTTATAGGAAAAAGCAAGCTAGTGCACATCAACTAATGCCTGTCCTGGGAGAAGTTTTGAAGGCTGTTCTCATCGGGACTGGCTTGGAGGTTCTGATACCTTTCACAAAATAATAATTATGATGTATGATATGCCATGTAGTTAAAGTTTTCATAACTTTGCAGAGCCTTGTTGCTAGTGAAGATTTTGGCGACAAGTCAGGCTTCCGATACAATATTATTCCACTTCATCCTAGATCAAGTCAGCAACCAATCATGCTTCTTCAAGAGGTTTGGACGTATTTATACTCAAAACTCAAAAATATACCTTCTGGGTATACTATTTGTGCAAGGATAATTAAAGTAAACTGCAAAAAAAAAAGTGTGCCTTCTAATAGGGCCAATGACTCGTGATATCTTCATGTTTGGTATGATACAAAAGGCATTAGATCCTTGTCGCCAGGACTTGTAGTGAGTTACCAGATGGTATTTGCCAAGACAATGACCAATCCTCATTGCAGGATAAATTTGCCAAGACATAGTAGCAATTGGCTAGTGCTATAAAGAAACTGTTTTCTAATTTCTGAAATATGGATATTTAATTCCAATGTTACGTCTCATAAGGACAAAAGTTGATACTCCCACGATCCATATTACTTGTCGCTGCTTTAAAGTTGTACTAAAGCAGGGACACGTAATATGGATCGGAGGGAGTAGTAATTCTTCTTTGGAATGAATAACCTTTAACCTGTTACTTAGTTACTGAGCCTGCATTCTGCATTTAGATAAAATTTCTTATGATATAGTATTGTGCAGATCAAAGTTGCAGTGTCTGCGGTGTTTAATGTACGCAGTCTTCCATTGGCTAATGTCAAGGGTGAAAAAAGTCAGACGGATATTTTTCGATGGCTGCAAAGTTGGTTCGGATTCCAGGTTGGCTAGTTATTTGTTCAAATATCAGATTTAGTACCAGTGGCTTTCTCTTGCATGTCAGCTCAGTAATTGGGCTTGCTTTTTTTGGGGGGGTGGCGTAGAAAGGGAATGTTGCCAACCAAAGGGAGCATCTCATTCTTTTGCTTGCAAATATGCATGCTCGGTTGAATCCAAAGTCATCCTCTGCTCCAATGGTATTCATACAAGAATATTGTTTGCCTTATCTATCTTCTGGTTGACATATTAGAATAACATTTTGATATGCCTGTTTTTAGCTTGATGAAAGAGCAGTAGAGGAATTATTAGCGAAAACATTTGAGAATTATCTGAGCTGGTGCAAATTTTTGGGGAGAAAAAGCAACATATGGTAAATATATGCAGTTTTCATTTCTTTAGATTGGACTGCATCTAACTGAACATCAGCTTGAGTGAATTTCAAGGAAGTGTTTTTTTACTTGTACTGGTCCTCTTTTTATTGCACCTGCAGGTTGCCCTCTGTGAAGCAGGAAATTCAGCAGCATAAACTTCTGTACATATCTCTTTATCTTCTTATATGGGGAGAAGCATCAAATTTAAGACTTATGCCAGAATGCTTATGCTACATCTTTCATCATGTATGCAAACTATTTGTCCTTCATCTTTCCATTGCTCTCACTGCATTAATGATTCAAACTATAACTAAATTTAGTTTTTTCTTGACATAATTTCTGAACATTTGATATATGTTTATTGGTTTATATCGGTCATAAATATTTCATTTCTTGGTAGTAAAATCTACCATGTAAATGCTTCTGGCAGAAGAATCTTTTTATAATAACACTATTATTAGGAGCAGTTCTTACACATTTGTTGTTGACAACGGACGAGAACAACAATAACAATAACAATAGCCATGCTTATAGAATTAGCAGGCATGTGCCAAGTGTTTGGATGTTTTTAGTGCTTGTTTTCTTTTCTGAACTGTATTTTAAGTTGACTAGCTAAATGGTACTTCCTCCATTGTAAATATAAGCCCTTTTAGAGATTTCAATATAGACTACATACGGATGTATATAGACGTATTTTAGAGTGTAGATTCACTCATTTTGCTCTGTATGTAGTCACTATTGGAATCTCTAAAAGGTCTTATATTTAGGAATGGAGGGAGTAGGACGCATGGTTGCCCTACCAAACAACACAGGTTCAAACCCATCTTCCTCTTAAGAGTATGTTGCGGGTGCCTGTACCCTTTAGCCTCTTCTCTTTGCTAGTTGGAAAGCCAGATTCCAACCTAGTAGGATATGTTGGTTCAGTGCACCTGCAAATTTGTGTGCATAAATATGGTCACATGTGCATTTTAGGAAAAAAAATAGAGGAAAGATCGAAGATCAACTGCATTTATATTGTAAGGCTATCTTGCTCGTGTTTTTGTATGGTGCAATGTGACCTTTCAAACGCAAACTTTTGCAAATACACTTGTAAATACATTCTAACTAAAAGAACATTAGATTGTGTAAAAACATTACTATCTGTTTCAGTGGAAAATGGCCAAAGTTATTCGTTTAATTAGCAGGACAAAAGATTTTACAGTGACATTCCTTGCAAAAATAGAACGATCAGTACATCCCCTTTGAAAAATATAAAAGGGCAATTTTGTCTTTTACTATTATTAGCGCTAATCATGATTAAACTGCGTCGGCTCATCCCTGCCTATGAAAAAAAGGAATACACTGCTCATTCTGCTAGTGCCGCTGCGGCGGTCCGGCTGCCCGGGATAGCGATGACGGGCTGGGGCTGCTCCTGCATCTATTCGGGACAGGCAGGCTGAAGGCATATTTTTGCACTCCATTGATCGATTCACACACCAACTGGTTCCGCTGTCCGCACCACAACTGCAGCCGGAGTATTCAGGGTTCGTCTGCTTAATCAATACCATGTGCGTTCTTAGCGGCGTGGTTGCAGCGGCTTCACTGATGTCCGTGTCCTGCTTGAACCAATGCTCTAACTTCTTATGAAAGCCGTGCACAATCCAACGGATGGCCTGATGTACATGATAGGCTGCTACCTGCTGGAGCATTGAAGCGCCATGCATGCCATCTCGACGATGAGAAGGAGATGATGAGATGGCAGTCCATGAAAACCTTCAGCCAACGGATGGATTGTTTTCTTTCAAAACTGTGGGATGGATTCTTTTCTTAAGTTAATTATATAATTACTAGACCATCATACCCTTTCACTTGAAAAAGGTACTCCCTCCGTAAACTAATATAAGAGCGTTTAGATCACTACTTTAGTTATCTAAACGCTCTTATATTAATTTACAGAGGGAGTATGTTTTAATCTCCACCGTTGATTGCGTTGGGGTGGGGGGGGGGGGGATGTGTACTGCAGCAGATCCTAATACCTTAAATAAGAGAGAATGGGCTTGAATTACCAGTGGCAAGTCTCTCCTCTACATCTCTCCTCCCTGCTATCTCTCATCAGGGTATTATGCTGTCAGAGAGTCTCTGTGGTCCTTCTCTTATGCTGTTTCATAATTAACCATCACATTAAAAGGTTTTAGATTTAGCTGGGTTGTTGTTTGATGTAGTATTGTTTCGAGTTAAATAACAAATTCCCCTAGCAAACTCTTTCTGTGGTTAGCTTTTGCTTTCCCAGATAAGATTCTTGCAGAAAGGAGTTTAAGCAAGTGTTATGCATGTTTTTAATTAGAAAAACAAATCTACTGTCACTATTCGAGGACTATTTTTGCTTAAAAGCAATTCTTGCTTCTAAGTACTTTCTGTATTTTTGTGCTGAAGACTTTGCTACAAAGTTAAGTCCACATTTCGGAGAAAAGATAACCACTTGTTGCTTCAGATGTCATACGAGCTATATGGAGTGCTTTCTGGAGCTGTAAGCTTAATTACTGGAGAAAAGGTCAGACCTGCATACGGCGGAGAAGACGAATCATTTCTTAATAAAGTAGTGGCACCAATATACAACGAGATATATGCGGTTGGACATCCCTACTTTTCAGCAATTAGACTTAGCACAGCTTTGGAAGTTATAATGATGGCAGTATTTTTTGTAATGAAGGAAGCTCTAAAGAACAAAAATGGAGTATCTGATCACTCAACATGGAGAAACTACGATGACCTCAACGAATTTTTCTGGTCAGATACCACCTTTTGTTGGGTTTGCCTTTGGTACTCAGATGCAGTACTAAATATGTAAAGATGCAGGTCTGCAGACTGCTTCAAACTTGGCTGGCCCATGCGTCTCAACAACGACTTTTTTTTCACATCGACTAAGAACAAAAAGTCTCATGAAACTAAGATACAAAATTCTCAATTGCCTCGTGGATCCTCCTCAGCACAAAACATTGTTGATTCAGAAGTACCTGACCAATCACAACAGGTAGTAAATATCAGAACAAGGCCATTCCACAATATGGTATACTATTTGTATCATATACCTAACTTTTTTGTTTACGTATTCAGTTCCGCGTAAAGCAATCTTGCAGTTTTTTTATGGGAAGCAATTTTGTATTCCCATTCATCTGTATTGGGAATATAAGGAAGTAGCCAAATTCAGTGCTTAAAGTCTATTTTATATTTTGCCTTCAGAAACGAAACATCTACTCTATGTTTTTTAGTTTCATGTGGTAATAATGTAGAAAAACGTGCGATGTAACTTAACTTCGCATTCTGAACAGCTATGTTCCCTAAGCTTGTGTTTTATAATAACTTGCCACATTATTATTATTATTATTTATCATAATGCAATTTAAGCTTTTCATGTACATTCAGTACATTCATTTTTGAATAGTTGTTTACATGTGCTCTTGTTCTCCATTTTCCTGCTATTGCATATAGCAAACTATAAGTGTGACATCTCAGCAGAGGTGGTTGGGAAAGACAAATTTTGTTGAGGTCCGTTCCTTTTGGCATATCTTCAGAAGCTTTGATAGGCTGTGGACACTCCTTGTGCTTGGACTTCAGGTTTAGTTCTTACATTAATGGTTGGGGAGTGCTACATTTATATATTTTTAATCACTGCCAGATCTTTTGACCCATTTTCTCATATGTTCTCTTTCCAGATTCTGATAATAATAGCATGGCATGGATTGGAAAGCCCTCTTCAGTTACTAGATCCAATCTTTTTTGAGGATATTCTGAGTATTTTCATAACCAATGCAGTACTTCGAGTTATTCAAGGTTAATTTGGAATTTTCTTGTGCATATCTATACCATAAATTATGACGAATTAGTACTAACACATTGATGTAACTTTCTTCCTATTGTTCTGTCTTCATTCTTCAGTGATGTGTCTAATTGTTTCTGTGCAGTGGTCCTTGATATTTTATTTTCATGGAGAACCAGGGGAACAATGAGATCTAGCCAGAAACTAAGATTTGTCATAAAACTCTCTCTTGCGGTTACATGGGCGATCGTTCTGCCCATATTTTATTCCAGTTCTCAAAATTACAAGGCTTGTTCTGCTAGACGTCCTAAAAACTTTTTGGGAATGTTTTGCCTGTCAAAGTATATGGTGGCTGTGGCATTTTACCTGACAAGCAACGTGATTGGGATGGCACTCTTTTTCGTTCCAGCTGTAAGCAGCTATATAGAGACATCTACCTGGCGAATTTGCAATATATTGTCCTGGTGGTGCCAGGTATGATCTTTTACCTTGCTCAAGAGTAGAGCTTGTTTTTACGTTTTGTAGTTAATATCAGAAATTGATCTCAGTGGAATACATTGTTATGCTATCTTATTTTCCAACATTTGAGTCAACCTAAATTTCCAAAAAATATATTTTTCCTTCTATAGAGCTGTTAATCAGCTCTTTGTACTGCACCATGACTTACAGATCTCGTGCATGGGCATTATACCTTGATGAAGTACTGATGTATTGCCAATGATGTGTGCAGGCCCCGTCATATGTTGGAAGAGGAATGCATGAAGGCCAAGTACCTTTACTAAAGTAAAATATGTGTATTATTATTCACATACTTTGGTGGCCATTTGACGTGAGCTAAATATTTTTTCTGTGTTTCAACAGGTATACATCATTTTGGACGGTTCTTTTATCAAGTAAATTTTTATTCAGCTACTACTTCGAGGTAAGAATATCTCTCAATATAGAATCTACACACCTTTTGTTTTTATTATCCAACTCAATGCAACTCGAGATTTATTCAAATCAGTGAAAATGCATGTATGTAGGTCCAACTCGGTTACAATTTATAATATATGTACGATGGTATTAGGTTATGTTAATGATAGATGAGTGTTTGTTATTCTTCTAAGCTCGTCTTAGTTTCTTATCTCTACATTTATTTTGTGTGACCACTCCTCCTACTACGTTTTTCTTTCTGAATATAACTTGAGCAGATTAAGCCTCTTGTGGAACCCACGAAAGAAATCATGAGGGTCAATGTGAATATATATGAGTGGCATGAATTCTTTCCACAAGGTCTTCCCCATATCTCATCTTCCCTTGTCCATTAATCATCCTTTTTACCCAATAGGGTACTGAGTTTGATAATTAACACTGGACACAGAGTGACGATTCTATCTGTTTTGTTCCAGTCAAGAGCAATGCTGGCGCAATTCTTGCTGTATGGGCCCCTATAATTCTTGTAAGAACTCATATGAACTCAAGTATTTGATTTGCATATGGCTCATAAACTAATTAATTTCGTTGCATTTTCAACAGGTCTATTTCATGGACACACAAATTTGGTATTCTGTATTCTGTACCATTTTCGGTGGTATGTGTGGTATTGTTCATCATCTCGGTGAGGTGAGGTGAAGCGCCACTAAACTCTTGACTGTTTATTTCAGATGTTTACAGGTTCTTATTTCTTATACTTACTCCTAGATTCGCACAATGGGAATGGTTAGAAGTCGGTTCTGTACCTTACCAGAAGTGTTCAATGCTTGCCTTGTTCCTCGCTCAAGTCAAAAAGAGAAAAAAGGGATATTGCCTAATTTCTTGGAAAAGAAAATATTTAAGGTTGAATCTGTTCATGTCCACTTTACCTTGAAGGTGCTTTTATTCTTGTTATTTCTCAGATTACATTATTTTCAGGATTTGGGTAAATCTGAAAGACATGACCCAACAAAATTCGCTCTGGTTTGGAACCAGATAATAAATAGCTTCCGCTCAGAGGATTTAATAAGCAATAGGTACGTTCTGGTTATTCCAGTGCGACATAAGCTTCATCAGATTACTTTCTCCTTCATATTTCATTGGTTTTGCAGAGAGATGGATTTGATGACAATGCCCATGTCACTAGAGTATCGTTCTGGTTCTATTCGCTGGCCCTTATTTTTAGTTGCCAAAAAGGTATATGGAACTGTTTTTTTTTAGGTAAATGGAACTGTTATTTATACATGATAAACCAGGATTTAAGTGCAATACACTCTGCACTACTTTGGAAATACGTAGCATTTCTCTAGGCTTGACCGTAAAAGACTAGTGCCATGTAGTACAAGTGGCAAAGTCTTCTACGATGCACTCCGAGCTTAATTTGATCATGAATCGCGTGGAACTAACAGTAAAAGTGTTTCTATCTATTAAAACTCTTTATTTCACGGTCTGCAACCTAAGTTCAATGGTAAAACCATAGTGAACCAAAGGAAAATCATTATATATGTAGTAAAATGCTTTATGTCACACTCCTGAACCTAGTATGATATTAAATCATACTCCCTCCGTCCCGAAATAAGTGACTTAAGTTTGTTCTAACTTTAGTACAAAGTTAGTACAAATTTGAGTCACTTAATTTGGGACGGAGGGAGTATGAGCCAACAGTAAAATCACAGCATATCCTGTAAAAAGAGATTGAGGGGGAAGGGGTGGGGATCAAGTAGAAGCGAGTTAGTAAAACAACCATGAAATGTCGTAATGGTTTGGGGATAGGAGAAAAATCAAATAATAGAAAATCGCGAAGTAATTATTAACTGGTGTTGATTACAAGATTTGTATAGCTTAATATCAAATTTTGGACTACATATCTTGATTTTCACTACAAATTTATTTATTTTACTAAATAATGCTGGAGCTTTACTACAATTTTTTTTACTACGTATTGTTTGAGTTTTACTTTTACTACAAACATTTTTTAACCATATATTGCTTGATTTTTACTACAAGTTACTAGTTTACTACATATTCCTTAGTTTTTACTATCACAATTAAGAGCGGATTCCCAGTGGACTGGTTAGTTCTCCTGGCTAGAACAAGAACGCTCGTGGAGGGTGGGTTTAGGTGGCTAGCCTGGCTCACTCGTACTAGCCTGAGTGCAAAATATGTTATTCTGCGCTCAGGCTTACATCTGTGTTCTGTCTATCTATAACATGTGTCATAAAATTTTGTATAATGTTATGCTTGTCTTCCTTCCGTGACAGTTTTCAACAGCAGTTGATATGGCAGCAAATTTTACGGGAAATAGTGCACAGCTCTTCCAGAGAATTAAGAAGGATAACTACATGTTTTGTGCAATCAACGATTTCTATGAATTGACAAAAAGTATTTTCAGATTTCTCGTTATTGGTGATGTGGAGAAGAGGTAATCATCTTACTTCAACATTACCTATTTTACTACATTTTCTCTCATGTTTGCAATGCTTTGGCCGTACATGTTCCCGTGAATATTATTATGATGTTTGACAGATTCTATTCAGGGTAATAGCTGCCATATTTGCCGAAATAAAAAAGAGTATTCAGAACTCAAGTTTATTGGTAGATTTTAAGATGGATCACTTGCCTTTGCTGGTTGACAAATTTGAACGGCTGGCTGAGATTTTGGTAATCACTTCACTAGTATTATTTGTCTCTTTCCCTTTATGTTCTATACTTCACTGTTTTACTGTAACACATCAACCTCAGATCGATTTTTTTTTACTGTAATCTGTAATTAGAGGATACTTTCATTGCGCTTTTTTGGCACACTGGTTGTTCGTGAGGACTAAAAGGTTATAAGGGTAATGGCAGAGTGTTATGGCCGACCTAGGCCCACCGGGCAATCTTAGCCCACAAGTTATCTTAGGTTAATTCGTATGCAAGTTATCTAGGTTATAAATATAAGTTGTAAGACTCTTTTTCAAATATATTATTATCTCTATTGCCCGGCTCCCAGAGGAGCCGGAAACCCTAGCCGCCGCTGCCATCTTCCACCAACGCGCCGGCGCCCAGCCGCCGGCGCGGGCGCTCATCGCCTCGCCCAGCCCCCTCCTTCCCTTACCGCTTACGCCCCAGGCCTGGTAGGGTACGCGATCCTACCAATTTGGTATCCAGAGACTCGGTTGCGATCATGTCATCATCATCATCCACGCCAACGCTGCCCGGCGTCACCACCGCTCCGCTAGCCACCGTTCCGGTGACCTCCGCCGGGGCCACTCTGCTGTCGGGCCAGGTCACCACCGCGGGCTCCCCCACGCCGCCAACCCTAGTCACCTCCGCGCTGCCGACGATCGCCGTCTTCACGCCGGAACAGATCACCAATACCTTGCGGGATCTCGTGACGGCCGTCCAGGGACTCCATCTGAACCAGTACATGGTCGGGCCGTACGCACCCCCGCCGGCTGCGCCGATCGCCGCCTACGGCCACCCCACGCTCCCGTGGCTGCCCCAGGGCACGCCTGCCTACAGCGGGCAGCCGCTGTTGTCGTTCCAGGCGGGGCCCCCCGCGCTCCCATGGCCAGCCCAAGGCGCCCCGGCCTGCACCGGGCTGCCGCTGCTGCCGTTCCAGGCGGGGCACCCCGACGGGACCACTCCGGACGCAGCTCCTCTGTGGCATCTGCCGCCGCCGCCAGCTGCGGTGCCCCTCTGGCATCTGCAGCCGCCTTCCCCCGCGGCAACCGACGCACCCGTCCACCCTCCACAGCCGACGCTGCAACCACCAGTGCCACCCCTGCCCAGCTCGGGGGCGTCCTCGCCGGACGGCCTTCCGATACATCAGGTCCGGTTTCCGCCCTCCCCGTCGCCACTACCAGCTTGGGTGGCTGGGTCTTCGCCATCGCCGGTCTATACCACGGCTCCGGAGCAGCCGACCCCATTTCCGCAGTTCGGCGGGCCATCCGGCTCCACGGGGCCCTACCCGGAGTACCCCGACCAGGCGCCACCCACCTCGCTACTCCGCACCTCCGAGCCAGTTCCACACGGCGCTCCGACCCAGACACCGCCGCGGTTCGCCAAACTCGACTTCGCCACCTATGACGGCACGGAGGACCCCCTCAACTGGCTCAACCAGTGCGACCAGTTCTTTCGCGGGCAGCACACCCTCGCCTCGGAGCGTACTTGGCTCGCCTCTTACCACTTCCGCGGCGCGGCACAGACCTGGTACAATGCCCTCGAGCAGGACGAGGGCAGCATGCCTCCGTGGGAGCGCTTCCGCGAGCTCTGCCTCCTTCGTTTTGGGCCCCCGATCCGCGGGAGCCGCCTGGCAGAGCTAGGCCGCCTTCCCTTCACCTCCACGGTTCAGGACTTCGCCGACCGTTTCCAGGCCCTGGCATGCCACGCATCGGGCGTGACGGCGCAACAGCGGGCCGACCTCTTTGTCGGTGGACTTCCGGATCACATTCGCGTGGACGTGGAGCTTCGGGGACCCTAGGATCTCCAGACGGCGATGTACTACGCCCGTGCGTTCGAGCGCCGCGCGGTGGCCATCCAGCAAGAATCACCGTCCCGGGCTGCTGGGTCGCTACCCTGTCCGGATTCCGTGCAGGGTCGACCTGCACAGGCTTCCGCGGCACCCCTCGCCGCGACCGTGGCACGCCCGTTCCGCCGGCTCACCCCAGCCGAGCTACTCGAGCGTCGCCGCCAAGGGTTGTGCTTCAACTGCGACGAGCCCTACACGCCCGGCCACGCTTGCCCGCGACTCTTCTACCTGGAGGTTGCAGACTACATTCCGGAGGACGCCGTCGCCGCCAACCTGGCCGCCCCAGCTGTCGAGAAGGTGTTTGACGCTGGTTGATCACCTCGAGGAGTTCAGCAAGCGCTTCCCCACCTTACAGCTCGAGGACGAGCTGTTTGTGCAGGCGGGGAGAAGTGTTATGGCCGGCCTAGGCCCACCGGGCAATCTTAGCCCACAAGTTATCTTAGGTTAATTCGTATGCAAGTTATCTAGGTTATAAATATAAGTTGTAAGACTCTTTTTCAGATCAAGCAATAAGAATATTATTATCTCTATTGCCCGGGTCCCAGAGAAGCCGGAAACCCTAGCCGCCTCCAACCCTAGCTGCCGCTGCCATCTTCCTCCAACGCGACGGCGCCCGCCGGCGCGGCCACTCATCGCCTCGCCCAGCCCCCTCCTTCCCTTACCGCTTACGCCCCAGGCCTGGTAGGGTACACGATCCTACCACAGAGATGGCTAGAATTACAGAATTAGTCTGCAGGAATACCGATGGGCATGAGGAAGGAGTTTGTCCCCAGAGTTCAGGGGATAACTATACTTGTTTGCGTGTGCATTGCTTTGGCGGTCCATGAAATGGTGCACCAGAGAGCCAGCAGCAACCCAGGGCTGGCTGAGATTTCTTAACTTCGTTAATTAGGGGTATTTTTTTCTCAAACACGCAGGTGGATGCCGTTTATATTAGAAGAAAATCAGCCCAAATAATAGTGCCATAATTACAACGACCAACAGAAACTACGAAATCCTAACATCACGAGGCAGGAAAAACAGAGACTAGGGTTAGGTTTTCATCTTTATCTGTTTGAATGTTAAGTTTGTTCCTTGGAAAGATAAGAGTATGGCACTGAAATTGTTTTCTGGAATAAGGTGAACTAGCCAAAGTCCTTAAGACTTTAAAAGCGCACCATCGTTCTTCTTGAAAGACATTGATTACCGTTCAACGTGCAGTTTGTATCCCCTGTTACTTACTAGCATACAACGCATAGCAGTTCTATCATAGGGGATTACGAGGTATTACAGTGGGTGGAGCTGACAGACTAATTTAATATTCATAGGTTTTTTTTTTTGAATACGCACAAGTGTGTGTATCATTCATTAAAGGAGGGGAAAGGGACTCCAAACGATTCACATACAAATATTTTACATGCGGATTTCATCCGCCGCCACCTTGCTCCCTATACGAACTACTCCTGGCCGACCCACATGCTACCTAACTCCTCAAACCCTCTGTTCTCGCCTTTGAACATTCCTGCCTTGGCCCAAAGTATTCCTTCTTCTTGGATCTTTTCCTTTATTCTCATGGTTGACGGTGTAGCTCCATTAAAAACGATGTCGTTGCGGTGTTTCCAAAGCATCCACATGCCTAGGAGGCATTTGGCCCTAGTTGACTCTCCGTGTGCTGGGTCCTGGTCCTGTCTAAGGCACCACTCACCTAGGGTTTCGTCATGGAGCGGTTTCAAACTCTTGTCTTCCGGTGGTCATACCCATACCATGCCAAACTTGCCTTGCGAATACACAGCCAACTAGCAGGTGGTGAATTGATTCCTCGTGCTGGTCACAAAATGGTCACGCATCTTGGTGCGGTAATCCTCGCCTCGCCAGCCTGTCTGATGTCCAACACCTGTCCTGGATTGCGAGCCAAGCAAAAAAACGGCATTGCAAGGGTGCCCTTGACTTCCAAGTGAACAGAGCCATCGGCGACACCTCGAGGCCCATAAATCTTGCCGCGTATGCGGATCGGGCCGAGAAGCGACCATCCTTTTCCCATGCCCAGATGGTTGAGTCATCCACCCCTACATTACCGAAAAAGGCTTTCACCGTGCTATATAAATAAAGCCCACCACCACAGCCAAACCGTACAACATAGGTCCACACACACACACACACACGCACAGGAAGCACAATACAGAAAGGTTCTGCTGAGGGCATAGCTCAACAAGCCCCGAAAGAGGAAAAAACAACTAAGGAGCATCATCGCAGAGGGGGAGCTAATCCGGCTCAGGTGGTGGTGGAGGTAACGGCGGCACCAAGCGAAAAGCCATCGCGCGGAGATCAGCAATAATGATGTTGATGGCGTCCCGGTCCCGTGGGCGGCTAAGCGGCTGCCAAAGCTGCAAGTAGCCACACATTTTGAACACTGCGTCTGCGTGGCCTCGATTCGCGGCCAGAGCCAAAGGAATTGATCTAGAGCCTCAGCCGATAGATCTGGCCCGATGCCGCCTGCCCAGGCGCCGTTCTCAAGCGCTTCTGAAACCAGCCTCTTGCTCCTTGTGCGGTTCGGTACTCGATGGTAGATGTCCGGAGCCAACTCGCATAGTCTAAAGCCATCAATCCACCGGTCCTCCCAGAATAGTATGCTCTCTCCGTTTCCTACTGATGTTCTTGTCGCCACGCGAAAGAGGGCTGATGACTCGGCCGGCACACCAATATCGAATTCCGCCCAAGGCCTTTCTTTGTCCGTCCCCTGTAGCCATGGCCAGCGGGCCTGTAACGCCCTGTTTAGCCATCTTAGGTTGGGTATACCTAGCCCACCGTCCCACTTTGGTCTGCACACGTTCTCCCAGGCAACTTGACAGTTTCCACCTGTTGCTTCCTTTTTACCGCACCAAAGGAATCCTCGGCATATCTTGATTAGCGCCGTGATGGTTTTAGCCGGGAGGTCCAGTTCTAGCATCGAATGAATTGGGATTGCACATAGCACTGATAAGATTAGGGTGAGGCACCCACTCTTCGGCAGCATTACCGCCTTCCAATGAGGGAGGCAATCTGCAAGCTTATCCACTAGTCCTTGTAGTTGAGCTGCCGTTTGTTCCCGTATTGTCAGTGGTAGACCCAAATAAGTGCACGGAAACATAGAACTCGTGCATCCCAGTAGTGTGCAGACCGCTGTCATCTCTTCCTGGGAGCATCTGATAGGCAGGGCGGCGCTCTTGTTCATGTTGACGACCAACCCGGCTGCCTGGCCGAATAGACTCAAAATGGCTCCACATGTGCGGGTCTCCAGCTCGGTTGGTTTAAAGAAAACCATTACGTCGTCAGCAAACATTAGAACTCTCTGTTGCATTCCTGATCTAGCTAGAGGAGTTAGCAGACCCTTTTCTGTAGCATATTGAAAGAGGCATCGCAGAGGCTCCATACACAATATGAAGAATCATGGGTGAGAGTGGAGCCCCCTGTCGTAGGCCTTGGCAGGCAAGAATTGGCTTGCCAGGTAAGCCATTTATCATGATTCTCGTGGACGCTGTGGCCAGCAAGCCACATATCCAAGTTATCCACCGATCACCGAAGCCAAGCCGTCACAACACCTCCAGAACAAATGGCCATTTGACAGTGTCAGATGCCTTGGTAATGTCAAGCCTGAGCATGACAGTTGGGTTGGAGGGGGTGCTTGTAGGGTTAGCAACAAATTTGAGTGACAGCCTATTTCTCTGGTAGAGCGTATATGGCCTTCTTATATTTTGATTTTTGAATCCTATTATGTCAGCACATGTAGTGAAATTTATGCCTAATGGTTACCCAGTATTCAAACAAACAAAGCCTTCAATATGAGGTGACAATTTTACTCCAAGATATCATTGATACCCTGATCCAAGATATGCTTGTGGATGCTCAAAGGTAACAATAACATAATATGTGTGATCATTCTATGCTTTTACATCCTTTGTTTTGTGGTTAGATAACAGTCTCCTCTTTCAACAGTGTATTGGATCAGATAAATTCTTCTGAGACACTGATCTCTGATAAGGATGGAGCATTCGATTACTACAAACCAGAGCTCTTTGCGTCGATCAGCTCAATATCAAAAATTCGCTTTCCATTTCCTGACAGTGGCCCACTCAAAGAGCAGGTCTGACATAACCCTTCATTAGCTATGACAGAGTGCAGGAATAGTAGTAACTCTAATGATGAGATGATTTGGCATATTCAGGTTAAACGTCTCTACCTACTACTTAATACAAAAGAGAAGGCTGCAGAAGTACCATCAAATTCAGAAGCTCGCCGACGCATTTCATTTTTTGCTACCTCTCTTTTCATGGATATGCCAGCTGCTCCCAAAGTACGCAGTATGTTGTCATTCAGGTAATACTTGTGCTTTTCAAATTCTGTTAAAACCTATTTCAGGTTAATTTTGATAATATCAGTTAATGAGTTCTATGATGTAATTTGTGGCTGAGGGAAGGTATTTGTAAAATCGTCACTAAAAGATGTTGAAGTATATGTGGATTGCCCAACCTTCTTCATAAGTTTGGACTTTTGGTTCTACTGGTTGGTGCATGAAACTGGTCTCAGCTTTCACAATTTAAATAAACATTTTGGTTGCCCTCACTTAGAGATCACCCTCTATAGCCAGGGGGTTAAACCAAAGTGGAGTGTGTGGAGGTATTGCCTAGTCTTAGGCATGTCCATATATAACTTTTTTATTCTGTCGGTCCATAGAGATGTAAAATTGTTTAGTTTTTGTGTGTGTGGAAAAAGCAAGAAATGTGATGCCTGAAACATGGATCCTTTTACTAACTGTAGAAGTAGCTGCCTGGCGGTATCATATATTGTTGTATCCGTCGATTGGCCATAATTCCTTTATAAAAGATGAGATCTTCAGTGCAGCATTCAAATAGAACCAAAAGTCACAGAATATTGTGAGCTCTGAATTTTTTGGGCCTTTATGTTTTTCAAGTAAATCCTATTAATAAGATCATGACCACTTACCAGTAGGAGCATTTACATGAATATAGGCGAGTTATGTTGTCAATTATAATTGTTATTTGTTTTGGAAATTCGTGTCTATATCAATCACAGAAGAAAGCAAATATAGTGAACATCTGATGGCATCCTGACATCATGTAATTTGTTCAGCATAGTAACTCCCTACTTCATGGAGGAAGTAAAATTTTCAGATGAAGAGCTTCATTCAGATCAAGATGAAGCATCCATCCTTTCCTACATGCAGAAGATATATCCAGGTCACTTATGTTCCATATTTCTATTTTCGCCCGTTTTTTGTTGCAATTGCCTTCGTTAGTTATATTTTGTTACTAAGACTCCACATTCTCGTTTTTTAGATGAATGGACAAATTTCTTGGAAAGGCTTGGTACAAAGGTAAAACGTGAAGACATCAGATACTGGGCTTCTTTCCGTGGTCAAACACTAAGTCGAACCGGTAATATGAAGTATTATTCTCATTTTTTTGTAAAGTATCACTGAAGTCCCCGCCTACAGGCTGTCTGACTCTCTCCATTATGTACTATTTAGTTAGGGGAATGATGTATTACAGAAAGGCATTGAGATTACAAGCTTTTTTAGACAGGACAAATGACCAAGGTGCGCATAGAAACTTACAGCTTATCTTACTCTTTCCAACCTGTTGTCATTAAATTTTGATGCTCATTTCCAAAATGGGTGGAATTTTAGATCAGTTAGCATCTGAAGTTTGATCAGATTGTTATCAGATAACTGTGATGATTTTGCCGTTCTCGTTTTCATATTTATTTGGAAACTGGTATGCTTCCAAAAACTAATCCTTTTAAATGAGCAGAATTATATAAAGGACCTGTGGGGACAGAGCGAGAACAAAATAAGAGAAGCATTCACCAGTCGTTATCAACTGAACTAGATGCCCTTGCGGATATGAAATTTTCATATGTCATCTCATGTCAAAAGTTTGGGGAACAGAAATCTAATGGTGATACTCATGCTCAAGATATTATTGATCTCATGGCAAGGTATGATTTGAAAAATATAAACCTGTAGAGTAATTATTATCTCTAGAATTGTGCTGATATTTCCACTTTTTGTGTACTCAATGAAGATATCCAGCCCTTCGTGTTGCCTACATTGAGGAGAAGGAAATTATAGTAGACAATATGCCTCATAAGGTTTATTCCTCGGTTTTAATAAAAGCAGAAAATAACTTAGACCAGGTAATGTCTTGGCTTAAGAATCAAAGCAGAAATTTTTGTACTGCTTTACATTTAAGCCTCTAAATACTTTGTATTAATTTTTTTTTTCGAGAAAACGCAAAGGACTCTTTGCGTTTCATTGCATTGAACAGGTTAGAAGGTACAATCCTCCTAGGAGGTGGCGGTTACAATGTCTGTTTCCCTATCAGTGAACATCCCAACTAGCGGGGAGGACTACCCTGAGCCCCGGCGCGCCAGCTTGTGCCCAGCATTTGGCCTCGCTCTGGATTCTGTCTACGAGAGCGGTGATCGATGGGCGCGCGTGCTCGAAGACGCACTCGTTGCGCTGTTTCCATATCATCCAAGGAATGAGCATGGCAATGGATTGCAGGCCTTTCCTTAGCGCATGTGGGATTCGCCCTTTCGTATGATGCCACCAGTCTGCGAGGGTGGGTTCGTTGCTTAGCAGTTGAGCGGGTATCCTTGCCCAGACCAGCACGTCGTACCAGACCTGCCGTGTGAACGGGCACTCTAGGAGCAGGTGCCGCATCGACTCTGGGACCTGATCGCACAGGAGACATCGTGGATGGTGCTGTAGGCCATGGCGGGCTAGTCTGTCAGCCGTCCAACACCGGTCCTGACTAGCCAGCCAGTGGAAGAAGCGAACACGGCGCGGTGCCCAGCTCTTCCAAGTAAACTTCCAAGAGTGGCATCTCGTTGATCCTTGAAAGGTTGCAGCATAGCATGATTTTGCCGTGTAGTTGCCGCTGGCCGTCCATCTCCAGAGCATTTGGTCAGGCCGGTTTGATAGGCTGATGTGCTGCACCGCATGCCAGAGTATAAGGTATTGGCCAATCTCATGAATCCCTATCACGCCTTGAATGTCACGAGCCCAAGCATTACCCTCTAGGCCTGCAGCCACCGTTCTTGACCTGCGTCTCCGCTTAGGGATGCATTGATAGAGTGCCGGTGCAATTTCACACGGGGACTGTCCATTGAGCCATCGGTCGTCCCAGAACAGTGCCGTCTGCCCATCACCAAGTTCCATGGTCGTCGATGCAAAGAATAGTGCGCGCTCTTCGCAGGAGAACTGGAGGTCGAGGCCACGCCAAGCGCGGTTGTCGTCCGTGTGGGAGAACCACATCCAACGCAGGCGCAGCGCAAGTCCAGCGCGCTCCAGGTCCTGGACCCCGAGGCCGCCATACTCGAGCGGACGGCACACACGTCGCCAGTTGACGTGGCAGTGTCCGCCGTTGGCAGCCGCGCGCCCAGCCCACAAGAAGCCGCGCTGGATCTTTTCAAGCTGTCTCAGAGTCTTCTTGGGCGGTGCGAACGCGAGTAGTTGGTGTATCGGGATCGCGGCGAGCACCGATTTGACCAAAGCCAGCCGCCCAGTCTTGTTCATAAGCCAAGCCTTCCAGGTGGGTAGTCGGGCAGCCACCGAGTCGACTAGGGGTTGTAGCTGGGCGGCGGAGGGTCGGCGCAGCGTGAGGGGGATGCCGAGGTAAGTGATGGGCAGCTCGGCTTTCGCGCATCCCACCTGGTCGATGATTGCATCCGTCTCGGGGTCACCATTGAGGGCAGTGGCGGAGCTTTTGGCGTAGTTCACCCGGAGGCCACTAGCTTCACTGAATATGGCGAGGATCGCGCGGACGGCCATCACGTCGCCTTGCGTGGCGTGGCAAAATAGCATCACATCGTCGGCGTATAGGGATATGGCCGGAATATCCCGCCGGGGGTGTAGCCGCTGCAGTATGCCGGCGTCATGGGCGCGGCTGATAAGGCGCCCAAGGATGTCCACGGCAAGCACGAAGAGCTGCGGGGATACAGGGTCCCCCTGTCGCAGCCCGCAGCGATGCCAAACTGGTGGCCCCGGTTCGCCATTGATCATTATCCGGGTGCTCGAAGATGATAGCAGGATTGCAAGCCACTCTCTGAAGCGGGGACCGAATCCGTATTGGCCAAGAGCCTCGAAGAGAAAGGGCCATGATAGGGAGTCGAAGGCGCGTGTGAGATCTAGCTTGAGCATCACTCTCGGGGCCCCAAGTTGGTGCAGCAGCTTCATCGATTGTTTGACGAGGATAAAATTGTCGTGCAGGCTCCGTCCCGGAATGAAGGCGTTCTGATTGCGACTAACCATGTCTCCCAATCTGGGCGCTAGTCGTAGTGATAGCACCTTCGCGAAAATCTTCGCCACAAGGTGGATGAGGCAGATGGGCCGGTAGTCGCGGAGTTGGCACGCGTCTGCACGCTTGGGCAGCAATGTCAAGAGGGCCTGGTTGAGCTTGCTGAATCCGCGGCCACGTAGCTCAAAGAGCTGCAAGAAGACGTCATGGAAGTCTTGCTTAATAATGCTCCAACAGGCCCTCAGGAATTCTGCGGTGAAACCGTCCGGACCCGGTGCCTTCCGAGCCGGGAGGCGCTTGACGGCATCCCAGATCTCCTCCGGGCTGAAAGGCGCCTCGAGGTCAGCCAGGTCGTGTGGCTCGATGATCTGCGAGAGATCAAGCGTGTGGCTGCGGGCAGCGGAAGAGCCAAGGAGCTCGTCAAAGTATGTGAATGCCGCTTGGGCCATTCCCTCTTGATCGGTGATCACTTGTCCATCAGCCACAATTCGGAATATGTGGTTCTTCTGGCGGCGGAATGAGCATTGCCGGTGGAAGAAAGCCGTGTTAGCGTCGCCGTCCTTGATTGTGGTGATCTGCGCTCTCTGTCTCGCGATCGTGCGCTCGAGGGATGCCAACCCCAAGTATGAGATCTTGAGCTGTTTTCGTAGCCAGTCTTCCGGGGGGGAAAGCGAGCGGTCTTCCTGGGCTTTGTCAAAGCGCAATATGAGCTCGCGGGAGATGATCATCTTGTCCCGAATGCAGCCCTTGTACTTGGCGCTCCAACTTGTCAGTGCACGGGCTGTGCTCTGGAGGCGCAGCATGAGACGCCGAAAGGGGTCTGGGTCATGCGCTGACCCCCAGGCCGCGGCAACTGTGTCGTGGAATCCATCGAGTCGCAGCCAGAAATCCTCGAAGTGGAACCTCCGATGCCTCCCATGCGTGGGTGCGCAGTCAAGGAGGAGTGGGCAGTGGTCTGAAACGACTGAGGCAAGGCATCTCAGGTGGCAGTCACCGTGCGCATCCTCCCAGTCCACGGTGCAAAACACGCGGTCCAGATGTACTAGGGTGGGCGGGGTTTGCTCGTTGGACCATGTGAATCTCCTTCCATTGAGATAAACCTCCTTGAGCGCAAGGTCGTTGACGAGGCGGCGAAATCTACCCATCATGCGGCGGTTCAGGTTGCCATTGTTCTTGTCCTCGTCACGTAGGATCAAGTTGAAGTCGCCGCAAAGCATCCAAGGTCCGGGGCAGTCTGCACGTATGTCGCGGATCTCCTGTAGGAAGCTGATCTTATCTGCGTCCTCCTGGGGGCCGTAAACAACGGACAGCCACCATTGCGTGCCCCCGGTCGTGGCCACTCTTGCCGTGACGGCGTTTGTGGTGAAGAGGGGGTCCGTGATGGACACGACCCTGCTCTTCCATGCGAGCAGAATGCCTCCCCTCGTGCCGTTCGCCGGGAGGTAAGTGTAGTCGTCAAAATCCGAACCAAGGGCGTCGAGGACAACAGACGAGCACAACAAGGCCATTTTAGTTTCTTGCAGACATACAATGGAGGCGCCGGTGGTGTTGAGCAGTGATCTAACGGCATAGCGCCGAGCTCGCGCGTTGAGGCCGCGCACGTTCCATATGGCTATCTTGATGTCGTGATTCATGGGTGCACATGATCGACGGGGATGAGCCTCGCGAAAGCCCTATGGCGAGCCGGCCGTCCGCGCGGTGGCCGTCACAGCAGCCGCGGTGGAGAAAGCCGCGGGTAACTCCCTGTCTACCAGGGCGGCGATGGCTGTGAGCACCGATAGCGGGATGGGCGTCGCAAACATGTCGTCGTACGCCTTCATCTCGGCTGCGGTTATCTTCTGGTTGGTCCCGACAATCCCCAGTGTGCGTAGGATCTGGACTTGTGCGCGGCGTTCGGCGGTGGGTGGCGCAGCCGGCGGGGCGGCGGTGGTGGCCGATCGGCCACGTCTGGGCGTGAAGTTCAGCGAACGACGTGGCTTCTTCCCAGGAGTTGGTAAGGCCGCGGTGATGTGTTTCGTTGCGGCAGCCAAGAACTCACCCAGAGTCCAAGTCTTCGGGGGGCATGGGCGTGCACGAGATCGACGCAGCGTGATTGGCGGCGATGCAAACCTCCCTGGAATTGAGCCTGGTGAGCCATGTTGGGCCCCCGCCGCCGTGGGGGAGGCAAGGCCCGTAGCAGCTGTGGAGCCGTGCTGGGCAGGGGAAGCTAGGCCCAGA
The DNA here is from genome assembly GCA_902687465.1 of Secale cereale. Lineage (NCBI taxonomy): Eukaryota > Viridiplantae > Streptophyta > Magnoliopsida > Poales > Poaceae > Secale > Secale cereale. The sequence goes on along the minus strand of LR738714.1, from coordinate 102,483,555 downwards.
GCAACTGGTGAGCCATGCTGGGCCCTTGCTGTTGTGGGGCGAACGAGGCCCAGCTCAGCCTCCTGCCTGATGGGTTGGGTTGGAGGCCCGCTCAGCTGTGGCTCGGTCAGCAGGGGCGCCACGTTGGCCGGTTGTGGGTCAGCCTGGAGTGGCGCGTTGGCGTCCCCGTGGGATCCAGCGGGCAGGCAGCCACCGTCGCCAGGGCCCATCTTCGGGAGTGGCCCAGTTTGCAGGTGGTCGCCGTCACCAGGGCCCAGCCCCTCAGTCGCTGGCGTGAGGGAGTTGCCACTTTGCCCCGACCGCGCCGCAGAGTGGCCCATGGACGCTGATGGTGTATCCAGGACAGCGCAGGCGGCGTCCAGAACCCGACAACGCATGGGATCGGGCGAACTGGGCGTGGCTCCCACACGATCGTCCTCGGGCACACCGTTCCCAGCCGGATTCGAATCCCGCGCTGGTTCTAGCGAATTCGCAGCCAATGGAGTGTTGCCATCTGGGGCCTGGCCCGCAGCCAAGCTCACGAGCGGGGCCGCGGCAGCCAAAGCGGCTGCACTAGCAGATGCGGACGTCGTGGTCGCGGGGGCAGCTGCGTCCCCTACAGCTTTGTCCAGAGGGCCCGCCTGCAAAGTTTCCCTCTTTGATCCTCTGTCTCTTCCTTTTCCGGCACGCCTACGAGGGTGGTGGGTCCCCTGCTGACCGGGCCAAGATGCCATGCTGACAACCCGGCCAGGTACGGACGGCGGCGCATCCCTGCCGGCGGGGGCAGGCCATGCCGGGGACACGGCGAGTCCATCCACGCGCGCATGCTGGTTTTGCGCCCGCCAGAGCGCGTCGTCCATGTCCATTCCATCAGCGCGGCCGGTCGGCGCAGCATCCGTACGCCGGCGCTTGCGGCCACGGCGGCGCGCTCTGCCAGGGCCGGGACCCGGAGCGCGGTTGCGGTCGTCGTGGGTGCCATCATGCTCGCCATCCCCGCCCTGTCTCGTGCCATGCTGGCTGCGGATGGCCGGAGCGCTAGCCGGCAGGACGCGGGCGAGAGCGATGGCAATGGGGTAAGTGAGGGTTCTGATGGTGGGCTTGTCCGAGCTCAGGCGCGCCGGGATCTGTTCGACAATCTCCAGAATGGCGGCGCGGCGGATGCTGTCGGGGTGGTGGGTGCGTGCAGCCAGCCTGAACGTTGCAAGGTTGGCCCTGGATCGCGTCGAGGGGTGGAGTCGCTCAATCCAGCAGCTCGAGCCCAGGACGTGCTCAGCGGTGGACAAGTGCCAGGCCTGCGCCGGAACGCCTCGCAGCTCCAACTCGACGCAATACTCAAGATCGCCGGAGCCGGCGTGTGCGAGCTTGCTCCATGGCCTGAGGGATAGCGAGAACCGCGGCGAGTTGATGAAGTGCTCTCCGTCGAGGCGGCGTTTGGTGGTGTGGGAGCTGAAGAGGATAAGGAAGTCCTCGGGGTGGTGCTCATGCACGGTGAAGTCACCGTCGGCCAGCTCAAACGTGTTGATGAGCACCGCGGAGACCTCCGCGCCGGACACGCGTGGCCGGTTGCCAGTGATGGAGGCAACCATGGCGCGGCTGAGGACGTCTTCCGCCTCCTCCATCTCAACGGAGTGGGCCATAATCACCCGCACCGGCTCGGTCTCCGGCGTGCCTGGGCGAGGCGCCCCGACCAGGGCGGCCACCGACGGCTGGGGCGGCGCAGCCCGGCGTGGCGGGGGTGGCGGCGAGGGGGTGGCCCGGCGCGTGGCAGTGTCAGCGGCAGAGGCGCCAGCATGGTCGTTGGGGATGCGGGCTTTCCCGGCGGCGCTGCGGCGCTTGCTGTCACAAGAGCGCGAGTCATGGCCAGACTCGAGGCAGCGGCGGCAGCGGATGTCATTGGTGCAGTCCCTGACCCGGTGGCGATGGTCGAGGCAGCGGAAGCAGAGCCCCGCGACCTCCTCCGGCGATGGGCTGCGGCGGCGCAGCGGCGGAGGGCTCGGTCCAGCTTGGGAGCGCGGCCGATTGCCGCGGTGTCTGCGACGAGGCTGCTGGAAGCCGTCGGCGTCGACCTGGGTCCCGCCGGAGACGCGGTGCACCTCGGAGCGGGGGCCAAGGCGGGTTGCCGCGGGCTGACGGGGCGGCGCAGGGGCGGGCAGTGCCGGGGGCGCTGCAGCAGGCGCCGGCGCGGGGGCCGGCGGGGTCCGGGCGACATCGCTGTAGGAGCGCGGCGAGGACTCGCTCTCCGAGTCAAGCTCGCAGTCACCGGAGGACACGCGGTCGACGTCGGAGAGGGTCGCTCGGCGTCCTGCAGGGTCAGCACCGAAGGGGGCCATGGCGAGGGGCAGCGGGGAGGGGCTGGGAGGGGCTCAAGGTTGAGGGGGAGGGCCGCCGGCGGGGAGTCGACGGCAGCGGGCTAGGAGTGGGCGGGGGCTAGGCGTGGGTGGGGGTGGGAGCGGAGCGGAGCGGAGCCCTCACCAAAGAATGTCAACTAGTGGCTTTACCATTCCAGTAACCAAGCTCACTTTGTATTAATCATCTTTTCAATTTTATCAGTTATTTTTTCTACCATTTTTTTGTCTGTCAACTATTTTTTGTTAAGCATAACATGCATAACAATTAATATGTTTTCTCATAGAAATATACAATTATTTTTATCCAGTTCCTCAAATGCTCTTGCTTGTTGATTGTCTACACAGGAGATTTACCGTATAAAACTGCCTGGCCCACCCATCATAGGAGAAGGGAAGCCTGAAAATCAAAACCATGCAATTATATTCACCCGTGGAGAGGCTCTACAAACGATTGACATGAATCAGGTAATGAGTTGGACATTTTTCTGTAGTTTTGTCTTCATAAAATACTTTCTTCCCACTTATCTCGGTGCTATCAGGACAATTATTTGGAAGAAGCTTACAAAATGAGAAATGTACTTCAAGAGTTTATTAGGCATCCTAGGGACCAAACTCCAACCATCCTCGGGCTTAGAGAGCATATTTTCACAGGAAGGTCTGTAGTTTTTCCGACATGGCTTTCAAACATATAATGTTTTTCGGATAATATGACATTATTGTTTGTGCAGTGTTTCATCACTTGCTGGATTCATGTCATACCAAGAGACAAGCTTCGTCACAATTGGACAGAGATTCCTTGCTGACCCCCTTAGGTGAGAACATTCTTCTTATTTGATCTTATAGTCCATGAACACATTCCTTACACACTAACTTTTTTATCCATGCTAAAATTTATGTTAGGATACATCTATTTTTTCTAAAGGATTTAGTGTGTTGTGTATGCCCATTCTATGAAGTCTATATGTTGTCAAAATCATCTTTTTCACCACTACAGGGTACGGTTTCACTATGGCCATCCAGATATTTTTGATCGGATGTTTCATTTAACAAGGGGTGGCATAAGCAAAGCATCTAAAACTATAAACTTAAGTGAGGACGTATTTGCTGGTAAGTTAATATTTTCCTTCAAAAACTAAATTTGTCATGCCATTTTCAAAGGAGATTCATATTTAATATTAACTTTACAGGGTATAATTCCATTTTGCGCCGTGGACATATAACTTACAACGAGTACATTCAAGTTGGCAAAGGGCGTGATGTTGGACTTAATCAGATATCGAAATTTGAAGCTAAAGTTGCAAATGGCAATAGTGAACAAACGCTTAGCCGTGATATCTACAGGCTAGCGCGGCGATTCGATTTTTTCAGGATGCTTTCATGCTATTTCACAACAGTGGGATTTTACTTCAATAGTCTAGTATGCTCACTCTCTCCCTCCCC
>LR738714.1:102403550-102479710 GCA_902687465.1 Secale cereale | reverse complement strand
CCCCTTCGACGTGCATGCTTGCATGTCTGTTTTCACGCCACTATAATGCCCAGAAGCATTGCAGTTAGAACATAATGTGCGGCAATTCCTGAGAAATTACAAAAATAATGTGAAAAAAAGATGAACAAGAATCGTCGATAGGAGAAAAAAGAACTTTGCTTCCATTTAACACCTTATTTTTTAGCTGACAACCTTTGGTTCAAATCTTACATAGAATGTAAGAAAATGTTTATCCAAGTGTAGTTCATGGATTCCAGTATAATCAATGTTTATCCTAAGACCTGCCGGCTCGATCTTTGGAAAATTGGTAGTTTAACATGAACTGCTTCCAAGATTGATTTAGTCATTATTGACCAGACAAAACTTCACTTTTCTTATTCCAGAGATATACCAATAGTCTGTTTTATGTTGATTATCCTCATTCGAACCAGGTGTGAAAGTTTCACCAGTTAGGTAGCCCTAGAAAAAATACACGATGCGGAATTGCTTCATGCCACATATATCATTGGATAACCAAACATGCTATTTCTCAAAATAAATGCTGATGGACCAATCCAGCCTAATGTATAGGGCAAATTGAACTTGAAGTAAATTAGGAGGTTCAAACCTGAATTTTGAACTAGTCACTTTGCTGCAATCTTTACATTTTTTTTACTAATGTTTGATTTTTAATATGAAAAATATTACTCCCTCTGTAAACAAATATTAGTCCCTCCCTAAAATGTCTTATATTTGTTTACAGAGGTACTACCTTTTAGGCTTTTGCACATTCCTGTCTACAGGTCAGAAAAGTCACTCGATGAATTTTTTTAGGTTAATCATATGACTTTTATTTGCTTATATTTGTAACAATGATCCACGTGGCCCATCAGAATACTAATACTTTATATTTCTCTTTACATATGCATTTTTAAGTGACTCCTTGCATATAATATTTTGTGTCAATATAATCTTTGAGATTATCACCAACAATGATTCTTATTGTTTCAATGGTTCCATATATTGTACAGATATCAGTTGTAGGTGTTTATGTTTTCCTATATGGACAACTATACTTGGTTCTCAGTGGATTACAGAGTGCTCTGCTGATTAAAGCTCATCACCAGAATATGAAGTCCTTAGAAACAGCCCTTGCATCTCAATCTTTTCTTCAGTTGGGACTGCTCACAGGATTACCTATGGTGATGGAGCTAGGGTTGGAGAAGGGTTTTAGAGCAGCTTTGAGTGACTTCATCCTCATGCAACTGCAGGTTGCTTCAGTATTTTTCACATTCTCTCTTGGAACGAAAGCTCACTATTATGGGCGTACTATTCTTCATGGTGGCGCTAAATATCGACCAACGGGACGTAAATTTGTAGTTTTTCATGCGAGCTTTACAGAAAACTATCAGTTGTACTCTCGGAGTCACTTTGTCAAAGCATTTGAGCTGATCTTCCTTTTGATAATCTATCACCTATTTAGGAAATCTGATGGAAAGTTTCATGTGATGGTCACATATTCAACATGGTTTATGGCAATGACTTGGCTGTTCGCACCTTTTCTTTTCAATCCAGCTGGTTTTGCTTGGCACAAGATTGTTGACGACTGGGTAGATTGGAATAGATGGATGATGAACCAGGGGGGAATAGGTGTGCAACCAGAAAAGAGTTGGGAGTCATGGTGGAATGCTGAGAATGCGCATCTCCGCTACTCGGTGCTTAGTTCTAGGATTATTGAAGTATTGCTCTGTTTACGGTTCTTTGTTTATCAGTATGGACTTGTCTATCATCTCAAGATATCTCATGATAACAAGAATTTTCTTGTGTACTTGCTTTCTTGGGTTGTGATAATTTCCATTGTTGGGCTGGTCAAGGTATATGCTTCGCCTTGAATGTCTTTGTTTCTGGCAACTGTGGTACTTCATCGTTATACTGATTTTTTTTTCTGAATTTTCTGCAGCTTGTTAATTGTGCTAGTCGTCAGTTAAGCTCAAAGCACCAACTCATCTTCAGGTTCATAAAGTTGTTGACATTCCTGGCAGTAGTGACTTCCTTTATCCTTTTATCTTGCCTGTGCAAACTATCCATCATGGATTTGATCGTCTGTTGCCTTGCATTCATTCCAACTGGTTGGGGCCTCCTCCTTGTAAGTATCAATTGTGCACTCTACTAATTGTTCAACATTCTTTTCCACAAGTGCCCTAATTCCCTCCTTACTGCACAGATTGTTCAGGTTTTGAGGCCGAAAATAGAATACTATGCAATATGGGAGCCTATTCAGGTCATTGCTCACGCTTATGACTATGGAATGGGTACACTGCTATTTTTTCCAATTGCTGTACTAGCATGGATGCCTATCATCTCGGCTATCCAAACTCGGGTTCTTTTCAATAGAGCGTTTTCACGGCAACTGCAGATCCAACCTTTTATTATTGGTAAAACTAAACGGAGGTAACTGATGGTTTCATGCGAATGAGAACTGGATTTGTGAATATGATGTATTGGTTGGTCAGGATAATAATAAGCTTCTGTATTCTGGTGTAAATATATTGTGTGGTATTACAGTATCATACATCATTCTTTGGTCCATGTCGTTGACCAATCTAACAGCTCAGTTTTGATGTAGACTTACGTTGTATCCTCAGTACCATTCATGTAATACGAAAGCATTATACTTTTTGTTTTTTCTTAGAAAAAGTGGAACTGTTGTACTATTGCTGTTGGACAAATCATGTTAGATTATATATTAGAGGAACATGGGTCCCTTTTTACTTTTCTTTTTGCAAAAATGGGTCTATTTCTTCGAAAAGTGAAGTGTTCTCGCTGTTTATGTCTGTCCATTGACAAGTTTCTAGGAGCAAACGTTCTTAGTTTCAAGTGAAATGCATTTGCGGTACATTAAACTTGTCCTGTGTACTCACATTCTAGCCCACAAACTGGCAACTTAGAATTTTGCAATTCTAAACCTGTCTCACATGCTCACTTTTGGTTCAAATCGACCCGAAATGAAGCCACGCCAGATGAAAATATGTCGTGTGTTGAGTTGGCAGAGGGGTGGTTTTAGCTGGACTGTTTTTTATGGCAAAAGATCCAGAGTTTATGTGATCTACACGCGAGAGAGGCGATATGTTGTAGGATCTACTAAAATTTTACAAAAAATACCTCATTCTTTTGGAAGTATCATTTTGTAGTCCTCCACTCTAATGTACACGCATGTTTATCCAATGTGTTGCATGTACGCAAAGTCAATTTTACCGGTTCCGGTAGCTACCGGTGGTCTTGCTACCAATGAGGTGCTGCCGTATGTAAAGTTGTGGGACCATATGCATGTGTATGTCAAAGTATTAGTTCAAATAATCTCTTGTACTTCCCTTTTTAGTCAACTATAAATGTCAGGTCGGTGGGGCCATGTCATGTTAGAGAGCCTTCCCTCATGTTGCATTTAGTGATCTGGTATAAATCCTTGCCTTTTATTTTCTCTTTAGCAATTTCAATCATTCGTATCATTTAAACTATGTCGTTATTTCTGAAATATTTTATATATTTGAATTCCTGACATCAATAGCTTTAGAACAAGATCAAACTTGGATGCATTTTAAGCATGATTTAATTTCAACATTTTAATGAGTGAAACCAGGTTCTGAAATAAGTGAAATAAGTTTTTTTTTAATTCAGTGAAACCAATGTTTTGAAATAAGTGAAAGTGTATTTTTATATGATTTTTGTTATTGAAATAAGTGAAATTAGTTTTCCAAAAATAAGTGAAACCATTTTCTAAATTGAAAATAACTATTGCAAATCGTTTTTATAAATGAGTGAAATTTGTTTTATGGAGCGAGTGAAATTGTTTTTTCAACTGGTGATTTTTTGGATTGCATGAAATAGGTTTTTTGAAATAATTGAAATAAGTTCTTTGCATCGAGTGAAATCAATTTCGAAATATGTTTTCTCAACTGAGTGATTTATTTTCTTCATATGAGTGAAATATGTTTCTTCTGGTGTGTGAAATTGGTTTCTTGATCATAAAGAAATAGGTTTTTAAAATTATTGAAATCAGCATTCTAAAATGAGTGAAACTAGTTATTTTGAAATGACTAAAATATGTGTTTTCTAGTGTGTGAAAATATGTTCTCTCAACGGAGTGAAACATGTTTTCTCAACCGAGTGGAATATTTTTCTTTAATGAGTGACATCAGTTTTCTTTCGATGAGTGAAAGCATCTATTTTTGAAATAGGTGAAATGCGTAAGAATATTAATGGAGTGAAACAAGTTTTTGAAATTGGAATCTGTATTTTGTGAAGCTCCCTATTTTTGTGAAACTCCTTATTTCATTTCAATTATTCACATTTTGAATGGGGCTAAATCCACCTTTTCAAAATTAGTGAAATATGTTTTCTCAAATGAGTGAAATATGTGTTTTAAAATAAAGGAAACCAATGTTTACAAATGAGTGAAATTTGGTTTGCAAAATGAGTGAAATTCTTATTTTGAAATTTTTGAAACATGAGGAAACACTTTTTATGAAATAGAGAAATAATTTTATGTTTTATGAAAGTGATTCCAAAGATAATTGAAATATATAAAATAAAAAGTAGTTCCAATATATCCAAGATCGATCTTTCTCTAGTGGTTGTTTGGCTAACGAATATTAGCGATGGGTTTGTAGGAAACTAGTTTTTAGCCGATTTTTAGCAAAATCGGTTTTATCATAATTATCAGTTTTTGGGAAACTATGTTTGGGTACGAGAAATGTGAGTGAATAGCATAAAACTAACACAATTCGCGTTAGGGTTCCAAAAAACTACCATAAATTTATTTGTGACTGATAACTACCGGAATCGACGTCGGCTGTTTCAAAAAACCCAGATCGTCGAGTGCTTTGCAATTGATCGTGATTATGACAGGCCGGGCCCATACCTAACCAAACTGTCTGTTTGACCGTTAGCTGACATGTGGGGCCTACAAGTCATTCTCTCTTACATTCTAATAAAAAATATCTCAAAATATATGGCCTATTTGTTTTACAAAACAGCCCCTGTAAGTTTTATAAAAAAGCAATTGGGTCCCTATAAGTTAAAAAAAAGCAATCGGGTCCCCTGGGAGAAGCCGCTTCCGCCATGACGAATGGCGCCGGTGGTGGAGCAGCTCGACGGGCCGGTCGATGGCGGCGCTGCCGGTGGAGCAGCTCGAGGCGCCGGCGGCTAGGTGGTGGAGCAGCTCGAGGCGTCGGCGGCTCAGCAGTGGCAGGTCGCGGGAAGCCGTGTGGCCCGCGGTGGAGCAGCTCGACGCATCGGCGGCCAGGTCGCGGGCGGCAGCGTGGTCGGCGGTGGAGCAGCTCGACGGGCCGGTCGATGGCGGCGCCGGCTCGAGGTGGTGGCGATGTGGCCGGCCTCGGAGGGGAGACAGGGATCGTCGGGCCCATGCACATCCTTCATGGCGGCGATGTGGCGAAGCTCGGCGTCGGGTCATGGTCCATGGCGTCCCCGGCTCAAGGTGGTGGCGCCGGGCTCGACGTGGAGGCGGAGCTCCTCCAGGTGGGAGACGGGCTCGGTCCAGGTGGAGCTGTTGCTCCTTGCCGGCCGCGCCTACTGCTCCTTGCCGTCGTGCCAGCTTCTCCCTGCTGCTCCCTGCTGCTATTTTTTGCTGGCCACCGTTGTTGCTGCTCCTTGCCGGCCGGCACAAAGCGAGAGAGAGATAAGGAGGAGAGGAGGAAGAGATAACTGACATGTGGGCCCCACATGTCAGTTAACGGTCAAACGAACGGTCAAACAAATGGCTCGTTTAGGTGTGAGCCCGACCTATCATAAACCGGTTTAATTTCTTAGCAACGGGTGTTTTGTGTTTTTTGAAACAGCCGACGTCGATTCCGATAGTTATCAGTCACAAACAAATTTGTGATAGTTTTTTGGAACCCTAACGTGAATTGTGATAGTTTTATGCTATTCACTCGGGAAATGTAAAACCGATTCTACCATGTTCCTTGTTTGGATACGATTCAATTCCTCTCCCACCTCCATCATCACGGCCATGGCTGCTGGGGCTACCATAAACAGGAGGTGGTTGCGCCCACCATTGACCACATCGACGACTCGGTACATGCGGACGATGCACCGGCGCGGCAAACATTTTCCGTCGATGTTGTGGCCGAGCAACCGCCTGCACAGGCACGTGAAAGTGATTAGTTATATTCCCCGACGACAGCTGCTTCTGGAGCTCAATATGAAGGTGGCCGCCCCTCGACGCCGGCCATGAACCTATCTGTTTCTGTTTCAGGAGGAGAAACGAAAGCAAGGATTGAAATCTATACGCATCCATCTACGGCGATGTCTTGAGTACTAGTGTTGTTGAGGAGAAAGGAGGCTACGAGATTGTTGAGAAAACTCAGGAGATGAGAATCAGTTGCGATTCAGTATATCTCAAACGTGTTTTCAGAAGAAAAAAAACGACTAATACTTGTTTTTCCATAAAGGAAAAAGTCCATTTTAAACCTTGAAATCGTAGAGGTTCGGCGAATCAAACCCTCAAGTTCAAATTCCTGTCGTTTACACCCTGAACTATGCAATCCCGGTCTAAATCAAACCTTAGAGTCGTTTGCCAAACAGGAATTGCAAAGGATGACCGAGATTGGTGGCTGAACCTATTTGCCGCCCGCAGCAGGAGCTACGCCTGCGGGTGGGCCGGCCCATTTCGCAGCAGCGTGCACTGCCTGTTCACTGCTTTTTTTCTTCGTTCATTTCTTTTGTTGACCTTGTGTTTTATTTTATCTTTTAGGTTTTTTCTTTTAGGTTTTTTCTGCTTTTCTTTTGGTTTTTATTTCTTTTCCTTTTTGTTTTATTTTTTCTTCCATTAATACATGTATTATGAAAATGTTCATCATATATTAAGAAAATGTTCATTATGTACTTAAAAATGTTCAACATATATAAAAAAATGCTCAATATATATTTTCAAATTGTTCAGCGCACATCACAGTATTCTTCATTGTGTTTTTTCAAATTGTTCAGCGTATATCACAGTAATGTTCATTGTGTATTTACAAATTGTTTAGTGTATATCACATAAATGTTTAATATGTATTTAAGAAATGATCATTTATTTTACAAAAATGTTCAACGTATCTTAAAAAATGTTCACCCTGCTCCCTGCTGGGCCGGCATGCTTTAGTTTTTTTCTGTTAAAAAATAAGCCGCAGGGTTGGCTCGAACCCGAGACCTTGTGCTGTCGATCAGCTGAAGCTACCACCACATCTGTTGTGTCCACTTCCCCTAAAAAAAAAAAGCTGTTTTGTCCACTTGCTTTTTTCCCCTGAAATTCGTGAAGTTGTATATTTGCAACAGATAAGCGCACAAATAAGAACCTCGTGAACCAGATTCTGGAAAAATGTAAAGTTCGTGTGTTCTAATTTTGTTCTGGAGTTTCAAAAAATATTCTTATATTTCATAAAATTCTAAAAATTTCCATGTTTTCAATAAAAATCAGGAGTTTAAATAATGTTCATGTTTCAAAATTGTTCACGAATTTAAAAACTGTTCATTTTCCTAATTCTGTTCGGGTGTTTTATAAAATGTGCATGTTCGAAAAGTTGGTTTGAATTCTCCAAATTTAGTTTCATAAATTTGTTCACAAATTTGAAAAGTGGTCGCTGTTCATAAACACTCAAAAAGGATCAAAACATTTTTTGCATTCGGAATTTAAAAAAATATTCGAATCTGATGTTTATTCTTACAGTTTTGTGTTGCTTTTTTTAGACATATATTATTTTGTGTTGCTAGTTGCACAGATCAAGTCGGTGGCTCAACTGATAGTACCAGCGTATCTGTAGCTGCAGATTTTGTGTTCCAATACTTGCCTAGCACGCATTTTTTTTAGCGTTACATGCTCGCGTTGACGGTCACCATTATTCATGGGCTGGCCCAGTCGGAGTTCTGCATGTGCGTGCGACAGAAAAATAGAGCCAACTTTTTTTGTGCAAACAGAAAAAAAAACAAATGGGCTGGCCCCGAGACAGATCCCGGTTGACTATTGTTAGGGTTTGATTTAGACCGAGATTGCATACTTCAGGGTGCAAACGACAAGGATTTGGACTTGAGGGTTTGATTCGCCGAACCTCTACAAATTCAGGGTCTAAAATGGACTTTTTCCTTCCATAAACGCAAAATCCTGGGTCGCCGAGAACGGGGATTGCTATATACACGGATTGGCTAGAGGAGCCAAACAAGATTTTTGGCGGTTAGACCTTTTTCCTATTTTCTAGAGATCTGGTTTTGCAAACCCTTTGTATCCAAACAACCCCTAAAGGTCTTGTCAACATGATTTGAAATATATATAAAGTTTGAAAAATAGACATTTGCTTTAATATATATCAATCATTCAAAATATAAGGATGAAATAAAATGCCATTTATGTGGGGAGAGAGAATCATGCATGCCCAGTCTCTCCATTCCAAATCTCTCTCTCTCTCTCTCTCTCTCTCACACACACACACACACACACATTCTCTCTCTCCTACAAAGCTGCATGATATGCATGTATTTGGTCAGATGTGTCAATGCATGTCCGTCGTATTCAGCTAGTATAAGAGGTATGATCGATTTTGTGTTTATACTCTGACAGAGCGCGTGAATCTTGATGAAATGCATGGATGGTTGATTTCCAACCGGTACGTACTGGTTCGAGTAAATTTACTTATTCGGTTGCATGCAAAGGATGTCTAACGTGAATGGTGCAAGAGCATAAGTTGCTCTAGATCCCTTTTGTTTTGGCGTGCTCTTTCTTTTTTGGGTAGAAAGAAGGTTCACCGGAGTGCAAGGGGTAGTTAAGTTTTAGGCTGGCTCTTTTTTCCTATGGGCTTTCTTTTCGGTGTAATTTAATATGGGCTTTCTTTTCGGTGTAATTTAATAAAGAAGGAGCAACTGTTCATTTTTCCTTTGGTAGTTCTTTTTCATTTGAAAGGGCAAAGGAGGAAGGGAAAGATTGACCCTCAAGGATCATATTACTCCAGAAGACTAGGGAAAGTAGTAGGATCAGACAAGTTCCAAGAGAAAGAGGATCCGTTGTCTTTTTTTGACAGAAAGACTGTAAGGGAACCCCCTACAGTATAATTGGTGCAACAAAACCAAATTGCAAGTACCGTGCCTTGAACCTGGGTGGGTGGGAAGGCATCGGCCCCTCACCACTAGGCTATGCCTTAGTATGCTAGAGGTTCCATTGTCTCTATAAAGAATGTCTAGCATGAACAACATCGAAATGTTTCTTTCTAGTTGTGCACCTCCACCCGTCTCTCCATGGTCGTGGTCAACATGCCGACTCGTTGCAGCACAGCGTCACCAAACTGTAGGCTCTCAACAACATTGATGACAATGTCTATGAGGTAGGTGGTAGGGAGGGGATGACTGTGTTGAAAGTGCATGGACGTTGATGATTAATGTCAAGGAAATTAAGAGTACTAATGTTTTATTAAGTTTATTTTAGGAACTTAGGTGGTTAGCCCTTTGATCTCATAGCATGAACTCTATAGGTTTTTAGTGGATCGAAGAACATTGAGTGTGAGGGCAATAGTACTATCAAAAGGGGCGCATGCAAATTAACTAGGGATGTACTCAATCTCAAGATCCTAAACTAAATCCCCGAGTTCCCCCCTCCTTCAATTCATTCCTCAATCTTTCAATATTCCCAATACTTGTCACAATTTCTACCAAACACTACTAACCATGTAAAGATGAGTATTTCTGCTAAGAAACCATATTCCTGAGTTTGTAGTGGAAACCATTGGTATTTTTCTTTGGTGCTCAGAACCGACATAATAAGTTAGACCCTGAGGTACGTGAGCATTCTTTATGAGAGAGATATCCTATGGGTTATTGAGAGAGTTGATTGAAGATCTTTTGACAAGTTCATCCAAGTGGATTTTCTTTGCCTGTTACTCTTGGAGGGTATGCGCCTCTTACATGGTTAGCAGTCACTTGACAACCTTCAAGGTGTGAATGAATCAAGAGTTTGTACAAGAACCGATGATCGCCTTCTTCGTGGAAGATTAACCCTTGAGTGATGCATTAACCTTTGTGGTATCAAGCCACAGTGTCATAGGTCAGCATGCCTTTTGTGGTTTCTTTGTGAGTGACATTGCCAAGACCTTTGTGGTCTTAGAACTTTGTGTCCAAACTTTCACGAACTATTCCAACCCTCGGGATAAACATCGCCATGCCAACTGTGTTTGTAATCTCTTTTTCCCAATGTTGCGAAAATCGGTAACTAGTAGCTACTCGGTCGGCTTGGTAGTAGTCATTGTTGAGGAAATCGTTAACTGGTACCTGCTCGGTTGGCTAGCGAGTACGGGATTAATTGGCTAATCGGCAAGTTAATCCGCCATTTAATCAATTAATCAGACGATCTATCGGTTAATTGGCTACTCGGTAACCCTACGAGTAGAGATTAATCAATAAGTTAACTGGTTAATCAGGTGAATTCTTGAACAGGGGTAGTAGTAATTAATCGATGAATCAGCCTGTTAATTGGATTAGCCGTTCGACCATTAATCGATAGATTAAATAGGAACCTGCCAACATATATTGAGTTTTAATTGTATTATACCATTCACCAAGTTATGTAATATACCAAAATATTCTACTGTAGGCATATAAAACATAGACAAGAGGTAAAATGATAATCTTGATACATCCAAACCTACAAAATCTCAAAATTCAAAATTATCAATTAAGTATTTAAACTTGTCAACATACATCCACATAATGTGCTACAAATAAGAAACCAAACCAACGGTTAAGTCCACTAACCTGCAATTTTGTAATTTGTGACCTACTAATATATGAATGATGGATTCTCCATTGAGTATGATGAAGAAAATGGTAGTACCTTTCTCCCTGGTGATGCCATGGAGGGAGGGGTTGGGAGAAGCCGACAGTTCAGGCAATGGGGAGCAACCCACCGGGAGGATGGGGAGTAGTTGATGGGAGAGGTTGGGGACCAGGAAGGCGACCGGGGCGGCAAAGCTGCTGGACCTTTGAGGCGTAGCATGGTGGCTACCCTGGCCAGCCACCAGGCAGGTTGGGAGGGGATGAGAGAAGTAGGAGGAGAGCTGAACCCAAACTATTTAGGAGTGCGACGAGGCTGGGACGGGTTATGGTGAAAATATTTGGACTTTGTTCGCCGACCAATCAATGGGCCAGAAGCGATTGGTCGGTCTGACAAGCGAGTTAATCGGTCTGGCAAGTTAATATGATGAATAGGTTTTTTACGAGTCGACCACCCTACAATTAACGATTAAATGGCATGTTGAGTGATTAGTCGGCTGAATTCTTGAACAATGCTTTTCCCTTACTCCTACCTTGTAGCAAGCTTTGCTTCCACCCTTGTACTTTGTTATAGACTTGCACGTTTAAGCCCCTTAATCAACCTTGGTAAAGCTTTACACTTTTGATGAGTACACTTTGAATCATGTTTCCTTAGTGTTTGGTAGAGTTTTGTGTATTTTACCGTGTTTGCTCACATCTGTTTGCCTGATTTCGCCATGATCCTAAAGAGTAGGAGATTTGACGAATGGAGAGGCTCCAAGTCACGAAACAGAAGTAGAAATCCCACCTCCAGAAGTGGTCCGGAGGAGGATTCTGTAGAAGGGCACCACCTTGCCATAGCTTCGATCACGGACACCAATCATCATCATCACCATCGTTGCATCACAAAGGCCCATGATCGAAGCTATGGCAAGGTGGTGCAACATTGACAGAAGATACCTTTCTCCTTAGAGGATCAATGGTAAGGGAAAAAAGACCCATGTGTTTTATGTCGCATCCATGCAGTGACCCTTTATCACCGTCATACTTCACTACTTCCTCCGTTCCCAAACATTTGTCTTTCTAGAGATTTCAACAAGTGACTACATACGAAGCAAAATGAGTGAATCTACACTCTAAAATATGTCTACATACATCCGTATGTTGTAGTCTATTTGAAATGTCTAAAAAGACTTATATTTAGGAACAGAGGGAGTAGTGGGTATTGGAGGGACGATGTTGGCGTGCGTGATACGAAGCTCTAACAGTATGCACGTATCTTATTATTGGCTTCGCCCACATAATATAAATATAACATGAATTACGTATATGAACCGAAGGTTGTGTTTTTACACAATTAAGTATCATAAATACAAGTGGTGAATCCTGACTCCCTAAGAACATCTTTAGATCTGATGCAGTTTCTGTCATTTTCATTACTCTCTTGTTCTTGTTCTTAATGAAAGAACATGCACCCATAATGATGGTTTTGGTGTTAATGGAAATAAGTATTAGACGACTAACTATGTTTCTGGCATGCTACACATCTTTGGAAATGGAACATATCGTTGGTTGGCGACCCCCAAAGCAAAAATGGACAAAAAAAAGATGTCACGTCAATTTTTTCCAGCAACGATTTCTCATTTCTGAGTCTAGGTATGTCGTACTATTAAGAGGGGATGCACCATGGATCTATTATGTAGAATCATTGAACACGTAAAGCCAAATACCATCCACACCCTATGTGAAAAAATGTCCTAAATTCTCTCTATTTTGTACTACTGAACAATGTCATACATTTGGCCAGATTGTCACATAAAATATCCGAAGATCGAAAGTATCGTTAGATATTCCGAGGCAATTTTGGACCCTATGCAGATGCTACTAGACAAGCTCGGACATTGTATCGGACATCCTTCCAGAACATCAAACATGTCGTTTTGCTCGACCCTGGTCAGATTATTCGACATAACTGGACAATGTACAACGTGCAGAATTCTAGGTTGAAGTATATATACCCTCCTTCTTCCTTGAGAAGGGGATCACTCCACTACTCAAGTTGGCAATGGTTAACCGTTACCCGCGTCCCCGTGGATAATTACTCTATTAGGGGACATGGATGTGCTAGCTTTAATACCCACGGGGAAGCTTGTGGGTCAAATACCTTACCTAGCATGGATGACGGGGATGGGGATGGGATACCATTACCCATGCCCATTACCCGCCTTACCCGTGAAGGCCTTACATGCTGGCTAAAAAAATAGTAGACACCATGTAATTCCCTCCCTTACCCAACAATTTTTTCACCCATTCCACCCCTTTGGCCAAAAAGCCCGAAGAAAACTCTAACCTAGACACAACATACTATTTATTGTGTTGAAATACTTTTTTTACTACTGAAATGCTATCTGACGTTGTTGCTAATTGTGTGTATGGGTTTCCCCACGGGTATAAATGACCCGACGAGGATGGCGATGGAAATATTTGTATCCCAGTAGACGGGTATGGGGACGGGGATGGGCATGGTAAGGTGTCGCGGGGACGGGGATGGCAGTCCAATACCCGTTCAGGTAATCCCCATTACCAGCCCGATCCACTACACCCATACCATTGATTGAAAAGATCCAATCTTTGATTTTTTTTCCCTCTATAGCCATTCAATCCACTCCATATTTTAGAGACAACAAGAGGATCACCTGACCTACCAATCCATTCAAGAAAAACTTGAATTTGTTGATTCCCCGCGAGATGTGATACGTCTCCAACGTATCTATAATTTTTGATTGTTCCATGCTATTATATTATCCATCTAGGATGTTTTATATGCATTTATATGCTATTTTATATGATTGTTGGGACTAACCTATTAACCCCAGAGCCTAGTGCTGGTTTATGTTTTTCCTTGTTTTTGAGTATCGCAGAAAAGGAATACCAAACGGAGTCCAATTGACCTGAAATTGCACGGAGGTTGTATTTGGACAAGAAGAAGCCACGGAGTACATGAGATAGACCAGAAGAGTCCCGAGGCCACCACGAGGGTGGGGAGCGTGCCCTACCCCCATGGGCACGCCCTCCTATCTCGTGGCCGCCTCGGGGACCCCCTGACTTGTTACCGACTCCAACACCTCTTATATATACCCAAACCTCCAGAAAATAACCTAGATTGGGAGTTCCGTCGCCTCAAGCCTCTGTAGCCACCGAAAACCAATCTAGACCCGTTCCGGCACCCTGCCAGAGGGGGAATCCCTCTCCGGTGGCCATCTTCATCATCCCGGCGCTCTCCATGACGATGAGGGACTAGTTCACCCTCGGGGCCGAGGGTATGTACCAATAGCTATGTATTTGATCTCTCTCTCTCTCGTGTTCTTGAGATGGCACGATCTTGATGTATCGCGAGCTTTGCTATTATAGTTTGATCTTATGATGTTTCTCCCCTCTACTTTCTTGTAATGGATTGAGTTTTCCCTTTGAAGTTATCTTATCGGATTGAGTCTTTAAGGATTTGAGAACACTTGATGTATGTCTTGCATGTGCTTATCTGTGGTAACAATGGGATATTCACGTGATCTACTTGATGCATGTTTTGGTGATCAACTTGCGAGTTCAGTGACCTTGTGAACTTATGCATAGGGGTTGGCACATGTTTTCGTCTTGACTCTCCGGTAGAAACTTTGGGGAACTCTTTGAAGTTCTTTGTGTTGGTTGAATAGATGAATCTGAGATTGTGTGATGCATATCGTATAATCATGCCCACGGATACTTGAGGTGACAATGGAGTATCTAGGTGACATTAGGGTTTTGGTTGATGTGTGTCTTAAGGTGTTATTATAGTACGAACTCTAGGATAGATCGAACGGAAAGAATTGCTTCGTGTTATTTGGCTACGGACTCTTGAATAGATCGATCAGGAAGAATAACTTTGAGGTGGTTTTGTACCCTACAATAATCTCTTCGTTTGTTCTCCGCTATTATTGACTTTGGAGTGACTCTTTGTTGCATGTTGAGGGATAGTTATATGATCTAGTTATGTTATTATTGTTGAGAGAACTTGAACTAGTGAAAGTATGAACCCTAGGCCTAGTTTCAAAGCATTGCAATACCGTTTACGCTCACTTTTATCATTAGTTACCTTGATGTTTTTATATTTTCATATTACAAAAACCTATATCTACCATCCATATTGCACTTGTATCACCATCTCTTCGCCGAACTAGTGCACCTATACAATTTACCATTGTATTGGGTGTGTTGGGGACACAAGAGACTCTTTGTTATTTGGTTGCAGGGTTGTTTGAGAGAGACCTTCTTCATCCTACGCCTCCCACGGATTGATAAACCTTTGGTCATCCACTTGAGGGAAATTTGCCACTGTCCTACAAACCTCTGCACTTGGAGGCCCAAGAACGTCTACAAGAGGAAGGTTGCGTACTAGACATCAAGATGCTAGGAAGTCTTGTTACTCTTGGTTTTGTGGGGAACCCTAGATGACTGGTCTATCCCAGGAGCTTCCAAATTGTGTGGTAATGCCTCGGGCTCGTTTGTGAGGGTTGGAACTCACCCTTAGAGCTACCCCTAGTGGAACAGAATCTAAGCATATGTTGCTTGAGGTTCTTGGATAATAAAGTGCTACAGCCTTTGTCGTGGGAGCATTCATTGCCCCTCCTCTCCAACGAATATTACCACACCCGAAGTGTGTGAACATTGAATTACATCATCTCCACCACTTTCGGTTGTCTCTTAACCCTAGATTTAATTTTTTTACTTGCATTGTGTGTTGCCTTGTGTAGTTTGCTAGCTTGTTCTAGCGCGTCATATAGAGTTGTATCATCTAGTTGCATTTACAGAGAACTACTAGCTCCAAAAGCAACATAGAAAAGAATTTAATTTGATAGTCTCCTATTAAACCCCCTCCCCTCCATTCAAAATGTAAGGCATCTTTAATCCTTCACTTAGTTACTATTCCCACGTACTTTAATTCTTGCTTGAACACACTTGCAATATTTCACTCTACTGACCGCTTTTTCTTCGAATCTAAAATAACTTGCAGGCATATGATAAACCTATATAAGAGGCAAAATGCCATTTCCTTGGCTCTTTGTGGGATCGATACTCTTACTTTGAAAACAACTACAACTAAACCATATCCGCTCGCATGAGAATAACTTTGCCAACATAAGAACATCCATAAATTCCGAGCATCTTACCTTGATGTGACCATTTTGGTCGAGGCAAAGAACACCAAATAATTATTGCAGCAAAAACTCCAAATAACTCATATAGACCCATCAATACACCACATGCGATCTACTAGGGCTTGCGCTCTAGTTCTTGCACTTTATATTAAGATTGTCTTCTTCCATGTCTGACCAAATCAAAAGATAGTTGAGTACATTGAATGCACCCACAAGGATTTAAAAAAATGCAGCGTCCCAACACAAAGAAGTTGCTACACTAATGGCATATTTGCAGAAAGCTAGGTTTGTTTTGCAAATACCATACTAGATTGTAAACCAATCAAAAATTTCATTTGTAAAACAAATACTAGTAAGTAAAGAGGGATGATCCAAAACCCAGTTTGCAGGAGGAGCAAACACCAACCTGCTGGCAAAGCAAGTAGTATGGAACGAGCACCAGCACCATCGAGAAAGCTTAGAGAACCCTTTCCAACGGAATGAGGCGAAGGGTGCCTACTCTGTGAGGTATCAATCTTGAAGGAAAATGCCGCACAACTAAGAAAGGGTCTCGAGGAAGGAGACCAGATAAGAATGACACAACACATGGATGGGTTAGAGGTAGAACAGCCAGAAAGTAGCACAAATGACTTGCTATCATGCATGCGGGGCCACAACATACAAACCTAGAAGCAACCATAGGTCCAAAAGGGAAATAATGCAAATTAATAAACATGCATGGACAAGCCTGCATGTGCACATACACACACACACACACACACAGAGAGAGAGAGAGAGAGAAAGAGAGAGAGAGAGAGAGAGAGTAGGGGTACTAAGAGCAACTCCAACGCGTCAAACCAAACGGACATGCGATTTGTCCGTTTGGGTCCGCCGTCCACTCAGCTTCCGCCCTATTTTTAGTTTGGGTCGGGAGTGCGCCCAACTCGTCGACCATAGCGGCCTGCTTGCCGTTGTGTTGCAACACACATTTTGCATAGTTTCACAAGCAAACAAATATAGCATAGTTCCACAACCCAAATAAATATATTATGGTACCCCAACTCAGAGAAACCGGAACGCCCCGTATTCCAGCCCAGAGATCGAGGAGAAGTCTATGGAATACGGCACTGCTTGACATAGAACACATCAGCTCTTATTACAAAGGATAAATACACGGGTTTGATGTTACAAAAGATCACATCAGCACGGCGACACTACGTCTGTGATACTACACTTGCTCTATGCTAGCAGCGGAACAACTCGTAGCAGCGGAATACTTCTAGCAGCGGAACAACGACGAAGGTGATGAACTCCACTTTGCAGGGACTCTGGCTGGGACATGATCTAGCTCGCACGAACGGAAACCTCGACAAACAATCAATCAATCACAGCATCACCTGAAATCTGGCGCCAGAAATTCTTCTTGCTACCTCTTGAGCTTGCGTTGTACTCCCTCAAAGAGGAAAGGGAGATGCAGCACAGTAGCGTAAGTATTTCCCTCAGTTTTTGAGAACCAAGGTATCAATCCGGTAGGAGACCACGCGTGAGTCCCTCGCACCTGCACAAACAAATAAGAACTTCGCAGCCAACGCGATAAGGGGTTGTCAATCCCTTTACGGTCACTTACGAGAGTGAGATCTGATAGAGATGATAGTTTATATTTTTAGTATTTTTAATTTAATAAAACAACAAATAAAAGCGGTAAAGTAAAGTATATGTAGATTGATATGTTGAGAATAGACCCGGGGGCCATAGTTTTCTCTAGTGGCTTCTCTCATGATAGCGATATTCTATAGTGGGTAAACAAATTACTGTCAAGCAATTGATAGAAAAGTGAATAATTATGAGACTATCTAGGCATGATCATTGTATATAGGCATCACGTCCGAGACAAGTAGACCGAAACGATTCTGCATCTACTACTATTACTCCACACATCGACCGCTATCCAGCATGCATCTAGTGTATTGAGTTCATAAGAACAGAGTAACGCCTTAAGCAAGATGACATGATGTAGAGGTATAAACTCAAGCAATATGATGAAAACCCCATCTTTTTAACCTCGATGGCAACAATACAATACGTGCCTTGCTGCCCCTACTGTCACTGGGAAAGGACACCACAAGATTGAACCCAAAGCCAAGCACTTCTCCCATTGCAAGAACTATAGATCTAGTAGGCCAAACCAAACCAATAATTCGAAGAGACTTGCAAGGATATTATGAGCACACATAAAAAGTTCAGAGAAGAACCAAATATCTTCAATAGATAACCTTGATCATAAACTCACAATTCATCGGATCTCGATAAACACACCGCAAAAAAAGATTACATCGAATAGATCTCCTCGAAGACTGAGGAGAACTTTGTATTGAGATCCAGAGAGAGAGAAGAAGCCATCTAGATACTAGCTATGGACCCGAAGGTCTATGGTAAACTACTCACAACTCATGGTGAGGGCGATGATGATGATGATGAAGGCCTCTGTGATGGATCCCCCTCCGGTGGAGCTCCGGAATAGGCTCCAAGATGGGATCTCCACGGGGACAGAAGCTACGACAGTGGAATTAGGGTTTTCTCTCTGCGTATGGAGTTTCTGGGGTCCGTGGATATATATAGGAAGAAGGAGGGCACCGGGGGCCACACGGGCCAGCCTCGAGGCAGGGGGGCGCGCCCTGGGAAGGGGGGCGCGCCCCCCACCCTCGAGGTCAGCCCTTCTGTTCCCTGACTTGGTCGTGAAGTTTCCCGTGCGTGATTTTCTCCAAAAATATCTCCCGCGAAGGTTTCATTCTGTTTGGACTCCGTTTGATATTCTTTTTCTGCAAAACCCTGAAATAGGCAAAAAAACAGCAATCTGGAATGGGCCTTTGGGTAAGTAGGTTAGTCCCAAAAATGATATAAAAGTGAATGATAAAGCCCATTAAACATCCAAGACTTCATATATAATAGCATGGAACAATAAAAAATTATAGATACGTTGGAGACGTATCCCATTTTGTATCATGCTTATAAGTTGATATTTATTGCATTATGGGCTGTTCATACATGTTTTGTCACAATACTTATGCCTTTTCTCTCTTATTTTGCAAGGTTTACATGAAGAGGGAGAATGCCGGCAGCTGTAATTCTAGGCTGAAAAAGGAGCAAACTCTGGAAACCTATTCTGCATAGCTCCAAAAGCCATGAAACTCCACAGAACATTGTTTCGGAAAATATAAAAAAAATCTGGCGAAAGAAACCCACGAGAGGAGCCACCGGCTGGCCTCGAAGGTGGGGGGCGTGCCCCCTTCCCAAGGCGCGCCCCCTGCCTCGACGGCCAGCCGACAGGCCCATGGTGCCCATCTTCTCCTATATGAAGCGTTTTGACATGGAAAAAATCATAAGGAGGCTTTCGGGACCAGACGCCGCCATCTCGAGGCGGAACCGAGGTGGAAACCAATCTAGGGCTCTCGCAGAGCTGTTTTGCCGGGGATACTTCCCTCCGGGAAGGGGAAATCGTCACCGCCGTCATCACCAACAACTCTCCCATCTTGGGGAGGGCTATCTTCATCAACATCTTCACCAGCACCATCTCCTCTCAAACCCTAGTTCCTCTCTTGTATCCAATCTATGTACCCAAACCTCAGATTGGTACCTGTGGGTTGCTAGTAGTGTTGATTACTCCTTGTAGTTGATGCTAGTTGGTTTATTTGGTGGAAGATCATATGTTCAGATCCATTATGCATATTAATACCCCTCTAATCATGAACAATATTATGTCTTGTGAGTAGTTACTTTTGTTCCTGAGGACATGGGAGAAGTCTTGCTATTAGTAGTCATGTGAATTTGGTCTTCGTTCGATATTTTGATGAGATGTATGTTGTCTCTCCTCTAGTGGTGTCATGTGAACGTCGACTACATGACACTTCACCATTATTTGGGCCTAGAGGAAGGCATTGGAAAGTAATAAGTAGATGATGGGTTGCTAGAGTGACAGAAGCTTAAACCCTAGTTTATGCGTTGCTTCGTAAGGGGCTGATTTGGATCCATATGTTTCAGGCTATGGTTAGGTTTACCTTAATATTTCTTTTGTAGTTGCGGATGCTTGCATTAGAGGTTAATCATAAGTGGGAGGCTTGTCCAAGTAAGGGCAGCATCCAAGCACCGGTCCACCCACATACCAAATTATCAAAGTACCGGACGCGAATCAGACGATCGTGATTAAAACTAGCTTGCCGATAATTCCCATATGTCCTCGGGAGCACTTTACCTTGCATAAGAGTTTATCCAGGCCTATCCTTTGCTACAAAAAGGATTGGGCTACTTTGATGCACCTATTTACTTTTACCGTTTGTCACTTGCTACCAATTATCTTATCACACAACTAGCTGTTACCTATAATTTCAATGTTTGCATAAAATACCTTACTGAAAACTGCATATCATTACCTTCTGCTCCTCGTTGGGTTCGACACTCTTACTTATCGAAAGGACTACGATAGATCCCCTACACTTGTGGGTCATCAAGACTCTTTTCTGGCACCGTTGCCGGGGAGTGAAGCGCCTTTGGTAAGTGGAATTTGGTAAGGAAAAAATTATATAGTGTGCTGAAATTTATTGTCACTTGTTACTATGGCTCAAAATCCTTTGAGGGGCTTGTTCGGGGTATCTTAACCCCGAGCAGAAGAGCAAAGAGTTGCTCCTCAACCTAGTGCACCTATTGAAAATGTTTTCTTTGAGATTCCTTCGGGTATGATTGAGAAACTACTTGAAAATC
This sequence comes from Secale cereale, assembly GCA_902687465.1. Classification (NCBI taxonomy): domain Eukaryota; kingdom Viridiplantae; phylum Streptophyta; class Magnoliopsida; order Poales; family Poaceae; genus Secale; species Secale cereale. The sequence goes on along the minus strand of LR738714.1, from coordinate 102,459,014 downwards.
CCTATACAGGAGACGGAACACTTCACCCCAATTTACATCTAATCTATGTGGATGAAGTTTGCGTATTGTTTAGGCTTTCAGGTATGCCCGAGGATGTCATCAAGAAGAAGGTCTTCCTTTTATCTTTGAAGGGATATGCATTGACATGGTTTAGGCTATGCGATGATATGGGATCTTGGAACTATAATGGTCTGAAGTTGGAATTTCATCAGAAGTTCTACCTATGCACCAGGTTCATCATGATCGTAATTGTATTTATAATTTCTGGCCTCGCGAAGGAGAAAGCATCGCTCAAGCTTGGGGGAGGCTTAACTCAATGTTATATTCATGCCCCAATCATGAGCTTTCAAGAAAAATGATCATCCAAAATTTTTATGCTCGGCTTTCTCTCAATAATCGCTCCATGCTCGATAATTCTTGTTCTGGCTCTTTTATGATGAAGACTATTGACTTCAAATGGGATTTATTGGAAAGGATTAAACACAACTCTGAAGATTGGGATCTCGACTATTGACTTCAAATGGGATTTCTTGTTCTACCCCTAAGTTTGATTGTGTTAAAGCTTTTATGGATACCGATGTTTTCCGTGAGTTTAGCACTAAATATGGACTTGACTCTGAAATAGTAGCTTCTTTATGTGAATCCTTTGCTACTCATGTTGATCTCCCCAAGGAGAAGTGGTTCAAATACCATCCCCTTATTGAAGTAAAAGTAGTTGAACCTATTAAAGTTGAAGAAAAGACTATCACTTATAATGTTGATCCTGCTATACCTACTGCTTATATTGAGAAACCACATTTCCCTGTTAGGATAAAGGATCATGCTCAAGCTTCAACTGTAGTTCGTAAGAGTAATACTAGAACACCTACACCCTCTGAGCAAGTTAAAGTGAACCTAGTGTTGCTATGGTTAAAGATCTCTTGGTAGAAGATTTAGATGGACATGTTATTTATCTCCAAGAAGAGTCTGCTAGGATAGCCAAACCCAATGCTAGGAATAGACGTAAACCTGTTGTAGGCTTGCCTGTTATCTCTGTCAAGATAGGAGATCATTGCTATCATGGTTTATGCGACGTAGGTACTAGTGCGAGTATTATCCCTCTTGATTTGTATAACGAAATTATGCACGATATTGCACCTGTTGAGTTAGAAGGAATTGATGTTACTATTAAGCTTGCTAATAGAGATACTATTTCACCAGTTGGGATTGTTAGAGATATTGAAGTGTTGTGTGGGAAGGTTAAATACCCTGCTGATTTTCTTGTTCTTAGTTCCCCACAAGATGCTTTCTGTCCCATTATATTTGGCAGACCCTTCTTGAATACTGTTAATGCCAAGATAGACTGCGTGAAAGACATTGTCACTGTTTGATTAGGGGATATGTCTCATGATTTTAACTTTGCTAAATTCCGTAGACAACCCCTTGAAATGGCACCACCTAGTAAGGATGAAATTATTGGTCTTGCTTCTATTGCCGTGCTACCTAATGATCCTTTAGAACAATACTTGCTAGACCATGAAAATGATATGCATATGAACGAGAGAAGGGAAATAGATGAAATATTCTTTAAACAGGGACCCGTATTGAAAAAAAAACTTCCCTGTTGAAATCCTAGGGGATCCTCCTCCACCCAAGGGTGATCCCGTGTTTGAACTTAAACCTTTACCTGATAATCTTAAGTATGTTTATCTCGATGAAAAGAAGATATATCCTGTTATTATTAGTGATAACCTTTCAGAGCAGGAAGAAGAAAGGTAATTGAAAACTCTGAAGAAGCACCGAGCTGCTATTGGATATACTCTGGATGATCTTAAGGGCATTAGTCCCACTGTATGCCAACACAAGATAAAATTGGAAGAAAATGCTAAACTAGTTATTGATCATCAGCGACGGTTAAATCCTAAGATGAAAGAAGTGGTGATGAAGGAATACTAAAGCTCCTAGAAGTAGATATTAACTATCCAGTTATTGATAGTCAGTGGGTAAGTCATGTTCATTGCGTTCCTAAGAAAGGAGGTATGACTGTTGTCCCTAATGATAAATATGAATTGATCCCGCAAAGAATAGTTACAGGTTATAGGATGGTAATTGATTTCCGTAAGTTAAATAAAGCTACTAAGAAAGATCATTACCCCTTGCCTTTTATTGATCAAATTCTAGAAAGGTTATCCAAACATACTCATTTCTGCTTTCTAGATGGTTATTCCGGTTCTCTCAAATACCTGTGTCAAAAGGGGATCAAGAAAAGACCACTTTTACTTGTCCTTTTGGTACTTGTGCTTATAGACGTATGCCTTTTGGTTTATGTAATGCACCTGCTACCTTCCAAAGATGCATGATGGCTATATTCTCTGACTTTTGTGAAAAGATTGTTGAGGTGTTCATGGATGATTTCTCCGTTTATGGAACTTCTTTTGATGATTGCTTAAGCAACCTTGATCGAGTTTTGCAGAGATGTGAAGACACTAATCTTGTCTTGAATTGGGAGAAGTGCTACTTTATAGTTAATGAAGGCATTGTCTTGGGATATAAAATTTCTGAAAGAGGTATTGAAGTTGACAAAGCTAAAGTTGATGCTATTGAAAAGATGCCATGCCCAAAGGACATCAAAGGTATACGAAGTTTCCTTGGTCATGCCGGGTTTTATAGAAGGTTCATTAAGGACTTCTCCAAAATCTCCAGACCTCTAACTAATCTTTTACAAAAATATATTCCTTTTGTCTTTGATGATGATTGTCTAGAAGCATTTTAAATACTTAAGAAAGCATTGATCTCTGCACCTATCGTCCAGCCTCCTGACTGGAATTTACCCTTTGAGATTATGTGCGATGCTAGTGATTATGCTGTAGGATCTGTTCTAGGGCAAAGAGTTGATAACAAATTGAATGTTATCCAGTATGCTAGTAAAACTCTAGATAGTGCCCAAAGAAATTATGCTACCACTGAGAAAGAATTTTTAGCAGTTGTATTTGCTTGTGATAAGTTTAGACCCTATATCGTTGATTCTAAAGTAACTATTCACACTGGTCATGCTGCTATCAAATACCTTATGGAAAAGAAAGATGCTAAACTAGACTTATTAGATGGGTTCTCTTGCTGCAAGAATTTGACTTGCATATTATTGATAGAAAGGGAGCTGAGAACCCCGTAGCAGATAACTTGTCTAGGTTAGAAAATATACTTGATGACCCACAACCTATTGATGATAGCTTTCCTGACGAACAACTGGCTGTCATAAATGCTTCTCGTACTGCTCCATGGTATGCTGATTATGCTAATTATATTGTTGCTAAGTTTATACCTCCTAACTTCACATACCAGCAAAAGAAAAAGTTCTTCTATGATTTGAGACATTACTTTTGGGATGACCCACATCTTTATAAATAAGGAGTAGATGGTATTATTAGATGTTGTGTACCTGAGCATGAACATGAATAGATCCAACGCAAGTGCCACTCCGAAGCTTATGGAGGACACCATGCGGGAGATAGAACTGCACACAAGGTATTGCAATCCGGTTTTTATTGGCCTACTCTCTTCAAGGATGCCCGTAAGTTTGTCTAATCATGTGATGAATGTCAAAGAATTGGTAATATTAGTAGACGTCAAGAAATGCCTATGAATTATTCACTCCTTATTGAACCATTTGATGTTTGGGGGTTTGATTATATGGGACATTTTCCTGCCTCTAATGGGTACACACATATTTTAGTTGCTATTGATTACGTTACTAAGTGGGTAGAAGCTATTCCAACTAGTAGTGCTGATCATATAACACTTCTATTAAGATGCTTAAAGAAGTTATATTTCAAAGGTTTGGAGTCCCTAGATATATAATGACTGATGGTGGTTCACACTTTATTCATGGTGCTTTCCGTAAGATGCTTGCTAAGTATGATGTCAACCATAGAATTGCATCACCTTATCACCCACAGACTAGTGGTCAAGTAGAACTAAGTAATAGGGAGTTGAAATTAATCTTGCAAAAGACAGTTAATAGGTCTAGAAAGAATTGGTCCAAGAAACTAGATGATGCATTATGGGCCTATAGAACTGCATACAAAAATCCTATGGGTATGTCTCCATATAAGATGGTATATGGAAAATCATGTCATTTACCTCTTGAGCTAGAACATAAGGCATATTGGGTTGTTAAAGAGCTCAACTACGATTTCAAACTTGCCGGTTAAAGAGGCTATTTGACATTAGCTGTCTCGATGAGTGGAGAACCCAGGCCTATGAGAATGCCAAACTGTTTAAAGAAAAAAGTTAAAAGATGGCATGAAAAAAGGATACAAAAGCGTGAGTTTAACGTAAGTGATTATGTCTTGCTATTCAACTCTCATTTAAGATTTTTTGCAGGAAAACTTCTCTCCAAGTGGGAAGGACCTTACATTATCGAGGAGGTCTATCGTTCCGGTGCCATAAAAATCAACAACTTCGAAGGCACAAATCCGAAGGTGATGAATGGTCAAAGGATCAAACATTATATCTCGGGTAATCCTATAAATGTTGAAACTAATATTATTGAAACCATAACCCCGAAGGAATACATAAGGGACACTTTCCAGAATGATTCAGCCTCCGAAAAGGAAAAGGTACGTGATACAGTAAGTAAACCGACTCCAAAACAGTTATAAAGGCAATTTTTCTCCGTTTTGGAATATTTAGAAAAATAGAAAAATAAACCGCAGTTTGGAAGAGACACGAGGTGCCCTCGAGGGTGGAGGGCGCGCCCACCTTCCCAGGGCGCGCCCCCTGCCTCGAGGACACCCCGTGTGTCCCCCGGACTCCGTTTTCTTGTGGGTTACTCCTTTTGTTTGGGAAAAATTCATTATATATACTCCCGAAGGTTTTGACCTCTGTATCACGCAGAAATCCTCTGTTTTTGTTTCGAGCTGCTGTTTTTGACAGATCTAGATCATCATGGCGTCCTCCAACACCCCCAAGGACAAGTTCTTCGAGAAGGTCATCAACCCCTACCTTGCGGACGTGCTTCACCAACCCAAAACCATGGAGTTGCATGAGGGGGTGTTGCACATCCGTGATGTTGAGGGGCTGAGACAAGACTCGAAGCAATGGAGCAACAAGTTTTCAAGTGCCAAGGTATGGTGGAACGAGGACTCGACGCCAACCACATGATGATCTCGGAGCTTGCCAACAACCTCAAGATGGACTCAAGGTTCTTCGGGGAAGCCATCTCCAATCTTCAAGAGAAGATTGATCACCTCCAAGCCCAGATCTATGACCTGCAGAACCAAAACTGTGAGTATGAATATAGATTCAAGAACATGAGTTTGGCTGCAGATTTGAGTATCTCGGAGACCCGATCATCCTTCTATGATGGTGAGCCCATGCTTTGGAAGACGAGCAGCAACAACTCCATCATCACCACCCCCGAAGAAGGAGACATAATCATATGGGTATGGTCACTCCCCTTGGTAACTACCAAGCTTGGGGGAGTGACCCCAGTGTCGTATCATCATCACTCCTATCTTTACCGTTTTACTTAGTTCGATCCTTTTGGTAGTATCTTGATCTATTAGAATAAAGTTAGCATGATCTAGTTGTGAGCCTTTGCTTTGTGAGCTTTATCCTTTGTAATCGAGTCCGTGAGCTATATAATAAAGATTAGTGTTTGAGTCAAGGGCTTGATTCCCTCAGTTGGGTCATGGTAAAAAGAAAGGAAACATAAAGAATATCAAAGACATCATATCGATCTTATGGGGAGTAATGACTTCACATACAAGAGTATGATAAATAAAAGTTGTTGGGAGGTGACAAACATAGTTTTGGTCATCGTTGCAATTAATAGGAAGTAATAAAAGAAGAGAGGCTTCACAAACAAATATACTATCTTGGACATCTTTTATGATTGTGATCACTCATTACAATATGACTTGCTAAAGAGTTGATGTTGGACAAGGAAGACAACATAATGGGTTATGTCTTCTTATATTCGAAATAAAGTATATTGTCACGGATCATCCAACATGTTGAGCTTGCCTTTCCCCCTCATGCTATCCAAAACTCCTCGCACTAAGTAGAGATACTACTTGTGCTTCCATGTATCCTTAAACTCAGTTTTGCCATGAGAGTCCACCATACCTACCTATGGATTGAGAAAGATCCTTCCAAGTAAGTTGTCATGTTGCAAATCCGCTAAATATGTATGATTTATTAGTGTGGGAGAAATTAGCATTATACGATCTTGTGATATGGAAGTAATAAAAGCGACCGACTGCATAATCAAGGTCCTTATCACAAGTGGCAATATAAAGCGAAGTTCTTCTATGCTAAGACTTTGTGCATCCAACCATAAAAACACATGACAATCTCTGCTTCCCTCTACGAAGGGCCTATCTTTTATTCTTGTCTTATAAGTGTCAAGGTGAAATCCACCTTTCCTTTTTACCTTTTATCCTTTGGCAAGCACATTGTGTTGGAAAGATCCTGACATATATACCCACTTGGATGTAAGTTTTCACGATCTATTACTGTTGACGTTACCCTTGAGGTAAAAGGTTGGGAGGCAACACTATAAGCCCCTATCTTTCTCTGTGTCCGATTAAAACTCCATAAACATAAGTATTGTGTGAGTGTGAGCAATTGTGAAAGGCTATATGATATTTGAGTATGTAGGCTTGCTGAAAAGCTCTTATATTGACTCTTTCCGATGTTATGATAATTTGCAATTGCTTCATGACCGAGACCAAAGTTTGTTAGTTTCCCATGAAGTTTATGATGCATACTTGATATTGTGGATGAATTGTTACTTTAGCATAAGAATCATATGACTATATTTATTTAAGTTGTTGTTATGAGAATGATCATGATGCCCTCATGTCCGTTTTTTTATCGACACCTCTATCTCTAAACATGTGGACATATTTTTCGATATCAGCTTTCGCTTGAGGACAAGCGAGGTCTAAGCTTGGGGGAGTTGATACGTTCATTTTGCATCATGCTTATAAGTTGATATTTATTGCATTATGGGATGTTCATACATGTTTTCTCACAATACTTATGCCTTTTCTCTCTTATTTTGCAAGGTTTACATGAAGAGGGAGAATGACGGTAGCTGTAATTCTGGGCTGAAAAAGGAGCAAACTCTGTAAACCTATTCTGCACAGCTCCAAAAGCCCTGAAACTCCACAGAACATTGTTTCGGAATATATATAAAAAAATACGGCGAAAGAAACCCACGAGAGGGGCCATCGGCCGGCCTCGAGGGTGGGGGGCGCGCCCCCCTGCCTCGAGGGCCAGCCGGTAGGCCCACGGTGCCCATCTTCTCCTATATGAAGTGTTTTTACCTGGAAAAAAAAATCAGAAGGAGGCTTTCAGGACCAGACGCCGCCGTCTCGAGGCGGAAACCAATCTAGGGCTCCGGCAGAGCTGTTCTGCCGGGGATACTTCCCTCTGGGAGGGGGAAATCATCACTGCTGTCATCACCAACAACTCTCCCATCTTGGGGAGGGCTATCTTCATCAATATCTTCACCAGCACCATCTCCTCTCAAACCCTAGTTCATCTCTTGTATCCAATCTTTGTACCGAAACCTCAGATTGGTACCTGTGGGTTGCTAGTAGTGTTGATTACTCCTTGTAGTTGATGCTAGTTGGTTTATTTGGTGGAAGATCATATGTTCAGATCCATTATGCATATTAATACCCCTCTGATCATGAACACTATTATGTCTTGTGAGTAGATACTTTTGTTCCTGAGGACATGGGAGAAGTCTTGCTATTAGTAGTCATGTGAATTTGGTCTTCGTTCGATATTTCGATGAGATGTATGTTGTCTCTCCTCTAGTGGTGTCATGTGAACGTCGACTACATGACACTTCACCATTATTTGAGCCTAGAGGAAGGCATTGGGAAGTAATAAGTAGATGATGGGTTGCTAGAGTGACAGAAGCTTAAACCCTAGTTTATGCGTTGCTTCGTAAGGGGCTGATTTGGATCCATATGTTTCAGGCTATGGTTAGGTTTACCTTAATACTTCTTTTGTAGTTGCGGATGCTTGCATTAGAGGTTAATCATAAGTGGGAGGCTTGTCCAAGTAAGGGCAGCACCCAAGCACCGGTCCACCCACATACCAAATTATCAAAGTACCGAATGTGAATCAGATGATCGTGATGAAAACTAGCTTGACGATAATTCCCATATGTCCTCGGGAGCGCTTTACCTTGCATTAGATTTTATCCAGGCCTATCCTTTGCTACAAAAAGGATTGGGCTACTTTGCTGCACCTATTTACTTTTACCGTTTGTCACTTGCTACCAATTATCTTATCACAAAACTATCTGTTACCTATAATTTCAGTGCTTGCAGAAAATACCTTACTGAAAACTGCCTATCATTTCCTTCTGCTCCTCGTTGGGTTCAACACTCTTACTTATCGAAAGGACTACGATAGATCCTATACACTTGTGGGTCATCAGGCAGCATGACATCTAAAGTAATACTTCAGAATATAATACCAGATACCAACATGACTATAATCATAATATAAGACACTAATAATCCAATAGAAACAAATCATCCACATGAGCTGCAAAATATTAGTCCTAGAACTCCAAGCAGTATCATGGCAACATCAAGATCAACACAACTCCGAGAAATGCCATGAAGAAAATCACATGTAGCTAAAGCAATATTTTAAATAGGTTTAAATAAATAAACCATGTCACTGCATTGCAGTCATGCAAGTGGAGGGTGTGGCTTGCCTGGGATGAAGGGATCCATCAGGAAGAAATGCGAGAAACTTGTGGAACGAGTCGCCGGAAATCTTTCTCTCTCGGAGGGGGCTGATTAAGGGCAAGGGCATAATGGTCATTTTCAGAATGTTAACACATGGTTAAAATGATACCAACAGAACGGGCTTGACGAGACGAAGAAGTAGGCTTTGGAATCACCTCAATCGGAGTTACGAGCAAGAAGTTGTGGTAGTTTTTCTACCAGGGACCTATCTGCAAGAAAATCTTCACAAATAGGCCCTCAGCCGAAAAAACTGAACACGCCTTTCTGATAATACGTTTTCTAGAAGGGAAAACGCATTTTGGCCCGAGGGAGAGGGGGATGCGCTTTCGTGGAAGGGAGACGTATTCCAGGGAATACGCCTCCACTTATCCACGTCAACAGGAGGCGGGGTCGGGGCTTGGGTCACTGACGACTAGGTCCCACCGCATCTTCTCTCTCCTCCCGTGCCTCCTTCTTCTCCTCGTCGCTCGCCGGCGGCCGTCTAGGAAGCTCCAGCCACCTCTGGATGAGGCGGGGCCACTGACAGGCTTGGGAAGGAGGGCAGCGTCCATCTAGACCGGGGGCAACTACCAGAGAGCACCGAGTGGAGCGGAGCACTAGCCGCGGCGGAGGGTGTCCTCGGGCGTCGACGGGCTCGCGGCCATGGGGGCTTCGGCGAAGAATTGAGGAGCTAGGGAGGCTCTAGGGTTGATGTGGAGGATGCTGGTGGTGGAGAGGGGGAGAGAAAGTGGCCGGTTCGCAGGAATTTAACTGGACAGAGGCGGCGACCATGGCGGGCAATAGAGGGCAGGGGGAACTCTGGCGATGGTATGAGAGGCTGGGGAGGAGAAGTGGAGCAAGGCGAGGGCGATGAACTGCTCGGGAGGGCTTGGGGCTGCCTTAAATAGACAGAGGGGGAGGAGGCCGAGCTGGCATCGCTGCGGACGCGTGGCTGGAGCCGCGGATGCGTGGCCATGCTCCCGAGCTCGCTGGTAGATAACGCGGGAGGAGCAGTCGAGGGTCTCACGGGGCAGAGGAGGCCAAGGGAGCACGGGGAGGATGACGACGGGGTGCGAACAGAGCCGATTGGCCATAGTGCTCTTGTGAGCGCGCGGCGTCTAGCTCCGGTGAGGAGGCTTCGAGAGGGGGTAGGGACACAAGAGCGATAGAAGAGGAAGGGGGAGTCAGGTGGCACCAGCGGATGCGAGAAATGCGTCGAGGCAGAGCTGTCCGATGCTTAGAACGCGTCGGATGCCGCCAGAGCGCGAAAAACGCCATGCCAGGGCGGCGGTAACCACGGGCACTGGCGGGGAGAGGACAAGAGCCATTGCAAGGAGTTGCCAAGTGACTAGTCCCTGCATCATAGAGGCTGAGAGAGTTGATGGATCGACGAAACAAGCTCTGGAGAGATGTGAAGGATCACTAAAAGTTTGTTCCATCGAACTTGTTTGTGCACTGGTGATCAACAGGGAATTGATTAGAGTCAAAGGTGTTGTCTGGGGTGATTAAATACAGAAGGACGATGATCCTGGAGAGTTTGAGGAGAAATGGACCAAGGCTTAATATAGTTGCTTTGCAACTGACCAAAATGGTCTAGAAAAGAGATCATGATGGTTTACTCACATATAGTAACCACTTGAGCTCAAATTTGGCAAGGCCTAAGGATTTGGACATATGAAGATGCTGTAAAATTTTCATACCAAATGGACAAGCCAAAATGGTACTTGCTACACAAACATCCTCTCTGTCCAGAAACTTGGAAAATTCTAGAGAAATATTGGCTTGATGAATTGATCCCAAAATGGGCGGAGAGATGTTTTATGGTCATGAGCATGCTATATTAAATTTTTAGCGAAAATGAAGCAATATAAAATATACTTGCTTCACAATCTGAAAATATTGACAGAAGCAAAGATTTGATCATGTGCTCACATAGATGATTGGATGGAGCTGAAAATTGGAGGAGTGAGATAATATGAGCACATGAAAATGTGTGCAAAATTTCAACTCATTTGGATACTCCTAGCTAGTACTTCCTTCACAATGGCTTCTGTTTGACAAAAACTTTGAAAAATTGCTGACGAAGATTCACCAGGAAAATGAGGTTGAATTTTGACATGTAGAAATTATTTGGACATGAAAGCATGCCCAAAAAGTTTGTTAATAAACAAGATAAGATAAATGACACTTCCTTCACAAAGTGCCACTCTGGACATAATGGAAGAATGAATATTGGGGCATTATTTTTCAACTTGCCAAGGAAGGATTTTGACATATCTGAGCAAGAGAATTATTTGGGAATTTTTGGATGGACATAAATATAGGTTGCTTCACAACCTAGGGCACTTGAGGTTATTCCTTTAATTGAAAATGAATTTTCCCCAAGAAAAGACAAATGGAGTTGGGCTAGAAGGGAAATGACATGGTTTAGGGAAAGATTTGAGGATGATGAGCCACTTGGGAGAAGAAATGATGATGATCTCCCAGGTTGCAAGGCCACAGAACCACTCCAAAAATAAATTCAGAGCAAAAACCAAATAAATCAAAAGAAAAAGAAAATGGCCAAAACCCAGGCTATTACATATATCATAGTTTACAAGCCGAACAAAAAATAAATTGTTTCAAATACATTTTGAAAAAAAGATACATCTATTGGTTGCCAGCATGAGCCCACATATTGTCAACCAAATCATCTTGCAGCTGAATGTGAGTTTCCCAATCAGGCATTTTTTCCGAAAAGGGGCGCTTTATTACTTAAAAGATTTAAGCATTACACCCGGCCTCTGCATAGCTAAGATGCACACAGCCAAATGATATCCTCTCGCTCAAATGGAAATAAAAATAAAAAGGCGAAATACAAGGAAAACATGTAGTATCCGTATGACACCTAAAGTGGAGGGGGCCCATCCTAAGATCATGCTGCCACCCATGTTGGGTAAAAGTATCCCTCGCCGTAGCATCCAATCTTGTACACACATCCATAATCAGGTCTCGATTCTCCACGCGTTGTAGAGAGGACCATAAACAGAGAATCCTGGTACATATGTAGATAACCTACATAAGAGAAGAGCTTTTATCGTTAAAAACCTTATCATTTCTACAGAGCCAAAGCGATCAAATAACAGCAAGCTCTCCCACCCTAAGAAGGGTTCTAAATCTGTGATCAATCCCATGTAGTCAGTTGCCAAATACATTAGCAACACCGCAAGGAGGATACAAGCCAGAAGCTATTTGGATGACTGACCATATAGAATGAGCCAATTTGCATTGGAAGAATAAATGTTTTATTGTCTCCTCATGGTGACAAAAGACACATTGTGGACTTCCATGCCAATTCCTCTTAATATGGTTATCTTTAGTAAGAATGACTCCATGACGAAGATACCATGCAAAGATTTTATTCTTTACCGCGGTATCTTCATCTTCCAGATCTTCTTATTATTAGCAACTGGCACATCAAACTGGATTAACGCTCTATACATAGACTCCACTAAGAATTGTCCATTTCCATGTAGGTTCCATCGGAATACATCGGACTCATGTGAAAATTGCACCGTGGACAACCGCTGGAGCAGGATGTTCCACGATTGTAGTCTGGATCCAAATAAATCCCATTTGAATGTCACATTTGGCGGAAATGATTCCATTACCGTGGCGATAGTATCACCCTTGTGACGCACAATATTGTATAGAGACGGATATTGTTCCCGGAGAGTGGCATTTCCTAGCCACTTATCCTCCTGGAGTCTAATTTTTGATCCATCCTTAATCGAGAAAGATCCATAGCAGAAGAAATATTTCTTCATAGCCATTACACCCACCCAAAAGTGAGAATCCCCAGGCTTCCAATATACTTGGGATACCGCCTTGGAGCCCACATATTTCCGTCCGAGGAGGGTTTTCTATACACCATCTTCCATCAGTAATTTAAACAACCATTCACCAAGTAGGGACCTATTCTTAACCTCAAGGTCATGAATGCCCAACCTGCCTTGGTCTTTTGGACGGCAAACCACACTCCATTTAGCCAAGCGATATTTCTTTTTCTCGCTATCTCCTTGCCAAAAGAATCTTGATCGGAAATAATCCAATCTATGTAAAACTCCTTTCGACAACTGGAAGAAGGAGATCATATATACTACCATATTACTTAGTGCTGAATTTATTAGGACCAATCTTCTTCCTAGAGACAGTAGCTTACCTTTCCAACTGCTAAGTCGACGTGTTTCCATTCAGCATTTGTGAGTCTCCAATAATGTATCGGTATCCCCAAATATGTGATCGGAAACTGGCCCAACCCACCAAAGCAAAACAATTCACTTTATGAAAATTGGTCTTAAGACTTGAGAGTTGCTCGAATGCTGATAAAAATAATTTCAGATTTCTCGTTTTTTTGAGGTCATGATCCATTAAGAGAATCGTATCGTCGGTATACTGAAGTATGGAGAGGCCACCATCAACTAGATGATTTACTACCCCATCAATTTGTCCATCCGCCTTGGCATGGTCAATCATGACTGCTAGCATATCCGCCACTATATTGAATAGCATGGGCAATATCGAGTCACCTTGTCGCAATCCCTTCTTCGTTTGGTTATAGTGGCCAAGGTCATCATTGAACTTAATGGCAACACTGCCTCCTGATATGAAGCTATGGATCATTGCACGTCACTCTGCATAAAATCCTTTCATTCTAAGTAACGACCCCATTCAACTTCACCAGCACCATCTCCTCTCAAACCCTAGTTCATCTCTTGTATCCAATCTTTGTACCCAAACCTCAGATTGGTACCTGTGGGTTGCTAGTAGTGTTGATTACTCCTTGTAGTTGATGCTAGTTGGTTTATTTGGTGGAAGATCATATGTTCAGATCCATTATGCATATTAATACCCCTCTAATCATGAACAATATTATGTCTTGTGAGTAGTTACTTTTGTTCCTGAGGACATGGGAGAAGTCTTGCTATTAGTAGTCATGTGAATTTGGTCTTCGTTCGATATTTTGATGAGATGTATGTTGTCTCTCCTCTAGTGGTGTCATGTGAACGTCGACTACATGACACTTCACCATTATTTGGGCCTAGAGGAAGGCATTGGAAAGTAATAAGTAGATGATGGGTTGCTAGAGTGACAGAAGCTTAAACCCTAGTTTATGCGTTGCTTCGTAAGGGGCTGATTTGGATCCATATGTTTCAGGCTATGGTTAGGTTTACCTTAATATTTCTTTTGTAGTTGCGGATGCTTGCATTAGAGGTTAATCATAAGTGGGAGGCTTGTCCAAGTAAGGGCAGCATCCAAGCACCGGTCCACCCACATACCAAATTATCAAAGTACCGAACGCGAATCAGACGATCGTGATTAAAACTAGCTTGCCGATAATTCCCATATGTCCTCGGGAGCACTTTACCTTGCATAAGAGTTTATCCAGGCCTATCCTTTGCTACAAAAAGGATTGGGCTACTTTGATGCACCTATTTACTTTTACCGTTTGTCACTTGCTACCAATTATCTTATCACACAACTAGCTGTTACCTATAATTTCAATGTTTGCATAAAATACCTTACTGAAAACTGCATATCATTACCTTCTGCTCCTCGTTGGGTTCGACACTCTTACTTATCGAAAGGACTACGATAGATCCCCTACACTTGTGGGTCATCAAGACTCTTTTCTGGCACCGTTGCCGGGGAGTGAAGCGCCTTTGGTAAGTGGAATTTGGTAAGGAAAAAATTATATAGTGTGCTGAAATTTATTGTCACTTGTTACTATGGCTCAAAATCCTTTGAGGGGCTTGTTCGGGGTATCTTAACCCCGAGCAGAAGAGCAAAGAGTTGCTCCTCAACCTAGTGCACCTATTGAAAATGTTTTCTTTGAGATTCCTTCGGGTATGATTGAGAAACTACTTGAAAATCCCTATACAGGAGACGGAACACTTCACCCCAATTTACATCTAATCTATGTGGATGAAGTTTGCGTATTGTTTAGGCTTTCAGGTATGCCCGAGGATGTCATCAAGAAGAAGGTCTTCCTTTTATCTTTGAAGGGATATGCATTGACATGGTTTAGGCTATGCGATGATATGGGATCTTGGAACTATAATGGTCTGAAGTTGGAATTTCATCAGAAGTTCTACCTATGCACCAGGTTCATCATGATCGTAATTGTATTTATAATTTCTGGCCTCGCGAAGGAGAAAGCATCGCTCAAGCTTGGGGGAGGCTTAACTCAATGTTATATTCATGCCCCAATCATGAGCTTTCAAGAAAAATGATCATCCAAAATTTTTATGCTCGGCTTTCTCTCAATAATCGCTCCATGCTCGATAATTCTTGTTCTGGCTCTTTTATGATGAAGACTATTGACTTCAAATGGGATTTATTGGAAAGGATTAAACACAACTCTGAAGATTGGGATCTCGACTATTGACTTCAAATGGGATTTCTTGTTCTACCCCTAAGTTTGATTGTGTTAAAGCTTTTATGGATACCGATGTTTTCCGTGAGTTTAGCACTAAATATGGACTTGACTCTGAAATAGTAGCTTCTTTATGTGAATCCTTTGCTACTCATGTTGATCTCCCCAAGGAGAAGTGGTTCAAATACCATCCCCTTATTGAAGTAAAAGTAGTTGAACCTATTAAAGTTGAAGAAAAGACTATCACTTATAATGTTGATCCTGCTATACCTACTGCTTATATTGAGAAACCACATTTCCCTGTTAGGATAAAGGATCATGCTCAAGCTTCAACTGTAGTTCGTAAGAGTAATACTAGAACACCTACACCCTCTGAGCAAGTTAAAGTGAACCTAGTGTTGCTATGGTTAAAGATCTCTTGGTAGAAGATTTAGATGGACATGTTATTTATCTCCAAGAAGAGTCTGCTAGGATAGCCAAACCCAATGCTAGGAATAGACGTAAACCTGTTGTAGGCTTGCCTGTTATCTCTGTCAAGATAGGAGATCATTGCTATCATGGTTTATGCGACGTAGGTACTAGTGCGAGTATTATCCCTCTTGATTTGTATAACGAAATTATGCACGATATTGCACCTGTTGAGTTAGAAGGAATTGATGTTACTATTAAGCTTGCTAATAGAGATACTATTTCACCAGTTGGGATTGTTAGAGATATTGAAGTGTTGTGTGGGAAGGTTAAATACCCTGCTGATTTTCTTGTTCTTAGTTCCCCACAAGATGCTTTCTGTCCCATTATATTTGGCAGACCCTTCTTGAATACTGTTAATGCCAAGATAGACTGCGTGAAAGACATTGTCACTGTTTGATTAGGGGATATGTCTCATGATTTTAACTTTGCTAAATTCCGTAGACAACCCCTTGAAATGGCACCACCTAGTAAGGATGAAATTATTGGTCTTGCTTCTATTGCCGTGCTACCTAATGATCCTTTAGAACAATACTTGCTAGACCATGAAAATGATATGCATATGAATGAGAGAAGGGAAATAGATGAAATATTCTTTAAACAGGGACCCGTATTGAAAAAAAAACTTCCCTGTTGAAATCCTAGGGGATCCTCCTCCACCCAAGGGTGATCCCGTGTTTGAACTTAAACCTTTACCTGATAATCTTAAGTATGTTTATCTCGATGAAAAGAAGATATATCCTGTTATTATTAGTGATAACCTTTCAGAGCAGGAAGAAGAAAGGTAATTGAAAACTCTGAAGAAGCACCGAGCTGCTATTGGATATACTCTGGATGATCTTAAGGGCATTAGTCCCACTGTATGCCAACACAAGATAAAATTGGAAGAAAATGCTAAACTAGTTATTGATCATCAGCGACGGTTAAATCCTAAGATGAAAGAAGTGGTGATGAAGGAATACTAAAGCTCCTAGAAGTAGATATTAACTATCCAGTTGTTGATAGTCAGTGGGTAAGTCATGTTCATTGCGTTCCTAAGAAAGGAGGTATGACTGTTGTCCCTAATGATAAATATGAATTGATCCCGCAAAGAATAGTTACAGGTTATAGGATGGTAATTGATTTCCGTAAGTTAAATAAAGCTACTAAGAAAGATCATTACCCCTTGCCTTTTATTGATCAAATTCTAGAAAGGTTATCCAAACATACTCATTTCTGCTTTCTAGATGGTTATTCCGGTTCTCTCAAATACCTGTGTCAAAAGGGGATCAAGAAAAGACCACTTTTACTTGTCCTTTTGGTACTTGTGCTTATAGACGTATGCCTTTTGGTTTATGTAATGCACCTGCTACCTTCCAAAGATGCATGATGGCTATATTCTCTGACTTTTGTGAAAAGATTGTTGAGGTGTTCATGGATGATTTCTCCGTTTATGGAACTTCTTTTGATGATTGCTTAAGCAACCTTGATCGAGTTTTGCAGAGATGTGAAGACACTAATCTTGTCTTGAATTGGGAGAAGTGCTACTTTATAGTTAATGAAGGCATTGTCTTGGGATATAAAATTTCTGAAAGAGGTATTGAAGTTGACAAAGCTAAAGTTGATGCTATTGAAAAGATGCCATGCCCAAAGGACATCAAAGGTATACGAAGTTTCCTTGGTCATGCCGGGTTTTATAGAAGGTTCATTAAGGACTTCTCCAAAATCTCCAGACCTCTAACTAATCTTTTACAAAAATATATTCCTTTTGTCTTTGATGATGATTGTCTAGAAGCATTTTAAATACTTAAGAAAGCATTGATCTCTGCACCTATCGTCCAGCCTCCTGACTGGAATTTACCCTTTGAGATTATGTGCGATGCTAGTGATTATGCTGTAGGATCTGTTCTAGGGCAAAGAGTTGATAACAAATTGAATGTTATCCAGTATGCTAGTAAAACTCTAGATAGTGCCCAAAGAAATTATGCTACCACTGAGAAAGAATTTTTAGCAGTTGTATTTGCTTGTGATAAGTTTAGACCCTATATCGTTGATTCTAAAGTAACTATTCACACTGGTCATGCTGCTATCAAATACCTTATGGAAAAGAAAGATGCTAAACTAGACTTATTAGATGGGTTCTCTTGCTGCAAGAATTTGACTTGCATATTATTGATAGAAAGGGAGCTGAGAACCCCGTAGCAGATAACTTGTCTAGGTTAGAAAATATACTTGATGACCCACAACCTATTGATGATAGCTTTCCTGACGAACAACTGGCTGTCATAAATGCTTCTCGTACTGCTCCATGGTATGCTGATTATGCTAATTATATTGTTGCTAAGTTTATACCTCCTAGCTTCACATACCAGCAAAAGAAAAAGTTCTTCTATGATTTGAGACATTACTTTTGGGATGACCCACATCTTTATAAATAAGGAGTAGATGGTACTATTAGACGTTGTGTACCTGAGCATGAACATGAATAGATCCAACGCAAGTGCCACTCCGAAGCTTATGGAGGACACCATGCGGGAGATAGAACTGCACACAAGGTATTGCAATCCGGTTTTTATTGGCCTACTCTCTTCAAGGATGCCCGTAAGTTTGTCTAATCATGTGATGAATGTCAAAGAATTGGTAATATTAGTAGACATCAAGAAATGCCTATGAATTATTCACTCCTTATTGAACCATTTGATGTTTGGGGGTTTGATTATATGGGACATTTTCCTGCCTCTAATGGGTACACACATATTTTAGTTGCTATTGATTACGTTACTAAGTGGGTAGAAGCTATTCCAACTAGTAGTGCTGATCATATAACACTTCTATTAAGATGCTTAAAGAAGTTATATTTCAAAGGTTTGGAGTCCCTAGATATATAATGACTGATGGTGGTTCACACTTTATTCATGGTGCTTTCCGTAAGATGCTTGCTAAGTATGATGTCAACCATAGAATTGCATCACCTTATCACCCACAGACTAGTGGTCAAGTAGAACTAAGTAATAGGGAGTTGAAATTAATCTTGCAAAAGACAGTTAATAGGTCTAGAAAGAATTGGTCCAAGAAACTAGATGATGCATTATGGGCCTATAGAACTGCATACAAAAATCCTATGGGTATGTCTCCATATAAGATGGTATATGGAAAATCATGTCATTTACCTCTTGAGCTAGAACATAAGGCATATTGGGTTGTTAAAGAGCTCAACTACGATTTCAAACTTGCCGGTTAAAGAGGCTATTTGACATTAGCTGTCTCGATGAGTGGAGAACCCAGGCCTATGAGAATGCCAAACTGTTTAAAGAAAAAAGTTAAAAGATGGCATGAAAAAAGGATACAAAAGCGTGAGTTTAACGTAAGTGATTATGTCTTGCTATTCAACTCTCATTTAAGATTTTTTGCAGGAAAACTTCTCTCCAAGTGGGAAGGACCTTACATTATCGAGGAGGTCTATCGTTCCGGTGCCATAAAAATCAACAACTTCGAAGGCACAAATCCGAAGGTGATGAATGGTCAAAGGATCAAACATTATATCTCGGGTAATCCTATAAATGTTGAAACTAATATTATTGAAACCATAACCCCGAAGGAATACATAAGGGACACTTTCCAGAATGATTCAGCCTCCGAAAAGGAAAAGGTACGTGATACAGTAAGTAAACCGACTCCAAAACAGTTATAAAGGCAATTTTTCTCCGTTTTGGAATATTTAGAAAAATAGAAAAATAAACCGCAGTTTGGAAGAGACACGAGGTGCCCTCGAGGGTGGAGGGCGCGCCCACCTTCCCAGGGCGCGCCCCCTGCCTCGAGGACACCCCGTGTGTCCCCCGGACTCCGTCTTCTTGTGGGTTACTCCTTTTGTTTGGGAAAAATTCATTATATATACTCCCGAAGGTTTTGACCTCTGTATCACGCAGAAATCCTCTGTTTTTGTTTCGAGCTGCTGTTTTTGACAGATCTAGATCATCATGGCGTCCTCCAACACCCCCAAGGACAAGTTCTTCGAGAAGGTCATCAACCCCTACCTTGCGGACGTGCTTCACCAACCCAAAACCATGGAGTTGCATGAGGGGGTGTTGCACATCCGTGATGTTGAGGGGCTGAGACAAGACTCGAAGCAATGGAGCAACAAGTTTTCAAGTGCCAAGGTATGGTGGAACGAGGACTCGACGCCAACCACATGATGATCTCGGAGCTTGCCAACAACCTCAAGATGGACTCAAGGATCTTCGGGGAAGCCATCTCCAATCTTCAAGAGAAGATTGATCACCTCCAAGCCCAGATCTATGACCTGCAGAACCAAAACTGTGAGTATGAATATAGATTCAAGAACATGAGTTTGGCTGCAGATTTGAGTATCTCGGAGACCCGATCATCCTTCTATGATGGTGAGCCCATGCTTTGGAAGACGAGCAGCAACAACTCCATCATCACCACCCCCGAAGAAGGAGACATAATCATATGGGTATGGTCACTCCCCTTGGTAACTACCAAGCTTGGGGGAGTGACCCCAGTGTCGTATCATCATCACTCCTATCTTTACCGTTTTACTTAGTTCGATCCTTTTGGTAGTATCTTGATCTATTAGAATAAAGTTAGCATGATCTAGTTGTGAGCCTTTGCTTTGTGAGCTTTATCCTTTGTAATCGAGTCCGTGAGCTATATAATAAAGATTAGTGTTTGAGTCAAGGGCTTGATTCCCTCAGTTGGGTCATGGTAAAAAGAAAGGAAACATAAAGAATATCAAAGACATCATATCGATCTTATGGGGAGTAATGACTTCACATACAAGAGTATGATAAATAAAAGTTGTTGGGAGGTGACAAACATAGTTTTGGTCATCGTTGCAATTAATAGGAAGTAATAAAAGAAGAGAGGCTTCACAAACAAATATACTATCTTGGACATCTTTTATGATTGTGATCACTCATTACAATATGACTTGCTAAAGAGTTGATGTTGGACAAGGAAGACAACATAATGGGTTATGTCTTCTTATATTCGAAATAAAGTATATTGTCACGGATCATCCAACATGTTGAGCTTGCCTTTCCCCCTCATGCTATCCAAAACTCCTCGCACTAAGTAGAGATACTACTTGTGCTTCCATGTATCCTTAAACTCAGTTTTGCCATGAGAGTCCACCATACCTACCTATGGATTGAGAAAGATCCTTCCAAGTAAGTTGTCATGTTGCAAATCCGCTAAATATGTATGATTTATTAGTGTGGGAGAAATTAGCATTATACGATCTTGTGATATGGAAGTAATAAAAGCGACCGACTGCATAATCAAGGTCCTTATCACAAGTGGCAATATAAAGCGAAGTTCTTCTATGCTAAGACTTTGTGCATCCAACCATAAAAACACATGACAATCTCTGCTTCCCTCTACGAAGGGCCTATCTTTTATTCTTGTCTTATAAGTGTCAAGGTGAAATCCACCTTTCCTTTTTACCTTTTATCCTTTGGCAAGCACATTGTGTTGGAAAGATCCTGACATATATACCCACTTGGATGTAAGTTTTCATGATCTATTACTGTTGACGTTACCCTTGAGGTAAAAGGTTGGGAGGCAACACTATAAGCCCCTATCTTTCTCTGTGTCCGATTAAAACTCCATAAACATAAGTATTGTGTGAGTGTGAGCAATTGTGAAAGACTATATGATATTTGAGTATGTAGGCTTGCTGAAAAGCTCTTATATTGACTCTTTCCGATGTTATGATAATTTGCAATTGCTTCATGACCGAGACCAAAGTTTGTTAGTTTCCCATGAAGTTTATGATGCATACTTGATATTGTGGATGAATTGTTACTTTAGCATAAGAATCATATGACTATATTTATTTAAGTTGTTGTTATGAGAATGATCATGATGCCCTCATGTCCGTTTTTTTATCGACACCTCTATCTCTAAACATGTGGACATATTTTTCGATATCAGCTTTCGCTTGAGGACAAGCGAGGTCTAAGCTTGGGGGAGTTGATACGTTCATTTTGCATCATGCTTATAAGTTGATATTTATTGCATTATGGGATGTTCATACATGTTTTCTCACAATACTTATGCCTTTTCTCTCTTATTTTGCAAGGTTTACATGAAGAGGGAGAATGACGGTAGCTGTAATTCTGGGCTGAAAAAGGAGCAAACTCTGTAAACCTATTCTGCACAGCTCCAAAAGCCCTGAAACTCCACAGAACATTGTTTCGGAATATATATAAAAAAATATGGCGAAAGAAACCCACGAGAGGGGCCATCGGCCGGCCTCGAGGGTGGGGGGCGCGCCCCCCTGCCTCGAGGGCCAGCCGGTAGGCCCACGGTGCCCATCTTCTCCTATATGAAGTGTTTTTACCTGGAAAAAAAAATCAGAAGGAGGCTTTCAGGACCAGACGCCGCCGTCTCGAGGCGGAAACCAATCTAGGGCTCCGGCAGAGCTGTTCTGCCGGGGATACTTCCCTCTGGGAGGGGGAAATCATCACTGCCGTCATCACCAACAACTCTCCCATCTTGGGGAGGGCTATCTTCATCAATATCTTCACCAGCACCATCTCCTCTCAAACCCTAGTTCATCTCTTGTATCCAATCTTTGTACCGAAACCTCAGATTGGTACCTGTGGGTTGCTAGTAGTGTTGATTACTCCTTGTAGTTGATGCTAGTTGGTTTATTTGGTGGAAGATCATATGTTCAGATCCATTATGCATATTAATACCCCTCTGATCATGAACACTATTATGTCTTGTGAGTAGATACTTTTGTTCCTGAGGACATGGGAGAAGTCTTGCTATTAGTAGTCATGTGAATTTGGTCTTCGTTCGATATTTCGATGAGATGTATGTTGTCTCTCCTCTAGTGGTGTCATGTGAACGTCGACTACATGACACTTCACCATTATTTGAGCCTAGAGGAAGGCATTGGGAAGTAATAAGTAGATGATGGGTTGCTAGAGTGACAGAAGCTTAAACCCTAGTTTATGCGTTGCTTCGTAAGGGGCTGATTTGGATCCATATGTTTCAGGCTATGGTTAGGTTTACCTTAATACTTCTTTTGTAGTTGCGGATGCTTGCATTAGAGGTTAATCATAAGTGGGAGGCTTGTCCAAGTAAGGGCAGCACCCAAGCACCGGTCCACCCACATACCAAATTATCAAAGTACCGAATGTGAATCAGATGATCGTGATGAAAACTAGCTTGACGATAATTCCCATATGTCCTCGGGAGCGCTTTACCTTGCATTAGATTTTATCCAGGCCTATCCTTTGCTACAAAAAGGATTGGGCTACTTTGCTGCACCTATTTACTTTTACCGTTTGTCACTTGCTACCAATTATCTTATCACAAAACTATCTGTTACCTATAATTTCAGTGCTTGCAGAAAATACCTTACTGAAAACTGCCTATCATTTCCTTCTGCTCCTCGTTGGGTTCAACACTCTTACTTATCGAAAGGACTACGATAGATCCTATACACTTGTGGGTCATCAGGCAGCATGACATCTAAAGTAATACTTCAGAATATAATACCAGATACCAACATGACTATAATCATAATATAAGACACTAATAATCCAATAGAAACAAATCATCCACATGAGCTGCAAAATATTAGTCCTAGAACTCCAAGCAGTATCATGGCAACATCAAGATCAACACAACTCCGAGAAATGCCATGAAGAAAATCACATGTAGCTAAAGCAATATTTTAAATAGGTTTAAATAAATAAACCATGTCACTGCATTGCAGTCATGCAAGTGGAGGGTGTGGCTTGCCTGGGATGAAGGGATCCATCAGGAAGAAATGCGAGAAACTTGTGGAACGAGTCGCCGGAAATCTTTCTCTCTCGGAGGGGGCTGATTAAGGGCAAGGGCATAATGGTCATTTTCAGAATGTTAACACATGGTTAAAATGATACCAACAGAACGGGCTTGACGAGACGAAGAAGTAGGCTTTGGAATCACCTCAATCGGAGTTACGAGCAAGAAGTTGTGGTAGTTTTTCTACCAGGGACCTATCTGCAAGAAAATCTTCACAAATAGGCCCTCAGCCGAAAAAACTGAACACGCCTTTCTGATAATACGTTTTCTAGAAGGGAAAACGCATTTTGGCCCGAGGGAGAGGGGGATGCGCTTTCGTGGAAGGGAGACGTATTCCAGGGAATACGCCTCCACTTATCCACGTCAACAGGAGGCGGGGTCGGGGCTTGGGTCACTGACGACTAGGTCCCACCGCATCTTCTCTCTCCTCCCGTGCCTCCTTCTTCTCCTCGTCGCTCGCCGGCGGCCGTCCAGGAAGCTCCAGCCACCTCTGGATGAGGCGGGGCCACTGACAGGCTTGGGAAGGAGGGCAGCGTCCATCTAGACCGGGGGCAACTACCAGAGAGCACCGAGTGGAGCGGAGCACTAGCCGCGGCGGAGGGTGTCCTCGGGCGTCGACGGGCTCGCGGCCATGGGGGCTTCGGCGAAGAATTGAGGAGCTAGGGAGGCTCTAGGGTTGATGTGGAGGATGCTGGTGGTGGAGAGGGGGAGAGAAAGTGGCCGGTTCGCAGGAATTTAACTGGACAGAGGCGGCGACCATGGCGGGCAATAGAGGGCAGGGGGAACTCTGGCGATGGTATGAGAGGCTGGGGAGGAGAAGTGGAGCAAGGCGAGGGCGATGAACTGCTCGGGAGGGCTTGGGGCTGCCTTAAATAGACAGAGGGGGAGGAGGCCGAGCTGGCATCGCTGCGGACGCGTGGCTGGAGCCGCGGATGCGTGGCCATGCTCCCGAGCTCGCTGGTAGATAACGCGGGAGGAGCAGTCGAGGGTCTCACGGGGCAGAGGAGGCCAAGGGAGCACGGGGAGGATGACGACGGGGTGCGAACAGAGCCGATTGGCCATAGTGCTCTTGTGAGCGCGCGGCGTCTAGCTCCGGTGAGGAGGCTTCGAGAGGGGGTAGGGACACAAGAGCGATAGAAGAGGAAGGGGGAGTCAGGTGGCACCAGCGGATGCGAGAAATGCGTCGAGGCAGAGCTGTCCGATGCTTAGAACGCGTCGGATGCCGCCAGAGCGCGAAAAACGCCATGCCAGGGCGGCGGTAACCACGGGCACTGGCGGGGAGAGGACAAGAGCCATTGCAAGGAGTTGCCAAGTGACTAGTCCCTGCATCATAGAGGCTGAGAGAGTTGATGGATCGACGAAACAAGCTCTGGAGAGATGTGAAGGATCACTAAAAGTTTGTTCCATCGAACTTGTTTGTGCACTGGTGATCAACAGGGAATTGATTAGAGTCAAAGGTGTTGTCTGGGGTGATTAAATACAGAAGGACGATGATCCTGGAGAGTTTGAGGAGAAATGGACCAAGGCTTAATATAGTTGCTTTGCAACTGACCAAAATGGTCTAGAAAAGAGATCATGATGGTTTACTCACATATAGTAACCACTTGAGCTCAAATTTGGCAAGGCCTAAGGATTTGGACATATGAAGATGCTGTAAAATTTTCATACCAAATGGACAAGCCAAAATGGTACTTGCTACACAAACATCCTCTCTGTCCAGAAACTTGGAAAATTCTAGAGAAATATTGGCTTGATGAATTGATCCCAAAATGGGCGGAGAGATGTTTTATGGTCATGAGCATGCTATATTAAATTTTTAGCGAAAATGAAGCAATATAAAATATACTTGCTTCACAATCTGAAAATATTGACAGAAGCAAAGATTTGATCATGTGCTCACATAGATGATTGGATGGAGCTGAAAATTGGAGGAGTGAGATAATATGAGCACATGAAAATGTGTGCAAAATTTCAACTCATTTGGATACTCCTAGCTAGTACTTCCTTCACAATGGCTTCTGTTTGACAAAAACTTTGAAAAATTGCTGACGAAGATTCACCAGGAAAATGAGGTTGAATTTTGACATGTAGAAATTATTTGGACATGAAAGCATGCCCAAAAAGTTTGTTAATAAACAAGATAAGATAAATGACACTTCCTTCACAAAGTGCCACTCTGGACATAATGGAAGAATGAATATTGGGGCATTATTTTTCAACTTGCCAAGGAAGGATTTTGACATATCTGAGCAAGAGAATTATTTGGGAATTTTTGGATGGACATAAATATAGGTTGCTTCACAACCTAGGGCACTTGAGGTTATTCCTTTAATTGAAAATGAATTTTCCCCAAGAAAAGACAAATGGAGTTGGGCTAGAAGGGAAATGACATGGTTTAGGGAAAGATTTGAGGATGATGAGCCACTTGGGAGAAGAAATGATGATGATCTCCCAGGTTGCAAGGCCACAGAACCACTCCAAAAATAAATTCAGAGCCAAAACCAAATAAATCAAAAGAAAAAGAAAATGGCCAAAACCCAGGCTATTACATATATCATAGTTTACAAGCCGAACAAAAAATAAATTGTTTCAAATACATTTTGAAAAAAAGATACATCTATTGGTTGCCAGCATGAGCCCACATATTGTCAACCAAATCATCTTGCAGCTGAATGTGAGTTTCCCAATCAGGCATTTTTTCCGAAAAGGGGCGCTTTATTACTTAAAAGATTTAAGCATTACACCCGGCCTCTGCATAGCTAAGATGCACACAGCCAAATGATATCCTCTCGCTCAAATGGAAATAAAAATAAAAAGGTGAAATACAAGGAAAACATGTAGTATCCGTATGACACCTAAAGTGGAGGGGGCCCATCCTAAGATCATGCTGCCACCCATGTTGGGTAAAAGTATCCCTCGCCGTAGCATCCAATCTTGTACACACATCCATAATCAGGTCTCGATTCTCCACGCGTTGTAGAGAGGACCATAAACAGAGAATCCTGGTACATATGTAGATAACCTACATAAGAGAAGAGCTTTTATCGTTAAAAACCTTATCATTTCTACAGAGCCAAAGCGATCAAATAACAGCAAGCTCTCCCACCCTAAGAAGGGTTCTAAATCTATGATCAATCCCATGTAGTCAGTTGCCAAATACATTAGCAACACCGCAAGGAGGATACAAGCCAGAAGCTATTTGGATGACTGACCATATAGAATGAGCCAATTTGCATTGGAAGAATAAATGTTTTATTGTCTCCTCATGGTGACAAAAGACACATTGTGGACTTCCATGCCAATTCCTCTTAATATGGTTATCTTTAGTAAGAATGACTCCATGACGAAGATACCATGCAAAGATTTTATTCTTTACCGCGGTATCTTCATCTTCCAGATCTTCTTATTATTAGCAACTGGCACATCAAACTGGATTAACGCTCTATACATAGACTCCACTAAGAATTGTCCATTTCCATGTAGGTTCCATCGGAATACATCGGACTCATGTGAAAATTGCACCGTGGACAACCGCTGGAGCATGATGTTCCATGATTGTAGTCTGGATCCAAATAAATCCCATTTGAATGTCACATTTGGCGGAAATGATTCCATTACCGTGGCGATAGTATCACCCTTGTGACGCACAATATTGTATAGAGACGGATATTGTTCCCGGAGAGTGGCATTTCCTAGCCACTTATCCTCCTGGAGTCTAATTTTTGAGCCATCCTTAATCGAGAAAGATCCATAGCAGAAGAAATATTTCTTCATAGCCATTACACCCACCCAAAAGTGAGAATCCCCAGGCTTCCAATATACTTGGGATACCGCCTTGGAGCCCACATATTTCCGTCCGAGGAGGGTTTTCTATACACCATCTTCCATCAGTAATTTAAACAACCATTCACCAAGTAGGGACCTATTCTTAACCTCAAGGTCATGAATGCCCAACCTGCCTTGGTCTTTTGGACGGCAAACCACACTCCATTTAGCCAAGCGATATTTCTTTTTCTCGCTATCTCCTTGCCAAAAGAATCTTGATCGGAAATAATCCAATCTATGTAAAACTCCTTTCGACAACTGGAAGAAGGAGATCATATATACTACCATATTACTTAGTGCTGAATTTATTAGGACCAATCTTCTTCCTAGAGACAGTAGCTTACCTTTCCAACTGCTAAGTCGACGTGTTTCCATTCAGCATTTGTGAGTCTCCAATAATGTATCGGTATCCCCAAATATGTGATCGGAAACTGGCCCAACCCACCAAAGAAAAACAATTCACTTTATGAAAATTGGTCTTAAGACTTGAGAGTTGCTCGAATGCTGATAAAAATAATTTCAGATTTCTCGTTTTTTTGAGGTCATGATCCATTAAGAGAATCGTATCGTCGGTATACTGAAGTATGGAGAGGCCACCATCAACTAGATGATTTACTACCCCATCAATTTGTCCATCTGCCTTGGCATGGTCAATCATGACTGCTAGCATATCCGCCACTATATTGAATAGCATGGGCAATATCGAGTCACCTTGTCGCAATCCCTTCTTCGTTTGGTTATAGTGGCCAAGGTCATCATTGAACTTAATGGCAACACTGCCTCCTGATATGAAGCTATGGATCATTGCGCGTCACTCTGCATAAAATCCTTTCATTCTAAGTAACGACCCCATTCAACTTTTTCCGATTTTGTTCATGGACAGTTTCATGAAAGATAACAACTCCGTCTAGGATGTGTCTACCTTGCATAAAAGTTGTCTATGAAGGACGAACCACATGTTCAGCAACCGAATTCAACCTAATAGTTGCAACCTTCATGAATATTTTAAAACTAACATTAAGGAGAAAATAGGTCTATATTCTTGTATCCTTTCAGACTCATTAACCTTAGGTAATAAAATAATCTCACTGAAGTTTAAGTGAAACAAATCTACTTGGCCGGCATGTAGATAGCTAAACAAGAGGAGGAGATCTGGTTTGATGACTTCCGAGAAGTTCTGATAGAACTCTGTGGGAAAACCATCTAGACCCGGGGCTTTGTTATGCTCCATTTGTTGGGGAAACGTAGTATTTCAAAAAAAATCCTACGCACACGCAAGATCATGGTGATGCATAGCAACGAGAGGGGAGAGTATCGTCCGCGTACCCTCATAGACCGTAAGTGTAAGCGTTATGACAACGTGATTGATGTAGCCATACGTCTTCACGATCAACCGATCCTAGTACCGAACATACGGCACCTCCGTGATCTGCACACGTTCAGCTCGGTGACGTCCCACGAACTCACGATCCAGTAGAGCTTCGAGGGAGAGTTCCGTCAGCACGACGGCGTGATAACGGTGATGATGAAGTTACCGACATAGGGCTTCGCCTAAGCACCGCTACGATATGACCAAGGTGGATTATGGTGGAGGGGGGCACCGCACACGGCTAAAAGATCAATGATCAACTTGTGTGTCTATGGGGTGCCCCCCTCCCCGTATATAAAGGAGTGGAGGAGGGGGAGGGGCCGACCCTCTATGGCGCGCCCTAGGAGGAGTCCTACTCCCACCGGGAGTAGGATTCCCCCCCTCCCTAGTTGGACTAGGAGAGAAGGAAGGGGAGAGAGGAAAGGGGGGCGCCGCCCCTCCCCTCCAAGTCCAATTCGGACTAGAGGGAGAGGGGGCGTGCGGCCTGCCCTGGTCTCCTCTCTTTCTCTCCATTATGGCCCAATAAGGCACATATACTTACCGGGGGGTTCCGGTAACCTCCCGGTACTCCGGTAAAATCCCGATTTCACTCGGAACTATTTCGATGTCCAAATATAGGCTTCCAATATATCAATCTTTATGCCTCGACCATTTCGAGACTCCTCGTCATGTCCGTGATCATATCCGGGACTTTGAACTACCTTCGGTACATCAAAACTCATAAACTCATAATACCGATCGTCACCGAACGTTAAGCGTGCGGACCCTACGGGTTCGAGAACTATGTAGACATGACCGAGACTCATCTCCGGTCAATAACCAACAACGGAACCTGGATGCTCATATTGGTTCCTACATATTCTACGAAGATCTTTATCGGTCAAACCGCACAACAATATACGTTGTTCCCTTTGTCATCGGTATGTTACTTGCGCGAGATTCGATCGTCGGTATCTCAATACCTAGTTCAATCTCGTTACTGGCAAGTCTCTTTACTCGTTCCTTAATGCATCATCTCGTGACTAACTCATTAGTCATTTTCTTGCAAGGCTTATAGTGATGTGCATTACCGAGAGGGCCCAGAGATACCTCTCCGACACTCGGAGTGACAAATCCTATTCTCGATCTATGCCAACACCACAAACACCTTCAATCGTGCCCTCGTCCTGTTGAAGTGAATGAATAAGTTTCTTCCAATGTCTGCCATTGGCGACGCCATGGAAATATCTAGTATTTGAATCAGCTTTCAGGATAAATTGAGAGTTAGAGTGTTGGTACCATTTGAGTTCCTCTTCACACAGCATGCTAGCTATATGTGCATTCGATTGACTCTTGATCTTGATTTCATGCTCATATAATGGCCTAACCTCTGCCAAAGCTTATAATTCATCAATGATAGATGAAAGACAAAGCTTCTCTTTTTTGGGGATACCCACCGTATGTCTATCCCAACCAGCAAGGAATTTACCTAATGCACGTATTTTGTTATTCCATTTGTGTATTGATGTATGCTTGGCCACCGGTTTCTCCGATACCTCCTTGACCATGTCATGGAAGCCATACCGGAGCAACCAACCAAGTTCAAACTTGAACTTGCGTCTATGTTGTGGTCGTGGCAAACCAATAGTTAGGAGAATTGGCGCGTGGTCTGATATGGCCTTGATACGAGGTAGAGCACTAACAGACACCATAGGAAATTAAGATTCCCAGTCGGCATCCATGCAAATGCAATCTAGTTTCTCGTATGTCGGTTCTGGAAGACTGTTCGCCCAAGTGAATTGTCTTCCAATCATGCAAACCTCTCGCAGATCGAGACTATCGATGACAACATTGAAAAGGAAAGGTCAATGATTATCAAACATACCGCGGCGGTTCTCATTTCGAAATCAAAGCAAATTAAAATTCCCTCCTATAAGAATGGGGTAGGGATTATCTTTCGCTAGATTAACCAATTCATGAAGAAAGTCAGCCTTGAGTTCATCTTGGGTTGCCCCATACACGGCGATGAGGGTCCATGTGAAGTTGTCGGCCTTGTTGCGAATATGGAGTTTCACGTGAAAGTCACCATCCGAAGTAGCCAAAACATCCATAGTCCCCGTGTTTACGCCAAGTAAGATGCCCCCAGAATGAACTCTAGGTAGTCGTGAAACCCAAGTGTATTCTATCCCGCCAGAAATACGGTTAAGCAGACTTACTGAGGAGTCACATCTCCCCGTTTCAGATATAGCCAAAAAATCTAAATTTTATTCCCTATTACACTCCGCAATAAATAAATGTTTAGCCAAGCCATGAAGACCTCTGCTGTTAAAAAACATTCCATTCATGGGGAAACAACAGGAGATTTAGAAAAATTCGCCCTCTTATGGGACTTACTAACTTTTTTCGAACGTGCGGTTTTTTTGTTATGTCCGGAGGCTGTAAGTTCAATCAAAGAACTAAGCCCGGGCTCATTTAGACCCACGTCTGAAACCGCCCCAGCTAAATGAGAGAGTAGTTGACCATCTGATGTGGCATGAAGCTCCTCCTCGTCAGTAAGGGAGGCAAAAGACTTGCTAGAAATACGTGGAACAACTTTTAATCGATCATATTCCAAATGTTTTAAAGCGTTTGTCGAAATAGAAATATCCTTCTCATTCTTCCCTCGACTAACACCCACATTATTTAACTTAGAAACAATGCTAGTATTGGAAAAAGCTAATAAGAATTTGGGTGGCGACGTAGTACCTTGGTTGTCGAGGTTCTGTGTTGCTTTACGCCGCATAGCCTTGGCCAAGGAGTCTTCATCTGTGACCAAAGTACCATCATCGGCAACTGTATGCCGACTACTCTGGCATGTAGGTGTCACCCCCCTTGATGGTCGAGGTGCCAGCTCTACTGCCGGTGGAGGGGATGATGATGTAGAAGCAATCTCCTCCCCGATAGTCTCAATATAAGGATGGAGCGACGAGGTCACTGATAACCCACAAGTGTAGGGGATCAGTTGTAGCCTCTTTCGATAAGTAAGAGTGTCGAACCCAATGAGCAGCTAAATGTAGAACAAATATTCCCTCAAGTTCTATCGACCACCGATACAACTCTACGCACGCTTGACGTTCGCTTTACCTAGAACAAGTATGAAACTAGAAGTACTTTCTAGGTGTAACGAGATAGCTTTGCAAGAATAAAAAGAGCACGCAAATAAAAACTAGGGTCTATTTAGATAAACAAGTAATAAATTTAGTAATAGCGAGTGTGGAAAAGTGGTGGTAGGAGTTGCGAAATTGTCCCTAAGCAATTGACTACGTAACTAGACCAATATCAAGTTTTATGTGGGAGAGGCCACTTCTAGCATGTCATCCCTTACTTGGAATTCTATGCACTTATGATTGGAACTATTAGCAAGCATCCACAACTACTAACGTTCATTAAGGTAAAACCCAACCATAGCATTAAGATATATTGGTCCCCCTTCAATCCCGTATGCATCAATTTCTACGCTAGGTTGAAGCTTCTGTCACTCTTGCGCTCCAATATGTAGTCCTATCAACATACAACTAACCCTATGGTATGATCCACGCGCGCGCTCATATGATGGGCACCAAAGGACAGCGACATAACCACGAGCAAATTAAATCAATCATAGCAATTCACCAATCATCGACAGGACAACGAAAATCTACTCACACATCATAGGATGGCAACACATCATTGGATAATAATATGAAGCATAAAGCACCATGTTCAAGTAGAGGGTACAGCGGGTTGCGGGATATTGGACCGCTGTAGATAGATGGGGGAAGATGATGAAGATGTTGGTGAGGATGACAGAGGTGTTGGTGTAGATCACCGTCGCGCGATGATGGCCCCGGCGGCGTTCCGGCGCCACCGGGAGAGAGGGGGAGAGAGCCCCCTCCTCCTTCTTCTTCCTTGACCTTCTACCTAGATGGGAGAAGGGTTTCCCCTCTGGTCCATGGCCTCCATGGCGGCGGATGGGTAAGAGCCCCTCCAAGATTGGATCTGTCTCTCTGTCTCTCTCTGTTTCTGCGTTCCCATATTCTGGCCTTTCACCGTTTCTTGTATTCCTGGAGACCCGTAACTCCGATTGGGCTGAATTTTTGACACGATTTTTATCCAGATATTAGCTTTCTTGCGGCGAAAGAAGGGCACCAACCACCTTACGGAGTGGCCAAGAGGGCCTAGGGCGCTCCCCTCACCCTCGTGGCCCACTCGGGCATCGTCTCACGTTGATTCCACCTCCCAAAATTCACATATATTCCAAAAAAAAATCTCCGTCTGTTTTTATCCCGTTTGGACTCCGTTTGATATGGTTATTCTACGTAACAAAAAACATGCAACAAACATGAACTGGCACTGGGCACTGGATCAATATGTTAGTCCCAAAAATAGTATAAAAGGTTGCCAAAACTATATGAAAGTTTTAGAATATTGGCATGGAACAATCAAAAATTAGAGATACGACGGAGACGTATCAGCATCCCCAAGCTTAATTCCTACTCGTCCTCGAGTAGGTAAATGATAAAAAGGATAATTTTTGATGTGTAATGCTACCTAGCATAATCTTGATCATGTAATCTAGTCATGGCATGAATATTAAGACACGAGTGATTCAAAGCAATAATCTATCATTTGACATTAAGACAATAATACTTCAAGCATACTAATAAAGCAATCATGTCTTTTCAAAATAACATGGCCAAAGAAAGTTATCCCTACAAAATCATATGGTCTGGCTATGCTCCATCTTCACCACAGAAAGTATTTAAATCATGCACAACCCCGGTTTTAGCCAAGCAATTGTTTCATACTTTAGTATTCTCAAACTTTTTCAACTTTCACGCAATACATGAGCATGAGCCATGGACATAGAACTATGGGTGGAATAGAAGGTGGTGATAGACAAAAGGAGGGAGAAAGTCTCACATCAACTAGCCAAATCAATGGACTATGGAGATGTCCATCAATCGATATCAATGTGAGTGAGTAGGGATTGCCATGTAACGAATGCACTAGAGCTATAAGTGTATGAAAGCTCAAAAAGAAAACTAGTGGGTGTGCATCAACTTGCTTGCTCATGAAGACCAATGGCATTTGAGGAAGCCCGTCGTTGGAATATACAAGCCAAGTTCTATAATGAATATTCCCACTAGTATATGAAAGTGACAACATAGGAGACTCTCTATCATGAAGAACATGGTGTTATGATGATGCACAAGTGTGGTAAAAGGATAGTAACATTGTCCCTTCTCTCTTTTCTCTCATTTTTTTATTTTTTTATTTTTTTTATTTTGGGCTCTTTGGCCTCCTTTATTTTGGTGGGCTTCTTTGGCCTCTTTTTTTATTTGGGCTTCATTGGCCTCTTTTATTTTTTATAACCTCACATGGGACAATGTTCTAATAATGATGATCATCACACTTTTATTTACTTACAACTCGATACTAGAACAAAAATATGACTCTATATGAATGCCTCCGGCGGTGTACCGGGATGTGCAATGATCTAGCATAGCAATGACATCAAAAAACGGACAAGCCATGGAAACATCATGCTAGGTATCTTACGATCATGCAAGGCAATATGAAAATGATGGTGCGTGTCATAATAAACGGAATGGTGAAGTTACATGCCAATATATCTCGGAATGGCAATGGAAATGCCATAATAGGTAGGTATGGTGGCTGTTTTGAGGAAGGATATAAGGTGGTTTGATGCACCGGCGAAAGTTGCGCGGTACTAGAGTGGCTCGCAAGGTGGAAGGGCGAGAGTGCGTATAATCCATGGACTCAACATTAGTCATAAAGAACTCACATACTTATTGTGAAAAATCTATTAGCCCTCGAAGCAAAATACTACGACGCATGCTCCTAGGGGGGGGGGGGTTGGTAGGAGTTAACCATCGCGTGCCCCCGGCCTCCACACAAAGGATGACAATCAAAAAATAAATCATGCTCCGACTTCATCACATAACAGTTCACCTTACGTGCATGCTACGGGAATCACAAACCTCAACACAAGTATTTCTACAATTCACAACTACCCACTAGCATGACTCTAATATCGCCATCTTTATATCGCAAAACTATTGCAAGGAATCAAACATATCATATTCAGTGATCTACAAGTTTATGTAGGATTTTATGACTAACCATGTGAATGACCAATTCCTGTCAACTCTCTAAATAGATATCAGTGAAGCAAGAGAGTTTTAATTCTTTCTACAAAAGATGTGCCCATGCTCTAACAAATATAAGTGAAGCAAAAGAGCATTCTACAAATGGCGGTTTTCTATGTGAGGAGAACCAGGCAATCCAAAGTTCAAATAATATAAGGGAAGCACATGAAGCATTCTATAAAGCCATACTCAAAAGATATAAGTGAAGTGCAAAGAGAATTCTATAAATCAACCAAGGACTATCTCATACCAGCATGGTGCATTTCTTAAAAGAAAAAAGAAAAAGCACACGACGTACCAAGAATTTACGCATATCATGTGAACGAAACGAATCCGAAAACATAACGATACTTGTTGAAGAAAGATGGGATGCCTACATACCGATACTTGTTGAAGAAAGATGGGATGCCTTCCGGGGCATCCCCAAGCTTAGATGCTTGACTCTCCTTGAATAATTACTTGGGGTGCCTTGGGCATCCCCAAGCTTGAGCTCTTGACTCTCCTCCTTCTCACATCGAGACCTACTCGATCTTCGAACACTTCATCCACACAAAACTTAACCGAACTTTTAGTGGCGGGGTTAGTGCATATGATCAATGAAATCCCATCATGTACTGCTCTAACATTATTGTATAATTATGAGCAAACATTACCCACTGTATGCTATCACAATTCTATGGCCCCAAGTCAAGGAGGCTTCAACAAGAATTCAAACATATGCAAATAATGAAGCTATAACAGCAATCCGTGAAAATAGGATAGTCTGTAGTAATCTGAACATTAACCCTAGTTCTGTAACCCTATAAATTATGGAAAATTTAGGAAAAAACAACAATTTGTATAGCAATACTTTGCAAAAAGTTTAAAATCCTTTCAACGTTCCAGTAAAAAAATGTAAAATCGGGCACTACGGCCAAAGTTTCTATTTTTGCACCGCACAAACCAACAAGCAGTTTAATCATCCTAAAGGAAACTCTTGGCACATTATTTTTATAATGCAATGGAATTGTACAAGGGGATAATTATTTTTGTTGAAAAGTTTCTGTAATTCAAGATTTGCAAAGTTGTCATGGGCAAGAACAAAGTTCAAGGAGCTCCCCCATTTCAACGATGCTCGTCCTTCTTACTTTTACTTTTCTTTTTGAAAAAGTTTTAGGTTCCCCTCATTATTTTTTTATTTTTAAACTTTATAAAAGCACACAACAGAAATAAATGACTCTCTAAAACTTCCGGGTTGTCTCCCTGGAAGCGATTTCTTTAAAGCCATTAAGCCAGGCATATGGTGCTCAAGTAATGGATCCACCCAAATCCCAAGGTATATCAAAGCGAATTTTAATTAACAATGATTTGGCATTTAGTAGTGAGCACAAAGTGATATGTGTCATGCAAAAACGAAGTCTAACTCTCTTCCTATGCATAGGCATGTCATGCATGAACAATTCATGCACATCAAGTAAAGGCCAATGCATAGTATAAGCAGTTTCTTGCAATTTTACCGTGTTAGAAACATAGAGAGGCGGGAATATAGTTTCTCTCTCATAATAATTGCAAGTAGAGCAGCAAGCACATGCATATTATACTCATCAAAATCATCATGTGTAACGGAAAAAGGCAACCCATCAATATAATCCTTAATAAGTGCAAACTTCTCCGATATAGTGTAGTTTGGAGAATTCAAAAAGATCATAGGACTATCATGTGTGGGTGCAATAGCAACTATCTCATGTTTAACATAAGGAACTATAGCAAGTTCATCTCCATAGGCATAATTCATATTGGCATCTTGGCCACAAGCATAACAAGCATCATCAAAAAGGGATATTTCAAAAGAATCAACGGGGTCATAACAATCATCATAGCATTCATCCTTCGGTAAGCACGAAGGGAAATTAAACAATGTATGAGATAAAGAGTTACTCTCATTAAAGGGTGGGCATGGGTGATCAGTCCGCTCTTCCTCCTTTTGTTCTTCGCTCTCCTCCTCATCTTGTTCATCCAATGATCTCACAATGCCATTAATTTCTTCTTCCATAGACTCCTGCAAAATATTAGTCTCTTCTTGGACAGCGGAGGAGTCCTCAATATATGGTTTAACATAGGCATTAGAAGCATAATTATCATAACAATATTTAAGTATGGCAAAATTTTCAGATTTGTAAAGAGTAGCATCATACTTTTCAATCAAAGAAGCAATTTCATAGGCACCCTTAAAACCAACAAATTCTTCAATTTGTTGAACATCATAGTAACGATAAACGCCCTTAGCATACGAAGATACGATTCCATTATCACTAAACTCACATTAGTAGGGAAGGTGTTTCTTAGGGTCTTCAGAACAACAAGCAAAATAATATATTTCACATAAATTCCAAGCATACCATTGCAAACGATGAATTTGATCCAGTAAAAGTTTCCCTTCTTGAGATAAGTGGTGTCGCGCATAACAAGCATGCTCATCTAAAGATTTGCCCTCAACTAAGCTAGTTGGGGTTTCAGCACGAGCACATAGAGATCGAAGATAATCCAAGTAAAAAGCTTCAGGAGTGTGATAGATTTTGAGTGGTTCTTCAACCATTGGTTCAGTAGGTACCACTATTTTTTTTTGGTATTTTGTGTTTCCTACCCATAACTAAAGATAGAAAACAACCTAGAACAGCAAATAAAATCTACTTAGTGATAAAGCAAACAAGCACATACGAGAATATTCACCCCACGCTACTGCTCACTGGCAACGGCGCCAGAAAAAGGTCTTAATAACCCACAAGTGTAGGAGATCAGTTGTAGCCTCTTTCGATAAGTAAGAGTGTCGAACCCAACGGGGAGCTAAAGGTAGAACAAATATTCCCTCAAGTTCTATCGACCACCGATACAACTCTACGCACGCTTCACGTTCGGTTTACCTGGAACAAGTATGAAACTGGAAGTACTTTGTAGGTGTAACGGGATAGGTTTGCAAGAATAAAAAGAGCATGTAAATAAAAACTAGGGGCTGTTTAGATAAACAAGTAATAAAGTTAGTAATAGCGAGTGTGCAAAAGTGGTGGTAGGAGTTGCGAAATTGTCCCTAAGAAATTGACTACGTTACCAAACCGATAACAAGTTTTATGTGGGAGAGGCCACTGCTAGCATGTCATCCCTTACTTGGAATTCTATGCACTTATGATTGGAACTATTAGCAAGCATCCGCAAGTACTAACATTCATTAAGGTAAAACCCAACCATAGGATTAAGATATATTGGTCTCCCTTCAATCTCGTATACATCAATTTCTACGCTCGGTTGAAGCTTCTGTCACTCTTGCCCTCCAATACGTAGTCCTATCAACATACAACTAACCATATGGTATGATCCACGCACGCGCTCATATGATGGGCACCAAAGGACAACAACATAACCACCAGCAAATTAAATCAATCATAGTAATTCACCAATCACCGATAGGACAACGAAAATCTACTCATACATCATACGATGGCAACACATCATTGGATAATAATATGAAGCATAAAGCACCATGTTCAAGTAGAGGGTACAGCGGGTTGCGGGAGAGTGGACCGCTGTAGATAGATGGGGGAAGGTGACGAAGATGTTGGTGAAGATGACGGAGGTATTTGTGTAGATCGCCGTCGCACGATGATGGCCCCGGCGGCGTTCCGGCGCCACCTGGAGAGAGGGGGAGAGAGCCCCCCTCCTTCTTCTTCTTCTTTGACCTTCTCCCTAGATGGGAGAAGGGTTTCCCCTCTGGTGCATGGCCTCCATGGCGGTGGAGGGGCGAGAGCCCCTCCAAGATTGGATCTGTCTCTCTGTCTCTCTCTGTTTCCGCGTTCCCAGATTCTGGCCTTTCACCATTTCTTATATTCCCGGAGATCCGTAAATCTGATTGGGCTGGATTTTTGACACGATTTTTATCCGGATATTAGTCTTCTTGTGGCGAAAGAAGGGCACCAACCGCCTTACGAAGTCTCCACGAGGGCCCAGGGCGCGCCCCTCACCCTCGTGGGCCACTTGGGCATCGTCTCACGTTGATTCCACCTCCCAAAATGCACATCTATTCCAAAAAAAATCTTCATCCATTTTTATCCCATTTGGACTCCGTTTAATATGGATATTCTATAAAACAAAAAAATGCAACAAGCAGGAACTGGCACTAGGCACTGGATCAATATGTTAGTCCCAAAAATAGTATAAAAAGTTGCGAAAAGTATATGAAAGTTGTAGAATATTAGCATGGAACAATCAAAAATTATAGATACGACAGAGACGTATCAGTCACCATCTCAAGTGTGTCAGGCACCAGACCAGACGTACCAGCGCACGCGGGCCGGGTGGACGTGGTCATATCTAATCACGGCTGGGGACGAAGAGCAGCAACGGATGCATGCATGTCTGCACACCCAAGGTCGGCCCTTCAAGACCATGTCCATGCATGCATGCCTGCACACCCACGGCTAATACTTCTGGACCACGTCCATGCATGCATATGTGCACACCAATGGTTGGCCCTTTAGGACCAACCCCAGCTGGGGTCAGCGTGCATAACTCGTCCCGAGCAGGTAGCTAGGCGGCCAACTCCAGCTCAGCCGGTGGCCGGTGCTTTGAAGCCTCATCCGGGCGCCCAGCCGTGCCGTCGCTGCCCTGCACCATCATGGAAATAGCCGGTTGCATCGCTGCCATCATTGTTTGCGACGACGGCTGCAACATCACCTGACCCGCAGGCTGCTTGTGCTTTGAAGATGAGTTTGGGCGCCCTGCCGAGCCGCCGGTGACCTGCACCGACTTGAGTACCGCGGGATGCGACACTGCCGTCTGAGTTGGTGATGACGGCTGCGATGCAAACTTGACCCGTGGCGTGGAACGTGACAATGACTCCTGTTGGTGTATCTGTGGGGACCATTCGAGATAACCACGTAACATGGAGTTGGCTCTAAGATGGGCGGCAAGTTCTATGCCTCTCGGTGTCTGTGGTGAAGAGTTGAACGGAGTGACCGCGATAATCATAGGGCTGCCTCCCGGTGCACCATCAAAGCCAGGACTCGCGAGTTCACGTTGCTACACTTGAGAAACCTGAATGTGTCTCGCTGGAGCAGAACTAGAGGACGGGTTGATGGATGGGTTCCCGGTGTGTTTTGAGGTGTCCATCTTGTCATCTTTCTCCTTGGCACCACTATCATCGTCAGCATCATCACCCTTGCGTCTCTAGATGAACGGAACAAAGTCTGGATCCGGAGTGTATCCTGTTGGCTCCCTCCTGAACGTGAATGTGTAGCCCTTGAGCTTGACTAGCACATCAGTCGTGACGAAAGGCCCAACATCATCCTTGTCCTTTACCAAAATCCGAGTGTTGGTCATAGCCACGAGAATACAGACAACTCCACAGCATCGCAGGCTAATGAGATCAACATCCAAGGTCTTACCCATAAGAGTACCAACGGCCCATAAGCCCCAAAAATGGCGCACCGTATGGGGAACATCGTCGACATGGAGCCAAATCTACTGAAGTTCTATGGAACCTCCTGTGATCTCCATGTGGTAACAGTCAACTGAGAATTAACTGACGGCACGTTCATCTGGATTCCATCCACCCTGTCCAAATCCTCAAAAGATGGGAAGCTAAGAAGGTAAGCATCAGACCCATGCTGAATAGCCTTCCACTTACATTGATCATGTATCAGGCATCTCCTAGCAATCTGGCTCTCGACAATGGTAGCCGGTACCATGAGGCCACTAACCTGAACACGGGCGATCGGTGTCTGTGTCGGCGCCAAGTGATCTTTCACCACACAATCTGGCAACTGTGCAAAGTAAGTCTCCGCTGCACCAACTCCCGAAACAAAAGCATTGGGCTTGGGGAGTTTAAGAACCGAGCACCCCAACATCGGATGAGCTATTTTATCACAGATATAACAGTAATGTTGCACAGTGCAGTCTTTCGATGCATGCGTATCAACCGCGCACTTCCTACATCGAACCCCTTTCTTAGCCTTGGTCTTGTGCACTGAATGTGCCTACACGTTAGACACTGGAGCCACCAAAGGTGAGGCTTCAGCAGCATAGGCACATGTGCTGAGGTTGAACAATCTGCTGATAATGCCCTTGCTGATATGTTTGAACATGCTACTGCGGTACGGGTTGTTGTGGAAATTGTTGTTGGATCGGTATATGTTGCTGAGGGAGGTGAACACCATGTTGCAGAGCTCCACCGGCAAACTGTTGTTGTTGCAACTTCTTGTTTTTGCGTTTCTGATACGTCCAAAACGTATCTATAATTTCTGCTTGCTCCATGCCCTTTTTGTGTGATATTGCTATGATATTTATGCACTTTCATACACTTTTGATCATATTTGGACTAACCTAATAATGGTTGCAAAAGTGCACAATGTTCTTGTTTTACACTTTATTGTGCAGGAATTACTTGGAAATTGACAAAAACACAAAAGGAGTCGTATTGGAGTAGGACTCTGACTTTCCTGAAATCTGTCTGAGAACATTTTTTAAAGATGGTCACGTTCCGGCCCGAAAACGACGTCAAACGGAAAATGTCTAGTGGCGAAAGTTGTGGGGAATTTCGAGGCGATGCTTCTGGATATAAAATTAGTCCAAATCGGAGTCCGGAAGGCCGAGTTAAGCCCATTTTACTGAGGCCCAAAATCTGATGACGGGAATCCGAGAGTCTATATAAAGAGAGGAAACCTAGGTCACCAAGGGCCACGAATTTTCCTCCTCCCGAGCCGCCGTCTTGGAGGGGAGGACCAGCACCAATGCAGCACCATCCACAAGGAAGAAGGGGGGCCAAGGAGCCGCTGCCCCCTACGGCCGCCGCCGCCCCGAGGGCCGCCGCCACCCCCGAGGGCCGCCGCCGCCGCCGCGCCCCCAAGGGCCGCCGCCGCCGCCTCCGTGGCTGCCGCCGGCAGTCTCCTCCTCACGGGGCTGCACCTCTCCATCAACACCATCATCAACCTCCTCCTCACCATGTCCATGCGTGAGTAGTTTCCTCCGGGGCCGAGGGCTCGTACGTGTAGCTATGTGGTTATCTCTCTCTCTCCCATGATGTGATCTTCGTTGTGATCATAGGCTATGTTAATCTAGGATGATCCCATGATATTTCCCCTTCCTCTATGTATTGGATTGATGTACTCACTTGTCTTTATCTAGTATAATCCCCGAGACCAAGGTGACAGCGGTCTATTGGACATGGATTAGAAAAATATTTTCATGAGTGATTTCCTCTCTTGTGTGTTGATTGAGGATTGAGAGTCTCTTGGTGCTTGTCTTTGACTATCCTTTAGATATGTTGTGGTGAATGTGGGACTCTCTTTGGATGGCCGCGGTGACATTGGGAAATCCTTACATTGAGAACTACGAACTTTGAGGTGTGCTTTTGTAGCCCTACATAATTCTCGTCCTCTCTTGACCACGAAGGAATGACCTTCGTGTGCGTCTCCATTGCATGTTTTATGGGAAATATCATGTGATTCGATTATGTTAATGTTGTTGGGAGTTGCCACTAGTGAAAGTATGAACCCTAGGCCTTGTTTCCACCATTGCAATACCATTTGTGCTCACGTTTACCACTTGTTTGCTTGCTGCACTTTTTATTACAGATTTATATTACTTTGTTTTGACATCCATATCACTTGCCATTTAACATCTCTTCGCCGAACTAGTGCACCTATACATCTAACAAGTGTATTAGGTGTGTTGGGGACACAAGAGACTTCTTGTATCTTAGTTGCAGGGTTGCTTGAGAGAGACCATCTTCAACCTCTACTTCCCTGAGTTCGATAAACCTTAGGTCATCCACTTGAGGGAAATTGCTGCTGTCCTACAAACCTCTGCGCTTGGAGGCCCAACATAGTCTACAAGATTAGAAGCGTGTGTAGACATCAAGCTATTTCTGGCGCCGTTGCCGGGGAGGTGAGTGCTTGAAGGTATATCTTTAGATCTTGCAATTAAATCTTTTTGTTTCTTGTTTTTATTTCACTAGTTATGCTTATGGACAACCTTGCTATTGGATCGTTGCTTGCGGGAAGACGCCCCACACCTGTGGTGGTTGCTCCTCCCCCTACTGAAATTGTGCCCTATAAAATACCAGCTGGTATTATCGATTATGTTTTGGCTGATCGTTATGCAGGAGACAGACATCCCGGTGAACACTTGCTATATCTGTCACAACTATGTTCATTATTTAAGCTTGCAGGTGTATCAAGGGAGTTTGTCATGAGGAAATTATTTGTTTTGTCACTGAAAGGAAAAGCATTGGAATGGTATAGGCTACTAAATGACTCTCACCTGCTGGAGTGGGAAGAGATCCAGTCTCTCTTTTACTCCAAGTTTTATCCAATTCATGAAGTCCATGAGAATAGGAATTATGTTTATAATTTTTATCCTCATGACGGAGAGAGCATAGCTCAAGCTTGGGGGAGACTGGAAACGTTAATGCTAAAATGTCCTAACCATGGGCTCCCCAAAGATATGATTATTACTAATTTCTATGCGAGGCTTTCTCGA
Source organism: Secale cereale (assembly GCA_902687465.1). NCBI lineage: Eukaryota > Viridiplantae > Streptophyta > Magnoliopsida > Poales > Poaceae > Secale > Secale cereale. The sequence goes on along the minus strand of LR738714.1, from coordinate 102,415,715 downwards.
CAGGATAAAGATTTGCTCGACGCTTCCTCTATGGGTTCTTTCACAAACAAAAAGATTGATGCTAAATGGGAACTCCTTGAAAGAATTCAACGCAACACTGAAGATTGGGAGATCGACAAAGGTAAAGAGTCAGGTATAATTTATGAGTATGATTGCATTAAGTCCTTTGTTGAAACTACAAGTTTTAATAAGTTTAGTGCTAAGTTTGGGCTTGATTCTCAACTCCTTGTTGATTTCCTCAAATCTTTTGCTTCACATCTTAATATGCCTAAGGAGGATTGGATCAAGTATCATAAACCTTTTAAAGAGACTTGCAAAGAAAATGAAATTGTTCATGATGATTGCAACATGCATGATCCAATTCCTAAAAATGAAGTTTTATATAAGCATGTTAATTTTTGTGGAGTGGATAGACCTTGTGAAAGGCCTATGATTGAAGAAGACAAGTATTGTAAGCAACATAAGCATGAAAGAACAATCACTTGGGTCAGAGATTTAAATGAAATTGCTAGAGAATTGTGTGACCTTTATCCTTTTACTTGTGAACTTTGCCGTATAGAGGGTCACTTTAATTTTCAATGCATGAACTTTCAAAACATAACTGTTAACCGGTTGTGTGATAACATGATCACCTCTGATCTTTATGATGAGCTTATGTTATTTTTGATGTGTGAAGACTTATCAGAAAAGACTTCATGGCTAGATGTTAATGCCATAGGAATAAAAAACACTTTGCAAAATTGCCATCTCTATTGTGTTGTTAATTGCCATGAAAATGATTACATAGGTAAGATTATAAAGGAGGGAACTTTACCAAAGTATAAAAATGTCTCTTATATTTCTGCTAATAAAAAGGAGAGTTTCTCCCAAGTTTCCCCTATTGTTTCTAATGATAAACCAGGATATGTGGAGAAGCTTCATCTCCAACCACTCCCTCCTAAGGTTAAGAAGAAGAAAAAGAAGAGGAGGAGGAAGAGGAGCAAGAAAGAAGAAGAATGGGTATCAACCTGGCCTGAGCATATTCCTCCCATCAACTTTTATCCTAACGATTGTAAGTTTAAAGAAGAAGGTGAAGTTTATTGCCTTAATTATCATCTTGATGATACGTCCGTAGGTACTATTGAAGATGATTTTGATTATGATAGGCATGTTACTTATTGTTATTGGGAAAATGATGATAATGCTACTTATGATCTTGAAAATCTTTTTGGTACCAACTCTGAAAGTGATGATATGGGAAGCTCTAAGCTTGGGGATGATAGGATTGCAAATCCTTTACCCACTAGTGATGTGATAATTGATTATTCTTTTGCTAGTAAGAATAAAGACAACATGATTACAAATATAGTTGCTAGCAATGATAATGCTCTTCTCTACTATGATGATGTCATAACTCCAACCTATAGTGATTATAAAGGTACCTGTGACATAAGGAGAAATTATCCTTATGAAACTTGTCATAATCATGGAGGGAATTACTCCCTTGTTGAACACCACCCTCCTAATACACAATTAATCTATAGTGTTCAAGTTGTTTAAGATAGTCCTACTCCCACTATTACCAATGAGAAAGATTATGCTTATGTGGAGAGTAAGAGTACCTTTTTGCATGTGGATCATGGTAACAATGATTTATGTGATGCTTATATTGTTGAGTTCATCCATGATGCCACTGAAATTTATAATGAGAGAGGGAGACTTGGTTCTAAATATCTTAATAATAAGAAGTTTCCTCTCTTTATGGTGAATATTTTGAAGTTATGCTTGTTTTGCCTTCCTATGCTAGTTGCTTTGTGCTTCAATGAATTATTCTATTGAAATATTCCTATGCATAGGAAGCATGTTAGGCTTAAATGTGTTTGGTATTTGCTTCTTGATGCTCTCTTTTGTTCTTCAGCTCTTATTCCTACGGGAGCATCATTAAAGTCTTAAGCCTATCTTTATGGCTATAAAGAAAGAGCTCTAGGGAGACAACCCTTGTTATGTTTACTTTCAGTTTTAGTGGTCTTGATGTTTGTTACTACTGTAGCAACATCATTGTATCCTTATTTTTCAGCTTTGTGCCAAGTTTAGCCTCTGATTGCAAGAAAGTTCAAAAGTTGTGACGTGCTGTCCAGGAAACAGATTCTGTCCTTGGATAGAAAAATTCGTATAAAATCATCAGATCATCTTTTTGGTCTGAATTTTTTCGACAGCGTGCTCTATATAATTGTCTTTCGTGCATCTGTTTTGAGTTTTTTGATTAGAGTTGCAGAAGTGCCCCGGAAAAGCATTTACTACCTGTTGTTCTGTTTTTCACAGATTCTGTCCTGTTTTGCCTTTCCTTCATTTTGCAAACCTAGAGCTTGCTTTTTCTTTGCAAAAACCTTTTGGCAATCTTGAGAAACAGTAGAACTTCAAGAATATCTTTATTTCCAGCAATGAACAGTTATTTTATTATGGATACTAACCTCGCTAATCAGATTATGATGAGTTATGTATGAAGGGAGTTTTCAAGTGTGCGAGGGAAGATGATAAAAAGATTCAGGAGTGTCAAACGCTCAAGCTTGGGGATGCCCCCATGCACCCCCAAGAAATATTCAAGGAGACTCAAGCGTCTAAGCTTGGGGATGCCCCCGTGCATCCCCTTCTCCATCAACATTATCAGTTCGTCCTTCGTTCCACTATATTTTAATCACTTCATGTGTTATGTGCTATGCTTGGAGCGTCTTGTTTTAGTTTTCCTTTTAGTTTTCTTTAGCTTTTCATAACGAGTCGGAACTCAGCTTTCTTTATGTGGGAGAGAAACACGCTCCACTTCTACCTAGAACATAACATAGAATTTGCATTTCTATCTTTGCTGTGTGTGTTCTTTGTCTTTTAATAGCTACTATCATGCTTAGCTCTTAACTTTCATGCTTATCTTTTTAAAGAGCTTTTGTTTAGTGGGTTGCTTGAACTCTCTTTAGTTATCATGTTTATCTTATTAAGAGAGTTTGCTTCCGTTGCATTGGTTGATATGTCTATGATAAAGATGCTACGTGCATAATGGCGCTTAGTAGTTCATGTTTTCTTATGGTTAGTCTCAAATAGCTGGGGGGGGGTTCCCAATGTGTTATTGGAGTACCAACATGATTTGTTTGCCTATGATGTGGTATGGTTTAGTAATATCTTCCTTCAAAGAATTTATTTTGATTGACTTGGTGTATGCTCACGCATATTTAAGACTGTAAAGAAAGTCTGTCAAGCCTTGATGATCTTTTGTTTCTGAGTAGCGATATAACTTCCATGCCCGATTCAATGTTGCTTTGTCGCTCTGCATGATTATGACCGTCATTGCTCTATTAGTTGGTCGCTCCCAGTCTTTTGCTAACCTTCGCCTGTGCTAAGCGGACTGACTGCTTGTGCATCCAAAATCCTTTAAACCAGTTATGCCATATGAGTCCACCATACCTTCCTATACATGGTATTTACCTGCCATTCCTAACAAAGACTTTCATGTACCATCTCGAAATTATTCAAAAAAACATTTCTCTTTTGTGCCTCTGTTTTAGCTCATGAGGAAGTAGTAGTTAATTCATGATCTTTTTAAGTTGGACAAGCTTCACCCCGGGATTGCATGTCTAATGTGCAAACCCATAATACGAGAAGGAACTGGCATAGAGTGCGCCCGGCTCATTAAAAAAAAATATACAACAAACAAACCCTCCTTCACGCTTTGTTCATGAGAAATCAGAAAACTTTGGCAGTGATAAACAAAGGAGATTAAGAGGATGTGATCGTCCTCATTCGGGAGCCGTTCCTCGAAACTTGTCCAGCTCAAGAAGTGATTGAGTTATCTGCTAGCATTCGTTGACAAAACATGCATATTCCAAAAAAATAATTATTACCTCTGTTTTTAAAACCAAGAGCTCTGGTACATGTTTAGTTCTTGTTTCCGACCACGGATTTTCAACCTTGCCAACAAAAGTCACGGTTCGAGAGTCTCCACCTTCTTTAAAGCACCAACTATTGAGAGCATGATTGTCATTCTAAGTGTAATGTGCATTGTCCCAAAGTACCATTGTCTTTTGCATGATTATGATATCGTTTATTCTGAAATCATTGTATCTAGTCGTCACTTAAACTTTGGAGGTGCCCCTGCATTTATGTTTTGCTTCACTAAAGGGGGCAAGCGAGATATCACTTTATCATGTTTGCACACCATGCTCATTACAAATCTATTGAGTATTTCAGTATCATATTGTAAAACTTTCGGTTCTTTGTGATTCTCTCATGAGGCAACTTAATTACTACAGATTCATTGTCTCAGTAATCACTTGTCATGTGACTGTTAAAAGTCCTTATATGGTAATAGCATGTCACCACAGAAATTATGCTTGTTATCATTTACCTACTCGAGGACGAACATGAATTAAGCTTGGGGATGTTGATACGTCCAAAACGTATCTATAATTTCTACTTGCTCCATGCCCTTTTTGTGTGATATTGCTATGATATTTATGCACTTCCATACACTTTTGATCATATTTGGACTAACCTACTAATGGTTGCAAAAGTGCACAATGTTCTTGTTTTACACTTTATTGTGTAGGAATTACTTGGAAATTGACAAAAACACAAAAGAGTCGTATTGGAGTAGGACTCTGACTTTCCTGAAATCTGTCTGAGAACGTTTTTTAAAGATGGTCACGTTCCGGCCCAAAAACGACGTCAAACGGAAAAGGTCTAGTTGCGAAAGTTGTGGGGAATTTCGAGGTGATGCTTCTGGATGTAAAATTCGTCCAAATCGGAGTCCGGACGGCCGAGTTAAGCCCGTTTTACTGAGGCCCAAAATCTGATGACGGGAATCCGAGAGTCTATATAAAGAGAGGAAACCTAGGTCACCAAGGGCCACGAATTTTCCTCCTCCCGAGCCGCCGTCTTGGAGGGGAGGACCAGCACCATTGCAGCACCATACACAAGGAAGAAGGGGGCCAAGGAGCCGCTGCCCCCTAGGGCCGCCGCCGCCCCGAGGGCCGCCGCCGCCCCCTAGGGCCGCCGCCGCCGCCTCCGTGGCTGCCGCCGGCCGTCTCCTCCTCGCGGGGCTGCACCTCTCCATCAACACCATCATCAACCTCTTCCTCACAATGTCCATGCGTGAGTAGTTTCCTCCGGGGCCGAGGGCTCGTACGTGTAGCTATGTGGTTATCTCTCTCTCCCATGATGTGATCTTCGTTGTGATCATAGGCTATGTTAATCTAGGATGATCCCATGATATTTCCCCTTCCTCTATGTATTGGATTGATGTACTCACTTGTCTTTATCTAGTATAATCCCCGAGACCAAGGTGACAGCGGTCTATTGGACATGGATTAGAAAAATATTTTCATGAGTGATTTCCTCTCTTGTGTGTTGATTGAGGATTGAGAGTCTCTTGGTGCTTGTCTTTGACTATCCTTTAGATATGTTGTGGTGATTGTGGGACTCTCTTTGGATGGCCGCGGTGACATTGGGAAATCCTTAGATTGAGAACTACGAACTTTGAGGTGTGCTTTTGTAGCCCTACATAATTCTCGTCCTCTCTTGACCACGAAGGAATGACCTCCGGGTGCGTCTTCATTGCATGTTTTATGGGAAATATCATGTGATTCGATTATGTTAATGTTGTTGGGAGTTGCCACTAGTGAAAGTATGAACCCTAGGCCTTGTTTCCACCATTGCAATACCATTTGTGCTCACGTTTACCACTTGTTTGCTTGCTGCACTTTTTATTACAGATTTATATTACTTTGTTTTGCCATCCATATCACTTGCCATTTAACATCTCTTCGCCGAACTAGTGCACCTATACATCTAACAAGTGTATTAGGTGTGTTGGGGACACAAGAGACTTCTTGTATCTTAGTTGCAGGGTTGCTTGAGAGAGACCATCTTCAACCTCTACTTCCCTGAGTTCGATAAACCTTAGGTCATCCACTTGAGGGAAATTGCTGCTGTCCTACAAACCTCTGCGCTTGGAGGCCCAACATAGTCTACAAGAGTAGAAGCGTGTGTAGACATCAGTTTCTAAACTGGTTGTGCCACAACACCCCCGGCTAGAACTGCGGAGGGGCGGACACCCCGGTCGGCGGAGCACCGTACATGGTAGTCGGTCTGCTGACGACAACCGGGCCATATGGCGATGCGTACTACCCAGCCTGGCCCTAACCAGCAGGCTGGTTCACACCATAGGAGTAGACCGGCGCCGGATCTCGTTGCTGATAAGAAGGACCCGAGTAGCCTGGCACCGGAGCCGAGGAGGCGAGGAAGTAGGGGTCGTCCACATGATCTGAATAGCGTGAGGGCTTGGTCCTCGGGTGGCCGAGGTGCCACACACCTAGGGAGGAACTCCCGCCATGGGACGGCGAGGATCCGCCGCGTAAGAGCGGGCAGTCCCAGGGCAGTGAGGCAGTGGTGGGGCAGATGACGGCGTCCACGCGGTGGGTAGGAACTCGGGGGGCGGCGACCGTTTTCTTGACGGCAGGAGGATGTGACGAAAATGAGTTGGTTGCGATCTATTTAGGGTAGCCATACCATAGAGCCCTCATGCGTGTCCGAAGGAAGGCCCATGAGAACAACTCCTGGCCCGTATCCCTCTCTGCATGCATGGGCCCGTTACCCGAGGTCAACGAATTTTGAATCTCCTGGGATCTCGCCACCGAAGCCGGTCCTCGATCAGCTATAGATCCTGGTGAGGAAGCTCTTGCTGAGGGAGGACACCATTGAGCCACGTTGATTAACTGCCCAAGGATCGGCGCCGGTGTTACCCTGCGCGGCGGCAGAGGTCCACGCCAAGATCCCATACGCGGCGGCCGTACCAGCCTCATCCCAGAAGGCGATGATGTGGACTTGCAACCACGGAGTTCCACATCCGCCAGACTCAACGGTGAAGTCGAAACAACCAGCTTTGAATCCTCTGCTAGAGTCATCCTCTCTTGCACCATAGAAGACACCAGGGACAAACCCTCGAGAGCTGGCATCTCTCCCGGTGGCGATGGTGGTCGGCGCTCCTAGGACCGAAATGCCAGCGTTGGAAAGCCAGCGTCGTTCCAGAACTCCTGGACGATTTCCTCCTAAGTTTTCTTCCTCCGCGAGACACCTTACTCCAATTTTCACCTCTGTCATCGATCCCCAGTACCTCTAGAGCCAGCTGCACAGCTATCGGTGACGTCTCCTCCTCTTCGGAGTCAGATCCTAGACAGGAAAATCACAATCCTATCGAGCACTCTGTCGCCAGGGACGTCGTCGACCCATAAGCATCCGACTAAGGTGCCAGAGTCAGCCGCCAATGGTACATGGTCGCTCAGATGGTCAGCTTCGCTCAGATGAAGGTTTGTCTAGCATTTTTAAAGGAGAGTGGTTTTCAGCTCCCGGGTGCCCAAACACCCTCTATGAACAGTAAATTAAAAAACAAAACAAATTCAAACAGAAAATCTGAAACTTTGCAACATCAACTATTATCAAACTTTGTAGGTGTTTGCAAGTTTCATGGCAAAAAATCATCCGAGGAGCTCTACACAAGAAAAATATTCAGTGGTTGAAGTTTTGAGCACTTTTAGCACAGCAATCTGAAACTTGTGTGTACACCTTTTTCTACCAGATATTTTGTTGTGAAAACTTGCAAGAACCTACAAAGTTTGACCATATTTGATGTCTCAAAGTTTCAGATTTTCTATTTTTCTTAATTTACAGTTCATAGAGGGTGTGGAGCACCCAGGAGCTATCACAACACCACAAAGGGGAAACAAACAATGCGATCGTGGCGTCCTGATGCAGTAGGAATAAAAATAAAACTAATTAGCCAAGAGAAAATGTCTAAAATACCCCTATAGATGGATGGTTGCATTTATCTGGTACTCCCACCCCTCTCTCGGGAGTACCAGGGTACTGTAAAAATTCTCCTGCGGAAATTGCTTGATGCATAACAAGGAGTTTATGTAGCTTTGAAGGAAGCGTCTGGAAGATTTCGTCGGTGGCGGAGCTTTGTCATGTGTAATCTCATTTCTGACATGCCAAATAAGCCAAAGAACCATCAACAACACCATGCAGCTAATCTCAGGTAGCTGATCAAGCACGCCAAGAAGCCATTCTGGCATAGTTTTGCGCACCTCGTCGACGTCTGGAAGGGCCCAGTCCCTTGCCACATCTCTCCACGGGTCCCTGGCTCGAGGGCATCTGCACATAGCATGGAAGTCATCCTTGCGTTCCACACCACACACAGGACAAAGATCATTAAGCTCCAGATTATGCGTAAATTTATTTGCCCAAGTAGCGAGAGAATTAGACACCAACCTCCATGCAAAGACTCGTACCTTTGGGGGATAAGGGCACCCCCATATGGTCTTCCAGATGGTGCACTGACCATCCGGTGCCCTGCTCGATGCGCTTTCCAGCGGCTGTCGGTGCTCGTCCATGGCAAAGTGGTATGCTGAACCGACGGAGAAGACGCCGGATTTCTCTGGGGCCCATGCCATAACATCGTCTGAGGGACGAGGGGTAGTCTTTATGCTGGTGATGGTGTCGACGTCGACCAGAGGAAAATATTGGCGGAGAACATCAACCTTCAAGGCCCCATTTGCACCCAATAGGTCGCACACACGTCGGAGTCGGCATGTTCCTTGGGGCGTGATAAGATGGCCAGAGGATTCTCGAGGCAGCCATCTATCCCGCCAAATACGGATTTGTGTGCCACTGCCCACCCGCCATATAAGCCCTCTCTTCAAAAGGTCAAGGCCGTACTGGATGGATTGCCAAGTCACCAGAGCATTACCAGTAAAGACAGTATACTCCATCCTTCCCTTAGTATAGTAGCAGGCTTTAAGAACCTGCGCACAAAGACTGTCAGGTTTAGTTAATAACCTCCAAGCCTTCCTAGCCCGCAAGCCCTGATTGAACACCCTAAATTCTCGAAAGCCCAGTCCACCACACAACTTATGCCTATGAATTTTTCGCCAAGCATGCTAGTGTGTTTTTCGCTTCCCCTTCGACAACCCCCACCAAAAATTACAAACAGACATCACAAACAGACATGGGAAGCTTGAACACACCCATCATATAAGTGGGTATATCTTGTGTGACTGCCTTGATCATCGTCTCCTTGCCTGCCAAGGATAAAGTATATCCCCAAGCAATAATTCTTTTTATCAAGCGGGCTTGTAGATTCTGACATTTACCTTTGGACATTCCACCATCAGGAGTTGGGAGCCCCAGATATTTCTCCTCAAAAGTTGAGAGTTGAACCTGCAACTCTGTTCTAACACTGTTTTGGTCATTCTCTGAGCAAGCTCTACCAAACATAATACTGCATTTAGCTGGGTTGATGAGTTGCCCTGTGGCACCTTCATAAGTTGTGATTATTGAGCGGACACAATTAGCTTGGTGTGCGTCTGCCTTAAAAAACAAGAGGGTGTCATCGGCGAACAGAAGGTGGGAGATGCCAGGTGCCTGCTCGCACACCTTCAACGATGTGAATAGTCATGTTTCCTCTCCATCCTTCAGCGGAGCAGAAAGCCCATCAGCAATAAACAGGAATAATAACGAGGAAAGGGGGTCACCTTGACAAAGCCCACGCGACAGGGTGAACAAATCCAAGAGGGTGCCATTAAATTTGATAGTGTATCTAACCGAGGTGACGCAAGTCATGATCCAGTTCACCCATCGGTCAGCGAAACCCAACTTTTGCATCATCCGCTTCAAGAAAACACAATCAACCCTGTCATATGCCTTTGAGAGGTCTAATTTATAAGCACATAAGCTTCTCGCAGGGTCCTTCTCTTGTTGAATATGATGTATGCACTCAAACGCAACTAACACGTTGTCAGTTATCATCCTTCCTGGCACAAAAGCACTCTGCTCTAGGGAGATGATCTCATCAAGTATAGGCCTTAGCCTATTCACCAAACATTTTGAAACCACCTTATAGATAACGTTGCATAAACTGATAGGCCTGAAGTCTGTGAGTTTTACGGGGTTTTCAACCTTAGGGATGAGCACGATGGCAGTGTTATTGACCCCCTCTGGCATAATCCATGTCCTAAAAAACTCATTCACTCCAGCAATAACTTGATCCTTCATGACCGACCAGTTTCTCTGAAACATTCTAGCTAGGAAACTGTCAGGTCCAGGGGCCTTGAGAGGCCTAATCTGGAATAACGCATCTGCAATCTCCTTGTCAGAAAAATCTGCGCACAAGCCTTCATTCATTATGTCGGTAACTCTAGAATGAATAAGATCAATAACAGGATCTGCACATAATGAGGTATCAGACTTCAGAGGTGAACATGGTTGAGAAATAATTTTTAGCCATCTCCGCCATGGTAGTCGAATCCTTTTGCACTACCCCTTCCTCATCCATGAGAGATTTGATACGATTTTTTCGCGCGCCAAACCGCCCAATGGTGGAAGAATTTTGTATTACGATCCCCCTCTCGTAACCAGTCAATCCTCCACCGCTGCATCCAAAGCATTTCTTCCCTGTAAAGCAATTCATTCATACGATCTGGAGCCTCTCCAATGGTTCTAGGGTCTGCATACATAGCCATTAATTCCTCAAGTATTGTACGGGATTTATTAATTTCCTTAACAACATTACGAATTTTATTTTTGCTCCGGCCATGTAGAGCATGCATGAGCTCACGTAGCGCCGCAGCCACATCACCGAGGTTACCCATGGCGCTTGCGGCTGCCCAGGCATGCGCAATCACCTCAGGTAGTGTCGCATCTCATTCCCAGGCCACCTCATAATGTCGGCACCTCTTGCCATTGTCCTGTCGAGGTGGTTCAGTCAAGCACCGGAGAAGGATGGGGGCATGGTCCAAAGTAGGAGCCACCAGGTGCTGAACATTGGCATCCACATAAATATCACACCACTAGTTATTAGGCACTGCCCTATCGAGATGAACCTTAACATTCACCCTTCCATGGCGGCGGTTTTCATAGGTGTAAGGGAGGCCTGAAAACCAAAGATCACCGAGGCCATAAAGTTCTAAGACATCACGGAAATCAATCATCTGACCTGCTGAGCAAGGAGTCTCCGAGAAGTGGTCGAAACCCCACATAGCCTCATTGAAGTCTCCAATCACCATCCGCGACATGTCGGCTTGTTGGTGAAGATCATGGAGGAGAGACCCCATGCGGTGTCGGTTCTCCGTCCTTAGCTCGCCGTAGACGCAAGTAAGCCTCCAAGGGGCTCACTCGCCACACCACTCACGTACGCATCAATATGTCTTTCATCCATAGATTTTACATCGAAAGTCAATGAATCATGCCAATAGAGAGCAAGACCTCCGCTTAGACCAACACTATCGACTGCATCAAAGCCACTTAACCTAAGACGTGGTATATATCTTTTAATTCTATCTTTCGACTGCCTAGTTTCACACAGGAAAACAATAGTAGGGGAATGAGTCTGCACCAAGCTCACAAGATCACGAGCAGTCCGAGAATTCCCTCCTCCTCTGCACTTCCAACTCAAAAAGGTTCACGTTGCTAATCTGGTTTCTCGGTAACTTTGTTCGACGACATGTGCAGTGTGCGTCTCCGGCGCGTTCGCCGCATGGCATATAGGTTCACTGACGGCTGGCTTCAGGTGGGTAGCGTCCTCGTCGGATGCCCCTTTTTTCACCCCAGCCAACTTTCACCTTCACAGATTTAACCATCTGCTTGTGCGGCATAGAACTAGGGTTCTTGGTAGAGCCCCCGTGATCAAGCTATACGCTGGCTGGACGGGGACTGCTGCGATCCTCACCCAAGTATGCTCCTTCTCCATGACCAAACCCGTCTGATTGGGGATGCCCTCTCACACTCGACGGTGCACCAACCGCAAATAGCGGCAGACAACCAAATGAGACGATGGCATGTCCAGATCCAACAATAGCGGGGCTGCTATGGCCATGCAGACCCAATAGCAAAGAGGCGGGCGAGTCCGCAATAGGCCGGACATGCGGCCTAGGCACGGAGACGGGAAGATCACCAGCGGCAGCCAAGATGAAGTCCGGCCGCGACCGCGGCGGCTGGGGTGTCGCCCCTGAATCGCCAGGTACCATACACACACACACACACACACACACACACATATATAAATCATAGAAGTTCTTGCAGAACCAAACATATATAATAGAATTCTCGTACGACCATGCACACACACACACACACACCCACACACAC